>CM077000.1:65329789-66551039 GCA_039090855.1 Macrothele yani | reverse complement strand
CAGGGTGCAAAGATTAGCATGGGCGCGGGAACATCGCCACTGGACCCTAGGCATGTGGTAAAATGCTGCCTGGACTGATGAATCGAGATTCACGTTGGTACATGCGGAATGGCAGGATACGAGTACGGCGCAAACCACATGAAGCAATGGATCCTTCTTGCCAGCAGGGTACTCTTCAAGCTGGTGGGGGTGGCATTCTCGTCTGGGGGCTGTTTACGTGGACTGAAATGGGACCCCTGGTTACGTGTGACATCGAGCTCCCACAAAATCAAAGTCCGATAAATCCTTCCGTTTACCCATCACGCTCCGGATTTTATTACCTACTGCTCCACTCACACCTTATATACACGGTGGTATCAGAATAATGTGATTATCCCCTGAATTACAGTGTACCCGCCCATGTGCGTGACAGAGTGAACGTGACAAGGTCCACCACACGGAGATATATAGGACAGATGAGCCATGGTGCGTAACGTTAGCACAATGGGCAGAGCGAGTGATTTGCGCTAAGGGTGGAAGCATCTCAGAAACAGATTTCGTGGGCTGTTCTCTAGGTGCTGTAGTAAGGGTGTGGCAAGAATGGACCGCTGGCACACCGAGTTTCTTCCGAGGTCCTAACTATGAAGCCCTAAAGGCCAGAGGAGAACGTCGATTGGTAAAGGGCAATCAACGAGCAACAGTGCAGCAAATGAACGCTGGGGCACCCAGTCCGTGTGCAGCAAATGAACGCTGGGGCACCCAGTCACGTGTCCCCGATAACAGTAGAGCTAACCCTGCTACGCATGTGTCTCCGGCGTCGAGACTGCGTCAAGGCTCCCATGTTAACCCAAGTCTTTCGGCAACGACGCCTGCAGTTCGCATGGGACTACCGTCATTGGACAGTGGAAGAAGGTTGCCTGGACGGTCAGCCAAAAAACTGGGTCTCTACGTGCAACGTGTGGTCGTCATCGACTAGTGACTGCTCGAGCGGAACTGAGAGTGTCCAGCCTGGTAACAGACAACAGAAGGGCAACAATGCAGCAAATTACAGACTATCTTAATCAAGGATCCCCTCAAATGATCTCTGCATGCACTGTTCGCCGTATACTGCATCGGATGGGATATGGCAGCCGAAGGCCTGTTCGAACAACTTTGCTGTCTGCAGTTAACAAGAGAAAACGTCTCCAGTTCGCACAGGAGCACAAGGATTGGACAGTCGATAATTGGGACAAATTATGTGGTTCGATGAATCACGTTTTCAGTTGCACCATGCCGATGGCCGAGTGAGAATTTGGCGGAAACAGCACGAAAGTATGGACACCAAATGCATTGCTACAACCCTTCGAGCTGGTGGAGGACACGTTATTGTTTGGGGAATGTTTTCCTGGCATGCTTTGTGCCCTTTAATTTGTGTCTGACTGGCACTCCATATCTAAACATCGTTGCGGACCAAGTGCATCCTGTCATGTGGATGGTTTATCCCAATGGCGATGGCTACTTTCAACAAGATAATGCGTCCTGCCATAATGCTCGTATTGTACAGGATTCGCTTCAGGAACATGCTGGTGAGTTTACTTTGCTTAGGTGGACCCCCACAATCTCCAGATCTCAACCCCATTGAGAATTTGTGGGATGAAGTTGAACGAGCCATCAGACAGCGGGATCCACAACCCTGCAATCTCACACTCCTGGAAAGTGTTATTCATCAAGCATGGTCTCAGATTCCACAAACCACCTATCAACATCTCGTGGAGTCCATACCACGAAGAATCGACGCGGTATTAAAGGCAAAAGGTGGCCCCACGAAGTACTGAAGGGGTGGGCATAATAAAGTGGCCACTCAGTGTATATACATGTATGTAACAGAAATCACCTTAATACTGAAAGTTGTATATGCAGCCTTTGGCGCTTTAGAATTTCAAAAATGTTAATATATATATATATAGAGAGAGAGAGACTATATACCGGTGCTCAGTTCACTTTCTGAAATTATTGACTCAATCGTCTGTGTTGTTGTCAATCGCTCAAATTTTACATCTTGATCTCGGGCGTTAGTCACTTTCGCTATGCCATTGGCTACATGCAGGGGTTACGCTGGTTTTTCTAAAGTTTTCGCCAATTTAATCGCCAAATTCAATTTGTTTTCGTCAAAGTGTTATAACACTATGAAAAGGTAATCGCCAAATTCAATTTGTTTTCGTCAAAGTGTTATAACACTATGAAAAGGTAATCGCCAAACCTTTATTTCCATCGCCAAAACAATTTCTTTTTCGCAAATTGCGAAGATGACAATCGGCAGCGTGACCCCTGATAACTGGTGCTCAAAATGTGGGAGAGGGGGAGAAATATCCTGTGCCACATTAACCAAATTTCATGCGATGTTCTATCTGCACAATATGCGATCTCGCTACAGAACTTCAAAATCAGTGCCTTTGACATACGATTGAAATTTGAAATTTAACAGTTAATCAAACCTCAAATATTCCTCCTATTACGGGAATGCTTTCGTCATGTGGACACGGAAAAAAGTGAGAACTGGGTTTTTCCGTTAATATACGAAATAATTGTGGAAAGATTTCTGGAAATTCAGAACTTTCAGTTAACGGAACTTAAAAACGGCGATTTACCGTCAATTTAAGAAAGGAATTGCTGAAAATTCAGAATTTTTCGTTAACACATCGTAAAAACGGCGATTTGCCGTCAATGTAAGATAAGAAAGGATTTGGAAAAGGTTTCTGAAAATTCGGATTTTTCTATTAACACATATGAAAAATGACAATTTACCGTAAATATAAGAAAGGAATTGCGGAAATGTTTCTGAAAATTCAGAATTTTCTTGTACGAAAAATCCGTGAAATTCAGGTTTATTTCCGTCATTTCACGGAAAAGAAGGTTTGATCAAAAATATGCTTCGTTTAATTCACAAAAGAAATCACGGTAAGTGGCTCGTGAATTTCAGGAAATTTTTAACATTGTGTAGATGAATTTTTCTCAGATTCGGCAGGAAACGCTCGTTATCATCGCAGAACATAGTTTCCTGCTTCAAAATGCGTGGGCGTTTTATGTTCTGCTTTTATTCTCTCTGAAAGTGCGTTCGTCTGCTCTTTCTTTGTTTGCTTTTTTTTCTTCTGAGATGTTCTGCGCTGGCCAGTTTAGTTTTTAAGTGCAGCTGATCAGTGACGCACGTTGAGCTTTGACCCCTCTGAAGCAGAAACTTCCTTGAAACAGGAGACTTTACGTAGCCATGAATTTGCCTTCCCACAGATTCTAGTAAAATGATTGCACTTGCAGATGGGAAATGCCAGAAGCGAAATTCCAGTACCTACTAAAATGCATTGGCGCATTCTGGGTCGGTTCTTTTTTTTTTTTTTTTTAATTGAAGGTTTAAAGACCATCGTGAGCAACCCAATGCACTATAAGCAGTCGCCCGTCCCTAATTTAGGGTCACTGGTTCCAGGGAAGGGAGAGTGCCAGTGCCGTAAGACAAACACAACATCCATGTCTCACCGGGATTCGAACCCGGACCACTTCACGGTCAAATGATCATATGCCAGCGCATAGACCATTGACTTACGCTTCACGTCAAATGATCATATGCCAGCGCTTAGACCATTGATTTACGCTAATTAGTTTTTTTTTTAATCATTTCGCCATGCTTATAAAAAAGAAAATCAAGTTATGCTGAAAAGCACTAGCGTGTCCAGAAATTTTATTGGGTACAAGGGAGGGAGGGTAGGGGTTACGATTTTTTTTATACAACTAAATATATTATGAATGCATTTTTAAAATACACTGCCTGGCAAAGAAAATGCCACACTATGGAGGAATGCTCGGAAAAAGACCAAACTGCACACACAGATAGTCAAATAGGTCCTGAACAAATGTTTCGATTGTCACACACAGACTAGGCTCCAGTGGCCGAATATACTGGATGATCAATAAGGAGTGTGGCCCCTATTTTGAATCCGACGTGGCATCGAGGCAATGAGGGTCCGAATAGAATCCTGGGGGTATCGTGGACCATGTGGTGTTGATCCGAGTCCACAGTTAATCTTCATTTTGCGGGGGTGAGAAGGTACTCAACCGACGTCCAATCGTGTCCCATAGATGCTCGATGGGCGAGAAGTCGGGGAATCGTGCTGACCACGGAAGCATCCGCACACTGTCTAAAGCATTCAGCTGATCCGAGCGGTATGCGGCCGGGCGTTATCCGGTCGGAAAAACGGCGTTTGGGATGCCCTGCAGATACGGTAGTGCCATAAGCCGCAGCACCTCGTCAACGTAGCGGCGTGCCGTCAAATGTTCCCGTAATGCGTAGCAGCGGTGAGCGCTGATAGCACCCCACACCATGATTCCACGTTGCAGGGCCGTATGGCGCTCCACAGTGGCAGAGGAATCCGTTGGCCACCTCACCTCCAGGCTCTCACACGGCGTTCATCCATGGTGAGGAAGAACCGGGATTCGTCGCTGAACACCACACTGTTCCATTCGGCACCGCACGCAGCTCTGGAGTGACACCACGCCAAGCGGTGACGACGATGGCTCGCTGTTAAGGGTAGCCTTCGCAACGGACGGCTGGACAGCAAACCAGTCGCAGCCAATCGGCGGGGCACTGTCCGCGTGGATATCGAAGCCTCGCCGTATACTCTGCAAAATGTCGCCCGTTGTGGCCTGTGGGTCCGCTACGGCATGACGTCGGATGCGACGATCGGGTGACTCGGACGTCCATTTCCGTGCTCCGGTCCCCCTACGACATTGCACAGATCCTTCCTGGGACCACTGTCTCCAAATGTGACCGACGGTTGTGGCATCACGTTGCGTTTCTTCCGCAGTACGACGCAAGGACCATCCGGCGGTAAGAAGGCCTACGATGACACCTCTCGTGAGCCCATCCGTTTGACGAAACCGGGTACGACGGTATTGGCACCCCTTGTTCGTTCTCCAGACGCGGTTACAACAGAGCCACTCACTTCTCGCGGCCGTGACGACGTCTCGATTGATGGCCTCACATTAGATCATATGTAGAAGATTTTAGGAAGGGAGTGTGTGACCCCAGGTCTTAAACAACCCTTAGAAATAGGAAGCTAGGAGATTTGGGCTAGAGTGCCTGATAGGAAAGTGACACGGAAGCGAGGTAGAAAGATGTCCTTCTTTATTACCGGGGATGGGGGCAGTACCTGGGGCCCGACGGCCTAACGTTGCCCATCCGATGCACGGCGGATGTTTAGTGGTTCGAGCGTTTGTACCTGCCTGGGATCATACCCGGGGTCTTCTCCGTGGCAGTCACGAACGTTGACCACTAGGCCACTCGTGACCCCCGAATTTTACTAGCAGCTGCTCCTTACACATATATACGCTACATCGGTCAGTTATAATCGCTTCCTCTCAAAAATCATGTGGTCATCCACTTTTGGTAGGGGTGGTCATAATTCAGTGATCACTCGGTGTAAATCCCAAGTAAAGAAAATTCGATGTAACGAAAATGGGTAACGGTCAGTGATTGCTCGTGCTCCTGAGACCGTAAGAGCTACGACTTCCGCTCAATTTGTAACTACCTTTTGTCTTTTTGTTTATGAGGGTGAAGAATCTTTCTTCCCTGCCATAAACAAAAAGGAGTGGTCTATCGTGTACGCTGTAATTGTGATAACACATGTATAGCTAGATGAAACTGGGAGACAGCCGCCCCTGGTGGCGCAGTTCTAAGCTCTGGCTTATGATGATTCGTCCGAGATGGGTCCGGGTTCGAATCCCGGCGAGGCATGGATTTTGTGTTTGTCTTACGGCACTGGCTCTCTCCCTTCCCTGGAACGAGTGACCCTAAATTAGGGGCGGACGACTGCTTATATCCCACTGAGTTGCTCACGGTGGTCATTAAACCTCTAAATAAAAAAAAGAACTGGGAGACAACTTCGAACCCGCGTAGCAGAACATATATACAGCCACTATAAGGCATGTTTCCAACAAAATAGGCCTTGACAGACTCGTACAAAGCGTCTGATATTCAATTAATTGTGACTCTTTAAAAATTTTCTTCCATCAAGAGCACTTCGTAAAACGGAAATTGGAGGAAAGTCTAGAAATCGAAAGAAGAAGAGGTGCCACGATTAACGAACAAAAAGGTTGGGTATTACCGTTTAAGTGGCAACATCAACTCTGTTGAGTGAGTCCTGACAACGGGTTGGTGTGCAACCCGAAAATTATATAATAAAGTAAATTAAAAGTCATCTTAGTAATCTGCGTATTGCTAAACTATACTTTTAAGATATCACTAGCATACCTGCCAACTACTACGGAATTCGTTGTCTGACTACGGAACTTGCTGTCAGAACTACGGATTCGCCGCCCCGGTGGCTCAGTGGTCTAAGCGATGGCCTCTGATCATTCGTCCGAAAGGGGTCCGGGTTCGAATCCCGGTGAGGTATGGATGTTGTGTTTGTCTTACGGCACTGGCTCTCTCCCTTCCCTGGAACCAGTGACCCTAAATTAGGGACGGGCGACTGCTTATAGCCCGTTGAGTTGCTCACGGCGGTCGTTAAACCTTCAATCAAAAAAAAAAAAAAAAAAAACTACGGATTCTACGAAATTTTATTTTGTTTAATTTTTTTTTATTTTGCTATTAATTTATGATATACATGAGGTTCTTAAGAGGATTCGCGGAATTACGCGGTTTTTTTTTGTTTTTGTTTTTTTTTGTCATTTAGATCACTATCAACATTGATGCACAACTGAAAATAATTGTGTGTGGGGGGTGTATGGGGGATGATATTTCGTGTTTCAAAACTTTCGGAAACTGTAGTTCAACAACAACAACAAAAAAAAAAAAATGCGGCCCTGTGTCGCAGCGGTCTAAGCGATGGCCTCTGATCATTCGTCCGAACGTGGTCCGGGTTCGAATCCCGGTGAGGCATGGATGTTGTGTTTGTCTAACGGCACTGGCTCTCTCCCTTCCCTGGAACCAGTGACCCTAAATAATTAGGGACGGGCGACTGCTTATAGCCCATTGAGTTGCTCACGGTGGTCGTTAAACCTCCAATAAAAAAAAAAAAGAAATAATAATAAATAAAAAAAACCTGCTGTAATCGTAATTTTTTTCTCCCGATGTTGCCTTTATGTCCAGTATTCTTGTTAAATATCATTTTATTGTATAAATGTTTGTATTTCAGCTTGAAATTGTAGGCAACAGTTTGCGAAAATGTCCCCGTAATCTTCAGGCATAAGATTCTTCGGCGAATTCGAGGAATTCCGCAATTTTCTTTATTATTTTGGCATTCAAGAGATATGTGCACAAGGGAACAGAAATTGAGCGACGGAAGGGGGGTGTGCATTTTTACGAAACTTTCTAAAACGGAACGTCGGCGGATATTTTTTTTTATAATCGTAATTTCCTTTTCTAATTTTTCGCGATGTAGCCTCTGTTCAGTATTATTGTTAAATAAAATTTTACTGTATAAATATTTTTATTTCAGCTAGAAAATAGGGGGAAATTTGCCCAAACCATAAGTCGGTCGAAGCAAAGATTTCTCTCGTAATTACGCCCCCCCCTCTATGTTTCCACTCTCCTGCGGTGTTAAATATGCCTCGTCCCATTAAGTTTTTGCATTTAAGCTTTATAAGAGAGGGAGGAAATTCCCAAAAATATGAGTGACAATTTGTTAAAATTTATGCTATTTTTACAAATTTTGTATTTCCCGTTTGTCAAGTGTTGCGGAATCCTGAACGCATCTTACTGATATTTACTGGTGGAAGTTTTGAACTTAAATTTCGCAATGTTACCTCTCGTGCTCTTTTCAGGGGAATCAATTTTGTATTTAGCAGGTCTTAAGTTTGTTTCATTAATGTTCTTGCTGGCTTGAATGTTTTGTTGAGGCGCGTATTTCTTTTTCACAAAGAAATGGGTCGTTTCGTAAAAATAGCGTCAATGCGCACCACGCAATAATACTGGTTACTACTGACTAGGTTCTTGCCAATGTTGGCAGGTATGCACTAGGATTTTGCTATGAATTCATTAATACACAGGAATAAAACTTTCTTTGTTATATGTTTCTCTTCAATCACTGCTGTTAATGTAGGATGACACGTGTTTTTGACAAGGTGCTGAGTTTTCTGAAAACAAATTCTTTTAAGTGTCACAGATGTCTTTACTGTTCTCTGCATTGATAGCATTTTGCCATGTTTTTACTTCCTCAAATCACAACCAAATGTAAAAGGTGAGTAGGCTATAACAGTGTGTGTTGTATTTATAAAGCCCTTGGTTTTCCCATTTTGAACATTGTAGCGACTCCCTTAAATCTCGCACTGGTATTTGCCACCCTATCGTAGACTTACACTCGGTTTTATACTGTGTATAACCAATGGCGTGCCCAGAGTGTGTTACACCCCCCCCCCCCAGTTTTTTCTTTTTTTCTTTTTGGCACCTTTTGATATTTCAAAAACGTGATTTTAAAAGGCAAAGTTTTGGTAGTACAGTACATACATACATATCACTAAGCTGTTCCCTGAGATTCAGAGGTTAGCTCCACAAAGAAATACGAACTACCAGATAGATTTCTAACTGATTATTTACTTACTGTTGCCGTATCAAACTTCTCCATTTACAGCGATCTTGACACAACTTGAACTTCATTGACATCCATCACGCGATGTACACAAGGCCTTCTGTACCTCATACTCATAATCTTTTTCTCATGCAGGCACTCCTGAATCTGATCGAGTTGGGCAGGAATGTATTACAAAGTAATGGAAGTACAGATTACAATTAACGTGTAATGCATTACAATAAGGAGGATATAATTCAATTATTTAATAATGCCATTCAAACGCAATGGAATTATTTGGTAATGAAATTACACAATTTGCAAATAATAATTACATACTAATAGTCTATAGAAATGTACGTCACGTGTAGTTACCAAATGGTAACTACACGTGACTATGTAACTACACGTACTAATGGTAACTACACGTACTAATGGTAACTACACGTGACTAACCCTGTATGTATTATAAGGTCCCACTCACAAGAAATTTGAGCTCACTTGTTGGCTTGATAATGGCCCCTTGGGGGGACCGAGGACCGATTGCTGCTTTTAGCTGCAGCTGTACATAGATGTTTTTAATTTCGAATCAAGTGTTTGTTCATTGAGGACGGGTATGTGCAGTTGTAGAGTATCTTTGTAATCGTGCATAAGACAGATATTTATTGCGTCCTAGATATAGCGCCTCTTTTTTTTTCCTTAATGGCCCCTTGGGGGACCGAAAGTGCTACTTTTTAATATGCTCTTAGCTGTACATAGATGTTTTTAATTTCGAATCAAGTGTTTGTTCATTGAGGACGGGTATGTGCAGTTGTAGAGTATCTTTGTAATCGTGCATAAGACAGATATTTATTGCGTCCTAGATATATCGTTCTTTTTTTCCTTAATGGCCCCTTGGGGGGACCGAAAGTGCTACTTTTTAATATGCTCTTAGCTGTACATAGATGTTTTTAATTTCGAATCAAGTGTTTGTTCATTGAGGACGGGTATGTGCAGTTGTAGAGTATCTTTGTAATCGTGCATAAGACAGATATTTATTGCGTCCTAGATATATCGTTCTTTTTTTTCCTTAATGGCCCCTTGGGGGGACCGAAAGTGCTACTTTTTAATATGCTCTTAGCTATACATAGATGTTTTTAATTTCGAATAAAGTGTTTGTTCATTGAGGACGGGTATGTGCAGTTGTAGAGTATCTTTGTAATCGTGCATAAGACAGATATTTATTGCGTCCTAGATATATCGTTCTTTTTTCCTTAATGGCCCATTGGGGGGACCGAAAGTGCTACTTTTTAATATGCTCTTAGCTGTACATAGATGTTTTTAATTTCGAATCAAGTGTTTGTTCATTGAGGACGGGTATGTGCAGTTGTAGAGTATCTTTGTAATCGTGCATAAGACAGATATTTATTGCGTCCTAGATATATCGTTCTTTTTTTCCTTAATGGCCCCTTGGGGGGACCGAAAGTGCTACTTTTTAATATGCTCTTAGCTATACATAGATGTTTTTAATTTCGAATAAAGTGTTTGTTCATTGAGGACGGGTATGTGCAGTTGTAGAGTATCTTTGTAATCGTGCATAAGACAGATATTTATTGCGTCCTAGATATATCGTTCTTTTTTTCCTTAATGGCCCCTTGGGGGGACCGAAAGTGCTACTTTTTAATATGCTCTTAGCTATACATAGATGTTTTTAATTTCGAATAAAGTGTTTGTTCATTGAGGACGGGTATGTGCAGTTGTAGAGTATCTTTGTAATCGTGCATAAGACAGATATTTATTGGGTCCTAGATATATCGTTCTTTTTTTCCTTAATGGCCCCTTGGGGGGACCGAAAGTGCTACGTTTTAATATGCTCTTAGCTATACATAGATGTTTTTAATTTCGAATAAAGTGTTTGTTCATTGAGGACGGGTATGTGCAGTTGTAGAGTATCTTTGTAATCTTGCTTAAGAAAGATATTTTTTGCGTCCTAGATATATATCGCTCTTTTTTTCCTGTTCCGTGACAGGCGCGATATGTCGAGTGGCTACTGTATTTGAAATTGTTCTTATTTCTCATGCAACAAATAAACGTGTTTTCTCCATAAAGACTAGAAAGCGGCAAAGAGCTATATGTGGACCAGAATGTCCAACTTCAATGAAAAGCCAATATGTGGGTATACCGAAAGTTTCCGTGGCGACGAGGCAATGCCAAATTTGAGTTCCACGACTTCTTTCAGATTACCCTAAAGCACACTGAAAAGCAATGAGTTTAGATTAAAATACCAAGAATCACATCAAAACAAAACCAACGCTCTAACATAAGCACAAAAAAACCCAGAAGACTATTACAAGATTTCAATTTATGTTCCATTTTTAGACATGTTTATTTTTGGAAAATAGATTTCTTGCACAAAAATCGGTCTTATTAGGATTCCAGTCGCGTTTCCCCAACTTGTTTTCTTCACAGATAAATAGCAAAATACAACGATGAGCCGTCACATTACAACTTACCTAATTAGCTGTAGGATATAGGACTCCGTTTAGCCCGCAAAATGTCGCTACTCGGCGAGGCATTAATTCGATTAGGTGACGATAGGTATCTCGTACCATAATGTCAACAGCCCGTACATTTCGGGGTGGTGCTGATTTAGCGCGAACCCGCTTTTCCAAGTCGAACCACAAATGTTCGATTGGGTTCATATCAGGTGAATTTGGAGGCCGGCGCATTAACAGAAAGTCACCAACATGTTCCTCGAGCCACTCCTTGACGATTCTGACAGTGTGGCAGTGGCGCATTATCCTGTTGGTAATGGCCATCACCAGCAGGGAACACAGTTGCCATGAATGGGTGAACTTGGCCCACAACGATGTTCACATACCTGACAGCTGTCAGAGATTGGGATAATGGGGCCTAAGGTGTCCCAAAAAAAAAAAAAAAAAGCATCGCCCACAGCATAACACCGCCGGTCTGTTTCATCACCCCTAATAGCTTAAGCTATTAGGGGGTGATGCCTGTTTCCGCCCAACAGTGCATCCAGGTGCCATAGCCTCCGTTGGTAATAGGCGTATCCGCGCATGACCGTCTACGTGATGTACCAGGAATCTTGATTCGTCAGACCAGGCCACTTTCTTTCAATCATCCACGGTCCAATCTCAATGATCTTGGACCCATTTCATGTGTTGTTGGCGATGACGTGCAGTGTACCCGGCTGGGCTTTAGCTATACACAGGCCCATGCGCAGAAGGCTGCGATGAACTGTGGGCTGTTACACATTGCCCTGATCACCACTAGTGCCTCTCGAGGGGGATAAGAACAACTTACGAACACGCATTTCGTTATCTCATTGGCACCAGCCAAGCGGCTCCGAAATGGCACCCACCAATCGGCGACCGCAATTGTGGTGAGCTTGGGTATGGGATTTGGAAGTGTTTTGATTTTTTGCGGGTACAATGGCTACTGCGAAGAGATAAGCTGTTTCATATGCATCTCGTGCTTCTTTTAAAATTTACTACAATCACGATTTTTTTTTTTTTTTTTTGGTCTTCTCATCGGAACACTGGATGGAGGACTAAGCCTTTTGAAGGAATAAACATGTATTTGTGAACCACATTAATGCTTTCGGTTTGTATCGTCCTTTCGTACTTTTTTGATCTTCAGAATACACCGTCTCGATTGAAACGCTGTCTCCACCCCCACCCCCAATTGAAACAGTGGAACACAGCCTTTTGAAAGAATAAACCTATGTATTTGTAGACCATATTGCATGGGGTCCACAATCGAAATTTTTATATGATGTTTGTATATGCCATTCGTAGTTACAACTTCTGTTTGCCTCTTCCTGAAAACAACAATGTTACTTCACAGTGGTTGCATGTGAATCTCTTTGTAATACGAGGTTCATGTATCACGGAAACATCCGGGTGAAAGTTTTTTTACATGCTGGTTTAAATTCTTTTGCTGCCCGAATGAAGCAGCACAAAAGGAACAACTTTAACCTGTTCGCAGTATCCATCAGCCAAATAAAAAAATGAAGCAGATAAAAAAAAAAAAAAACGCCACTCACCTCTTCGCAGAACCAAAAAAAGCACAACTTATAACTACCTCTTTTCAATAGCCATTGTCCCCGCCAAATACACAAGCCCAAGCTCACCACAATTGCAGTCGCCGATTGGTGGGTGCCGTTTCGGAGCCGTTTGGCTGGGTGCCAATGAGATAACTGAATGCGTGTTCGTAATTTGATCTTATCCCCCTCGAGAGAAACTAGTCCTGATCACCAGTGTTGTAGCTGCGGGTGATTTGTCACACTGTGGCCCCTGTGAACAATGTGCGACAGTCTCCGCTCCTCCTCTGACATCAATTAGCTGCGTATGATACGCGGCTGGAAGACGATTCGTCGTTTGGCCATCTGCGCACCACTTTTGATGCCTACTCACTACAGGGCAGGTGAACAACCCACAAACCGCGCCGTTTCCCAGATCGTTCTTCCGAGGCGCCATGCCATCACAAAATGTCCTTAATCAAACTCCAATAAATCGTCAGCTTTTCCCATTCGGATTCCGAACACTCTACTAACCGAAAGATCAGATCAGATCCTATGTAGAGGATTTTAGGAAGGGAGTGTCTGAGCCCAGGTCTTAAACAACCCTTAGAAATAGGAAGCTAGGAGATTTGGGCTAGAGTGCCCGATAGGAAAGTGACACGGAACCGAAGTAGAAGACACCCTTTTTTACTACCGGGGGTCAGAAGGTTTAACGTGCCCATTCAATGCTCTAGTAGATCAGATCAGATCATATGTAGAGGATTTTAGGAAAGGAGTGTCTGACCCCAGGTCTTAAACAACCCTTAGAAATAGGAAGCTAGGAGATTTGGGCTAGAGTGCCCGATAGGAAAGTGACACGGAACCGAAGTAGAAGACGCCCTTTTTTACTACCGGGGGTCAGAAGGCTTAACGTGCCCATTCAATGCTCTAGTAGATCAGATCAGATCATATGTAGAGGATTTTAGGAAGGGAGTGTCTGACCCCAGGTCTTAAACAACCCTTAGAGATAGGAAGCTAGGAGATTTGGGCTAGAGTGCCCGATAGGAAAGTGACACGGAACCGAAGTAGAAGACACTCTTTTTTACTACCGGGGGTCAGAAGGTTTAACGTGCCCATTCAATGCTCTAGTAGATCAGATCAGATCATATGTAGAGGATTTTAGGAAGGGAGTGTCTGACCCCAGGTCTCAAACAACCCTTAGAAATAGGAAGCTAGGAGATTTGGGCTAGAGTGCCCGACAGGAAAGTCACAAGGAAAAGAGGTAGAAGACGCCCTTATTTACTACCGGGGGTCAGAAGGCTTAACGTGCCCATTCAATGCTCTAGTAGATCAGATCAGATCATATGTAGAGGATTTTAGGAAGGGAGTGTCTGACCCCAGGTCTTAAACAGCCCTTAGAAATAGGAAGCTAGGAGATTTGGGCTAGAGTGCCCGATAGGAAAGTGACACGGAAGCGAGGTAGAAGACGCCCTTATTTACTACCGGAGGTCAGAAGGCTTAACGTGCCCATTCAATGCTCTAGTAGATCAGATCAGATCATATGTAGAGGATTTTAGGAAGGGAGTGTCTGACCCCAGGTCTTAAACAATCCTTAGAAATAGGAAGCTAGGAGATTTGGGCTAGAGTGCCCGATAGGAAAGTGACACGGAAGCGAGGTAGAAGACGCCCTTATTTACTACCGGGGGTCAGAAGGCTTAACGTGCCCATTCAACGCTCTAGTAGATCAGATCAGATCATATGATTTTAGGAAGGGAGTGTCTGACCCCAGGTCTTAAACAACCCTTAGAAATAGGAAGCTAGGAGATTTGGGCTAGAGTGCCCGATAGGAAAGTGACACGGAAGCGAGGTAGAAGACGCCCTTATTTACTACCGGGGGTCAGAAGGCTTAACGTGCCCATTCGATGCTCTAGTAGATCAGATCAGATCATATGTAGAGGATTTTAGGAAGGGAGTGTCTGACCCCAGGTCTTAAACAATCCTTAGAAATAGGAAGCTAGGAGATTTGGGCTAGAGTGCCCGATAGGAAAGTGACACGGAAGCGAGGTAGAAGACGCCCTTATTTACTACCGGGGGTCAGAAGGCTTAACGTGCCCATTCAATGCTCTAGTAGATCAGATCAGATCATATGATTTTAGGAAGGGAGTGTCTGACCCCAGGTCTTAAACAACCCTTAGAAATAGGAAGCTAGGAGATTTGGGCTAGAGTGCCCGATAGGAAAGTGACACGGAAGCGAGGTAGAAGACGCCCTTATTTACTACCGGGGGTCAGAAGGCTTAACGTGCCCATTCAATGCTCTAGTAGATCAGATCAGATCATATGTAGAGGATTTTAGGAAGGGAGTGTGTGACCCCAGGTCTTAAACAATCCTTAGAAATAGGAAGCTAGGAGATTTGGGCTAGAGTGCCCGATAGGAAAGTGACACGGAAGCGAGGTAGAAGACGCCCTTATTTACTACCGGGGGTCAGAAGGCTTAACGTGCCCATTCAATGCTCTAGTAGATCAGATCAGATCATATGTAGAGGATTTTAGGAAGGGAGTGTCTGACCCCAGGTCTTAAACAACCCTTAGAAATAGGATGCTAGGAGATTTGGGCTAGAGTGCCCGATAGGAAAGTGACACGGAAGCGAGGTAGAAGACGCCCTTATTTACTACCGGGGGTCAGAAGGCTTAACGTGCCCATTCAATGCTCTAGTAGATCAGATCAGATCATATGTAGAGGATTTTAGGAAGGGAGTGTCTGACCCCAGGTCTCAAACAACCCTTAGAAATAGGAAGCTAGGAGATTTGGGCTAGAGTGCCCGATAGGAAAGTGACACGGAAGCGAGGTAGAAGACGCCCTTATTTACTACCGGGGGTCAGAAGGCTTAACGTGCCCATTCAATGCTCTAGTAGATCAGATCAGATCATATGTAGAGGATTTTAGGAAGGGAGTGTCTGACCTCAGGTCTTAAACAACCCTTAGAAATAGGATGCTAGGAGATTTGGGCTAGAGTGCCCGATAGGAAAGTGACACGGAAGCGAGGTAGAAGACACCCTTTTTTACTACCGGGGGTCAGAAGGTTTAACGTGCCCATTCAATGCTCTAGTAGATCAGATCAGATCATATGTAGAGGATTTTAGGAAGGGAGTGTCTGACCCCAGGTCTTAAACAACCCTTAGAAATAGGATGCTAGGAGATTTGGGCTAGAGTGCCCGATAGGAAAGTGACACGGAAGCGAGGTAGAAGACGCCCTTATTTACTACCGGGGGTCAGACGGCTTAACGTGCCCATTCAATGCTCTAGTAGATCAGATCAGATCATATGTAGAGGATTTTAGGAAGGAGTGTCTGACCCCAGGTCTTAAACAACCCTTAGAAATAGGATGCTAGGAGATTTGGGCTAGAGTGCCCGATAGGAAAGTGACACGGAAGCGAGGTAGAAGACGCCCTTATTTACTACCGGGGGTCAGAAGGCTTAACGTGCCCATTCAATGCTCTAGTAGATCGGATCATATGTAGAGGATTTTAGGAAGGGAGTGTCTGACCCCAGGTCTTAAACAACCCTTAGAAATAGGAAGCTAGGAGATTCGGGCTAGAGTGCCCGATAGGAAAGTGACACGGAGGCGAAGTAGAAAGACGCCTTTATTTATTACCGACGGCTTTAACGTGCCCATCCGACGCACGGCGGATATTTAGTGGATAGAGCGTTCGTACCTGCCTGGGATCGAACCTGAGGCCCTTTCCGTGGCAGTCACGAACGTTGCCCACTACTAGGCCACCCGCGGCCGTCTACTAACCGAAAGTCGGTCCTCGGGTTGCATATATACTGCTCTGTGAACTTCACCTGCGCCACCAACGTTCGTGACTGCCAAAGAAAGGGCCTCAGGTTCGATCCCAGGCAGGTACGAACGCTCGATCCACTAAATATCCGCCGTGCGCCGGGTGGGCACGTTAAGCCGTCGCACCCCGGGTGCCCCCCCGTGATTAATAAGGGCGTCTTCCTCCCTCTTTCTACTTCGCTTCGGTGTCACTTTCCTATCGGGCGCTCTAGCCCAAATCTCTCCTAGTTTCCTGTTTGTAAGGGCTGTTTAAGACCTGGGGTCAGACACTCCCTTCCTAAAATCCTCTACATATGATAATTCGATCACCTGCGCCACCGTTCGGTCTCCAGGCGCGCTCGTTTCTCTAGGCTGGGGGTGGTCATAATGTAATGTCTCATTGGTGTATAAGTGGTCAACTATTATTTGGGGATAAGAATATAGGTGATAAAAATATTAATAATAATTTCCAGTAATATTCATTTGAATATTTTTGAGCAGATGTTCCATACATTTTAAAAATGTACTCATAATACATTTAGTTGCATAAAAAAAATACATTTTGTAAGCCTCCCCCCTCCCTCCCCCCGAAAAAATTTCGTAACACCCTTTGAAAAACTTTCTGGGCGCGCCACTGTGTATGGGCATGCCATATGTATTTATAAAGCCCTTGGTTTTTCCACTTTGAACTTTGTAGAGACTCCATTAAATCTTCCACTGATTTGTGCCACGCTATCGCATTTCAGTTGTCTAAAGTTGGGGGGGGGGCAAGTGTCACCCGATGCTATGCCTATGCATCTAACAGTTTTAAGTGAATTCTTACAAATTTAGTGACCAGTTTCTCTCGTATCTGTTGATTAAATGGTGCAGAGTTTTCTCTACTTTTTTGTTTTCTATAGACCACTAGTTGAGAACATGATACTGTCCTGTATACAAAACAGGAGAGTAATCTTTTGAACATGTTTTTCTAAAGTTTGAAGACCTAAGTGTGTTTTACTCTTGTATTCAATTGGATATTGATGTGGATGACATTGTACTATACAGTTAATTTCTCTTTACAGAAAAAAGTCGTGAAGAATCACATGGAGCTGGAAGTGGAGTAGAAATCCTTGTGAACGAGCCATACAAGGATGGGCCTGGTGGCGAAGGGCAATACACTCACAAAATCTATCACATAGGCAGCCATTTACCAGGTACAACTAGTAATTGTTTTCAGTTTCAACTTTCCTTTGTACATTTCATCTCTAGCTTAGCCCAAAATTTCCTAAGATGGAAAGGGTCCTTGGATTTTGCTGCATCGGTGAAAGCCTTAAGATAGAGAGAATCCATGGATTTGCTATATCGATGAAAGCCTTAAGGTTGAGAGGGTCTATAGATATGCTACATCCAGCGGCATATCTTGGGTCCAAGATATGGGCTATCTCACCCCCCTTCCTCCCACACACAGTACTGTATTTTTTTTAATTGCAAAGTTTAATTTTTAATTGTTAAGCAATGGAAGTACCTTTTTTCTTTTTTTTTTCCAAATTTTAGGTGCATGCTATTAGTAAATGATACCAAATAATTATGAGGATTAGGATTTGAAACCTTATTTGTACATGAACTCCATTCTTCTTTCCTTTTGTGTGAACTTGAGTGTTATGTTTTGACAAAAATGTTTCTTCCGAGTAGTTTTCCATATTTATAAAGAATGTTTTTCTCTATTGACAAATCAGCCAAGTTGTTCGAATATACATGTGCTTTTGTGGTTTTAAAATATATCTTGATTCTTTTTAATGCAGAAAAACTTCTTTCGGCAGTTGCAGTTGTTGATGAAAAATTTAATATTAGATCTACTAATTTGTACATCTCGATAAACACTATGTCCAATTATTCAACTTTATAACAAGTAATGTCTCTTACTGATTTGTTTTGTATTCATCAAGCGAATAAAACACCTTCAGTTCATTTTTTAGCTGAGCTGTATCAAAATTTGAAGCATAGAGTTCTTTAAGCCGTGATGGTAGATGTTCAGGGAAGCTTTCACAAAATTTATCAAAACAGTTCGAATCCAACAAAGACACGAATTTAAGATATAATATCACTTATTTTAATTCATTGACACTTCACACAAACTGAAACAATTCTCACGAAACACGCGCTGTTAAAGGCGGAAGCATGGAGGGACTGAGGTAGTCCAAAGTCTTCTCATCTCTGAGCGAACTGTTTCATCCAATCCTCTTCATATGCTCATTCATGTTGTCGTGGAAATGCTAGTAGGCGATCCTATCGAAGTTCTTCGAATCAGAACAGCGAACACTCTGGAAGACCTGCTTGCGTTATGCCGTTGGTCATCGATCGCCAGACTGATTCTCATAATCGAAAGAAGCGAATCCGCTCGTGTTTTTTTCACACCGAAAGCATTGACATATCTTAATACCATTGATAATTGACTTTTATTTGTGCATTCTCTGGGCTTCACAGCTAGCCTAGCTAGCCTCGAATATACGCCACTGGCTACATCAGTGAAAGCCTTTAGATCAGGGCTGTCCAACATTTTTGTGTAAAGGGCCACTTAAAAAAATTTCACAGAACTCGCGAGCCAACAGTTCCTGCAAATTCCATAAAATATATATATATATATATATACTGACTACATCAGTGAAAGCCTTTAGATCAGGGCTGTCCAACATTTTTGTGTAACCACTTAAAAAAATTTCACAGAACTCGCGAGCCAACGGTTCCTGCAAATTCCATAATATATATATATATATTATGGAATTTGCAGGAACCGTTGGCTCGCGAGTTCTGTGAAATTTTTTAAGTGGCCCTTTACACAAAAATGTTGGACAGCCCTGATCTAAAGGCTTTCACTGATATAGCCAGTATATATATATATATATGTAAGGTCAGGTGATGCGTAACATCACAGCCTCTCCTTGACAAATGTCAACCCCGCCTTCTCGTGGTGCATCCTGTTCCCACTAAAGGGGCTCTGACGACCGCCCATAGCGGTATAACTATACCATCGGGATCAGAGGAAATGCTATCCCACACTCACCAACCCGCTTGGCCAGCGTGGTGAGTTATGGCCAAACCCCTCCAAAATGATTCCACAACTTAAATCTTGGCCCTCAGTCTCCGGCAGCTGGAATGTACCTGGCCAAGGCAGCGGCCAGTGCGACATGAAGGCAGAGGGTGCTAAGAATCCCCGGAGGACCGGACTAGGCTGCCATCTGATGCTGACCTTGGCTACTTACAATGGACGCTCCCTATCTTCTGATTCAAGGCTTCTTGAATTGGAAGAGGAACTACAAAGGATCAAGTGGGACATCGTGGGGCTAAGTGAGGTAAGGAGAAAAGGAGAAGATCTCATCGAACTGAAAAGTGGACATCTCTTCTACTATCGTGGGACAGATACTGGCAGAACTAGTGGTGTTGGATTTATAATAAACAAGAAACTGAAGGATAAAGTTGTAGAAGTTGAAAGTTCCTCTGACAGAGCTGCACGACTTGTTATCCAACTCTCGAAAAGATACCAGGCTCAGATTATTCAAACTTATGCACCCACCACAAGTCATCCTGAAGAAGAAATTGAAGAATTTTATGAGGAAATTTGTCATCTAAATAATAAAGGTAAGCAGCACTTGAAAATAATTATGGGAGATTTCAATGCAAAAATAGGGCAACGGCAACAGAATGAAACTTCGGTAGGTAAATTCGGTCACGGCAACAGAAACCAGCGTGGAAATACTCTCGTTGAGTTTGCAGAGGCAGAAGGGTTTTTCATCTTGAACTCCTTCTTCAAGAAAAAGCCACACAGGAAATGGACATGGAGACATCCAAATGGGACGACAAGTGAAATTGATTTTATTATGTGTAACAAAAAAATTCGTCATAGAAGACTGCAGTGTGCTAAACAAGTTCAACATAGGTAGTGACCATAGATTGGTGAGATGTAAGATGCACCTCAACACTAAACTTGAACGTGGCAAGCTCATAGGACAAACAAAATCTATTGACATAACCAACCTTAAAAAACACCATAATACCTTCAAGTTAGAACTGAAGAACAGGTTCTCTGCTTTAGAAGGCCTAACATCAGAAGAAGTGGACATCTCTGAAGTTAACAGAAAAGTAACCAAAGCTCTTATGGAAACAGCAACAAAATTAGCTGGGTCTAAGAACAAGTTGCATGTGAACAAATTATCAGGAAAAACCAAAATGTTGATGCAAAAAGAAGAGAGATGAGGACAACTAAAGAAGATGTGACTTCCAAAGTGGAATATATAGAGCTATGCAAGACAGTAAGAAAAAGTATCACTGAAGACATAAGGAAATTCAACTGTGAACTAGTGAGGAAAGCAATTGAAAACAACCAAAGCCTAAAGATAGCAAAGGGACATCTCAGTAAGGGAAGAAAACAGATTATGGCACTGAGAAAAGAAGATGGTTCTGTAACAAGAAATAAAGGCAGAAATTTTGACAAGAGTGAAAGATTTCTACTCCAAATTATATGAAAGGGATGATATATGCACTCCAGACATCATGAAAGATACCAGTACCAGAGTTCCTCCAGTCCTTCCAGCAGAAGTTGCACATGCAATCAAGAACATGAAGCGAGGAAAAGCTCCAGGAGAAGATGGAATTACTGTAGACATCATACAAGAAGCAAGTGGAGAAATCGAAACAGTACTCGCCCAAATTTTCACTCGATGCCTTAATGAAGGAAAGATTCCTGAGGATTGGAACACCGCTACAATGATCCTGCTACATAAGAAAGGTGACATTGAGGATCTCGGAAACTACAGACCTATCAGCCTCCTATCAGTAGTTTATAAAATCTTCACTAAAGTTCTTTCACACCGCTTGAAGGTAACACTGGACATGGCTCAACCGAGAGAACAAGCTGGATTCAGGAGTGGCTACAGCACAATAGATCATATCCACGTGCTGAGAGAACTAATTGAAAGAGCGAGGGAATATGAACTTCCATTGTGCATGGCTTTTATCGATTATGAAAAAGCCTTTGATTCGGTGAAACCATCAGCAGTTACAATGGCTCTGAAAACCTGCGGTATTGAAGATGCATACATTAATATTATTAATAACATCTATGAAAATGCAAGTGCAAAGATTAGGCTGTTTGAAAATACAACACACGTAAAAATTGGAAAGGGAGTGAGACAAGGTGACACCATATCTCCGAAGCTCTTTAATGCCACATTGGAGGGTGTTTTTCAGTCACTGAGCTGGGAAAACAAGGGGATAAAGATTAATGGAGATTATCTAACCCACCTTCGTTTTGCTGATGACGTAGTCATTTTTGCAACTACCCCATCAGAGCTGCAGAGTATGATCCAGGAACTTGCTGACAAGAGTAAAGAAGTGGGATTAAAAATGAACTTTCAGAAGACAAAAGTGATGTTCAATGCTTTTACAAGAAATGAAGATTTATCGATTGATGGAGAAAAGCTGGAGATAACAGACACGTACGTTTATCTTGGACAGCAGATATCAAGTGAGGGTCACATTGATGAAGAAATTAATCGGCGTACAAAACTTGCCTGGAGAGCTTTTGGAAGAAACAGCATAATTTTCAAGAGCAATATGCCATTATGTCTTAAAAGAAAAGTGTTTGATCAATGCATCCTTCCAGTGCTTACGTATGGTGCGGAGACGTGGACCTTAACTAAAAGAGACATACAAAGGCTGCAGACAACTCAAAGAAGCATGGAGAGGTGCATGCTTGGTGTAACCAGGAGAGATAAGAAGAGGAACTCGTGGATCCGAAAAATGACAAGAGTGGAAGACATCATGATCAGAGTTAAATCCCTGAAATGGCAATGGGCTGGACATACTGCCAGAAGGACAGATCATCGATGGACAGCTGAAATTTTAGATTGGATTCCAAGGGACAGGAAAAGACCCAGAAGAAGACCACATGGGAGATGGGTGGATGAAATTCGAAAGTATGCAGGGGTGACATGGAGGAGACTGGCACAAGACAGACCGTTGTGGAGGAAACTTGGGGAGACCTTCGTCCAGCAGTGGATTGATAATGGTTGACAATGATGATGATGATGATGATGATATATATTTTATGGAATTTGCAGGAACCGTTGGCTTGCGAGTTCTGTGAAATTTTTTTAAGTGGCCCTTTACACAAAAATGGTGGACAACCCTGATCTAAAGGCTTTCACTGATGTAGAAAGTGGTGTATATCTCCCCAAATTTCTTCCACAATTGTCTGTCTTGGGCCTGCCTCCTCCATGTCACTCCAGCATACTTTTGAATTTCATCCATCCATCTCCCATGGGGTGTCCTTCTGTATCTTTCCCTGCCCCTCAGAATCCAGTCTAAAATTTCGGTTGTCCATTGGTGGTCCGTTCTTCTGGCAACATGTCCAGCCCATTGCCATTTCAGGGATTTCACTCAGGTCATGATGTCTTCCACACTTGCCATTTTTCTGATCCACGAGTTCTTCTTCTTATCACTCCTGGTTACACCAAGCATGCACCTCTCCATGCTGCTTTGAGTTGTTTGCAGCCTTTGTATGTCTCTTTTAGTTAAGGTCCACGTCTCTGCTCCATACGTAAGCACTGGCAGGATGCATTGATTAAACACTTTTCTTTTGAGACATAATGGCATACTGCTCTTAAAAATTGTACTGTTTCTTCCAAAAGCTCTCCATCCAAGTTTTATACGCCGATTAATTTCTTCATCAATGTGACCCTCACTTGATATCTGCTGCTCAAGGTAAATGTAGGAATCGATTGTCTCAAGCTTTTCTCCATCAATCGATAAATCATCATTTCTTGTAAAAGCATTGAACATCACTTTTGTCTTCTGAAAGTTCATTTTTAATCCCACTTCTTTACTCTTGTCAGCAAGTTCCTGGATCATACTCTGCAGCTCTGATGGAGTGGTTTCAAAAATGACTACATCATCAGCAAAACTAAGGTGAGTTAGATAATCTCCATTAATCTGTATCCTTTTGTTTTCCCAGTTCAGTGATTGAAAGACATTTTCCAATGTGGCATTAAAGAGTTTGGGAGATATAGTGTCACCTTGTCACACCCCTTTCTAATTTTTATGGGTGCTGTTTCCTCAAATATCCGAACCTTTGCACTTGCATTTTCATAGATGTTATTAATAATGCTAATGTATGCATCTTCAGTACTGCATGATTTCAAAGCCATTGTTACTGCTGTTGGGTTCACGGAATCGAAGGCTTTTTCATAGTCAATAAAAGCCATGCATAATGGGAGTTTATATTCTCTTGTTCTTTCAATTAGTTGTCTCAGTACATGGATATGATCCATAGTGCTGTAGCCACTCCTGAATCCAGCTTGTTCTCTTGGTTGGGCCATGTCTAGTGTTACCTTCAAGGGATGTGAAAGAACTTTAGAAGATTTTATAGATCCCTGATAGGAGACTGATGGGCCTGTAGTTCCTGGGATCCTCAGCGTCACCTTTTTTATGGAGCAGGATCATTGTAGCATTGTTCCAATCCTCAGGAATCTTCCCTTCATTATGACATCTGGTGAAAACTTGGGCGAGTGCAGTTTTAATTCCTCCACTAGCTTCTTGTATAATGTTGATGGTAATTCCATCTTCTCCTGGAGCTCTTCTCCGTTTCATGTTCTTAATTGCATATGTGACTTCTGCAGGGAGGATTGGAGGGACTTTGGCACTGTTACCTGTGGTAATGTCTAGTGGAATAGATGTATCGTCCCTTTCATATAGTTTTGAATAGAAATATTTCACCTTTGTCAAAATGTTGCTTCTATTTCGTGTTACAGTACCATCTTCTTTTCTCAGAGCCATAATCTGTTTTCTTCCCTTACTGAGATGTCCTTTTGCTCTTTTCAGGCTCTGGTTGTTTTCAATTGCTTTCTTCACTAGTTCACAATTGAATTTCCTTGTCTTCAGTGATACTTTTTTGCACTGTCTTGCATAGCTCTATATATTCCATGTTGGAAGCTACATCTGTCCTCATCTCCCTTCTCTTTTGCATCAACATTTTTGTTTTTCCTGAAATTTTCTTTGTATGTAACTTGTTTTTAGTACCACCTATTTTTGTTGGTGTTTCCATAAGAGCCTTTGTGAGTTCTTTGTTAACTTCAGAAATATCCACTTCTTCTGATGTTAGGCCTTCTAAAGCAGAGAATCTGTTCCTCAGTCCTCAGTTCCAACTTGAAGGTATTATGGTGTTTTTTAAGGTTGGTTATGTCAGTACATTTTGTTTGTCTTATGAGCTTGCCACGTTCAAGTTTAGTGTTGAGGTGCATCTTACATCTCACCAATCTATGGTCACTACCTGTGTGGAACTTATTTAGCACACTGCAGTCTTTGAGGACGAATTTTTTGTTACACATAATAAAATCAACTTCACTTGTCAATCCATTCAGATGTCCCTGTGAGCCATGCCTGTTGCAGCATTGTCCACAACTCCGCCCGAGACGTTGGTACAGGATCCGTGGATTTGATGTTCTCAGAAATGCCTGTTGCAGCATTGTCCACAACTCTGCCCAAGACATCAGTCCAGGATTCATGGATCTGATGTTCCCAGCCATGCCTGTTGCAGCATTGTCCACAACTCCACCCAAGACATCAGTCCAGGATCCATGGATCTGATGTTCCCAGCCATGCCTGTTGCACCATTGTCCACAACTCCACCCGAAGTGTCAGTGCAGGATCCATGGATCTGATGTTCCCAGCCATGCCTGTTGCAGCATTGTCCACATCTCCACCCAAGGAGTCAGTCCAGGATCCATGGATCTGATGTTCCCAGCCATGCCTGTTGCAGCATTATCCACAACTCCACCCAAGGAGTCAGTCCAGGATCCATGGATCTGATGTTACCAGCCATGCCTGTTGCAGCATTGTCCACAACTCCACCCGAGGAGTCAGTCCAGGATCCTTGGATCTGATGTTACCAGCCATGCCTGTTGCAGCATTGTCCACAACTCTCCCCAGGGGTGTCGGTCTAGGATCCATGGATCTGATGTTCCCAGCTATGCCTGTTGCAGCATTGTCCAGAACTCCACCCGAAGGCTATGAAGGCATGTAGATGATCAGCCTGCACATGCTGGTAGCGTGCAGCGGTTAAGGACCTCTCCAGACACACTAGGGGACCTAATGTGTCCTATGACAAGGGTCCCCAAACCATCACAGATAGTACCTTCAAAAAGTGGTTTCAGGAGGAAAAAACCACAGACTGCCTGCAAGGTGTGTACAACCACAGCTCACCGATGCTACAGGTGAGCGAAGGTTATCTTGTATGGTGTAAGCCAGCAGAAAGGGTGCTGTGGTACAACTTGCCGATAAATTGAAGGCTGGTGATGGGAGTAATGTATCACAACACATAGTAGATTGAACCCTGCTGAAAATGGGAGCCGCATATCCGCTGGCTGCTTTGAGTGCCCATGCTAATTTCAGTTCACTTCCCAAAGTGCCTACAATGGGCTCACGGGCATCAAAACTGTATCTTGAATGATTGGAACAAGGTTGTTTGGTTTGGTGAAACTCGTTTCCTGATGGGCCATAGGCTGCTAGGTCAGAGGCACATATAGATTGTGAAAGGGGGCTTCACTGGACTTCTTGTACATAAACTGAGATACGAGCTGCCCAGCAAAATAAAAAAAATCTAATGGGAACTCCCACATTCGGATCCCGATTTTTTTCAAAGCGTAATAATAACATGAATACATAAAAAAGCTGAGCTAAATGACAAATGTCGTGTTGTTAAATGCATTAGTAACTAGAATTAAAAAGTATCAATAGGTCATTGTTAAAAATTGTTTGTCACAATTTTTTTTTTTCATTTTCATAAGATAAAGGTATCTTTTAAATTTTAATTATTACATTTTTCGTGTAAAGGGGGCCCCCTTTGACTGGGGGCCCATGGCATTTGCCCCTTTTGCCCCCGTATATATCCGCCTCTGCGTACGATGTGTGAGAATGGTGAGCTTCACTCACTCCCAGTATTCCAAGATGGTGCTCATTTACGGTGAATGCCAACGGACAGAGGTACCTCCAACTATTACAGGATATCATACCTGACTTTCTAGATGACATTCCCCTGTCCGCATTACGTTCCTTGTGGTTCCAGCATGACAGTGCCCCTGCACATCAGCCAGCCAGCCAGCAGTGCAACGCTTTCTCACATTGTTTTGGGCAACAAATCATCGGGTATAGTGGTGTTGTTGAATGGCCTCCACAATCGCAGGACCTCACTCCGTTGGATTTCTTCCTCTGGGGTTACGTAAAAAATCAGGTGTAAGCAACAGTGCCTACAAGTCTGCTGGATCTACGTTGTCATGTTGCAGATGCTTGCAATAGGGTGACACCTTCCATGCTGAGGAATGTGCATGCAGAGTTACTTTCATGAATACAAGTGTCCATTGTGGCCAATGGCGAACTCTTCGAACATACTTGACATTAACTTTTTATCACTGTGCACCAGTTTGCCTTTTTTGTTTTTGTTTTGTCTGACGTCATCAAACTGTACTGACAAAAGTATGCATTTATGCAATAAATTGTGTGTATTTGCTCATACCTATGCCTGTTCCCTTCAAACATTCACACAAAAGGTAGTGCATCGATTTCGGACATTTTAGGGTATTCAGGCGACAATTTATCTTATCCGTGTGAAACAAATGTCGTTTTGTACTAATTAATTGATGTTCTACAACTTTGTAAATGGAAATTTTGCTCTATCTCTTTTCGTTTTTGATTTGCAATGGCTAACTTCTGCATTTCGCCACTAGGGGAGCTGCTATTGGTTGCATTCGATCGGGCGTAGTCACTTTACTATACTGTTATCTCACTTGCATAACTGTACCTCTCTCCGTTCGCAAGTTATTGCTGGCTAAAGGAACTTTCCTATGCACCTTGTATATATACATGTACTGTATATTGTATATTTTGGAGGGGTTTGGCCATAACTCACCACGCTGGCCAAGCAGGTTGGTGGGATTAAAAATGAGCTTTCAGAAGACAAAAGTGATGTACAATGCTTTTTCAAGAAATGAAGATTTATCGATTGATGGAGAAAAGCTGGAGATAACGGACACGTACATTTATCGTGGACAGCAGATATCAAGTGAGGGTCACATTAATGAAGAAATTAATCAGCATACAAAACTTGCCTGGAGAGCTTTTGGAAGAAACAGCATAATTTTCAAGAGCAATATGCCATTATGTCTTAAAAGAAAAGTGTTTGATCAATGCATCCTTCTAGCGCTTACATATGGTGCAGAGACGTGGACCTTAACTAAAAGAGACATACAAAGGCTGCAGACAACTCAAAGCAGCATGGAGAGGTGCATGCTTGGTGTAACCAGGAGAGATAAGAAGAGGAACTCGTGGATCCGAAAAAGGGCAAGAGTAGAAGACATCATGATCCGAGTTAAATCCCTGAAATGGCAATGGGCTGGACATACTGCCAGAAGGACAGACCATCGATGGACAGCCGAAATTTTAGATTGGATTCCAAGGGACAGGAAAAGACCCAGAAGAAGACCACATGGGAGATGGATGGATGGAATTCGAAAGTATGCAGGAGTGACATGGAGTAGACTTGCACAAGACAGACCGTTGTGGAGGAAACTTGGGGAGACCTTCGTCCAGCAGTGGATTGATAATGGTTGACAATGATGATGATGTTGTATATGTAGTAGTGGGTTCATGGTCTCTTTTAAATTTATTTATACCTTTAAATTTAATTTTGTCTTTTGTAGCAAACTGAACTAGCAGAAACCCACACTTTTCTGGTCTTTGTAGATATTTGGGAGATTTTCTTCATACTTGCCCCTGACGAAGCCATAAGAGACTCTGCATACGATCTGCAATCCCAGTGTTCTTCTTGTTAGGCAAAAAATGCCTTTGTTTTTTTGTTTTTGCTTGGTCCAGTGCTCGTTTGGTTTGAAAGTTTTGGCTTTTTTAATTTTCTCTGATTTTAACTGTTTTATTTTATTTTTATTTTTATTTATTTTTATTTATTTTTGCTGTGGTTTTAGCAGTTTTTCAGTATATATGTGTATATATGTATATATATATATATATATATATATATAGTTTTTATTGCTTCAATCCAAGTCTACGAAAGAATATTTGCAAAGTAATACGAGACCTTGTTGAATATGATATTCATTATTAGAGCCAGTTGTAGCATCTAATTTAGTGCAGCAATCTTCAGTGTGCTGCTTTAAATCAAATATGTACAAACAAAATTATCAGTGAATTGAAATCAGTTGGATTATTACTAATTAAACTGTCCAAAATGATGAATCAACTTAAAGATATAAAACCTTGGACAAATTAAAAAACCTTGATATATTCTTCCTTTAAGACCTAGATCTATTATTACCAGATATATTCATTGTTTCTTTATTCTATTTTATTTAAGTTGGCAAATTGTATTTTCATATAATATAATGTTAATTGTTTTTTAATAAGAATTCCTTCTTGGCTTCAAAAAATGAGTGATGCTTCTTCCACATAACTTTGTCTGGACTGCTGGGAGGCACAGTTTCATCCCTTACTTTCTGGAAGATTACACGTTGAAACATGTCTGCTACTTTGTACATATTCATAAGATAAATGACATGTCTCCAGGATTTGTACATATTCATAAGATAAATGCACCAAGCCTGAATCCTACAAAATGATGGACCAACTTAAAGATATAAGACCTTGAACACATTAAAAAACCTTGATATGTTCTTCCTTTAAGACCTAGATTTATTACCAGATATATTCTTTGTTTCTTTATTTCATTTTATTTAAGTGAGCAAATTGTATTTTTGTATAATATAATGTTAATTATCTTCAGGTTGGTTCAAAGCTCTGTTACCAAAGTCTGCATTAACTGTGGAGGAGGAAGCCTGGAATGCCTATCCCTATACCAAAACGCGTTACACATGCCCTTTTGTCGAGAAGTTTTTCTTGGAAATTGAAACAAAATACTTCAATGACAGTGGACAGCAAGATAATGTCTTCAGCCTTTCAAGTAGTGATCTCAGAAATAGGATTGTTGGTAAGTTGACCATTTTGTAATAAGATAGTATCTAATGTATGATTTATTAGTGATCAAATGAAACCCATTTGAACTGATGTGTTATACAAATGAATAGTTTCATAAAAACCGTGATAGAAATAGAAATAAGTTCAGTGTTTAAGAAACTACCATATATACTCATGTATAAGCTAAAAGTTTTTGGAAGAAATCCTGCTTTCAAATTTGGGAGATCTGTCGATACGTGGGTCACTACAAATTAGGGCTCCACTCCCGTGAACTCTCCAGCGGAATTTATCGGCAGATTTGTTTACATTTTAGACTGTGTCTTCCCACACATTAGTTTTCTGACCTTCTGAGAGAAAAAAATTTAAAAAGAAAATTATGAAATATTTTTCCACCCAGAGTAGAATTCCTATGGGAATAGATGCGACCACACGAGATTCTTCCACGTGTTCGCGGAATTCCACTGTTTTCTTCATCATTTGAGTCATTCTCGAGATCCATGCAAAATTGAAGAGGAATTTGGGGGGGGGGGATTAATTGGGGAAAAGGTTCATTTTCTGTCGGGGGACAACATTTCATCTTTCAAAACTTTCAGAAACTAATGGTGTGAAAAATTTTCCTGTAATCGTAATTTCTTTTTCTCGAGATGTTCTTCCTCACTAGTATTGTTAAATATAATTTCATTCCATAAATATTTGTGTTTCAATTTGAAAACGGAGGAAAGTTTTTGGAAAACGAAAGTTAGACGGCATGAAAATTGTTCTTTAATTTTCGGGCGTATGATTCTTTCATTTGTGTGGTTCTCGAAATCGAGTGTGTGAAAGTGGATTAACGCACAGAGGACAGAATTTCGAAATTGGAAGTTAGACGAAGTGAAGATATCTCAAGGAAAATTTTTTTACTTTTAATATAACTGTGGTTAAGTTTTAGCAAATATTAAGAATGCCATGCTATAATTTTAAAGTTATTTTTATCAATTTGCAAATTTTCATCTTTGGAAATACATTCAATGCAAAGAAATTGTTTGCAGTAGATTTTATCATTGGAAACAGGGCAGCGATTTTAGGTGGATCCACCTTAAAACATTTTATTCACCTGGTGTTTATTCCATCTTGGTCAACACCTCGCATGGCTTAACTTATCACATTGGAAGTATGTACAACAGTAATAATCAGATTTTGACCAAATGTATTTCCGATGTCAAGAAAGGGAATCCCACCACACCGTTATAATTCTCAATGCTAAGTGACATGTCCACATTTTCCAATTGCCAAATCGCAAAAGGTGTCTTTTTTTTTTTTTTTTTTTCTTTCATGAATTGCCAATCCTTTAGGTTTGGGGAAAATTTAAAAATTTATCTGTGTTAATCCTTGCAATTCGGACTCGCCATATCATATCCCTACTATTTGGAACTACCTCCTCACATCTTGCAACAACTGAATTAACACATGTATTCTACCTCATGTTATCTTCATTCACTCTAAGTCAGATGAAGGTAGAAGCTACCAACTAAACGTTCCTCCATTAAATGTTTGTTACATACCTTTTATGTGTTGAATTGTGCTATGACATTAAGAATTTTTGTAATCGCCCCGGTGGCTCAGTGGACTAAGTGCTGGCTTCTGACTTTTTTCGATATGGGTCCGGGTTCCAACTTCAAATCTCTGTGAGGCATGGATGTTGTGTTTGTCTTACAGCACTGGCTCTTTCCCTTCCCTGGAATAAGTGGGTCTAAATTAGGAATGGGCAACTGCTTATAGCCCACTGAGCTGTTCATGGTGGTTGTTAAACCCACGGCATTAAGAAATTGATACTCTCTCCCGGCCAATCAAATTAGCGGACAGCTTTTTTTGCACACGTGGTTAAGACAGTGTTGTATGTAGGTCTTCATACTGAATGAGACTGGGAGGAAATCTTCTCCTCTTCGCTTGCGTAGTGATGTTACTGGGGCCTGTTGGAGCTGGCCCCAATAACCTCACACTCTGAATGTGATCTCTTTCCTCAGGGAATAGTTTTTCGTTTTTTGAAGGAAACTTTTCCCTTAGATAATGGTTTTTGAAGGGAAAGGTTTATCACCATGTAGTTAAGACAGGGAATAAGAATCAGGGCAAAAAAAAAAAAAAAATATTTCTAGAAATATAAATTTTTAGGTGGGGTCCGGCCCCTCTGGCCCCTGATGACGAACCGTCCCTGCAATACACGTGCAGTTTTTTCATTTTAAAATGCAGTACACTTAGTATATGTATTTCAGTGCCATACTTAAACATATGTATATAACAATAAAATATGATACACCATGAGCTTTAAAACACACGTACTTACCACTCATTATTTAATTCAATCAGTCAGCAACTTTTGTGGCAAGAAATCTCATAAAAGCAGGGTTTTTGTTGTTGTTGTTTTGTTTTGTTTTTATTAGAATATCTTTAGATCTGGCAGACAATATAGATCTAGCCAGGCACACATTAGATAAGAATTCCCACCCATTAGCACATTAGAATATCATTACATCTAGCAAACGATGTAAATCTAGCCAGACGCACATTAGAATCCCTGCCCATTAGCTCACTGGAATATCATCAGATCTAGCAGATGATGTAGATCTAGCCAGACGCTCATTAGAATCCCTGCCCATTAGCACATTGGAATATCATTAGATCTAGCAGGCGATATAGATCTAGCCAGACAGACATTAGAATCCCTGCCCATTAGCGCATTGGAATATCATTAGATCTAGCAAACGATGTAGATCTAGCCAGACGCACATTAGAATCCCTGCCCATTATTAGCACATTGGAATATCATTAGATCTAGCAGACGATGTAGATCTAGCCAGACACACATTAGAATCCCTGCCCATTAGCTCATTGGAATATCATTAGATCTAGCAAACGATGTAGATCTAGCCAGACGCACATTAGAATCCCTGCCCATTAGCTCACTGGAATATCATCAGATCTAGCAGATGATGTAGATCTAGCCAGACGCACATTAGAATCCCTGCCCATTAGCACATTGGAATATCATTAGATCTAGCAGGCGATGTAGATCTAGCCAGACACACATTAGAATCCCTGCCCATTAGCACGTCGCACGTACGGGCAGTGGCAAGGGAATTGGAAGTGGTGGTCCACAGGGGTGGTGTGGCTGGCTGTTCCCCGGACTGATCCTGTCCGGATGAAGACCCGTTGGATTCTGACAGGATTGCCCTCGCAACGCCTTCACTTCAATAATTTTGAGAGATTCCAATTTATCTCTGCGAAGCCAGCATTTTGGTAGAGCAGATTAAATCATCAGATGGTTGCTAACAGTCGTGTTTCCTTCCCAGAATATATATTTTGCAATTCCTTCAGGGAGAGGGAAAAAATACTGCAGTGATGATAACCTTGGATATATGTGAAGAGAAAGATGGTAATATTTGATAAATTTTTATTAGAACAACAGATATTTGGATGGTTGGTCCATTACTTGGCTAGTATGCAGTTTATGTCTAAAGCAACTTTCAGGATGTCTTTACTGAAAACTGCTAGTATTATCCTGAAATTAATTAAGGCTGTCTTTGAATGAGTGTTAGGGTTCATCTGCCTTATATCTGCAATGTAAATTCTTTTGTACACATTTTCTCGAAAACTATCACTTTGTAGTGTTTGAAATTTTGACCACAAATAAAAGCGATCCATAGCTAATATATGCCACAGTTATAATTCCGAAGACATTGAAGACATTGTTAGAATTTTTTTTAATTAAATTTATCTCACTCGAAAGCATTCCAATTTGGTGCTAGATGGCGCGATAAGTTATCATAGCAGTGTTTCTGTCTAAAGTTTCTGTCTAAAAGCACCGACATCTCTTATTTCTACCTAATTTTTCTAATTATCTCAGCCAAATAGAAATCAATGAATAGGGGCAAAAGTGAGATTGAAATCTTGTCTTTTGTAGAACATCTTAAATATCCTACTCTATGTTCATTTTTTGAAGAGAAAATGTGTACATTAGCAGAGAACCCCTGAATTTGAGCTATAGAAACTCTGCCTACTTACTAAGCTCCACCCCCAAACAGTGTCATTGGTTTTGTCTTTTGATTGTGAAGCCAAAGAAATACCACTTCCATTCTTAATATGGTGAGGTCTCCAGTGATTCACTGACACCAACTTCTGGCGCAGTCACTCAAGACATAAAAGCCATGCCCAAGGAGTGATTTTTGCACCATCTATCGCAGAAGATAAACGTCTACGTCATCAGCAAAATGAAGGTGAGTTAGATAATCTCATTCAAAGACAGCCTTAAGATACTTCCTGAGCTTAACAAAAAATGAACCTATAAATTCTCAGTTAAGTACACTTTTTGTTAAACTTCAGTTAGTTACATGGTTCACATGAAGCATTTATGAGACTTTGGCAACCAAAAACTCATCAGTTATTTTGAATGTGTTCATTTCTCTCAGTAACTCATTCTCAATACTCATCAAAGAGAGGTAGTTCAGCCTTGTTTGGCCCATCATCATCATTGTCAACCATTATCAATCCACTGCTGGATGAAGGTCTCCCCAAGTTTCTTCCACAACGGTCTGTCTTATGCCAGTCTCCTCCATGTTACTCCTGCATACTTTCGAATGTCATCCACCCATCCCACATATGGTCGTCTTTTGGGTCTTTTCCTGACCCTTGGAATCCAGTCTAAAATTTCGGCTGTCCATCGATGGTCTGTCCTTTTGGCAGTATGTCCAGCCCATTGCCATTTCAGGGATTTAACTCTGATCATGATGTCTACCACACTTGCCATTTTTCTGATCCACGAGTTCCTCTTCTTATCACTCCTGGTTACACCAAGCATGCACCTCTCCATGCTGCTTTGAGTTGTCTGCAGCCTTTGTATGTCTCTTTTAGTTAAGGTCCACGTCTCTGCACCATACATAAGCACTGGAAGGTGCATTGATCAAACACTTTTCTTTTAAGACATAATGGCATATTGCTCTTGAAAATTATACTGTTTCTTCCAAAAGCTCTCCAGACAAGTTTTATACGCCGATTAATTTCTTCATCAATCTGACCCTCACTTGATATCTTCTGTCCAAGATAAATGTAGGTGTCTGTTATCTCCAGCTTTTCCCCATCAATCGATAAATCTTCATTTCTTGTAAAAGCATTGTACATCACTTTTGTCTTCTGAAAGTTCATTTTTAATCCCACTTCTTTACTCTTGTCAGCAAGTTCCTGGATCATACTCTGCAGCTCTGATGGGGTAGTTGCAAAAATGACTACATCATCAGCAAAACTAAGGTGAGTTAGATAATCTCCATTAATCTTTATCCCTTTGTTTTCCCATTTCAGTGATTGAAAGACATTTTCCAATGTGGCATGAAAGAGTTTGGGAGATATAGTGTCACCTTGTCTCACTCCCTTTCCAATTTTTATGGGTGCTGTATTCTCAAATAGCCGAATCTTTGCACTTGCATTTTCATAGATGTTATTAATAATATTAATGTATGCATCTTCAATACTGCAGGACTTCAAAGGCATTGTAACTGCTGATGGTTTCACCGAATCAAAAGCCTTTTCATAATCGATAAAAGCCATGCATAATGGAAGTTCATATTCCCTCGCTCTTTCAATTGGTTCTCTCAGTACATGGACATGATTTATAGTGCTGTAGCCACTCCTGAATCCAGCTTGTTCTCTCGGTTGAGCCATGTCCATTGTCACCTTCAAGCGGTGTGAAAGAACTTTAGTGAAGATTTTATAAACCACTGATAGGAGGCTGATAGGTCTGTAGTTCCTGAGATCCACAATGCCATCTTTTTTATGTAGCAGGATCATTGTAGCATTGTTCCAATCCTCAGGAATCTTCTTCCCTTCAATAAGGCATTGAGTGAAAACTTGGGCAAGTACTGTTTCAACTTCTCCACTTGCTTCTTGTATGATGTCTATGGCAATTTCATCTTCTCCTGGAGCTTTTCCCCATTTCATGTTCTTGATTGCACGTGCAACTTCTGCTGGGAGGACTGGAAGAACTCTGGTACTGGTACCTTTCGTAATGTCTGGACTACATGTATCCATACTGGCTCTTATTTCGTTCTTGATCCATTTCAATTTTGAAAAACAGTGTTAACCACTTCAGTTGGTAGCTATCAGAGTGAGGTAAATCTTCAACACAGTCTCAATAATATACCTATAGAAGGACAATTTCTGGCAACCAGCGTACCAGTGTACACATCAGTGCAGGACCCGTAGCATTTGCTAATAGGATATACCGGCCTTGCTGAATCCTCTCCTGGATTGATAATGTGAACACCCCATTTTGTTTGAAAGAAGCTGTTTCACCCATGTCTAAGAAAAGATTGGCCATGCTGAAGCCACAGACTAGTAGTTTTTGTAATGGGGATCTGGAGGACAAAAAGACCCTATTTTGGTCTAAAGAAGCTAAGCAGACTCTTTGAAGCCAAAATTTCCCATTTGTTCTTGAATGTTAATGCTTTTGTCTTATGACAAATATTACTTTCCATATGTTAATAGTTGTACTAGTATGTTCAAAAAGTTCTGGAACTTTTTATGTTAAAAAAGAAAGAGTGCAGATAATACCTGTTTATGTGGTGTTTCCTTCAAAGTAGTTACCCAGTGCAACTATGCATTTTTGCCAGCACTCATACAAAGATTTAAATGCAGATTGCAAGCCTTCTTTTGCCACATCCTCCAGTACTCCCGTCATAGTTCTTTGGAACTTGAGAAGCATCGCCCCTTAAGCAAATTCTTCATCCGGGGAAAAAGTCACATGAGGGCGAGATGAGGGAAATAAGCTGGTAGTGGAAGAATGGGAATGTGATGTTTGGACAGGTAATCGGGCATCAGGAGGGATCTGTGAGCCAGCACGTTATCATGATGGAGCACCCACGAGTTGGTCTTCCAAAGATCGGATTGCTTGCGTCTTACCGATTTTCGGAGACGTTTCAGGATGTTGACGTACTCTTCTTTAGTGACTGAACGACCATGTGGGAGGAATTCCTTGTGTACGACCCCCTTGCAATCAAAGAAAACTGTTAACAAGACCTTTCCTTTGGAGCGGTCAGCCTTGAACTTTTTGGTCATTGTGACGACGGTGATTTCCCCACTTTTGACTGTCAGTTGGATTGGGGGTCGTAAAGAAAGCACCAAGTCTCATTGCCAATGATCAATCAATTCAAGAGATTGGGATTGAATCCACTGCATCGATGTTATCTCCGCAAACTTGCATGCACTCATTCATTTTTTCATGTGTCAGGTTTTTGGGAACAATTTGTTGGCACACGTGATGCATGCCCAATTCCTCTGTTAAAGTGGCATGGCAACTTCCAACTCAGATGCCGGCAACTTCCAACTCAGATGCCGGCAACTTCTGCAACCGCTGCAACAGTTTTTTGACGGTCATTTTTCACAATTTCTTTGACAATGCTGATTTGTTCATCCGTTGTGGATGTTGAAGGTCGTCCTGACATCTCTTCATCCTTGATACTCTGTCGCCCATTTTCGTATCGTCGATGCCATTCATAAATTCTAGTTCGACTCATTGCACTTTCATCGTACGCTGACTTGATCATTTTTGAAAAGTCTCATAGAAAGATTTTCCGATTAAAACACACAATTTTACACTTGAATGCTGTTCAAAATGCGACATTGTTGTCCTCGCGACGGAGAGCCTTGAAAGCCTGTAATCACGAACTACACACACACGCTGTATGTGTTGGATCTGGATCAAACTGGTTCTGGCTGGTCAGTCACATGATGCTGTTCCCTTGCTAAGCGGGGAATGATATAATTCACTGACATTTGGCAAATATTCAAAAAGTTCCGGAACTTTTTGAACGTACTAGTATAACTATTACAGGGATCGCATTCCTCCTAAAATTCCTAAAATTCCTAATATTTTGTGACCCTCCTTAAATTCCTAAAATTATACCTAAAATTTGCTATTCATCCTAAAATTTTCGTAAGCTTATTTATTAAAAACATAACCGTTATTAACGCCAATAAATTTACCATTACGCAGGGTGCGCACGCGTGCTTGAAAACCTGGAAAGTCCTGGAAAATCATGATTACATTTTCAAGGCCTGGAATATCCTGGAAAAACGGTGTTTTTTTAATGCCGTCTTGAAAAGCCTTGAAATTTGAAATTAGTGCTTAAAAAATGCCCTTTTAGGAAAACGTGTTACTGTTACCCCTTCATTTTTAAAGTTCCTTTTCTCTGTTCTCAAAGAAACCACTGGCAGCGGTTTCCTATGTGCACCAAATCCTAATTTGGCTGGGGGGAAAAAAAGAAAAAAAAGGCACTACTTCCAGTGCAATAAAATTGGATGATTACTAGTAGGTCGAAGGGGAGCTTGATGTCCTTCCGACAATTGAGAACAGAAGGGGAAAGAAGAGGCATTTAGCATTTGCAGGGGGTCGCGTATGTACCAAGTCAGCTGGCATCCACCAGTGAGGAGTATGCCTGAACAACACATTCATCTTCTTCTTGTTTATGTGCATGCCACCCTCCCTCCCCTCAAGAGACTTCCACTACTTATGATAAAAAATAAGAAAACTATCTTTGCAAATTTTTCACGAAAGTGGCTGAAATTTTTACATTCACTGTAATTGGATTACAGAAGCTCACTTCCAAAATTCCAGTTGAATCGGTTTTAAAACTTTAAAAGTTAGCATTGGTAATTTTTATTATGGACAAGTATGTGTGCCTCTTTGGACAGAGTGAGCCTCCAGCAGAAAGGGTGTTACCATAGCAACGGTTGATTGACAGCTGGGAGTGCTGATCTGAAGCCCTTGGTTGGGAAGAAAGCAAACACCTGTTTATCACTTCCACAGCACAAAAGGACTAGGAGAATATTTTCAGAAATCCATTTTTCTGAATTTTGAAAATAACACAGTAAAATTTTTACAGTAGTTAAGATACATCACAATAAAGTTCTAGTGCAAATTTCGCCAAATTCCGTTAGGAACTTCAGCAGATGCAAAAAAAAAAAAAAAAAAAAAAAAAAAACGTTGCATAATCGGATTGAAAAAAAGAAACAGTAATTATAAATTACGGGAAAAGCAAGTGAATTATTTTTTTTAGATGCCATGGTTTATTTAAACAGAGTGATCCTTAAATTTTTTTCTGTGATGATATGGACTCTATTTGAATTACAAACACGTTTTTATTCAGACGTCTGAGTTACTGTTTTAATAAAAAAATCATCTATAATTAAAAAGTTTTCAATGGATTTAAGCAATATTCAGCAGATAAACAAACATATTTTAGTAAATTGCAACATCATGACGTAAATTTGGTAATTTAATTTTGTCGAAAATTGGGGAGCATTTTTTTTTTTACAGTTTCTATTATAGTTAAAGTGAAGGAGGAAGGGTGCAACTTGACAGTTCAGTGAGCTGCAGGTGGTGATTTATGGCGATGTGCCAAATGAAAAGAAGCCATTCCATCAGGTAATTCCAAAGGTTGTGTTGTGTGGACGCGTCCTCCTGCTGTTTGATCTTAATTGGAATGTTTTTGTGCAGGGGGGGGGGGGTTCGAGAGAAATATCCGTTTCAGCTTTACAGCTTTCACGGCTCTTTTTTTTTTTTTCTTGGTAATAAATAAAAATCATAGTTGCTGCATTCACCATTGATCCATGTTTGCATTTCTTGAATATAAACAGCAGACAATCAGAAACATAGTGTTGGGCGGGTCTTGATGATCTTCATTTTGCATATGCTGAATTCAGTTCTGTGGGAATAAGGAATGACTTATACTGTGAATATATACAAAACTACATATTTTTGAGCTGAAAAAATAGGTCTACTTGTACACAGTAGCTAAAGTGTGAACTCAGATGAAGACAATCAGACATACGGACGTCTGATTCCATAAAAAAAAATCAACATAGTTTTTTTATTTACACTACAGGTAAAAAAGCAAAAACATGTTTTTAAACGTTATAAAGGAAAACGGATTTTTGAAACGCATGACTTGATGATCTTAATTTCTGAAAGTTTCTTTTTTCCACATCCTTTTTTTTTTCAATTACAATACACTGTAACAGGATACTGTGTGTTATATCACTTAGAGATATGGCAGATTTTTGGTTGCTGATATCCATGATCGTAAGCGGTAGTTGCATTGCGATTGTTGATGATGACAAGATAAATACTGGAGTGATGTAAAATGTTGCTTAAACTAAAAAAATAAAAAAAAATAAAGCCCTCCCCACCCCCCACCCCGAACTTTTATGCGGTCATCATAGCTGATCAACCATTTCATTCCATGAACATCAGCACATTTCAATCATTTGAACATTGGGGGTATCTGAAGGAATTCAGCCGTGCTTAAGCGCCCCTAGCGCAACGAAAACATGCTAATTTTGGACAGTTCTATTCCCTTCCCCTCTACCATCCCTAATAATTGATAGTGCATACATTGAGAGTGTTTCAAATATTCTATTTATGAGCTAGTTTTTGCGCTGTTTGTTATGCTTTTATTTTCAAAGAAAGAGAGGGAAAATAAGGAAAAGCAGCTAGAGAAAAAAAGAAAAGCTGAGTTTGATGACAAAATAAAAGAAAATGATGCAGAAATAAATAGGCTTAAAAAGATAAAGAAGCCTCCCTAGCAGTAATTCAGAGGGAACAGAAAGAATGAGAAAAGCTGTAGAAAAACAAAATACTGTTGAAATAGCAGTTGCCTCTAACTTGATCATACAAGGTTCAGCTGAAATAAAGAAAACTGAAAGTAAATTAGTTGTGGTGGAAGCAGAAAAAGATAGGCTAATCAGGAAAAGGTTAAAACAATAATATGAAAAAAGTAATTCAGTGAACAATTGTACATAGTTCTTGGTTTTCAATTACCTTTTTAGGGATATTATAGTTTAATGTGAAACCTGAAAACTTTACTGTGAAAATCGTGAATTGCTTCTGGTTCAACAGCATATTAATGTTCAAAGTGAAACTTGAATGTGGTAAATATACTTGAATATGATAATAACACGTGAAAAGATAAGAACTGAACATTAGAAGTAAATCATACTTAAACTTTAGACATTAGACGTTATGCAAAAAATTTGGGTGTGAACTTCGACCATATATACTAATGGACTGTGCATTGGCAATAGCTGCATCAAAGCCGCCATGGCTCAAACATTGGGCACGTCATCATCAGACTCCAAATTTCGTGTACAAATGCTGTTATGATTACTAATTTACGCTGCAGAACTTCAGTGTTTTCGGTGTATTATGTGAATGCACCTCATATATAATGAAAACTCTTCAGGTAAGTTTACTTATGAGCTATATACATGCATGATCGTGTTGTTTACATTTTGTGATTTATAATGTGATGAACATTTGCGAAGAATTTGGAACATGCATTCCATTTTTTTTTCTTAAGTTACTATATTTTTATATCAATAGCTGCAAGTTTCTGGTTAAGTAATTGAACTTTATTGACTTAGGTATTTAATTCGTTTCTTACCCATGAAAAATCATAGAACTTTCTTTACTATATCGGTCAGAGCAACCATAAGCACAGCAGGTGTAACCCATCTTTTTGACTGTTGTCATGTGATTTTATGTTGGAGCCAGAAATTTTGATGTCATGCGCAGTCTATCAGTATATATATGGTTGAAGGGTGTGAAGCAAACTCTTTACAATGTATACAAAGTTGTTTTACTAGATGTATACAAATATACATCTAGTTTTTATTGAAATACACTCCTAAAATTTTCCTAAAATTTTCTAAAAATTCCTAAAATTCCTAAAATTCTTACCTAAAATTTTCCAGAAGTATGCTATGATCCCTGCTATTATTACTGTTACACTCATTATAAATGTCTTCAAGTTGAGTGCTCTTATGCCTCATAATTCCTGCTATTATACACTGAGTGGCCACTTTATTATGACCACCCCCTCAGTAATTTGTTGGGCCATCTTTTTGCCTTTAATACTGCATCGATTCTTCGTGGCATGGACTCCACGAGATGTTGATAGGTGGTTTGTGGAATCTGAGACCATGCTTGATGAATAGCACTTTCCAGGAGTGTGAGATTGTAGGGTTGTGGATGGAGCTGTCTGATGGCTCGTTCAAATTCATCTTACAAATCCTCAATGGGGTTGAGATCTGGTGATTGTGGAGGCCACCTAAGCAAAGTAAACTTACCGGCATGTTCCTAAAACCAATCCTGTACAATACGAACACTATGGCAGGACGCATTATCTTGTTGAAAGTAGCCATCGCCATTGGGATAAACAATCCACTTGACAGGATGCGCTTGGTCCGCAACGATGTTTAGATATGATGTGCCAGTCAGACGTTGATCAACACGAATTAAAGGGCCCAAAGCATGCCAGGAAAACATTCTCTAAACGATAACGTTGCCTCCACAGCTTGAAGGGTTGTAGCAATGCATTTGGGGTCCATGCTGTCGTGTTGTTTCCACCAAATACTCACTCAGCCATCGGCATGGTGCAACTGAAAACATGATTCATCGGACCACATAATTTGTTTCCAATTATCGACTGTCCAATCCTTGTGCTCCTGCGAGAACTGGAGATGTTTTCTCTTGTTAACTGCAGACAGCAAAGGTGTTTGAACAGGCCTTCGGCTGCAATATCCCATCCGATGCAATGTATGGTGAACTGAACAGTGTGTGCAGAGATCATTTGAGGGGATCCTTGATTAAGATGGTCTGTAATATGCTGCACTGTTGCCCTTCTGTTGTCTGTTACCAGTCTGGACACTCTCCGTACCGCCCAAGCAGTCACTAGTCGATGACAACCACACGTTGCACATAGAGACCCAGTGTTTTGGCTGACAGTCCTGTCTTTAAACACTTTAACAACAGCTGCTCTGGAACATTTCACAAATGCGGCAGTTTCAGTGATACTCGCTTCATGGCTCCAAGCTCCTACAATCATCCCACATTGAAAGTCCGTCAAATTGCATTTTTTACCCATCTCGTCACCCAAAAATCACTTCTACTACTATTGCAAGCACTAATCTTTCCCTTTTTATACTAGCCTCGCCCTCTGGTGGCAACAGCGTGCAGCCATAGCTCATTTGCTTAAAACTGTCTGGTGGTTATAATAAAGTAGCCACTCAGTGTATAATTATTCAAGGATGTGGGATATTAAATATTTCAATTACTATAATTGTTCAAATGATTGCACTTATTTGAACAATTTATAATAATTGAAATATTTTATATTCCACATCCTTGAGCAGCAGAAATTACGAGGCATACGAGCACTCGACTTGAAGACATTTGTAATGTGTGTAACAGTAATAATAATAGTTATACCACTATTAACATATAATATAGCCATGTAAACCAAATGATTAGTTGTGACTAACCAAGTTATATTACATTGCTGTCTGTTGTTTTGGAGGATCCGCTATTTGGAGGTGAATATAAAGAACTGTATATATATGTAGTTCCAGACTGGGGATCATAAAACTTTTCACTAAGTGGAAACGTCCGTTATTTGGAAGTGCCTATTAAGGAAATTGTGTGTGTGTGTGTGTGTGGGGGGGGGGATTCATGTTACACTAATATTTGTTCTATACTTGGTTCTTTCTTCCTTGCAGTTTTTCTCTTTAATTGAAATGTGAGCTTTCTATTCTTGCAGACCTCATTGATGTTGTTAAAGACCAGTCCTATGGCTCTGATTACAAGAAAGAGGAAGATCCAAAATATTATATCTCTGCAAAAACAGAGAGGGGCCCACTCTCTGAAAATTGGATTGAAGACTATTGGCAAGAATGTCAAGGACAGGAAACACCTTTAACGAATGGTAAAGCAATCATGTGTGCATATAAACTGTGCAGGGTAGAGTTCCGTTACTGGGGAATGCAGACAAAGATAGAGAAATTTATTCACGATATTGGTAAGAAAGTTATTTATTTTAAGAAATGTATTCATATTATTATTAATTATTTATTATATTATATGGACTTCATTTATCTGTGCTCCAAATTTTGAAGATCAGAACAAAATAGTCATTTAAAAAATGTGTATAGAACAAATTAACATTGTAAGTATAGGATAGAACTTTTCTTAATGATGGAGCTATAGTACACCTACTTGATCTTCTGAAAGTCTATTCCAAAACAAACTTCTTGACAAACTTTCTACTTTAAAAGCTCTTAAAGCATCAAAACTAAATTAAATAAGCACCAAAAAGATGTAAAAGTGGGGAATTATGATACTGCCATAGCCTGTTTCACTTTAGAAAATCCCATAGCTAAAGCCTGTTGAAAGAAGTCAAAGCAAATTGAACTATTTTTAGGTTCATATACACTTTGCTACTGTGAAATCTTAGAAATTTATCTTTCTTCCCATAACTGCCATTTGGAATCTCGACATATCATCCCCATAATCTGAAAATCAGTTATCTTACATCATAAATATAGTGTTTATTGATTTGGCAACCATTTGCAGTAATCAAATGCTAAAGATCTCACAACAATGTAGTCATTACATCCAAACTCTGGTTGAATAAGACTAAAGACCTAGTTCAAAAGTTCCCACGTGACATTATCTTTTTTATATGACTTACGCTTGAATTTCTATTTTCTTTACAGCTTTTATATTAGTTTAAGTGTTGCTGCCCATTTTTCTCAACCCTTTGTCAACAAAAATGTTCTGCAATGCATTAGTTACATTAAAATTAAAATTGCACGATGCAACTCACTGTCTTTGATGCTGTGCATTTTTTCTGACCGGTAGTAAAGTAAATCCCAAGTAAAAAACTTTGATGTAATAAAAAGTGGTAACGGTGTGTTGTTGTCTAAGCCATTGCTGAAATCTGATCATGTTGCATGCTGCCCCATGATGTGAGGCAACAATAGTTAATTTCATTGTTAATCAACAATGTATTTTACTAAATTATCGCCAAACTTTGTTTCATCATGTCTTACATAAACATAACAATATCTCATTGCAATCTGCGTTACTTACAACAACCTGATGCTACATGTGATGAAAGCCATTACAAACATGCATTTTTAATGCTATGAGAATGGTATACCATAGCAAAATTTGGCTTTTGCTTGATTCCCCCCCCGCCACCACCAGAAGGGGTTACCTGAAAGTGATCTATCACACAATGGGGTGTAACCTGTAGATATCCTAGACCAAAAGTTACCAGTCCCCTTCACTAACACACTTGCAATTCAGTTTTTCTTTCTATCTTGAGGTCAGATTTTAGCTTGCACATGTGCAGATGGACTTTCATAACTACAGCACATTTCATTGGTGTCAGAGCCATTTCTTATGTTCATCTAAATTTGAATAATAATAAAAATATTGTGTTTGAAAAACTAAACATTCAAAATACTGTTGCCACCACCATAGTTTAGTAAATATTTACTTTTATGACTCACATATCTTCTTTCATTGGTTTTATCACAGTAACATTAATTAATCTACCTACCTAAGTACTGCTTAGTGTCGTCAATTAGTAAACTTTATTTGTTTTTATGATTAAATTCCACTTAATATGTACTGGATTGTGGCTTGGTGTGGTCGTCAGTGGCACGAATGTGTTGCATGTAAATACTGGGTTGGAAAGGAAGTAATGTCTGCAAATAAAAGGCAACAGAAAAGTGCTAATTACCATGTACAGTAAAACCTCGAAAATCTGGCATCCAGAAAACCTGCTACTTCAGAAATCCGGCACTTTTCTGATTTTGTTTTCGTCAGAACACCCGATGTTTCACCGATGACCATGGAAATCTCCTGATGTACCGTCTCAACAACACATCGCGAGATCATCTGATCTCAGTGTGCGAACTGCCAATGGCCGCCTACGTGTAACACTGGGAAGTTTCTCAAATGTGTCATCTCATTGAGCCGGACTGAAATGACACGGACTAATGAGGTGACGAATTTGCGTGTACGTTTGAAATGCGTGTCGAACGTGTGATGATGATCTGCGCTTGGTGGTGGCAGTATGTGGATTCGATTGTGTAATGACATCTGCATCATCGGCCTTCATAATGATGCATCGTGATAATTGCCTTCGCGATGTATCGTAGTTTTGTCAGTCGAAAAACTGTAACATCAGTGTAAAATTCACATCGGGTTTTTGCTATGTATTGATACATCACCCAGCCCTAGTGGCTGCTTTGGTGTTTTTCAGGTTTTTTCCTGAACATTTGACAAATTCAATTTTTTTCAACAGAGTTTTATAATTAGCTGTACAAAAAGGTAATCGCCAATATTTTCGCTAAAACTTTTTTTGCCATCGCCAAAGCGATATTATTTTTTTCATAAATTGCGAAAAATGCTATCGGCCGCGTGACCCCTGCATTTTTATGAGGCGTAGACACCCAAATTTTCGATAAAGTGCATGTTTTCTGCTCAACTGTGAGTTGATGGGGTACCCAAACTCCTCGCTGTGCACCTTCCCAAATTGATGAGAGGTATGTGATAATGCCCGTTTGTGTAGTACCCAACTGTTCAGCCACCAACTCCCGCTTGAGTTGGTCTCCACTAAGGTCTTCAGCATGTCCATATGCACCGTTGAAGGTATTCTGGCTTCGGGATGGTCTGATAGGTCAAAATTTCCCTTCTCAAAACCGTTCTAACCAACAACAGCACTGATGATGTAATAATATACAAGGTATGGGCAAATATGAATTATAATTTGTTCATAGTTCAACAATGCAGCACGGTGTGTTGAAAATGGTAATACATGGCAGGTGGCAGCACTGTTCCAAGGTCTTTCACGCACCTCGTGTGTGCTATGGTGTCATTGGTCAGTTGGGAGAAAGATGAGCAAAGCAAAGGTACACGTTAGCATGGAACAGAGCATTATAATCAATGGAACAGAGCATTATAATCAAATTCCTGACGAAAGAAGGTTGTAAACCATCAGAAATCTGTTCATGATTGAGTAGACAATACAGTGAGAATACGTTGTCCAATGTGTGTGCCTATAAGTGGAGCAGTGCATTTCAAAGTGGAAAAAAGAAGTGGTGGAGAATGAACCTCATGAGTGCCACGTTCTCTGCTGGGAAGATTATGGTCACTGTCCTCTGGGACTCTAAAGGTGTACTGTATGTGGATTTCCTCACAGATGGTCGCACGATAAATGCTGAATATTACTGGACACTTCTCGAATGCCCAGTAAGGACAGCCATCAGGAACAAGCGAAAAAGGGTGCAAACATCTGTGTCATTTCTCCAGGATAACGCTTGTCCACACACGGCTGCTCGGACCATGGAAAAAACCATCCGAAAACTGAAATGGAATGTTCTACCACATCCTTCATACAGTCTGAACCTTGCACCCTCGGACTATCATCTCTTTGGCCCTCTAAAGGCGTATCTGGGTGGGAAAGGATTTGGCAGTAATGAAGATGTGATACAAGCTGTTCAGGAGTGGCTACACTGACAACCAAAAGACTTCTTCGTGAGCTGCATTTGCAAGCTTCCAGATCACTGGCGCAAGTGCATCACAAACCAGGGTGATTATGTTGAAATGTAGCAACTTCAGTTTTGGACAATGCATCAGTGTTTTTGTTCTATTTAAAAATTATCCTAATATATAATCTGCTAGAGTCCTCCTCCGTGCCTTTTTTAAGTCATCATAGCAACAACCAAATGTTTGTGACGTCACGCTTAGCTTTTCGTGTAGGTCACGTCATCACCTACACATGCACAGTCCACACGTATACCACTTTGTTTTGTTGTCATAGCAACAAAGAACACAGCAGCTGGTGTGACGTCATCTAATCCAAATCATTCTCACATGACATCAGACGTCAGAAATGCGTTACGTCACACAATCAGCTCTACAGATACGAAAACTTGTTTTTTTTTGTTGGAGTTTTAACGATGACCATGAGCAACTCAGTGGGCTATAAGCAGTCACCTGTCCCTAATTTAGGGTCACTGGTTCCAGGGAAGGGAGAGAGCCAGTGCCAGTAAGACAAACACAACATCCATGCCTCACCGGGATTCAAACCCAGACCCCTTTCAGACGAATGATCAGAGGCCATCGTTTAGACCACTGTGCCATCGAGGCAGCTACAAAAAATTTTACTTCAGGAATTTTGGTTCACTACCTGAACCGGTGTTTAGTCATCTGTATTTTGTAACGTCAAGATAAAAATAGTTCACGGAAAGGAACAGGGGAATTGATACAGGGTTCACAGTCAGTGTATGCAAAAAATGTTGTGTACAAGGAAGTGTTGACGAAATAGGGACTAAAGGTTTTACAAAACACATAACAAACAGACATCCCATCGTATCAAATTCGATAACCGACTGCTCCTGATATATTGTACTATGTACCATCCTGATGATCCACAATACATCAGGATGGTACATGCCATCATGACATTTATCGGAGAATTGCGGAGGGCAGAAAGCTATTTCTGTTTTTAATCCTGTCTTTTGGAGCAGCAATATCTTTCCAAGAGTAAAAAGACACATTTTTTCTGTGATTGTACATAGTATCATTTTATATGGTGCAGAAATGTAGACACTGAATAAAAGACATCAACAAAGATTATTGGCTACAGAGATGGACTTTTGGAGGCATTCTGCAAGAAAATCCAGATGTGAAAAAGTGTGTAATATAAAAATTGGAGATATTATGAGTGTTAAACTAGAAATTTTTCAAACTACTGAAATGCGGAGATTACAATGGTTAGGCCATGTAAGGAGAATGTCATCAGAGAGACTTCCAAAATTCTCATGGAGTGGGAGGCTCCAGTAAAGAGGAAGACCAAGGAGAAAATGGATAGAGGAGATAAAATCAAGTTTAAAAAAATAATGGATTAGATGAAGTGATGACCTTGAATAGAGAGAAGTGGAGGAATACTGGTTGAACTTTATGGTCGAGGAAATCCGCTTATTTGTGGAAATTCCTGATGATGATGATAAGTTTTATTTTTCTCGTCATTATTGATGGGCTTTTATCTAATAAGTCATATTTTGCCCAACTTGGTAGCATTAGGGTACACACTAGTAATGTTCTCTACAGCATTTGCAGGGGTGATACTTTGACCAAACTCATACAGCATGCAATGGTGGATGTGCTCCTTGTCCGCTTCCATGTTGTCTGGCACTTACACTCTTCGCCTTCTGACAGTTAACTGCCACTGACTTAAGCCACCTACCTGCTGATGTCATGCCAGTGTGCTGCGCAATCTCAGTGGCCAATGTGTGCCAGGGCTTTGACTTTGGGTACCTCATCATTGACAACCCATAAATATACATATACTCGTGAATCACTGGTTTTATTTCGTACCCACGAAGTTTTTTGTATGCAAATGATACATAAAATAAATTATCTGCAAAGTATACCAGGGTACTCTCTCGATTTTTTATTTATTTATTTATTTTTTAAACACGAGAAACGTACCTTCTGTTATCTTTTCTGTTGTTTGTTTGTTTGCTTTCCTGTGTTTTTAAAATATATTTGACTTTTTCATTCATTTTAGCCTTGAGAAAAACAATGCTGCGAGCACATCAGCAAGCATGGGCATGGCAGGACGAGTGGGTTGGCTTGACCATGGAAGACATTCGTCGTCTTGAAAGGGAAACCCAAGAAGCCCTTGCCAAAAAGATGTCGTCCGAAGGTATGGATCAGTGCAACAATGGAGAAACCGGAAGCATTACTCCACAGCCTGGAATCGCTATGCACCCAAGCCCTTCGAACCTTTCTGGACAGGAAGTGGATTTAAATGCCATTGATAAAGACAAGGACAATGAAATGTGCATCACTACTGAGCTAAGGACAGATATATCTAGAAGTAGAAGCACTTCCCCCAACCGCCCAAATAAACCACGCAACCTGTCAATTGTTCAAATGACTGCAGACGGAATGATGGGTGGAGATGGAGCGTACGGCGATGGAAGACAGAAGCTCTGGTCAAGAAGCGGATCACGTACAGCTCTTTGTTCCCCAAGTATAAACATATTTTGTACATCTTTTTGTCTTGTCATATTTCCATGCTTTACTCGTGCAATATTATTTATTTATGCATAACTAAATTAAGGTAAAGTAGATCACACTTGTTATATTAGGAGATTAGAAACTTTTTCAGTGGATGTCTTGGATTGGTGTGATGAAGAAGTAAGACAAGATTGAAAGCTTCCAACTGAGAATTTTTTTTTTGGAAAAGTGGTAATCTCCTAACATAACAAGTGTGATCTACTTTACCTTAATTTAGTTATCTCTCATTACATGTTTTTGCCCATGATCATCTTATTTATGCATCATATCAGGTTCCACCAGGGCCAGATTGAGAAGCTTACCTTGGGAAAAGGGGTTTCATCTGGTCAAAAATATATAGAGAGACTTTGTCGAAGTCTCCTCTCTCTCTCTCTCTCTCTCTCTCTCTCTCTCTCTCTCTCTCTCTCCATAAATCCCATTAAAACTTTTTGTTATAGAAACTTTTATGAAAATATATGCATTTATTACTAATATTTCCCAAAAATAAATACAATAATTATTTATGATTTTGGCCATTTAAAAAATAAAAGTTTTTTTTTGGGGGGGGGGGGGGGATCGCCCTAGTAGCCCCCTCTCTCCCCGCACGCTGGATCCACGACTGGGCTCCATAGAGCCAGTTGACGCATTGGGGCAACCAGGTCGGTGGGTCATGGCCCCAAGGTGTGATTATTATAAAAAGTTCCTCACAAAATGATAAAAAAATAACTGATACTGAGAATTCAAGATTTCAAATAATTATCATAACCACCCTAATCTTTTCCATGTTCACGAAATAGCAAATTAAATTTGATCATTTTGTGGCTCCCTACTTTTATATTCAACAATTTGTGTGTAAACCAGATACTTAAAATTTTAAAAAATGAAAAGAACGATATCAAAGTTGTTTAAAATATGTTTTTTTTTTTTAATGTGTATAGTGTAGTTTAGGAAAGGAAACCAAAATCTTATTTGGCAGAATTGTTTATATATATTTTTTTTTATTTTTAAGTTTAGGTGGCGTGAGGTTCTTACAGATTTTTTTTTTCAGTTTTCAATCCCCCCCCCCTTTAAAGTAGGTTAGTAGCACCCTTTGTCATAAAGACGGTAAAATTCGCAGATTTAGAAAAATCATTGTAACCACCTTAAAATTCATTTGTGCATTCATAAAATGGTAACTTAAATTTTATCATATTGTGAGTCCCTATTTCATATATTCAATAATTTGTGTGTAAACCAGATACTTAAAAAAAGTTAATAAGAAGTTTATTGAAGTTGTTTTGGTTCTGTATATAGGCCAGTTGTTTAGTGTCTTTAAAAACAGTTCAAAAAAATTTAAAACAAAGAAATTTTCATGTGTGAATGCGTATAAAAGTTTTAAAAAGTTGCTAATTTGTCAGTTATTCTGACTTGCATAAAAAACCAATCATTAAAACATGTATCAAGGGAGGTGGACTCTAGACAAATTTATTTTTTGGGATTCTTATTATTCACTATGCAAAAATATCTCTCTCTCTCTCTCTCTCTCTCTCTCTCTCTCTCTCTCTCTCTCTCTCTCTCTCTCTCTCTCTCTCTCTCTCTCTCTCTCTCTCTCTCTCTCTCTCTCTCTCTCTCTCTCTCTCTCTCTCTCTCTCTCTCTCTCTCTCTCTCTCTCTCTCTCTCTCTCTCTCTCTCTCTCTCTCTCTCTCTCTCTCTTTCTTTCTTTCTTTAAACTTTCAATCCGTGTTAGGATCTTTTCTTTATGCTTACAGCAAATACTTCTTTGAGACAATTTTTTTTTTACTTCTTTACAATGGTTTCCATGTGTGTTCTTTAGAGATGACAGTTGTTGTGTAACAACTTTATTAAAAAATGAGATTTTTTTCTAGAAAAATTGTTATCATTTTTTAAATTGGGAAACCCTCTAGAATCCATCCAAAAATGTGCAAGCAATTTTCAGTGACTCAAATTTTGCAGGCCTGTGTTATCATTTAGGGTGTTTCTACTTCTTGTTATTAATATCCCATCTTCAATAGCAAGAATTGCCTTGCTGAATGATAATTGCTGTTAGGTACTCCCAACCAATTGGCAACAACTATTCTAGTGACGTGGCCCTGATGTCTTCATAACAAATTATAAGAGTGAGTCCTGAATCCCATCAAGCCCTGAGGCTCTATAACAAATTATAAGAGAAGAAAATTAAAACAGTGAGAAAAAAAATGAAAGATCTGTGTGTTACTGTAAAGTGGTTAATCTGTAATAACGAGTACTATCTGTTGTACAGTAATAGCAATAAAGCTGCTGAATGTGATAAATGCCACAATCACCTTTACTGATTAATATGAATAATAACCAGGTGTCCCTTAAATGTAATAAAAACAGATGTTAGTTTTTTTAAAGAAATACTGAGCCACTGAGCATAAAATGGGTTTGCCTTCCTATTCTGTTTATTTCCTTCCCTTAAGAAAGAAATGAATTTGCCATCTCATTCTACACCACCACCTCCTCTTGTAGCATGAAGTGGATTTCCCCTCCCATTCTGAGCTACCTCTTCTCCTTGCAGCATGAAGTAAAGTTGCCCTCTTATTCTGAGCCACAAACTCCTAGTGTAAAGTGAAGAGGATTCTCTCTCTTATTCGGAGCCATTCCCTTCCCTTGTAGCATGAAATGAATTTGCTCTCCCATTTTGTCCTCTTCCTAGCATAAAGTGAATTTGCATTCCATTCTATGACACTTCTTTGAAGCGAAGCGAAATTTCACATGAAGCGAATCTTCCCTTCTGATTTATATCGTCTCTTGGTTCCATGAAAATACCCTTGCCTTCCAATTTCAAGCATTTTCCTTCCATTGTAACATGAAATGAATCTTCCCTCCCATAATATTGTGCATCCCCTCCTTATAACATGAAATCAATTTACCATCCATTCTATGCCACCTCCTGTACTTGTGCCATGAATTGTATTTTCCCTCCTGCTCTGAACCACATCCTCACTTTGTAGCATGAAGTTGATTTGCCCTCCCATTCTGAGCCATTCTTGCCCTTGCATCATGAAGGGAATTTGACCTCTTGTTCTCATCAGATCCTCCCTTTGTAGCATGAAGAAAACTTGCCATCCTATTCTGAACTACCTCTTCCTGTTGCATCATGAAGTAGATTTGTCCTCCTATTCTGAGGCACCTCCTCCCCTTGTTGTCATGAAGGGAATTCAACCTCTTGTTCTGAGCAACCTCTTTTCCTTGTAGCATGAAGTGGGTTTGCTCTCCTGTTCTGAGCTATTCCTACCTTTATATCAGAAAAAAGGACTTGACCTCCTGTTCTAGGCCAAATCCTTCCTTTGTAGCATGAAACAGACTTGCCTTCCCATTCTGAACTACCTCTTCCCCTTGCATCATGAAGTAGATTTGCCCTCCTATTCTAAGTCAGATCCTCCCCTTGTAACATGATGTATTAATAGTTTTGTCCTCCCATTCTGAGCCATTCTTACCTTTATATCATGAAGAGAACTTGACCTCCTGTTCTGAGGAACTTCTTTCCTTGTAGCATGAAGAGTACCTTGTTCCTAGTAGCAGACAAGTGTCAGCAAAGTTTGCACCTAGGCATCTCACACGTGATCACTGTGTTTGCGGTTTGTCAGGACTTTAAACATTCTTGCAGCAATGGACCCACACTTTATTGAAAATATTATCACTGGTGTCAAAGCTTGGGTCTGTGGTTATGTCCCTGAAACAAAATCCCAATCATCTGAGTAGAAGACAAAAGCTCTTCTCAACCCCCCAAAAAAAGCCCTGCAAGTGAAATCAAATGAGATGTTGGCTGTTTTGTTTGATGCTAAAGATGTGATTCATTTTGAATTTGCTCTGCCTTATAATATTTTCCAAGAATAATGCCATACCAGGGTTAACCCCACAGTTCCATTCATTTCCTTGTTTTGTTGTCAGGAATAATAATGAATGCTGCGCATAGTTTAAAGCAATAAGTAGGTACTACCCGAAATATTTTTGAGGATCATTTTCACCCCCTCCCGCCATGATAGTTAGATACAGTCAGCATTTTGTATTTACAAGAACTTCCAGAGACCATATTATTCAGTTCATTGAAATTAAACCCTGATTCCTGCCTGCCAATGGTAGCAAAATATATTGTACAGGCATGGTTACGAACATCCGACTTAGTGCAACCCATAGTTATGAACCAACCCCCATAAAGCCTATTATGTTAAAATTTGAGTTATACAATGATTCACAATAACTAATCGGCATTACTGTGCAATGCACATCAAGACTTGGAGCATCTATAGTGGTTCATCAACTCATGGGCCCGAGGTAGGACAAAGAGTTTGTTCTTTTCAGTCAGACCACATTGCTATTAGCTGTGTCTCGTGTGTGTTACTGTATTGGGCTTTAATTTTTTTTTTTAGTTTTTACTATTGTAACCCTGGCACCAAAGCGTAAATGTGATGCAAGTGATAGTGATGCATCAAAGAAAAGGAAAACAATCACGTTTGAAACTAAAGTGGAAATAATGAAGCAATCTGAAAAAGGTGAAATGCCAACAAACATTGGAAACATTTGGATTATTATTATTTTTTTTTTTTTTTTGTAAGATGTTTTAGTGCATCTCTGGAAGTGTTTCTTCAATGTTTTTTATGCATTGAAATGTTTACCGTAAACAAACATTTGACTAATTAACATTAGATACGAGCCATACCTAACTGTTCCGACTTACGTACAAATTTGACTTAAAGACAGACTTAGGAACGGAACTTGTTCAAGATCTGGGGACTGCTTGTATACCATTTAATGGAGATAAACAAAGCAATTGGGCAGAGGTTAGAAAACTATATTTTTAATGCACTTCAAGTCACCTGTGTAACTTGTATCTATTAACATTGCAAATGACAGTGCTGTAAACATGCAAGAAATGTGCTAAATAGGATCTGTCACCATTTCGTAGCTGTAGTTGTAAAACTCTTCTTCTTAAGGGGTAAAAGTTCACACCATGCCTTCTGGAGAGGAATGCAGGTGAAAGGCCATTAGTGTTTGACAACAAGGCATTGTTATCAATCGTGTCACTGGGATAGTTAACTGGGACTAGGGAGAAAGTTTTGTTTAGCCTATGGTTGACACTTATGAAATATTTTATGCACTTTGAAGGAGGGAAACATCTCTTAATTCCATGCATGAAGAAGGTGTTTTCTTTCTGTTGCATGCTGATTGACAGTACTACACTATCTACCAACAAGTAATTGGACACCCCTGCAATCGACGATATCTGCGGTCCTGATACACGTCACGGCCGCCGCGGTTAAATATCGTGTGGGAAACAACAACGCAACCAGTCGCATGCAAGATGCCACGCAGTTTGGAGCTCTCTGATTTCGAGAAAGGTGTAATCGTCGGGTATCACAGAAATGGCCGATCCATATGTGACATATCCAGCCATTTGAAGTACCCAAAATCGACAGTGGCCTACGTGATTGGCAAGTGGAAGATGAGAGGTGACTGTCGGAATGTGCCCGGACCCGGCAGACCCACAAAACTGGTAGTTGGGGACCGACGGGTGCTGTCCAGAGAAATTCGGAAGAACCGCACCAAATCGATGGGCCACATCCGCGAGGAGTTTCAACAGGCATCCGGGAGTGTTCTTTCGATGAATACCATCCGTAAGGAAGCCCATCTGCTCAGTTATCATGGATGTTCTGCCACCCACAAGCCTTTGATCACCAAGTCCAATAGTGCAGCTCGGCTAACGTGGTGCAAAGAACGTCGACAGTGGACCGTTGAACATTGGAAACAGGTTCTCTGGAGCAACGAATCAAGGTTCACCCTCTACCATTCGGATGGCAGGGTCTGGGTTTGGCGTCTGCCTGGAGAACTCCTCCTGCTGGAATGTATTGTGCCAACTGTGAAGTTCGGCGGCAGTGGAATTATGCTATGGGGGTGTTTCTCCTGGTATGGCATGGGACCCTTGGTCGCAATTACTGGTAGACTCAACCCCGAGACCTACTGCACCATTTTGGATGACCATGCGCTTCCTACGTTGTGGCAGTTTTACGGGGTAGACCCATGTTACTTTCAGGATGACAATGCCACCTGTCATGTTGCGAGGTCCACCATGGCTTGGTATGATGACAACGGGGTTAATCAAATGGACTGGCCTGCGCAGAGCCCGGACCTTAACCCTATCGAGCACCTCTGGAGTTGGAGCGTCGACTTAAGGGGTACCCCCACCATCCGAAATCGGTGAAGGAACTGACCTGTCTTCTGCAAGCCGAGTGGGAGAAAATACTGCTTGCCATCGTACAACGCCTGGTTGAGAGTATGCCCCGGAGGGTTGCAGCTGTAATCGCCGCTGGTGGAGGCTCCACCAACTATTGAAGGTGAATAAACTTTGTTTTCCTTTGCTATCACAGGTGTCCAATTACTTGTTGGTAGATAGTGTATAAGCAAAGCATATAAAAGAAGACTGGAAGGTAGATTGGCTGTCGGCAATACCATAATTTTACTACCGATCAAGCAGGTGGTGTGAGATTTAAATGCAGGCATTTTACTGTGGTTGGAGAGGCATACCATGGATTCCAGGTCTCATCCTGGCCAGTTGGCTGTTCTGTCTGCCCTCCTATTCTAAGTCAGATCCTCCCCTTGTAACATGATGTATTAATAGTTTTGCCCTCCCATTCTGAGCAATGCAACTCACACGTATAATAAATGTAGATTATAAGAACTAAGCATGCTTTAGTTACATAAAGAAAATTAGAAACATAGCAGTGCTTTCAACCCTGCTAAACAAGTGGAACAAGGCTGGTTTACCTGATTTTCATTTCCAAATCGTTTGTTTTGGTTGCTGCCACATAACCAATCATTTTGGTCGATGAGTATGCAAACTGTTTTCATCCAATCATTTTGGTTGTTTAGCAACAACCAAAAATGAAGGACTTAGCAATTAAGATCTGGCAACCAGTCAAGCTCTGTTTGTTTTCAGCCCCACAGGGGTTGAAAGCACTGCTGTATTTCTGATTTTCTTTACATAACTAATGCAGGCCTAGTTCTTATAACCAACATATTCTTTGTACAGTGCACCCTCCAGTGGCGTATATTCGAGGCTAGCTAGCTGCAAAGCCCACAGAATTCACAAATAAAACTGAATTAAATGTACACAAATAAAAGTCAATTATCAACAGTATTAAAATATGTCTATGCTTTCGCTGCAAAAAAAAATGCGTGCAGATTCGCTTCTTTGACTCAGTCTGGCAAACAAAAACCAACGGCATAATGCAGGCAGCTCTTCCAGAGTCTTCACGGTTCTGATGCGAAAACCTTCCATACCGTTGCCTGCTAGCATTTCCACGACAACATGAATCAGTTGGTACAGGGGAATGGGCCGTTGCTTTGGGAAACGGTTTGCTCAAAATAGAGAAGACTTAGACTATCTCAGGCACTCACATACTGCCGCTCACAAAAGTGTTTCGCGAGACTTGTTTCAGGTTTTGTGAAGTGTCAATGAATTAAAATCAGAGATATTATATCTTAAATTCGTAGCTTTGTCGGATTCTAACTGTTTTGATAAATTTTGTGAAAGCTTCCCTGAACATCTACTGTCAGAACTTAAAGAACTCTATGCTTCAAATTTTGATACAGCTCGACTAAAAAATGAACTGAAGGTGTTTTATTCCCTTGATGAATACAAAAATAAATCAGTAAAACACATTACATGTTACATAAAGTTGAATAAATTGGACATAGTGTTTATTGAGGTGTACAAATTAGCAGACCTCATATTAAACTTTCCATCAACAACTGCAACTGCCGAAAGAAGTTTTTCAGCATTAAAAAGAATCCAGATATATCTTAGAGCCACACAAGGACATTCTTTTTAAATATGAAAAAGTAAAGCTCATGTTGAGAAATGGCTTCCTAGTTTAATTGAATTAATAATCTAAAGCAACTTATGGGAATTTACTAGGAAATTTTTTCCTTAATAGCAAATTTTCGGAGAAAACTCTTCTCCTTCTTCAGGCTGTCTTGTTGTTGTCACTTTTTGCTTGTCACTATCTTGGTTACGGTTTACCTTGACGGTTACGGTTAACCTTGACGGTTTAGGTTATTTTTCAACAAATCCTGCCAGATTCTTTGAATAAAGCTCATGTTGAGAAATGGCTTCCTAGTTTAATTGAATTAATAATCTAAAGTAACTTATGGGATTTTACTAGGCTTAAAGTCATACTTGCAGAGAATAACTACCCTAAAGAAGAAATTGAGAAGCTTCTGAATTTTAATGGTACGAAGAACCCACAAAAGCAAGAAGTAAAATTCACTAGAAAAATTTCTTATCACAAAGGTTTATTTGAGGCTTTAAAGAGAATTAGTAAAAAATACAATATTAGGCTAGCTCCAAGTTTAGAGAATAAAGTTAAAAAAATTTTCCCTAAAATAGTTCAAAGAGAAGAAGATATTTTAAAAATGCAAGGAGTAGTTTATGAAGTAAAATGTAGTTGTGGACTATCTTACATAGGTGAAACAGGTCGCAGACTAGAAACTCGTATAGCTGAGCATAAAGCAGCTATAAAAAATTGCTCCAACAAGACTGGATTAGATAGGCATGTTAGAGAAACTGGGCACAGCATGGATTGGAATTCCCTTAAAGTAATCAGTTTCCAAAGCAATTTCCAAAAAAGAAAACTGAAAGAAGGAATAGAGATTGAGAAAAATCAAAATTCCATCATCAATGACTGCAAAGGATTTTCCCTGCCTAACATCTGGCAGGATTTGTTGAAAAATAACCTAAACCGTCAAGGTTAACCGTAACCGTCAAGGTAAACCGTAACCGTGATAGTGACAAGGAAAAAGTGACAACAACAAGTCAGCCTGAAGAAGGAGAAGAGTTTTCTCCGAAAATTTGCTATTAAAGAAAAAATTTCCTAGTAAAATCCCATAAGTTACTTTAGATTATTAATTCAATTAAACTAGGAAGCCATTTCTCAACATGAGCTTTATTCAAAGAATTAGAACAGAGTATGGGTCAGATACTTGGCAAACAATCAAGAAAGTTCAACATGCTACATTGAAGATGGAAAGATCCATAGCTCAAATCAAGTTCCTGAAAAATTGCAAGGTAATAAACTTTATTCCAAATTCATTTAGACTTAGAAAACCATTTAAAGATTTACTTTCAGCCAACTTCGTAAGAAAAATAGAGCAAAAAACGTTAAAAAGAAGTTTTGAAGCAAAATATAAAAATGTTGCTTATTATAAAAAAGTAAAAGTAGAAAATGAAAAGAAAATTTCTGGAATCTTAAGGGATACAGTAAAAGCAGAATTGGATGACTGGCTAAAAATTGGAGTAAGAAACAAAAATAAGAAATTTGTTAAAAAGCTGAACCTTAAAGAAGAGAAATTTTTGAAGAAAAACTATTCCAGTAAAAACAAAAAAACTGCAGTTCTTAGTCATGTAAAGGACAACACTGCTACGGGAGTTAGCCAAGAATTATTACAAGTGATAAATAAAGGAAGTAATTTCAATCTATCCAAAGAAAAAAATAAATCCAGAAAAATTGATAATTGAATTGGAAAGCATCTGCAGCACTTTAGAAAAAGAGGACCAAATTAAAGCAGACCTCCTCAGAACAGATTACTACAATAGCCTTACAAAATTCCAGAAGCAAGTAAGGAAACCTCAAAAAAATTTTGATAATAGTCAATTAAAAGCTCTTAAAGATTTCAGAAAAAATGAAAGTGTAGTTGCTGTGAAAACAGACAAAAGTAAGTTGATTACTATTATGGATAAGAAAGATTATCTAGAAAAGATGGAAGAAGAACTAAAGAAACCTATGTATGAAGAAGTAAAAGAAAACCCACTACCAGATTTGATTAAAAAAGTCTCTAAGCTTATTTCACTTCAAAAAAAGAAAAACCAGCTTCCAGAAAACTATAAACAATTCTCAAAATTACAGTTCAGATTACCTCAAATATATGGAATAGTCAAACTGCATAAAGAACACCAACCAATTAGACCAATAATAGACTCAAAAAACTCTATTCTTTCAAATCTAAACTATTTTTAAAGTCACACCTTCAGAATCTTTTAAAAGAGCCACCTAACTTGATTAAAAACTCAATGCAGCTAAAAGAAAAACTAGAACTTCTTCCTAAATTAGATTCTCCTATTATGGGTAGTTTAGATATAGTGTCTATGTATACTCACATTAATATATATCAACTTATAGACTTTATAGCGGAAGACTTGGCAGACCTAATAGTTTTTCACAACAAGGAAAAAAACATATTAGTTGGAATTTTTGAAATGCTTACTTTCTCTTTGCAGAACAACTACTTTCAATTTGGGAAAACTTTTTTTCATTCAAAAATAGGGGCTAGCAATGGGCTCCCCACTCTCCCCACTCTTAGCTAACTATTATGTGGGAAAACTAGAAGAAAAGATACTAGTACAACCCACATACTTCTGCTTATATAGCAGATACATGGATGACATCTTATTTATAATAGATAGTTCAGAAATTATTCCAGAAAGAATTCTAGACTCATTCAATGAATTAGATGATTCCCTTAAGTTCACTATTGAACTTCAAAAAGAAAGAAGAATAAACTTCTTAGATATTACTATCTATTATGAAGATGAAAAATTCCTCACAAGTTGATATAAAAAACCAATGAATACTAAAAGACTACTGGATTTCAATTCGTATCACCCAGTTTCTATTAAGAAGAATGTAGCAAGTCAGTTTTTAGAAAAAAATTAATAAAATAGTTTCTACAGCAGATAAAAAAGAAGAGCTTAAAGTCATACTTGCAGAGAATAACTATCCTAAAGAAGAAATTGAGAAGCTTCTGAATTTTAATGGTACGAAGAACCCACAAAAGCAACAAGTAAAATTCACTAGAAAAATTTCTTATCACAAAGGTTTATTTGAGGCTTTAAAGAGAATTAGTAAAAAGTACAATATTAGGCTAGCTCCAAGTTTAGAGAATAAAGTTAAAAAATTTTCCCTAAAATAGTTCAAAGAGAAGAAGATATTTTAAAAATGCAAGGAGTAGTTTATGAAGTAAATTGTAGTTGTGGACTATCTTACATAGGTGAAACAGGTCGCAGACTAGAAACTCGTATAGCTGAGCATAAAGCAGCTATAAAAAATTGCTCCAACAAGACTGGATTAGATAGGCATGTTAGAGAAACTGGGCACAGCATGGATTGGAATTCCCTTAAAGTAATCAGTTTCCAAAGCAATTTCCAAAAAAGAAAACTGAAAGAAGGAATAGAGATTGAGAAAAATCAAAATTCCATCATCAATGACTGCAAAGGATTTTCCCTGCCTAACATCTGGCAGGATTTGTTGAAAAATAACCTAAACCGTCAAGGTTAACCGTAACCGTCAAGGTAAACCGTAACCGTGATAGTGACAAGGAAAAAGTGACAACAACAAGTCAGCCTGAAGAAGGAGAAGAGTTTTCTCCGAAAATTTGCTATTAAAGAAAAAATTTCCTAGTAAAATCCCATAAGTTACTTTAGATTATTAATCCTGCCAGATGTTAGGTAGGGAAAATCCTTTGCAGTCATTGATGATGGAATTTTGATTTTTCTCAATCTCTATTCCTTCTTTCAGTTTTCTTTTTTGGAAATTGCTTTGGAAACTGATTACTTTAAGGGAATTCCAATCCATGCTGTGCCCAGTTTCTCTAACATGCCTATCTAATCCAGTCTTGTTGAGCAATTTTTTATAGCTGCTTTATGCTCAGCTATACGAGTTTCTAGTCTGCGACCTGTTTCACCTATGTAAGATAGTCCACAACTACATTTTACTTCATAAACTACTCCTTGCATTTTTAAAATATCTTCTTCTCTTTGAACTATTTTAGGGAAAAATTTTTTAACTTTGTTCTCTAAACTTGGAGCTAGCCTAATATTGTATTTTTTACTAATTCTCTTTAAAGCCTCAAATAAACCTTTGTGATAAGAAATTTTTCTAGTGAATTTTACTTCTTGCTTTTGTGGGTTCTTCGTACCATTAAAATTCAGAAGCTTCTCAATTTCTTCTTCAGGAATAGTGAAGAAGGAGAAGAGTTTTCTCCGAAAATTTGCTATTAATGAAAAAAATTTCCTAGTAAATTCCCATAAGTTGCTTTAGATTATTAAATGAAAAAGTACTCGGAAGAAACATTTTGTGAAAACGCAACACTCAAGTTCACACAAAAGGAAAGAAGAATGGAGTTCATGTACAAATAAAGTATTCAGAAGAATGGAGTTCATGTACAAATAAAGTATTCAGAAGAATGGAGTTCATGTACAAATAAAGTATTCAGAAGAATGGAGTTCATGTACAAATAAAGTATTCAGAAGAATGGAGTTCATGTACAAATAAAGTATTCAGAAGAATGGAGTTCATGTACAAATAAAGTATTCAGAAGAATGGAGTTCATGTACAAATAAAGTATTCAGAAGAATGGAGTTCATGTACAAATAAAGTATTCAGAAGAATGGAGTTCATGTACAAATAAAGTATTCAGAAGAATGGAGTTCATGTACAAATAAAGTATTCAGAAGAATGGAGTTCATGTACAAATAAAGTATTCAGAAGAATGGAGTTCATGTACAAATAAAGTATTCAGAAGAATGGAGTTCATGTACAAATAAAGTATTCAGAAGAATGGAGTTTATGTACAAATAAAGTATTCAGAAGAATGGAGTTCATGTACAAATAAAGTATTCAGAAGAATGGAGTTCATGTACAAATAAAGTATTCAGAAGAATGGAGTTCATGTACAAATAAAGTATTCAGAAGAATGGAGTTCATGTACAAATAAAGTATTCAGAAGAATGGAGTTCATGTACAAATAAAGTATTCAGAAGAATGGAGTTCATGTACAAATAAAGTATTCAGAAGAATGGAGTTCATGTACAAATAAAGTATTCAGAAGAATGGAGTTCATGTACCAATAAAGTATTCAGAAGAATGGAGTTCATGTACAAATAAAGTATTCAGAAGAATGGAGTTCATGTACAAATAAAGTATTCAGAAGAATGGAGTTCATGTACCAATAAAGTATTCAGAAGAATGGAGTTCATGTACAAATAAAGTATTCAGAAGAATGGAGTTCATGTACAAATAAAGTATTCAGAAGAATGGAGTTCATGTACAAATAAAGTATTCAGAAGAATGGAGTTCATGTACAAATAAAGTATTCAGAAGAATGGAGTTCATGTACAAATAAAGTATTCAGAAGAATGGAGTTCATGTACAAATAAAGTATTCAGAAGAATGGAGTTCATGTACAAATAAAGTATTCAGAAGAATGGAGTTCATGTACAAATAAAGTATTCAGAAGAATGGAGTTCATGTACAAATAAAGTATTCAGAAGAATGGAGTTCATGTACAAATAAAGTATTCAGAAGAATGGAGTTCATGTACAAATAAAGTATTCAGAAGAATGGAGTTCATGTACAAATAAAGTATTCAGAAGAATGGAGTTCATGTACAAATAAAGTATTCAGAAGAATGGAGTTCATGTACCAATAAAGTATTCAGAAGAATGGAGTTCATGTACAAATAAATTATTCAGAAGAATGGAGTTCATGTACAAATAAAGTATTCAGAAGAATGGAGTTCATGTACCAATAAAGTATTCAGAAGAATGGAGTTCATGTACAAATAAAGTATTCAGAAGAATGGAGTTCATGTACAAATAAAGTATTCAGAAGAATGGAGTTCATGTACAAATAAAGTATTCAGAAAAATGGAGTTCATGTACAAATAAAGTATTCAGAAGAATGGAGTTCATGTACAAATAAAGTATTCAGAAGAATGGAGTTCATGTACAAATAAAGTATTCAGAAGAATGGAGTTCATGTACAAATAAAGTATTCAGAAGAATGGAGTTCATGTACAAATAAAGTATTCAGAAGAATGGAGTTCATGTACAAATAAAGTATTCAGAAGAATGGAGTTCATGTACAAATAAAGTATTCAGAAGAATGGAGTTCATGTACAAATAAAGTATTCAGAAGAATGGAGTTCATGTACAAATAAAGTATTCAGAAGAATGGAGTTCATGTACAAATAAAGTATTCAGAAGAATGGAGTTCATGTACAAATAAAGTATTCAGAAGAATGGAGTTCATGTACAAATAAAGTATTCAGAAGAATGGAGTTCATGTACAAATAAAGTATTCAGAAGAATGGAGTTCATGTACAAATAAAGTATTCAGAAGAATGGAGTTCATGTACAAATAAAGTATTCAGAAGAATGGAGTTCATGTACAAATAAAGTATTCAGAAGAATGGAGTTCATGTACAAATAAAGTATTCAGAAGAATGGAGTTCATGTACAAATAAAGTATTCAGAAGAATGGAGTTCATGTACAAATAAAGTATTCAGAAGAATGGAGTTCATGTACAAATAAAGTATTCAGAAGAATGGAGTTCATGTACAAATAAAGTATTCAGAAGAATGGAGTTCATGTACAAATAAGTGTTCAAATCCTAATCCTCATAATTATTTGGTATCATGTTAGCAATAGCATGTACCTAAAATTTAGAAAAACAGTTACTTCTATTACTTAACAATTAAAAATTAAATTTTGCATTTTGCAATTAAGAAAAAACAGTACTGGTGGGGGGGGGGGGGATAGCCCAGGTCTCAGACCCAAGATACGCCACTGAAACCATCATTAATGCAGACCCTGCTGAAACCAGACAGCAACTGGCAGTGGTCTGCTGGTTGTTGTCCGGTTTGGCAAATTAGGTTTGCAGCCGATTAAAGGAAGAAATATTGTCGGTGTTGGTTGTGGTGCCCACATCACTCACAGCAATCTTTAAATTGCAGCTGATGTCCTACCTATTAGAATAGAAGGTCTCATAATCAAAAATTATAAAACGTTATTATTTTATTAAAAAATATAATAAAAATAGTTACAATATTAACATCATTTTTAAAACATTTTTACCCCCATTGTACAGTGAAACCTCCTGCATGTCTCATTTTGATTGCATGAAAATATGGACTATAGAGATGACAAAATTTTCACTGGTCCAAGTATTTTATAATAATACCATTAACAAATCAGAACTTTGTCCCAGTCATGCTAAATTCTGTCCACATTTGTCCCAGTAGCTGTCTCAATGCCTCAGTGGTCTAAGCACTGGCTTCTGACCATTCCAAGATGGGTCCAGGTTCCGGTGAGGCATGGATGCTGTGTTTGTCTTACGGCACTTGCTCTCTCCCTTCCCTGCAACCAGTGACCCTAAATTATGGATGGGGTGACTGCTTTATAGCTCACTGAGTTGCTCACAGTGGTCATTAAACTCCCGATCAAAAAAAAATTCTAGTTTTGAACTAAAAAAATATTACTACCCTATATTACGAAGTTGGTTATTCAAAAAGTATTTATAGCTGTGTTCTTTTTTTTATTTTTTCAGTCTCAAGATTTTTTGTTGCCTTAACAGTTTATAAAAATGTCAATACCAGCCTTCTGCCACAAATGGCAAAAAGTTGCAGTGGATGTTAGTTTACAACATTTTTCCCAAAATTTGCTCATGATAAATACTAAATTGGGTTCTCTCCAAATTGCCTAGTTTCGTGTAAACTTACAGGTTTGGAGACATCACTTCATTTGCCAGACCGCAAGACTCCCATACTAATAATTTATGAACTCCACCTTCTTTATAGCTCAGTGTGCATCATAAGTACAAAGCTGATTTTCTTATGTGGTGAGCAGTGGTTGGAATATATAATGTTACTGTAAACTGTTGTAAGCCACACCTAGTTAAACACTGCATTTCAGAACTGCACATTTGTAAAATTGAGTGTAGTGGTACAGTAACATCATAATTGGACAATGTGGTATTACAAAGATGTTTTGAAAAGTCCAAGGGGGAAAAACTTTGTACACATTGCCAAAGCAGTGAAAGTCTCAATCCTGGCTGATTAATCATGACAATGCACTTGCACACTGAGCACTGCTGATCCATGAGTTCCTTATAAAATACAAATCTCAGTGGTACAACACCCACCTTATTCACCTGATTTGGCACCCTGTGACTTTGAACTCAGAAAACAAAAAAAAATCTTTTGAGGGATGAAGATTTAAAAATGCATAGAGTATCATCAAGAATGTGATGTAGTAGCTGAACAGTCCCAAAAGAAGAGTTCCAGACGTGCTTCATGAAGTGGCAGAAACAATGGGCCACCTGTTTCAGCTCAGGAGGAAAATATTTTGAAGGAGATACACTCAATTAGCTTGTAAATGTTTTGTACAATAGACATTCCATAAAAACTGAGAGCAAAATCACACAAAGTGAAGAAATATAGGTACAGCAAAATATGTGTTATTCTTTCTCAAAGTATCTTCCCTCAGATGATATGCAACAATCTCATCGCTCAGTCCACTTTTCAAAGCATGTGGTAAAGGCGTTTTGTGGAAGCTGCTTTAGCAACCCCTGAACAGCTTGAATAACGTCAGCATCTGTGTTGAATGTTGCACCATGGAACTTCTCCTTCATTATTGGAAACAACCAGAAATCACACGAGGTGAGGTAAGGACTGTAGTCAGGCTGTGGCATGATTTCAGTACTGCATTTTGTAAGAAACTGTTGAACACAAGCAGCCACATGTGGGCGGGTGTTATCATGGTGTAGGGTCCACTTGCCCACCAGTTATGATTGCTTAATCAATACATGTTGTCGCAGACGCTTAAAGACTGAAATGTAATATTCAGCACTGACAATAATTTGTGGAGGAATGGCATGCTGGTAGACTACACCTTTATGATCAAAGAAAATTATCATCATCACCTTTCCAGCTGATTTGGTTTGGCAGACTTTTTTCAGTGGAGGCGAGCCTGTATGTTTCCAGACACTCATTGCGCGCTTCGTGAGGGGGTCGAAATAGTGGACCCATGTTTCATCGGCAGTTATTACTGTGTTTAGAAAGTTTGGAACCTTTACAATAATTTGTTTCCACTCATGATACACCTAAACTCTGGCGAATAATTGTTCTCTCGTCAGGTGATGAGGTACCCATCTGGAACACACACGATGCAGCAGTAATTTGTTGCGTAGAATGCGGAATGCCGAGGTTTTTAAATATTAGTTGACGCCGCTATGTCTTCACACGTCATTCGTCGATCTTCTTTCAGGATTGCCCAGTGTAAACAATACGCTGCGTAACAACACTTTTAGGTCGACCAGGCCTAGGAGCGAGTCCTACCGACAAATACCCTTTTTTGAAATCATGATGCCATCTGAAAATCGTTGACTCACCCAAACATTTATCTTTGTAAGCTTTTTCATTAAATCAACTGTTTCTGGAGCCGTTTTACCCAAACGATAGCGAAATTTTATCACACAACACATTTCACTTCTTAACTCTGAATCACTCACCTCCATAGCTGTATGGCGAAATGCAGACAAACCTTAAGCAACTGTGCAATAACAAAACCAGAATTGTCTGCCACGACTAATAACTGTTGCCATCAATACTTCCATAATTGTGTCAGCCATCTGCGTGGTTATCTTTCCTCTTCCCACTGTTGCCAACTCAAAAAATATTACTCTCAGTTTTTATGGAACGGCCTTTGTATTTTGAATTATAAATATAGTCTCAGTACACTTTTTAAATTCACTTCATTTCCAAAACATGAAAGTAAAAAGTATGACAACAAATGAAAACTGCACAGCAGCCTGATTATACTGCATGTATGAAAACAAGTAGCTTTTGGAGCTTTTGTGTGTGTTTCTGATGACTATATAAAGTTGAGGTGAATGAAACCGACACTTCATGAGGCATTTCTAACTTTAACTACATATAAAAGTGTGTTGTCTGATGTTTATTTCATATTATGAAATACGTATCATTCAGCAATGCTGTATTACAAATTGACAGGTGCCATCTCATGACTTAACTTTCATCTACCTGACTGGATTGCTACATTAGAGATTCAGGACAACAAACATCAAAATTTACCTGGCTCACTAACAAGTTTGCCAGTTAGGCTGCAAATTAAAAGACAATACAAATTTGTTTGAGTTATTTCTTACCTCAAATTCTAGTTATTTTTAGTCAGTGGTATAACCTGTGCCCTAGATCAGTGCTAAATTACCCATCTCCCCTTTCCCTATGATGTAGTCTTTGTTTTTTTTTTGTTTTTTTTTCAGTAGCAAAGTTTTTGACCTGTTAAGTAAGGAATATTATCATCTTCATGCTTTCAGGCACCTTAATGGAACATATTGTTCCTACTGAATAATACAGATTATATATTCAGGGTTTGCACAACCTCTGGAATCCTGAAATTTGATTTCCCTTTTTTCCAGGCCAGGAAGCTCTGTGCTTTTTCATATTTACAGGGTTTTCACAGCCCCTGAAATTTGATTTCCCTTTTTTCCAGGCCAGGGAGCCCCTTGCTTTTTCATATTTACAGGGTTTGCACAGCCCTTGGAATCCTAGAAAAGTCCTGAAATTTGATTTCCTTTTTTTTTTCAGGTTAGGAAAGTTTCTGATTTTTTTATATTTACAGGGTTTGCATGGATCCTGGAATTTGATTTCCTTTTTTTTTTTTTTTTTTTTTTTCCAGACATGGAAAGTCCTTGATTTTTCATATTTACAGGGTTTGCACGGCCTCTGAAATCCTGATATTTGATTCTCCTTTTTTCCAGGTCAGGAAAGTCCTTAATTTTTCATATATACAGGCTTTGCATGGCCCCTAGAATACTAGAAAAGTTCTGGAATTTTATTTCCCTTTCTTCCAGGCCTGGAAAGTACTTGTTTTTTCATATTTACAGGGCTTGCACAGTCCCTGAAATCCTGGAATTTGATTTCCTTTTTTTTTCAGGACATGGAAGTCCTTGATTTTTCATATTTACACGGTTTTGCATGGCCCCTGAAATCCTAGAAAAATACTGAAATTTGATTTCCCTTTTTTCCAGGCCAGGAAGCTCCTTGCTTTTTCATATTTACAGGGTTTCAACAGCCCCTGGAATCCTAGAAAAGTCCTGAAATTTTGATTTTTTTTTCAGGTTAGGAAAGTCCCTGATTTTTTATATTTACAAGGTTTGCACAGATCCTGGAATTTGATTTCCTTCTTTTTTCCAGACCTGGGAAGTCCCTTGATTTTTCATATTTATAGAGTTTGTACAGCCCCTGAAACCCTGATATTTGATTCCCCTTTTTTCCAGGCCAGAAAAATCCTTGATTTTTCATATTTACAGGGTTTGCATGGCCCCTGGAATCCTAGGAAAGTCCTAGAATTTTATTTCCCTTTTTTCCAGGCCTGGAAAGTGCTTGTTTTTTCATATTTACAGGGCTTGCACTGTCCCTGAAATCCTGGAATTTGATTTCCTTTTTTTCAGGACATGGAAGTCCTTGATTTTTCATATTTGTAGAGTTTGCGTGTCCCCTGGAATCCTCGCATTTGACTTCCCTTTTTTCTATACCAGGAAAGTCCTTGATTTTTCATATTTACAGGGTTTGCACTGCCCCAGGAAACCTAGAAAAGTCATGGCATTTGATTTCCTTTTTTTCCAGGCGTGGAAAGTCCTTGAGTTTTCGTATTTTTGTGAAAGGTCCTGGAATAATCTTGGAATTCTTTTTCTTGCAATGAAGAAAAAAAAAAAGAATTGTTCAAACTATTTGGATTTATTGTGTCAATCAATCAGTATCCTAGTTCCCTGCACCATCTGCTTGTAATGACATCACTTCCTTCTATGGAGTGTGGAGATGTGACGTCATCTCATGTAATGCTGCAGCCCAAGATGTTTGAGTGCCATATTTCCAGCCACCTTAGTTCATGGTATAGCAGTTGCATTCAGTGGGAGTTGCAACAGTATGTGTAGAAACTTTTCCAGGAGTCCAAGATGGGCATTCCTTCTGGCACACACTTTCCTCACTGAATGTTATTGATATGAAAGGATGCTCATAAGTTCTCGACCTCGCCAAGAAGGAAATGGGCTACAGCCATGAAACTTAGACTATTCCACATATTCACCCCGAAGTTCAACACATTTGGCACAGCATTTCTGGAGTTTCTTTAGCCCTTCCAAAAAATATTCTGAAGTCTGATCACTGAAATACTGCTTTGCTGCTATCACCTCCAAATCATTCAAAAAATGCTTCCCTTTCAAACTTTTTTTAAGGTTCAGGAGATAGTTCGATGGAGCAAGATCCGGTGAGTAGAGTGGATGGTCAATGTACTTAAATCCCAGATCCCTCAAAACATCCATTGTCTTGCCAGCCTTGTGTGCCAGCACATTGTCCTGCAAAAAGAAAACACCTTTCCGCAGTTTCCCTCGCCTTGTTTCCTTCAACACCTCCTTTAATTGGCACAGCAAGTTGGAATAGTATTCAGCATTTACTGTTTGGCACTTCGGGAGATAGTCAGCAAAAAACCGTTTGCCATGACCTTTCCTGCAGACCTTAGAGTCTTGAAATTCTTTGGCTGTGGAGAACCCGAGTACTGCCACTTCAGGGAATGTTGTTTCATCTCCGGATCATAGTGATGTAACCTCATTTCATCAACAGTGACAAGTCGCTGCAAAAAATTATTACTAGATTTCTCAAAACGCTGCAAAACAGATTTGGAAGTGTCCGCTCGTTTTCATGTTTCATCGACATTCAAACATTTGGGCACCCACTTCACTGACATTTTCTGCATATCCAAGTGCTCATTAATTATGAACCCAACACGTTCCCTGGATATCTCCAGTGTCTTAGCTATTGTTTTAGCTGAGATTTGCCAATCTGACAAAATGAAGTCATGAACATGATAAAAAAAATTTCGGGTGTTGTCACTGTTGAAGGCCTCCCAGATCTTGCTGCATCTTTGGTCTCTAAAGTCTCCACGCTGAAAGTTGTCACACAATTTCTTCACAGTGGAATATGAAGGACACTAGTCTCTTAATGTTTGCGTCATACACTCATAGATTTTCTTTGCGGTTTTCTTCTGCGGAAACGGACATTTCACGACAGCCTAGAGTTCCACATTGGAAAATTCAACACTTTGCATTGACAGATTCAGAAATCAAACATCTACAAAGAAAAAGAGCTATTAGTCTGAAAATTGGCATTTTACAATACAAAAGAACACTCTTTCGAGCTACAGTGACACAATAATGCTACAATTACAGGAAGTGGGTTAGGCCGAGAACTTTTCAGCATCCCCCTCTTATCTGCCCTCCCTGCTGCCAGTGTGGTGGGGGGGGGAGTAGATGATTGTGGAATATAGGGGATCTTCAGTGCCATGGCAAAATTGTTTCATATTATTGTGCTAAGTTTCAGATTGTTTCATGTAAGCTTTGTACAAAGCAACTTTTATATGAGGAAATTTTGCCACTTTATGAAAGATGTAACCCTTTTAATTCTATTTTAATTTGACAAACTTTCAAATTATTCTTCACATCTGAGTTTCTTTGTTTTTAACAGACATTTCTGGCCTCTAGATTTTTGTCAAGGCCTGTTCTCAATGTCAAAACTGCATCAAATGTTTTGTTTACACAAAAAGGATTTTAATTTTGTATTTATTTAAAAAAATATTGTATTTAATTAAACAAAATATTGTATTTAATTAAACAAAATATTGTATTTAATTAAATTTTGTATTTAGTTATATACAATGTTGAATACACTTGGAGGTTACTCACCCTTTCACATAAAGTTCAGAGGATTTTACTTCATCTAATTCACATTTCCAACATATCTTCTGTTTGCTCGCTGTGGTTCGAGAATATGATATTTCTTGTAAAGAATCTTTTTTTCCTATTGCTTTTTGAAATACATTGGTCTTCCATCATAATTCTTTTTACTTTAAACAGCACTTATTTCCACTTGCAAACAGGTGCCTAAAACAATGCACACACTACTTCACAAAAAAACAAATACATCTTTAAAAAATGTGCAACACTTTAAGAAACTATAATACAAATTAAAAAAAAACCTTGATATCCAGTTAAAAATCTATTTTTGCTACATATGTACAAACGAGAAAGTATTTACAAATGAGGAAGTAGTTTTTAACTGGATGTCAAGGGTTTTTTTTTTTTTTTTTGTGAGTTGTTTTAGGCACTTGTTTGCAAGTGGAAATAAGGGCTGTTTAGTCTTAAAGTAAAAAAATATATATGATGGAGGACCAATGTATTTTAAAAAGCAATAGGAAAAAATATTCTTTACAAGAAATATCAGATTCTCGAACCACACCACAGCGGGCAAACAGAAAGATATGTTGGAAATGTGAATTAGATGAAGTGAAAGCCTCTGAACTTTATGTGAAAGGGTGAGTAACCTCCAAGTATATTTGATTACTAAAAAGCACGTTAATTTTGAAGCAGCTAATGAATATATACATTCACTGTGCTGTTTTGATGTATTTTAAATACAATATATTAAATTTTGTATTTAATTAAACAAATACATACTTAATTAACAAATACAAAGTATTTAATTTAAACAAAATTAAAATACTTTCTGTGAAAACAAAACATTTGTTCCCAAAAGAAATGTACCACCCAAGTTGAACAGCTCAAGCAAATACTTCGTGAGAAATGTGCAACATAAAATTAATACAATATAAGCATTGAGCTCACCTACATCATACTGTAGCTCATTCAGTTACGCTTCCAGCACATCAAACATTTCAGGAAAGTTCCCAATGGCAAGATGTGTACAGCATTCAATAAATTACTTATTTAATTCTCAACCCACCATCCCCAACTCAACGCCCTCTAAACTATTAAAATTAAATGTAATTATTAATTCAAAAACTCTATCCCTTCTCACTGTGCTCTAAGCCTATTCCCAACCTACCCTCCAGAAAACAACCTCAGAACATGCAATTACAAACTTAGAATTTGATATAGTTTCTACATTTGGAATAGGCCTTGGCAAAAATCTAGAGGCCAGAAACATCTGTTAAAAACAAAGGAACTGAGATGTGAAGAATAATTTGAAAGTTTGTCAAGTTAAAATAGAATTAAAATATGTTAACCTGAGTAAAGTCTTGCGTAAGTGTTTTAATTCCTATTAAAGATGTAGCACACACCCAAGAACACTCTGTAACAACAGAACCCATAGGACTTCATAAGAATTCTAGATGAATGGTAAATTTCACACCAATTTTCAAAATATAAAACCACTGTGATTCTAGCAAAAATTTCAGCTGCTGGAACGAACTTTTTGAACTCCTGGAAAACTCCTAGAATTTATTTTCTGTAAATGTGTATGAACCCTATAATAATCTTCGATATGTAAGGTGCAGGAGGATTTTTAGGCTGCAGGAGGATTGTTAGGCTTATTTTATTTTATTTTTCTTGAGTTTCTTATATTCCAAAAAATACTGTACTTTTTTCTTGTCAATATATTTGCAACAATATGTAGCTTACATTCATAACAAAAAGCTCTGTACTCAGTTGTGCAAAAAAATATTCCCATAATAATGTAGAATAATTTATTTGTAATTTTTTTTTTATTTTTGAAGTTGTGAATCCGTTTATTGGTGTAAATATGGCATGAATGGTAAGTCAGATAATATCTGAAAACTTGAAAATTTCATCATCCTGGAGCGAGAAATTTTAAATTTTTTTGGATATTATTTGACTTGCCATTCATGTCATATTTGCAATAATAAATGGATTCACAACTTCAAAATTTGTTTTGTACAATGGTGTAATCCCGTATTTCATTCATTTTTTTTTCAACAAAAGCAAGTCCTTATGCAGTACTGAGTTAAATCTCTGCCATTTTTTTTTTCAGGTGGCAGCTCCAATGCAAGTTTTGACCTTCAGATAGCCAACTGGCGTATGGAGAGCATCGTTAGGGATTCAGAATCGAGTTCAGATGATGAGTTCTTTGATGCTGAAGGTATATCCTAAATTCTGAAGAGGTTGTGCAAATAATATACTTACGCCATCTTACACATTCAAAGTATTTTACCTGAAGTTACTAGTCAAAATATATTTTTATTTTTGTTGTTATAAAATCAAGGCAATTATCACTATTACTTCATATGATACAAAGTTCAACAGTTTAGGGTGATGTGTTTTATATAATTTTTTCTTGTTTTGTTGCATGTGCCATTAGAGCTATTTTGAAACTTTAGGAAGTTCTAGTTTTTTAGTTTTTGATTTCAAAAAATGTTTGCATGGGTCCCTTTATTTTAGATTTTTAAATGTTTTATTGAATTCATGTGCTGTATTTGCTAAAAATAAAGCAAATATTTTCAAATGAAGCTTCATGTTTGTTTTTATTTTTTATTTTCTTTAAAATATGTGGAATTGAACATTTTATTTTTCAATTCACCTATATATGTTAGGTTGCTTTAATGTGCTATATTACTTTTAAATTTTTTGTAAGTTTATTTGGAAATTACCAGGGTGATTCAAAAGGCATTGCTATATTCTAAGAGTTGATGAAAATGTGTATAAATGCATAAACCTAAATGTTTAGCCTTTAAAATAGAGTCCATCGTGCTCGATCATCCTACACCATCATAAAGCTATGTCTTGAATACCCCTGCGAAAAACTTCCTTTAGTTTCGCGCCGAAAAAGTCTTGGACCCCAAGTTCAACATCATGGATGTTTTGGAGGTGTTTTCCACATAGAAAATCTGCCATGGACCAGAATAAGTGATAATCTGAAGGTGCAAGATCCGGACTATAAGTAGGGTGGGGTATTACAAGGGGATGCTGAAAAATTCTCGGCCTAATCCACTTCCTGTAACTGTAGCATTATTTTGTCACCACAACTCGAAAGAGTCTTCTTTTGTATTGTAAAGTGCCAATTTTCAGAAAGATAGCTCTGTTTTTTTGCAGATGTTTGACGTCCTGAACTGAATCATATCAATGCAAAGTGTTGAATTTTCGAACGTAGAACTCCGGGCTGTCACGAAATTTCTGTTTCTGCAGAAGAAAACTGCAAAGGAAATCTATGAATGTATGATGCAAACATTGACAAGTGCCCTTCACATTCCACTGTGAAGAAATGGTGTCCCAATTTTCAGCATGGAGACTTTGAGACCGAAGGTCCAGCAGGTTCTGGGAGGCCTTCAACAGTGACAACACCCAAAATTGTTGATCATGTTCATGACTTAATTTTGTCAGATCAGCGAATCTTGTCTAAAGCAATAGCTGAGACACTGGAGATATCCAGGGAACATGTTGGGAATTCATGAGCACTTGGACATGCAGAAGATGCCAGTGAAGTGGGTGCCCAAATGTTTGAATGACGATGAGAAACTAAAACGAGTGGACTCTTCCAAATTGGTTTTACAGCATTTTGAGAAATCTGGTGATAATCGTTTGCAGTGACTTGTCACTGTTGATGAAACATGGTTACATCACTATGATCCAGAGATGAAACAACAGTCCCTGCAGTGGCACCACTTGGGTTCTCCACTGCCAAAGATATTCAAGACTCAGAGGTCTGCAGGAAACTTCATGGCAATGGGATTTGGTAAGCGTTTTACTGTCTGACTATTTCCAGAAGGGCCAAACAATAAATGCTGAATGCTATTCCAAATTGCTGTGCTGATTAAAGGCTGTTGAAGGGAAAATGGTGAGGAAAACTATGGAAAGGTGTTCTCTTTTTGCAGGACAATGTGTCTGCTGGCAAGGCAAGACAATGGATGTTTTGAGGGATTTGGGATTTAAGTGCATAGACCATCCACCCTACTCACCAGACCTTACTCCATCGGACTATTTCCTGTACCCAAACAAAAAAAGTTTGAAAGGGAAGCATTTTTTGAATGATTCAGAGGTGATATCAGCTGCAGAGCAATATTTGAGTGATCAGATTTCAGAATTTTTTTTTTTTTGGAAGGGTTAAAGAAACTCCATAGATCCTGTGCCAAGTGTGTTGAACTTTGGGGATAATGTGTGGGATAGTCTGTAAGTTTCATGGCTCCAGCTCATTTACTTTCTAGTGAGTCCAATAACTTATCAGCATTCCCTCGTAGCACCATACCTTCCTATTCCTGCATTTTTTTTTCTTAATTGACCAGTCATGATGAGCAGGAGCTTTATCCTGTCGAAGGATAACTAATTTACTGTTCACCAGAGCTCACCAGAGTTTCATGGCTCCAGCTCATTTACTTTCTAGTGAGTCCAATAACTTATCAACATTCCCTCGTAGCACCATACCTTCCTATTCCTGCATTTTTTTCTTAATTGACCAGTCATGATGAGCAGGAGCTTTATCCTGTCGAAGGATAACTAATTTACTGTTCACCAGAGCAAGGTACTTTTGGCTTAAAGAGGCATACATCCGTCCCAACTGGCCACAGTACAGCTGCGCATTAATGCCTTGACCATCTGATAACAATTCCCAATTAATGGGGCCCTCAAAAGTTCGACCATACAGATAGCCTAACTTTGTGCTCAAATCATCCCCATTTTTGCAACTGGTTATGGTAGTTTTTATGCTTTCCAACTGTAGGTTGAAGAAGCGTATATGCTCCAGCTTTGTCCGTCTGTCTGTCCGTTCGCACGATACTTGCGTAAAAATGGTTTGATTTTGATGAAATTTTAGTATGTGGTAGAGGACCACCTGGGGACGAACCCTATTAAAAATGGGTGAAATGGGGTCAAAGGTCAGGACATAAAAACAGGGTCCATTCCATTGCTGTTATGCATCATAACTTGCGTAAAAATGGTTCGATTTCGATGAAATTTTAGTATGTGGAACGGGACCACCTAATGACGAACCCTAATGAAAAGAGAAAAAAATGGGGTTAAAGGTCAGGACATAGGAGCGGGATCCATTCCATTGCTATTATGCATAATAACTTATGTAAAAATGCTTTGATTGAGACAAAACTTTATCATGTTCTGGAGGTATACTGAACCAATTCTGTTGAATATCATCAAAATGGAGTCAAAGGTCAGGACATAGGAGCGGGATCCAATCCATCGTCCTTATGCATCATAACTTACGTAAAAATGCTTCAATTGAGACAAAACTTTATCATGTTGTTCCAGAAGTATACTTAACTGGTTCTGTTAAATATCATCAAAATGGGGTCAAAGGTCAGGGTATAGGAGCAATATTTATTCTACAGTTATTATCCTCATAACTTGAGTAATGATTTCTGGTGTGGTTGGAAAGCATATCATAATCAATGCATTGCATGATTTTACTAACTTGTCTAACCACTAACCACTGTTTTCTCATGTCAGGATTCCAGAAAAATATCCACTTTTAATCATATGTCGAAATTTACCTAAAGAAATGGTCATCCTAAGAATTTTCTGGCAATTGGCGGTACACATCACTGAGATTGAGCAGCAGTCAGTTTATGGGGTACCTGTCAACAGCTTCTGTGTGTCTTGCTGAGCTTGTGAAGTTGGAGAACAATTGTGTGCTGAGGTTTTCCTAGCTCATTTCATTGTTGTCCAGTGCATGTGCAAGTATTTGACTCTATGGCTTGGTGTACAGCTTCAGAATTCACTGTTAAAGATCTCCCAGCACATACTTTTTCTTTCAGGTTGCTGTCCCTATTTTGAAATCACTGAAACCAAAAGTCTTGCCATTCTTTTAAGACACTGCTCCTTCACTTTCCACTGCACAGGTTTCTCTCACTGCACCTGCAGTGGTCAACCTTTTAAAGAAAAATCGTAACAGCATTCGGATCACATATTTCTCGTCCATAGCTTTTGACTGCAGAAAATTTTCTCGTCCATAGCTTTGACCGCAGAAAAATTTCTCGTCCATAGTTTTTGACTGCAGAAAATTTTCTCGTCCATAGCTTTTGACTGCAGAAAATTTTCTCGTCCATAGCTTTTGACTGCAGAAAATTTTCCTATAAATAACGGCAACATGTGTACCTATTTATACTAGTTAGACCAGTGGTCTCAAACTCAGACCCTTGGAAGAGCCACTTTCTAGTTTGAAGGAATTTAGGGGGTCACATGAATATTAGTAAATTTCTTATGAATAACTATCAATTTTACAAAACTACACCAATGGCTTGGTACTATAGTGGAATATTATTTCTAATTATTGGTAAACAATAAAAAAAATGCTTCATCAATCACTAAGAACAATCACTTTTCGTACCATTTATTTTCACATAAAACTTAAAACAATCACATTTTACCAACTGACCATGGTACTCGGTACAGAAAATAATATGTGTTCTGACCAAAAACTAGGGCTTGCTTTTCTATCACTAACTTATTGATATTTGGAATAATGTCCTTTGAACATGCTACTTTTAAAAGTTAACCTATTCCTGTCAAGATATTTTACTTGATTCATTTTTGAAACAATTGTTTACATGAGTATGCTGTCCCGAACATAGACAGAACCCATGCAGCTAGGTTATCAATATTTACGTACTTGTTCTTTGAAACTAACTGGTAAAACTCTGTTAGATTGCAGCTGTTGAATTTTTCTTCTAGGAAAGAATCACACTGCAAGTCTATTAATTCAAGCTGAAGTTCTTCAAGCACGTTTTCAGCATTATAGGAAAATGGTGACTTGAACATATTTAGAAAATATTTTCCATGTCTTTGAAACATTCAAACTGCCTGTTGAAATCCTCTTTTAACATAGCTATCTCCGTAGAAAATTTACCACAGCTGATTTCTTCTTGCGTGTGAAGTAACCAATGCAGCCGGACGAAACTAGACACCAGCTGAGAGGGAGGGAGCTTTTCAAGTTCGATCAGTGTTGCCAGCACTTGATTTCAATTCTACGCAAATACTATTCCCTTTTAAAGTGGCGTCCCTTCCGTACAGCGACATGGCAGCCAGCACCCTTGGATTCGTAGACAATACGATGAGGGAAAACATCTGTACCGTTTTTGCATTCCTTTCAGTGTAACAATACGCATGCTTAATACAGTTATATTCTTTGTAAATAAACTTGGTACTTATAAAGAGGATGGCTTTGCTAAACATTACTATGCTTATATTATGTTTAATATATTATGATATACTTGAAAGGAAGGGTGATTTATTTTTATTTTGTAATCATTCATGCGGTCACAAAACAGTCAGCATCTTGCCGCGAATTTGAGACCACTGAGTTAGACGATACCAGTTTTCTGGTCATGTGTTGTTCTTAGTTGCACACTAGAGATGAGATAGACTCAGGTGGGCTACGAATAGCATCGTCAGTTTTGGCTCGGGCTGCCTCGGAGGAGCTACGAGTAGCATATTAATTACATATCAGGTTAGGACGAGCTACAAATAGCATATCAATTACATCTCGTGCTGGCTTCTTTTTTATTTTAAAATACTGAGTCTTTTCTGTTTGTTTTCTTCTGAGTTTTAGGAAGAGGAATCAGTTTTTTTTTGGGGGGGGGGTTGGGGGGAGTTGTATCCGTGAATCCTGATTGCATGAGAAGGGAATTGATGTGTCATTGTGTGATAGTTTAAATGCTTTTTAAGAGAGCAATTAGCCTAGAAAAGTAGGGTGTTGAGGCAAGGGAAATAGAGAATTCTAGTTGCACATTATGGTATTAACCGAATCGTGCCATTATACGTGGAACATATATACTGTAGCATCTGAAACAATCATTTGATGTTTCTGAATATTTCTGTTTCACCAAAGAAACGAGGGACAGAGAAATAACAAATATCATCAACAAAGGGGTCACTGCTGGATTCTCGGAACGAACTCTGCAATCCATATCCCACAAGATGATAACCAGGAGCCACAAGACACCACGCCCAGGAGTCGACAACTTGCAGTTTGCTGGATCTATTTCATACATCCTGAAATTTTCGTTTGTGTTTAAGAACCTTTTGAAGCGCCATGGATTACGCATTGGAATTAAATCACCAATGTCCATCGCCACAGCAACAACAAATACACATAAGGACCCTGACGTGAATTCTGGAGCTGGGGTGTATGAGATACCATTAGAATATCCAGATGGCTTGTCTCGATCATACATTGGAATGACCAAAAGATCCCTTACAATTAGGGGAAAAGAACACATAAGGGAACATTGAAGCAGGAAAAACACAAACAGCACTTTGCAAAGAAGTAGCCCAGTATGACGCAGTATCGAATTGGAAAAACATGAAGAGGATCGCTCGGTACACTGACTGCAGAGGAACTCTGACTATAGAAAGCGTCTAAATATTCATGCACCCCAACCCTTGCAACGAGAGCCTTTCCCTCGAACTCTCGGCTGCGTGGAAGATTCTATTGAAATAGGACATTAAGGGGAAAAGGAGAGAAAATGTCTGAAACGTAGGGCGCGAGACACCACCTTCCGCGAGACGCAATGTCACCTAGACATGTAGTAGATACGCGCTCCAATATTTCAAATTATCGTTGTTCTCGAAAATATTCTTGTGTTCACTGGCCTTGAGAAAGCCTCCCATTCGGAGTGTGAAAGCTCGGCACTTAGTCGTTGTATGTTTATAAATTGTTACACCATTCAATACAGGATTCAATATTTCACGTTGTATAATACTCAGGTGTAAGTTCCATTATCGTAATATTCTTTTTAGTCTACTCATGTTTTAAGTTTTACTTACATTTTATATTGCATTACGCAGGGGTGATTGTGAGGTGACACAAGAAACCCTGAAACTCTCAGCTCAGTGCCAATATACGTATAATGCATATTACAAATATTTATATATACAGTATATCAGTGGCGTAGCCAGAGGGCGGGTGGTTGGGGTTTGACCCCTACTGCTTTTCACTGCATGAGCGAAAAATCGGTTTGACCCCTCCCCCCCCTTGAGGGAGATTGAGCATGAATTTAAAGCGATATATATGTGTATACAAGGCTTTCACCAATTAACCAAGCCCATGGAAACCTCCCCACCCTGCCACTGCAGTATATTGCCCACATATAAACTAGCTACACAATAAATACGTCTTAGTGCTGGTGCAGTTAAACTTCACATCTTTTTTTGTATCCAATTTTCTTTCACTGTGCAAAATCCTTCAGGTATTGCATCTTTGAAATCAAATTTTGCACTTCATATTATATGTCAATTGGGCAGTCTATGTGGAGGAGTTTTATTTAAAGCCTACAGTGGATTCCATTCAATTTCTAAAAGTAGCTTTTTGGATTAACTGAATCTAATATAATCAAACTATTTGATGTAGATGCAACTTTCAAAATAATGAAAAAAAGCCTTCCTTTCAGCAGGCTGTTATCTTGAGAGTTTGTTTGATAACAAAAGAAACGCTCAAGGTGTCACAAATAGTCTACATTCACCAACAGCACGGACATGCGGTGTTTTTAACCAAATACTGTAATTCCCAAAGAAAGTGGAGCTTTAACTTTTAGTTGTAATTTCGTAGCTAGCTAGCATTTTTAGAAATGAAATTTCCGAAGCACCTCAAATTCTTCTAAAACTTAAAACCCCAGATTTACAGGTTTGGAATGTGACAAAACCCCAGAATTCCGGGCTACACCCAGATTACAAACAGGTGTGATTATCAATATAACTTTAAAAGGTTTACTAAATAAAATGGTAATTTTTAAAAAAATCAAGCTGCTTTGAAAAGTAGCTTCTGACAATAATGTAAAATCCCAATTTGAACTCATAACATTTACTGCAGAAATTTTTAAATTTAACATTCCGAATTGAAAATTTAGGTTAAAATGTAAAAGCCCACTGAGGTTTTCCATCCATGAAAATACTGCTTTTCACTGCATGAGCAAAAAATCTACAAGATTTTGTGGTATGTTTTTTTTTTTTTTTTTTTGCGTGTGTATTATTAGTAGTATATACAAATGTCGCTACTGGCACTATATTTTCACTGTTTCCAATATAGCGACCTCTTTAAAAAAATTTTAAATTACACCGTCCTGGAGCGGGAAATCGAACCCTCATCTCCAATTCCAATCAAGAATGCTGCCGTTACATCACCCAGAGCAACAAGGTTCCAAACAACTGAAGCTAAGCAGATGTAGATTAGAAATCTGAGAACCGTTCAGATTTGCTTCTCAGATTTCTAAGTTACATCTGCTTACATGGTTCATACGCGTCCTGGAAATCCTGGAAATGTCCTAAAATCCTGTTACATGTCCTGGAATTTTATCCATTCCTGCCTTTTTGTCCCTGCACTATGTTTTGTAGTTGAGAATCTTTCTACTGGCATAACTTATGTCTGACAAATATCCCTCCCTACCCCTGCAAAATTGTGTGTGTGTGGGGGGGGGGCTGTTGGTTTTCTTGTCTGTTAGGAGGACTGAAGCTGCGTTATTAGCATCTTTTGCATCGTGCTTATGTTATCACTTTGTCTGTCCGGCCGAGGAGACCTTATCTCTGCAATTATTAGTTTGATTTGTAAAATTCCTTTTGTATTGGGAAGCTTAAAATGTGACAATATTGATCCATTTGTTCCGGGTTTTTTCTGATGCACAACTTCGCTGCTAGAGGGTGCAAATTGAGATCGTATCGAATTTAAAATGTATTTTATTTCGTTTATTTGCTTTTAAATATCCGATAGAAAAAATCCTTTTCGTTTCGATGGCATTTGTATCGAAAACTATTTTAGTTACAATCCCTTTTTCAAATGCTTATATAAATTTTCTGCTAGGGGCGTAAATGTAAATCGCAATTTTCCCAATATCTTCGCTTCTAAAAGTCCGATTTGAAAAATTCTTCCTGCATCGTATACAACTCTTGAGAGGAAATGTTTTGCATATAAATTCTCAATTTTGGTAAAGACTGGTTTGGCCACCAGGGGACGTAAGTGTTTATTTTTCTTCTGATGTATTTGCAACAAAATGAGAGCTGGAAACTCGATTAAAAAAAATTATTCCAGGAACTGATACCGCTCGCATCGGAAAACTTTTAGAGAATACCTCCTGCTTAAAATAGTGCATAATTTTTCCACCAGGGGGTGTACATGTATATCTTTTTTTTGTCCGTATCTCTGTTTCTAGGAGTCCAATTAAAAAAATGCTTTCTTTGTTGGAGAACATTTTTGGTGCAAAATGTTTCTCATACAATGTCAAATACTTCTTAATGCACAAGTGTGCCACTAGAGGGCGCAAGTTTCACATTTCCATTTACAGCAATATCTGCGAGACTAAAAATCCGATTGAAAAACATTCTTTTTCGATCAGATACTACTAACTATGAAAACTCCTTATGTGTATTTTCTTCCCAAAATAATGCACAATTTCACCACTAGGGGGCACAAATATTTAATCTCGTTTTTCTCAATATCTGTACTTCTAAACCTCAGATTTAAACAATTCTTTTAACACCAGATACCATTTACCTTATGGAACACTTTAGGTTTGTATTTGAGGAGGTTTGTGGTTCACAATTCTGCCACTAGGTGGTCTTTGTGTACTTCCGTTTGCAGTGTATCCTGTGCCTCTAAAAACCCTATTAAGAAAATTATTTTCTTATTGTATGCCATTCGCTATAATAAAGATGGAGAATGAATAAGATTTTTGCTACAATAAGAAGATCCTCTTCAAATAATGTACAACTTTCCCCCTAGGGGTTGTAAAGGTCAAATCGCTTTTCTTCTATCTCTGCTTCCGGGTAACGCATTTGAAAAGTTCTTTTTCTTTAGCATCTATGAAGAATGCTTTTTGCCTGTTTTCAACTTTTCCATTCTGTAAAATTCTTCCACTAAAAGGCATAGAGTTATATCATATTTCCTTCTAAATCTCTTCTTTTAACTGTTCGATTTGAAAATCTTTTTGTCTTTAATACCTTCCTTCTGCTATGGAAAACGTTTTTTGTGCCATTTGTTAATTTTCATAACATACTTTTTAGCTACTGGTGAAAGTAAATAGCTGATTTTTTTTTCCGTGGGTTATTTTGGCCTTTGTTGAAATTTTCTAATAAATATTTTATAAAAAAAATTGCCATAAAATCACATTGCTTTCTAATATCGAAAACTTAAATCTAGTTGTTTCTTAGTATTTTCTGAGCTAAGTAATCACTTTGCATCTTCTATAATTAGTTTTCTAATCATGTGCAGTTAAATTGCTGTAATCACTAATGAATGCATGGTTTAAACTCGGGCTTTACGCAACAATAACACATAAACGTAGAAATAGAGTGAAAACACACACAGTCACGTATGGTAAAAAGATTCATTTAGCGGTAGCTTTCGGTCATCCTACGACCTTGATCACCCGTGATCGACTGGATGGGCTGGTTGCCAGAACCACAATTTGAAATTGGGGTGCTGGAACTGTTGTGTGTTTTGCTCAATTTCTATGTTTATAATGAATGCTGTTATACACAGCCCTTGGACTTAAGGTTTTCTTGTTATTCTCTTTCATTTCACATTGGAAATTTTTGTGCATACTTTGTTTGCTGGCGAGTACAAATTAAACATAGCTACAGCATCAATATTATGTTGAAAATTCCTTCCTTAAATAAAACGTAACACAAATACTTGCTCCCATGATTATGTGTTTAAGAAATAACAATCCCTTTGGTCTTTTGAAAAAGTTCCAAATATTTCACTTTTCCTTACTCTTAAATTTCCAATGTAAGCATTATTTCAAAATAATTAAATATTATTTTGAAATAATGCTTACATTATTTATGTATTAATTGTGTGGTATATTAAAGCATTTCAAGAGCAATGCCACATACCTGTGTGTTTTTGAGTTTTATGGGGAATGTTTTATTCTATAATTTGTTTCAATAATTGAACTAAAGCCAAAGCATAAAAATAAATTTTTCTCAAAATCAGTGTAGTATACTGTATATAAAATCTTTGTAGATATTAAACCTGGTCACATTTTCAGTGACAGTTTTGGTATTTCAGTATTTATCTGTTATTCTGAGTTTCTGATTAGCTGCAGTGGACAACATTTTTAACATTCCGCATTCTGTATTAAGTTTGCCCAAGCATGTAGGAAGTTGTTTGTTGTAGGTTATACAGGTTGAACAGACCTATGGTTTCACTGAATTTTAAGTAAGAGCATTTGGATCATATATCCTGGAATTTTGTGATTAAAAAAGCATATGAACCATGTGCTTAGAATAAGAACTTCATTATATTGGGTGCTGTAAAGGTAATGTGCATGAATGGAAATGAAGAAATGCTGGCTCAATTCCTGGTCCAGTTTTCAAGTTTTCTGAAGGAATGTCTACATAGGAAACAGTGAAAATATGGCACTTTTCTGCCAATAACAACATTTGTATATGCCTCCATGCATTTGTGAAGAATTATTTCTTTGAAAGGATTCATTGATATCTAAGATATTAGTAGTATATAATTGCCAAATAAACTTGCAAAAATTGTCTTTTATTTTTGAATCCACAATAGAGCTTTTTTGTTATTAAATAGCTTTTACAGGTGTTTGAAAAGCTCTTGGCCTGAGTATGAGGTTTATATTTGAGGTGTAGGACAGTTTATTTTGTAAGGTAATCCTCTCTGGAGTCTATGTACTGTTGATGCAGCTGCCCCAGTGGCTAAGGGGTCAAAGGCATAGGTTTTTGCATAGTTGTCAGAGCTGAACCCAGGTTTGAGTCAGCTCGGACAACTGCACAAAAACCTATGCTGGATGGTGCATGGATTGTGTGCTTGTCTTATGGTGGTGGCTCCTTTCCTCCCTTGGAACCAGTGGCCCCTAAATTTGAGATGAGTGACTGCTTAAAGCCCTTACAGTTTCTTCATGTTAGTCATTCAACTCCCCCCCCCCCCCCAATGAAGCTGTTGCCATGGTGGAATATGTTGATTCCAGCTTTGCCAGAAAGTTTGTGTGGGGTTGTCAGAAATTCATCCACTCCATCAGTGACATCATTTTTGGAAATGGATGTAAATCTGACATTGTGGATCTGGTGAATATGGGGTATTGTCTAGGATTCCAAAGCTTCAAAGATGTGGCAATAACAGACTTGTAATGAGGTAGTGATTTCATTGTTGAACAACACTCCATTACATTACATGTACCTGTAGTCTTTGATGTTTTCATGCAGTTGACTTGCAACATTCTCGTTCTCTAAGGCACAGAGATGGGTCAGAAATCATGTCACTGTTATTTTGTCACCATTACTAAACCAAAAAAAAAAAAAATATATAACACTTCCAAATCTGCTGACAAGAATGTCATGTCTGAGCAATGCTTGGGATCCAGTTCACTGTTACGTCATAGTTTCAGTTACCAAGTCACTATATGTAGACAGTTTGTCTCCTTTTCTGTGTAAACATCATAGAGTCTCTTATGTATATATATTACATTCTTTCAGTCTTTTACCCATGCTCAAGATTGTTTTGGATTTTGCTGTGTGTTTGCTTGTAAACAAAGAATTAAAAGCAAGCTGATTGTAACAGTGATTTTGTCACTGTTACAAGCAAGGTGGTGACTCACAGTTCCAGCCTCTTTACAACCCCGTTATCACTGTCGTAAATGGTGATTTTGTGCCTGTTGCTAGTAATATGATGACTCAGTTCTGGCTTATTTACAGCTCTGTCACACACCAGTTGTAAATGGTGATTTCGCCCCCGTTACTACCGGGTGCGCCATATAGAAGAGGCCCCGTGGCCAGACGTTGTTAGGCGGGTTTCCAGTTAAAACCGCTTTGTTCCACTTCTAACTGGTTTCTGCGTGTACAGCTGCAAAGGAATTCTCCGGAGTGGTTAGTCACAGCCAGAGCAGTGTAGGTACGCGGTCATAAGTGTAAGTGAAGAGAGAACAAAGGCAACGGAAATGATTTTAAGTACGGAACAGTGGATTTTTATTGTGGAACAGTATTTCAGAAATAACTCATACGTGGTTTTAAATGAGTTTTTTACAGAAAAATTTCCACATTGTGCAGCACCGGCAAAATCAGTGGTACAGAAGTTAGTGTGGAAATTTTGTGAAACCGGCACGGTGTGCAACAGGAAAAGAAACAAACCCAAGACAATTCATGCTGAAGACAATATCAAGGATGTGTGCACAATGATGGTCCAAAGCCCTCGGAAGTCGATTCGCCGATTATTGTCTGCAGCGGGAATATCTGCCACGTCATGCCGACGCATACTTAAGGTGGATTTACATTTTCGGCCATACAAAGTTATGGCGCTACAAGAACTTAAAACTCCTGATTATGCGAAATGGATGCAATATTGTAAGTGGTTTCAGGAGACCATTGTCAGCGGTGAAATGGACACAACACTTTATCACATGACAGATGAAGCATGGTTTCATCTGTCCGGGTATGTCAATGTGCAAAACAGCAGGATTGGGACCGACACGAATCCCAGATGGACAATAGAGACTCCTCTGTATGACCAAAAGATAGGCATTTGGTGTGCTGTGTCTGTGAAGAGGATAGTCAGCCTATTCTTTTTCACTGACACCATCGACTTGGAGCGCTATGTTCAGCAACTGTTCAATCCGTTTGTTACCACACTTACAGAAGAAGAGCAAACAGATGCTTTCTTTCAGCAGGATGGTGCAATGGCACATACTGCACGGAACAATCTATGTGCTGTGCATGAAGTGTTTGGGGAGGACAGACCTGTATTGAATGGACTATGGCCACCCAGATCACCCGATCTCTCCACCTGTGACTTTTATCGGTGGGAGCATTGAAAGGGAAAGTGTACGCAACTAATCCGCACACCCTTGATGAATTAAAAGTGAACATTACAGATGCCATAGCCCAGATTACTGGCGATGAGTTGTGGCACGTTACGAACAACATGTTCCATCGTGTGCAGCTATGTCTTGATGTCGGAGGACAGCACTTTCAGCAATTGTTGTAAACACAGGTAAATTACCCCTGTTTTCTGTCATTTCAACTATTCTTTACCATGTATAGTAACATTGCCTGACTGTTGTCATTCATTATACTCAGGCCTCTTTTATATATAACATCCTGTAGTTAGACAGTGACTCACAGTTCCAGCTTCTTTACAGCTCTGTCACCCCTATCGTAAACAGTAATTTTAGTAAGGTTTTCCATGCTTAGTGTTCTCTGACTCAGTTGAGGCCCTTACACCACTAAATTCAAGTGGTGAACAACCAACCAAACTAGAGCCCAAACGTTTTAAACATCCCACAGGTATACCTTGTGTATCAAAACTCAAGCAAGAAACGCAAAACTGTGAATATCAGACAAAGCAATACTAGGAGATGTATGCAAAATATGTTATAGAAAGCCTCCATGCTGTTAGGAATGCTTTCCACTAGATTTTGTTATGTTGCTGCAGGAATTGCCTTCCATTCTGCCACAAGAGCATTAGTCAGGTTGGTCCCTGATGTCAGGAGATTCTGCTTGGCCCACAGTTGATGTTTCAATTCATCCCAAAGGTGTTCCGTGGGGTTGAGATTGGGACTCTGCTCAAGGCAGTGAAGTTCTTCCATGCTCATCTCATCAAACCATTCTTGTGCCGCCTTGGTGGCACAGTGGTCTAAGCGCTGGCTTATGATCTCTCATCCACGATGGGTCCAAGTTCGAATCCCAGTGAGTCATGGATGTTGTGTTTGTCTTATGGCCCTAGCACTATCCTTTCCTAGGAACCAGTGGCCCTAAATTAGGGACGGGTGACTGCTTTTAGCTCATTGAGTTGCTCATATGTTGTATTTGTCTTAAATACAACATATGAGCAACTCAATGAGCTAAAAGCAGTCACTGGCTCTCTCTCTTCCCTGAAACCAGTGGCCCTAAATTAGGGACAGGCGACTGCTTATAGCCCATTGAGTTGCTCACAGTGCTCATTAACACCCCGCTTCCCCCCAGTTGAAGAAAAAGAAAATCTTGCAAATACCTTGCTTTGTGGATGAGGGAATTTCTCTGTTGGTGAAGAGAAGAACCCTCACTTAACTGTTGCCTTAATGTTGGAAACACAGAATTTTCAAGAATATCATAACAGATTGCAGTGTTAAGATTCCTGGCCACAGAAACTAGGGGGCTCAGTCTAATCAATGAAAAACAGCCCCTGAGCATAATGCCTTCCTTACTATACTTCACAGTTGGTACAGTATGGTCTGGTAGGTAGCATTCACCTAACACATCCTCCACACCCAGAATCATCTGTCATATTGCCAGATGGTGAAGTGTGATTCGTGACTACAGGGAATGCATTTCTACTACTCCTGAGTCCACTAGCACCTGACACTTGGCATTGATTTTTCTGATATTTGGCTTGCTTGCAGCTGCTTAGCCATTAAAACCCATTCCCTTCAGCTTTTGATGGACCATTATGGTTCTGGCATTACTATCAGAGGAATTTTGGAACCCATTTCCTTCAGCTCTCAACGGACCGTTATGGTGCTAGTGTTACTACCAAAGGAATTTTGGAATCCATTCCCTTCAGCTCTTTATGGACCATTATGGTGCTGGCGTTACTACCACATGAATTTTGGAACCCATTTGCTTCAGCTCTCGATGGACCGTTATGGTGCTGGTGTTACTACTAGAGGAATTTTGGAACTCATTTCCTTCAGCTCTCGATCAACTGTTATGGTGCTGGTGTTACTACCAGAGGAATTTTGGAACTCACTCCCTTCAGCTCTCAATAGACAGTTATGGTGCTGGTGTTACTACCAGAGGCATTTTGGAACTCTGTGATGAGTATTACAATTGAGGACAGGCAATTTTCCTGCACCACCCTCTTCAGTACTCAGCAATCCTGCCGTGTCATTTTACATGCCCCACCCAGGTCACAGTTGCACTGTCATTCCCCTTGGGCATTTTCACTTTGCGAAAACATCACTTACAGTTGTCTGGGGCAGGAGGGCAGAAATTTCCCTAACTGACTTGATGCTAAGATAGCATCCTATGACCATGCAATATTGAAAGTCATTGAACTCTTCTGTGTCACCCATTCTACTGTCCGTACTTGCCTATGATGGTTGCCTGACCACATACATTTTACATTTTTTTATACCTGTATGGGCCATGTCTGTGAGGTATATGGGCAAATCCACAGCTGAAAAAAATTTCTTGATACCTTTGATAATATAGTATATCTCAAAGTATGTGTTGAAAGGTAATACACTCTGGGAGTAATACGTGAATCAGACAGACTACCCTACAAAAGAAGTGCCTTCCCTTGCAGCAAAGCCGGTGGCTAAGTGATCTGAGGTGCTAGTTTTTGACCATTTGTCCAAGAAGGACCTGGGTTCAAGTCTCGGATGAGGCATGGTTGGCATGTTTATCAGATAGCATTGGCTCTGTTTCTACCCTGGAATCAGTTGTCATAAATTAAGGATGGGAAACTGCTTATAGCTCTAAAAGTTGCCTATGGTGGTTATTAATCCCGAAACAAACCAGAAAGCTGCCTGTATGCGACACCGCTATAGTGTGGAAGGTTCCTGTCTAAATCAGGAGTAGCCATTTTCCTTGCCATGTCACACAGATGTCTAGAAAATTCAGAAGCTTGGAGAGCTATTGTGGAATTAGAGACCAGCCTATCAATCAGGAAGTAGCTCAGTTCTTTGGTGTCACATATTGTGTTATCCTAGAACCAGTTCCGAACAAGTGGAACAGTTGTCTAGGGACCCATTCAAAAGTGACAGCCTGTGGAGGTGACCATTACATTGTCTTATTGGCCACACAGAATTGGAGTACAGCATCACCCACCTTGCTTTCCAGCCTGGCCTCAGTTTCACCCACTGGTAATAATATCTGCAGCAACCTAAAGACTGAATAACTGATGATGCTATGCTTGTAGACTAGCTATTATGTGCCAAGCATAGGTGTGCCCAGTTAAAGATGGTGTCAGGATCGTGCCATCTGTGACTTTAAACAGAAGTGTTATGTCTTGTTCATGGATAAATTTTGTTTCTCCTTAGAATTCAACAACAAACTTATATTAGTCATGTGATAGGCTGAAGCCCGCTACACTTCTCAGAAATAAATTTCATAGAACAAAGTGCTTTTCATTGTGGTAAATGTGAAGAATTGCACAGTCACATATATACACCGATGAGCCATTACATTATGACCACTCCCAGCCTAGAAAAATGAGCGCACCTGGAGAGAAAAATGAGCGCACCTGAACAGTGGCACAGGTGAAGCTCACAGAGCAGTATATATACAACCCAAGGACCTGCTTTCAGTTAGTAAAGTGTTCAGAGTCAGAATGGGAAAAGTTGCTGATTTATTAGAGTTGGATAAAAAACAAATTGTGATGGCATGGCACCTCTGAACTACAATCTCGGAAACGGCGTGGCTAGTGGGTTGTTCATTTCCTGCTGTAGTGAATACACATCAAAAGTGGTTCACAGATGGCCAAAAAATGAACCATCATCTAGCTGTGTGTCGTCTGCAGCTCATTGACGCCAGAGGGAAGCAGAGCTTTTGTACATTGTGCACAGTGACTGCAGGGCCACAGTGCAACAAATCACTTGCAGCTACAACAGTGGCTGATCAGGACAATGTGTCACAGCACACAGTTCATTGCAGCCTTCTGAGCATGGGCCTGTGTAGCTGAAGACCCAGCCGGTTCTCATACTCACTGCATATCATTGCCAACAATGCACGAAATAGGCCCATGATCATCGAGATCGGACTGTGGATGATTGGGAAGAAAGTTGCCTGGTCTGATGAATCAAGATTCCTGGTGCATCACGTAGATGGCCGAGTGCGGATACACTGATTGCCAACTGATGCTATGGCGCCTGTATGCACTATTAAGCGGAAACAGGCCTGCGGCGGCAGTGTCAGGCTGTGGGCGATATTTTCTTGGGACACTTTGGGCCCCATTATCCCAACAGCACAATCCCTGACAGTTGTCAGGTATCTGAACATTGTTCCTGACCAAGTTCACCCATTCATGGCAACTGTATTCCCTGCTGGTGATGGCCATTACCAACAGGATAATGCACCATGCCACACTGCCAGAATCGTCAAGGAGTGGTTTGAGGAACATACCGGTGACTTTCTGTTAATGAACCCAATAGAACATTTGTGGTTCGACTTGGAAAAGCGGGTTCGTGGTAAATCACCACCACCCTGAAAGGTACGGGAACTGGAGGAGCTGCTGTTGACATTATGGTACCAGAGACCCCAGGATACCTATCGGCACCTCATCGAATCGATGCCTCGCCAAGCATCTGCTATTTTGAGAGATAAAGGGGGTCCTACAGCTTATTAGGTGGGTGGTCATAATGTAATGACTCATCGATGTAAGCTTTATGTGTTGATATCCCATTTTTGTAGCTGCATCTACACCAGCATGTTCAAAATAATACTGTCCTAGGAAAATTAAGGACAAAACAAGAAAATAGGCAAAGTTCGAAACTTTAATTGGTCATTTTATGCCAAAAGTTCATAGCATGACGTTGTGATGTACAGGATATATTCCTTACAAGAATAGAGCAATACAGACATATATAGCAGCGTTCAAATTCTTTGGTGGTTTGTTTGCTATTCCGAGGCCCGTAAAAATTGATTCGCACCACTGAAATCAAAATGACCGTGGTCCGAGGAACCAGCAACTTCTTTTCAGGTAATGTCATTTATTTTAGAAAAATCCGTGGCACTTCTTCTATCTGTCCTGGAAAGGAAAATTGCAAAATATTTTAACTATCCTCTCTCTCTCTCTCTCTCTAAAGTCCAATGGATGTGTTGGATTTCTTGAGGTTCATAGTCCACTATATTATTCACAGCAATCAGAATATGATGCTGAATTTCTTGTAGTTTACTGGTCACTATGTAACATCTCATCAGAAATAGTGGCTGGTAAACCACAAGTACCATAATTTTTGCCATATTATCCACAGATCTTGAAATTCGCACAATTTTTTTCTCTTTTTACCTTTGCAGACCGTGATTATTCAGAGAAAAAACAATCGCTGTATAATCCGCACATCACAAATATTGATTGAGAAGGTGAATTTCCGACAGAAATATCGGTCCCGTAATGACCCAGGAGTCCGAAGAAGTAAGAAAAAAACTATCTTGTTAAATAAAGAAATTCATTTTTAATGGTTACTTTTTTTATATATAATTTTATCTCTGGACACAAATAACGCTTAGTGGTGTGGTATCCATAGAGCACAAAATTTAATCACGCCGATGCAGGTCTAGACAATTGAATTACACTTTGCCAATGATGAAACACTGATGCAGAACTATTCATAGAAATACCGTCCATACATGAGATTCTTCTGCGGATTCGCAGAATTCAGCTTTTTTTGTCATCATTTGGGTCGTTCTCGGGATCGATGCAGAAATGAAGAGAAGGAGGGGGGGTCCGTCTGGGGATGGTATTTCGTCTTTCAAAACTTTCGAAAACTGAAGTTAAATGGAGTGCGATTTTTCCCGTAAGCGTAATTTCTTTTTCCTTTGCCTGTTCCCAATATTGTTATTAAATGTCATTTTATTGCATAAATGTTTGTATTTCAGCAGCAAACTGTGGGCAACGATTTCCAAAAACGGAAGTTAAGATGGCGCGAGAATATTTCCCTGTGGTCTTCAGGCAAAGATTCTTCCGTGGATTTGAAAGATTCCACCATTTCCGTTATCATTTTGGGTATTCTCGAGATCAATGCACAACTGAACAGAATTTATTTGGGGGGGGGGGGTATTGGGGGGAGAGGGATTCGTTTGACGACTGGATTCTGTCTTACGAAACATTCGAAAACTGAAGTTAGATGAGCGAAGATTTCTCCCGTAATCTTTTTTTTTTTCTCTCACGATGTTTCTTCTGCCCAGTACTGTTTTTAAATATTCTTTTATACCACAAACAATGCATTTCAACCTAAAAATGGAGGAAGAAGTTTCCGAAAACGGAAGTCTGTCGGAGCGAAGATTTCTCCCAAAATCTTTTTTTTTTTTTCTTTCTGCGATGTTCTCACTTTCTTGTGTTGTTGTTAAGTGTTACTTTCTCACCATAAATGTCTGCACTTAAGCTTGATAAGGGGAAATTTTTCCAAAATGGAAGTGACGTAGTTTGAAAATTTGTTAAAATTGATGAATGGTGTTCAAAAGTATTCATATTCTTAGAGTCACACCATTTATCTAAAGTAGCGAAAGCTTTGATATCATGCGTCCATGGCCCTCAGGCTGAAAGTTCTTTCACCATGATGGATAAATTGTCATCTGAGGGAATAAAAGGGGAGGAGGAAAGAAAAGTGGTGAAGAAATAGGAAGGGAATTATGTCAACAGAAAGAAAAATTGAGCGAAGATTGCTGTGCAGCTGTAGAGTCAACAAAAGACAAATATGGCCATGGAACTTGATGAGAAGAAAGCAACACAAGAGAAAAATTGAGCTGATGTTCTAGCAAGTACAAAAAAAAAAAAAAAAAGAGAGAGAGAGAGAGAGAGAGAGAGAGAGAGATGTGTTTGAAGCAGTGTCTTTTAAAATCACTTTATTTTGTTTTGAATTCAGTAATTTTATATTGCGAAATACAGTGAACAATTCCATCTTGCTCATGCTGCTTTATATTCACACTTTCTTGTCGCATGTTCTGATTTCTTTTGTCCGATTAAAAGTTCAGCTTTTTGTTCCTTGGTCAGTCTCATGTATGACATCTCGTGCATCATGACCAAGTTAAAAAGTTCAGCTTTTTTTCCTTGTTAAGTCTCTTGTATGACATCTCGTGCATCATGACCAAGTTAAAAAGTTCAGCTTTTTTGTTCCTTGGTCAATCTCATGTAGGACATCTCGTGCATCATGACCTAGTTAAAAAGTTCAGCTTTTTTGTTCCTTGTTCAGTCTCTTGTATGACATCTCGTGCATCATGACCAAGTTAAAAAGTTCAGCTTTTTTTGTTCCTTGTTCAGTCTCTTGTATGACATCTCGTGCATCATGACCAAGTTAAAAAGTTCAGCTTTTTTGTTCCTTGGTCAATCTCATGTAGGACATCTCGTGCATCATGACCAAGTTAAAAGGTTCAGCTTTTTTGTTCCTTGGTCAGTCTCATGTATGACATCTCGTGCATCATGACCAAGTTAAAAAGTTCAGCTTTTTTGTTCCTTGGTCAGTCTCATGTATGACATCTCATGCATCATGACCAAGTTAAAAGGGTTCAGCTTTTTTGTTCCTTGGTCAGTCTCATGTATGACATCTCGTGCATCATGACCAAGTTAAAAAGTTCAGCTTTTTTGTTCCTTGGTCAGTCTCATGTATGACATCTCGTGCATCATGACCAAGTTAAAAGGTTCAGCTTTTTTGTTCCTTGTTCAGTCTCATGTATGACATCTCGTGCATCATGACCAAGTTAAAAGTTCAGCTTTTTTGTTCCTTGTTCAGTCTCTTGTATGACATCTCATGCATCATGACCAAGTTAAAAAGTTCAGCTTTTTTGTTCCTTGGTTAGTCTCGTGTATGATATACTCGCCTATAAGTTGATAGTTTTTGGAAGAAATCATACTTTTGAAGTTTAGAAAGCCAGCTTACACACACACACACGGGTCAGTAAAAAAGAGGGCTGGAGTTTTGTGAATTCTCCCATGGAGTTTATCAACAGGTTTGTTCATGTTTTAAACCATGGCTTTTTGCATGTCACTGCGCACTAGTTTTCTGACCTTTTTGGAAACTGTCACACGGTGACACGATCATATCCTCTCCTTCTTAGCTGTGCCCCCATTTTAAGTTTAAATTCGGCAATGTAACTGAAACGTTTCCTTTTTGAATACATCATAAATAACAATGAAGGAAAATGTCAGCAGCAAAGATGATCAGAACAGCAAAGGACTAACTAAACACTAAGCAGCGCACATGAGATCCAGATTAAGGAACTTCAAAAGGAGCCATGCATACATAGGTTCATGGAGCAAGCACTGCACATACTTTTTCATTGGCTGGTCGACAGAGAGGTGAAGCAAGCAGTCAGCGTTGTCTTTCTCAACAATACAAAATGACTCTCACTGCCCCTCCCTACAATGTCACCAATCTTTCATTATGACACCCCTGGCCCCCTCCTCTCTGCTCCATACAAAATCCTGAACTAGAAATTTTTTTCCAAGAGCATTCCTTTTTCAATTATACCCCCTCTACTGTACAATTACCCTGCAAATTTTTTTTAAAAATCAAAAAGCCTCAGAAATGTGTTTTGTTATTAATCAAAACTTTTACTATGGGAATTCTTACTAGGATTTTTTTTTATTTAAATTGCAAATTTTAGGAGAAAACTATTTTCCTTTTTCCGGCTGACTTTTTGTTGAAGAGTTTTCTCCGAAAATTTGCCATTTAAAAAAAAGTTCCTGGTAAGAATTCCCATAATAGAAGTTTTGATTAGTAATTGAATTAAGAAACTAGGAAGCCAATTCTCAACATGAGCTTTATTCAAAGAATTAAAACGTTTTTTGTTTTTCTAAATCGGCGTATTGTCCACATCACCGTATAATCGACAGAACCTAAATTTTTAACTTTTTTAGCAGTTAATCTGCGGATTATATGACAAAAATTATAGTAGTTCAGTATCATGATCTGATTTCTGCGAATAATTTAGTGAATTTCCCATGTATTTATGAGGAATATTTCTTCCTTAAGATGGTTGTACCTAAAAACTCTGCCCAATGTTTCCAATGATAAAAACTTCTGTAGACATTTTCTTTGCAATTAATGTATTTCCAAGGATAAAAACTTGCAGTGCGATAAAAACAACTTTAAATTATAGCACGACATACTTAATATTTGCTAAAACTTAACCATCACTGTATTACAAATCAATTATTTTCCATTGGGTAATGTTGAAACCTGGTAAATAGACTGTGTGGCCTGTATGTTGATGGCATCAGTGGGCAAGCTAATTAATGTTTGATGGGGTTTTTTAGAATTAGAAATCAGGTCGCACCTGATTCTAATTATAAATTACTGATTTTTTTTTCAGTAGTTTATTAATTTTCAGAATGGAATCAAAATTTGGGTCGATTCATGCAATAATCCAGAAGGTTTAGAATTATTTGAGCCACTTAGATTCAATGTTCTGACAATGATTAGCTGAAAATGTTAATAGAGTTGTAGATATTGCTGATTTCTAATTCCAAAATAAGCCATCAAACTTTTCTTTTGTCCTCTGATGTCATCAATGTACAAATGGTGCCGCACATCTATTAGCAAGTCACAACATTACCCAAGGAAAAATGATTGACTTTTAAGATAATTGTGGTTAATTTTTATCAAATATTATATATGCCATGTTATAATTTAAAGAAATTTTTATCAATCTGAAAATTTTGATCCATGGGAATACATTAATTGCAAAGAAAATGTCTACAGAAGTTTTTACCATTGGAAACATAGAGCAGAGTTTTTTAGTGCAACCACCTTAACAAAGGACAAATTGAAGACATTTATTGCACAGATTGTTCCTGAATAGTTAATTGTAATATTCTTGAATGATTTTTTACACACTGATTGAATTGCTTTAATTAATTCCTGAGAGATCTGAACGTAGCATTTGGCATCTTCATCAAAACAGTAATTTCAAGAGCTTGTCAGCTAAATGTTCCACTGTAGAAGTGTGGCTTCTCAGCTATAGCTTTTGCTTCCTTTAATGACAATCTAATTATCCAAAGCCTTACCTGAGATAAGTTGCTAAATTTGCAAAATTATATATTGAAACCGTACTTCTCATTAAAAATCTTGCACGGTTGAACACAATTTGAATGTTTTCCTTCTGTTTAATTGTCCCTTCGCAACATAAACACATGAGGGACCCTTACTTTGGTTCACCCTAGGTAGGTTGTAAATCTCGGACCCAGTTCTGCACAGTAGTATGTAATGTATGTATTTAAAAAAAAATTACCTTTTAGAATAAATTTAGTTTTTTAAAGTTTGTAATGTTATTAGCCTTGAAAAAGCCTCCCAGTGGAGTGCGAAAGCTTGGCGAATCTCTGTGCTTATTACACCATAAAAATAAACGGATTTAAGGCTGTTTTTGAATGAGTGTTAGGGTTCATCTTCTACCCTATATTTGCAATATTAATTCCTTTGTGCACATTTTCTCGGCTGCCTCGATGGCGCAGTGGTCTAATTGATGGCTTCTGATCATTTGTGCGAGTTGGGTCCAGGTTTAAGTTCCGGTGAGGCATGGATGTTGTGTTTGCCTTACGGCCATCGTTCTCCCCCTTCCCTGGAACTAGTGGCCCAAAATTAGGGATGGGCGACTGCTTATATATAGCCCATTGAGTTGCTCACGGTGGTCATTAAACCACTAATCACTCACACATGTTCTCGAAGACTATTACTTTGTAGTGTTAGAAATTTTGCGCACAAGTAAAAACAACCCATAGCTAATATGTGCCACAGTTATTATTTTGAAAAATTTGCTAGAATTTTTTTTTAATTCAATTTATCTGACTCGAAAGCATTTCAATATGGCGCTAGATGGCCCTATAAGTTAGCTTAGCTATGTTTCTGTCTGGAAGAAATTAAATCTTTTATTTCTGCATGATTTTTCTAATTATATCTGAGCCAAATAGAAATCAATGAATAGGGGCAAAAGTGAGATTGGAATCTTGTCTTCTGTAAATCTTCCTAAATCCTTACTGTGCATTCATTTTTTGAAGAGAAAATGTGTACATTAGCAGAGAACCCCTAAATTTGAGCTATAGAAACTTTGCCTACTTACCGAGCACTACCCCCAGATAAAGTAATTGGTTAAAAATATAACAGCGCATATTTTGTCTTTTCATTGTGGTGCCAATAAGAGACTGCTTCCATTCTGAATATGGTGAGGTCTACAGTGATTTGCTGATGCCAACTTCTGGGACTTTACTCAAGACATAAAAGCCACACCCCAGGAGTGATTTCTTGTGCCATCTATCACAGAAGATGAACCCTAACACTCATTCAAAGACAGTCTTAATATGCTATATGCATTTCTTGAGTATTAAATTTTGTATTTTTACAATAAAATTTTAATGGTAATATGAATTCCTTTTGAATTATGCATTTTTACTGTCTTTGTATAATAAAGTTAATTAATTTTGGAAATACATTAACAAATTTAACAATATATATTTTATGAAAAAAAAATCAATTTAATGAGCATTCAACTTACATAGAGGTAGTTGGATATGAATACTAGAGTTATGTTAAGAAAAATCGAAAAACACATAAGACTTTGAACCCGACTTGGGTCTTGATCACCTGTAAAGATTTCGAGTGAGACTGGTTGCCAGATATGTATTTTCAAGCGCTTCATTATGGTTGTTGCCAAATGATAGGATGGATTTCCGAATGATGGGGATAAAATGAGGACTAACAGTATTGCAATTTGAAGAGGTACAGACTTCAATGCTCTCATGAAAATGCAGACCCCCCCCCTTTTTTTTTTTAATGAAAGAAGCCATTTTCTCAGTATTCTTCCAGAGAGACACTGCTGATGTCTCTGAGATAGTAAATAATGCCCACAAAGAATTAAGTCTCCCTTGGGTTACATCCTTCCAATGCTCAGCCAGACATTTAGTAATGATGTGAAATGTATGGTCAATGTAAAACTTCAGTACCAGCAGCAGTGTCGCACTGACGAGGAGGAGGGGGTGGCAACAGATCCAGACCACCACCACCACCACCCTTAAAAATAATAGCAATGACCCTAAGGTATTGTGCTATTACAAAAATAATACATAGTTAATTTATGCATACTATATTGCATGTACACGCAAGATATGTTCTTTAAATTAAGAAAAATTAGTTAAAGCATGTGTATTCTTCAGCCCTTCTTGAGAGAAGTTCCTCCTGTGGAAACGTGTGCTTTAGCTAGGATTTGAGTGTTTGTTCTACATCTTCTGGGAAATGTGGATGTGGGCTAGTGACTTTTGTGCAGTAGCTTAGTTATGCTGTTGCTTTAATCAGTTGAAGGGTAGGTGGTAGGGGATGTGTAACACTGTTGATACATCTGCTCAGTTAAAGAGCCTGTGCCCTTACTAAAGGCTGCAGTGAACTCTGATCCTTTGCCTTTCGGACAGAGTTACTTCGGGTTCCTAATGACTATCCAGAAATTTTCTTGTTTTCATATCAAACTGTTTCCTAGATATATCATTGTTCAAATTTTGCCAATTTGCAATGAACATACTTTTTACTTGGCCACAATAATGTAATTTGATTGACATTAAATGTCCGTCATTACTGTTTCACACGTTATGCAAGTTCTGCAATTGGGAGATTATTAAATGATGTTACATACGTATGGGGCATAGTATCGGCAATTAAAATAAAAAAACAATGAACTATATGTGTACTTACAATATTCGTAGTGGCTGTCGGGGCTTCTTACGTACGCCTGTAATGTGTTTATTCACAAGACATTGCCGTAAGTATCAGACTCATTCAAAGAATGTGAACTTTTTTCAATTGTGAAGTTTAGGAAAATAAAATTCATGATATTGTAAAATTTGCACCAGATAAAATTGAACAAGATGAATTCTTACAATGAAGGTAAATAATTCCTTTAACAACAACAAAATATGAAAATGAATTAAAACCTTGCCAAATTTTTTTTAAAAATGAACTAAAATTTGGAAGAGAAAATCATCTTGACTGCGAAGCACAAAGAAATAAAATCTCTCGATTGCGAAGCACCACGACAACAATAAAACATGAAAACGAATTACAACTTTGCTGAAATGAAAAAAGAACGAACAGTCTTGAAAAAGAAATAATCATCTTGATTGTGAAGCATAAAGAAAAGACTGTTCAGGACCGTTCGTTTTTTAAAATTTCGGCAAAGTTGTAATTCGTTTTCATGTTTTGTTGTTGTCGTGGGGCTTCGCAATCAAGAGATTTATTTTTGGGCTTCACAGTCAAGATGATTTCCTCTTCAAGATTATAGTTCGTTTTTTAAAAAATTCGGCAAGGTTTTAATTCAGTTTTATATTTCATTGTTGTTAAAGGAATTATTTACCTTCATTGTAAAAATTCATCTTGTTCAATTTTATTTTTCTAAACTTCACAATTGAAAAAGTTCACATTCTTTGAATGAGTCTGATACTTTCGGCAATGTCTTGTGAATAAATACATTACAGGCGTGCATATGCAGTTCATTGTTTCTTGATTTTAATTGCCGATACTATGCCCCATACGTATCTAACACCATTTAATAATTTCCTGATTGCAAAACTTGCATAACGTGTGAAACAGTAATGACGGACATTTAATGTCAATCAAGTTACATGTTTCCTAGATTTTTATTAAAAACATAGGATAGATAGATGGATGGATGAACAGACTCACAAAGTGCAAACATGGTGTGACAGTTATGTGCAGTCTATAAAAACCATCCACAAAATTTCAAATCTATCTCCAATGGGTTAGCAAGATATTTATCAAAAACATGTGGACATACAGACAGATAAAGTGCTAATGTGGTGTTGGGTGTAAGAGCTGCTTTCTGACCTTAAAGTCATTATGTAAATTTCAAGTCTCCAACCAAGGAGGTTCAGCAAAGTATTAAGTAAGTCTTCAATCCATGATAATATTTCTAGTGTCAGTATTTATCTGTATGAGGCCGATTACACACTCGCACACATTTTTTTCTACAAAGAGATTTTTTTCTGCCCCCCCTCCCCCTGTTAACATCCTAGGTGTGCCACTGACCAGCAGAGGTGAAAATGGGAATTTTCTACACACTAGAAACATTAACGTCTTTGATTTTATCTCTATGCAGAATCGTAAGAATATAATATGTAGTGTGTTCAAAAAGTTCCAAGACTAGGTACGTAGTGCAACAACAGGTGGCAGTATGTGGATGCATGAGTAACGGTTGAGAGCAGTGACCCTCATGAGTCATTGGGCCGAGTGGCGTCGTTCTGTGAACATCGGGAGCTGTGCTACACGATATTTGGTGACTGCATGCAGAACACAGCCGCAATTTCGGTATGGACTGCAAACTAGAGCAGCGAGCGAACATCAAATTCTTAGGCAAATCTGGAACAGAGGCACATGAAATGTTGCTACAGGCTTATGGCAATGAAGCAATGAGTCATGTGAGGTGTTTTTAGTGGTAAACGTGCTTCAAGAGCAGCAGAACGGCACTGGAAGATGATGAGAGGTCAGGGTGACTGTCCACGAGCAAAACCCTCGAAAATGTGGACAAAATTAGGGAGTTGGTGCATGAGGATCTTCAGAGAACCATTCAAGATATTGCTATTATCGTCAATGTGTCATACGGAACAGTGCAAGAAATTCTGACGTCGGTTTTGAACATGCACCGCATTGCTGCAAAGTTTGTGCCAAAGATTCTGAACCCCAAACAGAAGGCACTCCGTGTCAATCTCTATCAAGATCTTCATCAGCAGGTGGTGAATGAACCAACGTTCCTATCGCGAGTCATCACTCGGGACGAGACTTGGGTCTACGGTTACGACCCAGAAACCAAACAACAGTCGTTGCAGTGGAAGAGCTCAGCATCTCAACGACCAAAGAAGGCCCGACAGGCCCAGAGCGCAACCAAAAGCATGATCATCGTGTTCTTCGACATTCATGGGGTTGTGCACCGTGAACTGCCCTTTTTTACTGTGATGTTCTGCTGTGTCTTAGGAAGGACATTTGCTGCAAATGACCTGAAATGTGGTGCAGGGGCAATTTCCTGCTCCATCATGACAATGCAACAGCTCACAGAGCGTTAGCAACGTGCCAGTTTTGCAGCTGCAACAGCAGGACTACCCTTCCTCATCGGCCTTACTCACCAGATTTGGCCCCCTGCGACTTCTTTCTGTTCCCGAAGATGAAGCTCAAGGGTCGCCATTTTGAAACTGTGGACGATATCCAGCGCGAATCACAGACGGTGCTTGACACGATTCGTGAACAGGACTTCCAGGGAGCTTTCCAACAGTGGCAAAAATACTGGCAGCAGTGCATCGCTGCCCAAGGAGACTACTTTGAGGGAGATCATAGCCAGGCTTAAGTAATGCAAGTACTTTGTTGTATATCGGCCTAGTCTCGGAACTTTTTGATTGGACCTCGTATTTAGGCTAGAAAAATCTTTCAAATGGCTGGAAATTATTTTTCTAGGCATTTCAGAAAACTGTTAATTAAAATGAAAAAGAATCGGAAAAGTGTGCCATTTTTAAAATCGTAAAATTGGATTGATAACAGATAATACATACATATCACTAAGCTGTTCTCTGAGATTCAGAGGTTAGCTCCACAAAGGAAGGCAATCCACCAGATAAATGTTTAACTGATTATTTATTTACTATCGCCATAGCTACAGCGATCTTGGCACAACTCAAGCATGACATCCATCACGCAACGTACACAAGACCTTCTGTACTTCATACTCATGATCTTTTTCTCATGCAGACATTCCTGAATCTGGTCTTCCCACGATTCCTTGGCCTTCCTCTACTTTTCTTTCTTGACTCTTGGGCTGAAAAACATTTCTCAGTAAGTATGTCATCACTCATTCTTTCAACATGGTCAACCACCTACGAATGTTAAGTTGTCTTACTGACAACATTTTGCCTCACATTACACAATTGCAACACATTTTCATTCCTCACATCATTGGTGAGCGTTTTGCCACCCCCCCCCCCCCCCCATGAGTACCGCATTTCTCCAGCACACAAATGATTCCTGTTGCTCTTCTGCAGTACTCAGGTTTCATTGCCATACAACAGAGTAAGAACTATTACAATTTCATACACAGCCATTTGGGACTCCCTTTGGAACCCATCATTCCTGTTAAAATCTCCCCTAAGGTAGCTGTGTGGCAATGAGTAATGATAATATATATTTATATTATAAATTACCACATGAATTATATAATGCATATAGTAGTTTACAATTTATATTATTTTAAATAGCTTCTCTTTTTAATTTAATTTCAACACTTCATATAATGTATATTTCCTGATTTTTCTTTGCTAGTTCCTGATTTTTTTCCGTTTTTACAATAGAGGTGGAAATGGGAATTCTGTATATATCTGTTCAGGAGAATAAGTTTCATGACAGTAGGATTAAATTTGATACCAATCAAATAACCATGTGGCTAGAAAATTCGGTGAATCTGCTAGGTAGACTGGTCAGAATGTAATTGTCTATTGACCTTTGAAAAAGTGTAGGTAGACTGGTCAACCTGGTAAAACTGATTGACCTCTGAAGAATCAGATAGGTAGACTGATCAAGTTGTAATTGTCTAGTTGAGACCTCTGAAAAATGGAATTCTTGACTTCAGACCGTTTTGTAAGTTTGCCCACCAAACCGCTAGGGAATTGGTGGTGAGCAACAGCGCATTTAATTGTATTGGAGGGCAAGAGATGCTATGGGCTATAGTAGATGATGTTGGCGCAGGCAAGAAATGAAATAGGAGGACAAAACTTAATTGGGCATTGTATTAATACCTCGTACAAGTTGTTTTCTGCTCTCATTCACATAGTGAAGGCTATGGACAAATTATTATACACACTTACATACTGACTCTGTAATTGACTGGTTAACTGAAATTTGCCAGTTGTGCCAGGAGTAGGGAATGGTCCCTCAGGATTGGAGGGATGCTATCATTGTTCCCTTGTATAAGGGAAAGGGTGATCAGACTGAATGCAAGAGCTTTTGTGGTATCAGTTTGCTGAGTGTGCCAGGGAAAGTATTTGGAAAGACTGTTGTTGATAAGGTAATAAGGTAAGGAGTCTTGCATCAGAGAAAGTGTGGGATGTGCAGAGTGGTTTTATGCCTGGCAATGGCTGCACTAACTAAATTTTTGCATTACATTTGATGATTGAAGAGTATCTGTCTGTTGGTAAAAAAGTTTTTGCTGCCTTCATCGACTTAGAGAAAGATTATGATCGAGTAACTAGGACTCTTCTGTGGAAGGTACTGAATAACTATGATATCACTGGGAATCTACTCAGTAGTATGAAAGCCATGTATGCTGGTAGTAGAGCGTGTGTATGAGTAAATGGTGGTGTATCAAAATGGTTTTCTATTGGAGCAGGAGTCAGACAGGGTTGTGTAAATGTCACCATGTCTGTTTAGCATATTTATGGAGGCATGCATGTGATGCCAAACTAAACAATACTGGTTTATGTCTTGGTAATGTCTGTGTGTGTAGATTGCTATATGCTGATGACACATTCCTTTTGACAGAGAGTGAAAACGAGTTGCAGAGTATGCTGGCCCGGATGTAAGAAGTTTGCATGAAATTCAAACTGAGTATAAATAAGGAAAAAACCAAAGGTCTGGTTTTTGGCCGCGGATGGCTTAGTGGTTAGCGAGTCAGACTATCAGGGCAAGGTCCTCAGGTTCGATTCTGGGCTGATCTTTCAGAGATGATGTGATTTACTAACAATCGCTGAATATCCGCCGTGCATCGGACGAGCACATTAAGTGACGGCCCCCCAGGACCCACTGGTTAAATGGGTATCCTTTCCTATGCCCCCTTCCTGAAATTCTCTCACCTCTCTATGTGCAACATCGCACTTGTACGGTGGCGCCATCTACTGTACTCTAATCTCACTACAAACTGTTCTGTCAAAGTCGCTAGACTTGCTCTCATTGCTTCCGTTTCTGTGTCCTGCCCAAAAGGCAAACTCGCTGTAGGTGGCTCGGACCTAAACTCTATTCACTGTGGACGGAAGTCCTACAAGAAAATGGCAAATACGTGGCTCTGACTGTTATGGTTTTTGAGCGAAAAACTGTTAGTACTGAATGTAGGATAAGTCTAAATGGCACCATTCTTAATAAGGTAAATGAGTTTGTGTATTTGGGAAGCATGCTTGACAGAGAGAACAAATTAGATGGTGAAATTAGTAGGCGAGTGAACTCTTCATTAAAAGTCATAGCTGCCTTAGAAGGATTTCACAGGAATGATGAGTTCTCAAGAAGTCCTGAATGGCTGTGTATGAAAGTGTAATTGTTCCTACTCTGATGTACGGCAGTACAGCCTGGGTTTTGCAGAAAATACATAAGAATCGTTGGTTTGCTGGGGAGATGCATTACTTACTGTGGGTTTGTGGTAAGACACGCTCTGATCATGTGAGGAATGAAGATGTGTTGCAGATGTATAATGTGATGCAAAATGTTGTTAGTAAGGTGGAGACTAATATTCTTAGGTGGTCTGGCCATGTTGAAAGAATTGAGTGATGAGATGCTTACTAAGATCATTTATTCAGCCCAAGTGGCAGGAAAGAAAGGTAAATAGAGGCCAAGGAAATCATGGGAGAACCAGATTCAGGAAATGTCTGCATGAGAAAAAGATAATGAATATGAAGTACAAAAGGTCTTGTGTGCTGAGTGTGATGGATATCAATGAAGCAGCTCAAGCTGTGTGCCGAGATCACTGTAATTGGAGACACCTGATACAGCAGCAGTGAGATATTTCTGTGAGGAGCTAACCTCTGAGTATCAGAGGACAGCTTAGTGATATACTAACATGTTGCTTCACCTTTTGCCCTCACAACAGCAGGCAGACATCTTGGTAAGGACTCGGTGAGGTGTTGAAGAAACATGGAGGTGGTATTGCCACCCCATGAAACTAGGATCACTTGTCGTTCAGCATCCACACTTGGTGGTGGGGGTTGTCAAACAGATCTTTCTAGTTTGTCCCACAAATTCTCAGTGAGTTCAGGTCTGGCAATCAAGGGTGCCATTCAAGTGTGGTAAACTTGCCTGAATTCTTCTGGAGCCAATTGGTTACCACCTGGGAATTATGAGGTGTGGCATAGTCCTGTTGAAAAATATCATCATAGTGTGGAAAGAAAATTGTTACAAAAGGGTGTAGATGATCAGTAAGGATGTTCACATACATTGTGCCAGTGACAGAGGTCTTGGTGGGTATAAGGGACCCCAAAAAAGCCCATGTAAGTGTTCACCGTATTGTTACACTACCTTAACCTGCCTGTATGATCCCAACTTGTCAAGCTGGGTCCATCGCTTTTTGTGGTTTACTCCATACACGCACTCTCCCATCGGCTTGATAAAGTTAAAACCATGATTCGCTCAACCAGATGACATGTTTCCATGCAATTTACAAAAGGCAGTCTAATCTTTTGTTGCTTTGCAGTCAGCACGATGTGGACATCGACTGTCGTAGCCTATTTTTTTCCATGGTATGGTGGTTAGTCTTTGTGGCCACCCTGGTGGCGCAGGGATCTAAGTGATGGCTTCTGATCATTTGTTTGGAAGGGGTCCGGGTTCAAATCCCGGTGAGGCATGGATGTTGTGTTGGTCTTACGGCACTGGCTCTCTCTCTTTCCTGGAACCAGCGTCCCTCAATTAGGGACGGGCGACTGCTTATAGCCCATTGAGTTGCTCACGGTGGTCATTTAATATCCAATCAAAAAAAAAAAATAGTCTTTGTGAAAAAGCTTGTGGACATGCACTCATTAAATTCAGACATTATCTGCTCCACAGTAACCGAGTGGGAGGGGGCCGTAATGATGCATGACAGTCTGTGTTCACCTCGAGAGCCAATTTCACATTTACGGACACATTTCTCCCATTGGTTGGAAGTTTTGCTGTATTTCACATATTCTTGGTATACATGTGTGATGGTTTGACCTGGAAATTCCAAAAGTTCAGTGGTTTCGGTGATCGCACAACTGGCCTTCCTTGCAGCTGTTATCTGGCCACAGTCAAACTCACTGACATTGTCGCCTTTTTCCATGACTGGATTCCAATGCGTAGGGACCTGCTCAATTTATAGGCATTGCTAGTTTCAACATGTCCCTCGTGACTGGACAGGATACTTCTACTTTGCGTTAACATAGAATTAAGTGATGCTCACACAGAGTTACGTGCAGAGTTGGGCAAAATCGTAATTGAATTAATCGGCAATGCATTACAGCATAATGGTAATGGGAACAAGAACTTAGCATTACCATTACATGATCCTGGTGAATTGGTCATTAGAATTATGTGGTAATTGTAATGACATGTAGCAGTTACCCATTAAAATCATAATGGTTAACTATATGTTGGTAATTAACCAATAACTTATGGGTAACAATACACTGTGAATAAACTGGCAACCAGTACACCCTTGCATGTTGTGTAGGTTATTTGACAATTGTTCCACCCCTTGGACCTCAAATGCGTGTTGCGTGTATCTAGGTATTGGAGATTGTACATGTATGACATAAGTAGTTGCCCTATCTTCGCTGCAAGTAAAGTGTATGTAAGTCATAAAAGCTGTCTACATACGATTAAAAAATTATCCCCGCTGATACTATAGACAAGTTTAAAAAACTTTATTTACAAGTAAAAGCAAAGTTAAAAGTGAGATCTTTCAGGATCCCTAGATCCCATCTTCAGGCTTAAGGCCATGAAGAATAACAAGTGTCCCACTTATATACAATCAGGTTTGACCCATGATGCAACGCAATGGGCGTTGACTTCGGTCAACATAGCAAATCAAAACAATCAAAAGTTCGAAGATGTTAAAAGTTATACAATATTGTCCATGGTGGTGCTCGGCATATCGATGGGGATTAGTTTTTTCCATATATGAGGAATGAATGACGGAAGTTCTGAGTTACAGCATAAAGACCCATATGAATGGATATATAGGCTCTCAGAGAGAAAAGCATTTCCCCTTGTTACGTTAGAGTTCAAAACCACAGCATTCTTCCAGTCAGGTATTTTTCCCTCTTGGTCCACAGTTTCAGTTAATGCGATGTTAGTGGAGCCTGACCTCAAGTAATATTTTTAATCGTAGGTAGACAGCTTTTATGACTTACATGTTCCTTTTGTATGAATTACCTGGCAAGTAAAGTGATTTGAACGAAATAATACATATGAAGTAAGTACGAATCGGATGTTTATTTTGGTTAGAGATACTCATTTCGTCCAACTCAAGTACATCATTCTCGTCCATTACATACGTTTCACTGTCCAAAATAATTACTGCACTATAGCCACAAGCACATATTAGCACTACACTCACAGTTCAGCAACTCAGGTTGACTGCCGAATATTACAGAAATTTGCGAACTCTTGACATTTTTGCCGTACTTCTCAAGTGTTGTTGTCCATTACTTGTCCGATACGAACACTGGAGTAGCGAGTGACTGACTCTTTCATATAACTTCATGACAGGACCTGAACTTTCTGGAATATTCTTGATTTACATAAAGCTCTCCAACTTCCCATCATTCTGGAACATTCTACAAACGTCTAACCCATTCTTGCCACTTCTAGAACATTCTACACGACACTTTGGTCTCTGTCTGCTATGTTACATGGCCGACTTTTCTAGACATAGCATTTGGTACACGTACATTTCTTTAGGCTATTAGCATGTAATTATTATGTGCAAATTGTGTAATTTCATTACCAAATAATTCCATTACGTTTGAATGGCATTATTAAATAATTGAATTATATCCTCTTCATTGTAATGCATTACAGATTAATTCCATTGCCTTGTGCAAACCATACTTAGGATTGATTACCTTGTAATGCATTACACATTAATTGCAATCTGTACTTCCATTACTTTGTAATGCATTCCTGTCCAACTCTGGTTACTTGTACTAATAAGATTCATTTAATGGAAGCTTTTGACCATCTTACAGTCTTGATCAGTGGCATTGGGTCATTATGGGCATCTGCGGCTAAGTTTCACATGAAAATGAGAAAAAAAATGTTTTTTTCTTTTAATTGGAAAAAAATCCGAAAGAAAATCCATATTAGTAGCCAGTCCCCAGATTTTCTGAATGCAGATGTGAGCCACTACAATAGTTGAGTAACTGGGTAACACATTTCAGCCTTCCATATCCGGAAGAAAATCTGTATTAGTAACCAGTTCCCAGATTTTCTGAATGCAGATGTGAGCCACTACATTAGTTGAGTAACTGGGTAATACATTACAGCTTTCCATTTCCGGAAGAACATCCGTATTAGTAACCAGTTCCCAGATTTTCTGAATGCAGATGTTAGCCTCTACAATAGTTGAGTAACTGGGTAACACATTACAGCCTTCCATATCCGGAAGAAAATCCATATTAGTAACCAGTTCCTAGATTTTGTGAATGCAGATGTAAGCCACTACAATAGTTGAGTAACTGGGTAACACATTACAGTCTTCCACATCTGGAAGAAAATCCGTATTAGTAACCAGTTCCCAGATTTTCTGAATGCAGGTGTGAGCCACTACAATAGTTGAGTAACTGGGTAACACCTTACAGCCTTCCATATCCAGTTCACTAGACCTCAATGAATATTGTGTGGTGGTAGAGGTGACACCTGTCAGCTCGTCACCTTGGCGAAGCTTTGGAGAACAGTATTGAATGAGCAGATATGCACAGAACTGCCTTTTGGGGCTGGTCACCTTTCTGTTTAACAGCAGCAATTTTGCCTCTGCACTGTCTGATGGTGAGCAGCTGATTTTCGTTTGTGGAGTTAAGAGAGATGTAGGCTTCACTCATGTAAGGAAAATGAACAAAGGCACTTTTTATTGGTAGTTTATTAAGGGATGAAGAAAAACAAAATGTTAAAGACTTGGATCCACATTGACCAAACATTTGCTTGGTGCAAAAACATAAAAATCAGTCAAGTAACTGATATGCCATCTCTACACGATAATAATGCAAGTACATAACCATTCACAATTAATATGACTTATGTACAAGATCTTTGGAATACCATGTACTCCATCCTCAGGTACTAGAATCAACAGAATGGATCCAAACAAAGTTTAAAATACAGCAGGCAATGGTATAACGTTATATGGTTACTTTGTTGTCTGTTGTGATTTGAACTTTGTTTGGATCAATTCTGTTGATTCTAGTACCTGAGGATGGAATACATGGTGTTCCGAAAGATCTTGAACATAAGTCTTGTGAATTAAAATGATTAGTAGATTGTGTACGGTACTTGCATTATTATTGTGTAGAGACGGCGTATTAGTTACTTCACTGATGATTAGCACGATGAATTGAACGTTACATGTAAGAATCAGTTTAGAACTTTTAATGTGGAAGCATGATATCCTGGTTAACTGGAAGCAAAAGTGAACATACTTTGTTTTAATCTATAATTTGAGGTTACTCACCTTTATTCCCAAAATCTTTTAGGAGGCTTTCATCTCTACACATTTCCGACATGTATATTTCTTTTTTACATCGTGGTTCAAGGCCGCAACCCCCCCCCCCAAAAAACATATTTTTCAACTCACGCAAACTTTGTTCCCTTCCCTTCTTTTCCCTATGAACAAATTTGGATTCAAAATAATCTACCACAAATACACATAATTGAACTCCCTAAAACACTTATAACTAATTAAAACTTCAATCAATAAAACCTATATTACACATTTCCTAAAACATCAAAGTTAAAAACTGTAACCCATAATTATTTACAATTGCATATCAGTGCCCAATTAAACCAATTAAAACAAACCTAAATAAGCGTAATATTCTAGCACTTTCAGCCTCTGCCCAGGCCATTCTCAAGGAGTGGACGCAACAGATGAACCACCCGTCACCACCCACGAAACAAAGTGAATGTTCCAGTGTTCGCGCAGCGTCGTCTCATTCCCGTTCTCCGTCGTTCAGGCACAGTGGCGCCATCTATCAGATGACCCAATATCCTTCTTTTCCTTTCGTACCTATAAATATCTGTTCGATAGCTGATCGTATTTGATTCTTGAAACTAATCATCTTATATTCTAACATAGTTTTCTTCTCTTTTTATATTACATCATTTTTTTTTCATTTTTTCCCCTTGCCTTTTCCCCTCTGTTCTTCTCTGCGGCTTTCCTTTCTGATCAAATCCTTCCAATATGTGTTTAAGCTATTGGGAACATTAAAAATAATTAAGCAGCTAGATGACATTTGCAATGCTGTATGAATATATTTGTTTTGTTACTACTGTTGCTTTTTTTGTTTGTTTGTTTGTTTGCTTGCTTGTTTGTTATGTAGCACTACATATACAGGGTGCGGCAGCATTCATAGAGTAATTTGCCACGTGTTGTACAATGACACCATGTATCAATGCGCACCCGATGACGTGTCATCCTTATGTCACTGAGCTGCCATTTTGTTTAACATGGCGAGCTGGACGGCTGAGCATCATGCTTTCTCTGTTGTCAAGGATAATGATTCTATAGTTTCTACACAACATCTATTCAGGCGCCATTTCAAAGTGGGACGTCATGGGAATGTGCCAGTTAGTTGGTCGCACCATTACAAGGTGGATAAGTACCTTTAGATTAACAGCATCGGTTTGTAATCATAAACCAGGAGGTAGCAATAGGACTGTGCGGACACCGGAAATGATTGAAAATGTCCGTGCTGCAATCTTGCGTTGCCCTAAGAGATCTGCTTAGCAACACTCTACAGCTTTGCACATTTTCAATTGTTCATTAAGGAGAATATTGCATGAGGATCTCCATTTTCATCCTTATAAGCTCCAAATTGTGCAAGAAATTTATCCTCAAGATTTAGTTGCACACGAGCATTTTTGCACAACCATGTGTGATCTCCTTCGTGAAGATCCACAGATTTTACACACCTTGATTATGTCAGATGAAGCACACTTCGAGTTATATGGTTGAGTGAATAAACAAACTGTGAGTAATTTGAGCGATGTAAACCCAGGTCAACTGCACATCAACTCCCACAGTGCCCATGCCACTGTCTGGTGTAGAGTTGCTTCCTTTGGAATTGCCGGACCATATTTTTTCGAGGACGATACGATGAGGGTGTCTCTGTAACTGCCACCAGTGAATGTTATCTACGAATGCTGCAAGACATCTTGCTGCCCCAATTACTGATGCTGAACATTGATATGGACCATTTATGGTTCCAACACAGAGGGCGACTGCGCACACGGTCCACATATGCATGGATTTTTACGGCAGACCTTTCCACGGAGATTAATTTCTCCTTATGGTGACATCCCTTGGCCACCCCGGTCCCTCGATCTAACATGTGCTGATTTTTTCTTATGGGGGTACCTCAAGCAAGAAATCTTCTAAATACATTGTGCCACCATATTGGAATTGAAGGGCCGCATCAGAGCTGCTGTCACCATTATCCCTGGCGATATGTTATGACGAGTAATTTATTTATTTTTGTTGTTACATGTGCTCTTAGAAGAAAAGAAAGAAAAAAAAATTGACAGTACACAAATGATGAACATAGACTGTAACAACAGGGAAGACAAGGGAAAAGGCCTGGCCTGACATAGCCCTATACTCCCGTAGAAGAATCAAATGAAACAACAGATAGACACATCAAGTCAGACAATCAGAAGACATTTTGCCAATCTTTTCCTTTTTTTTTTAATTATTGAAAAAGATAGTCTGATTTTTTTAGATAAATTAAAATTGTTTAAGTTAATCAGGTTGCTAGGTAAAGAATTCCAGTATTGAGGGTCTCTGTAATTTAGAGTAAGTTTAATTGATTCCGTTTTGGAAAAATAGGTTGTAATTGTAGTTTATTCCTTGTTTCATATGAATGTGCATGTGCATTAAGAAATATGAGATCTGAATATAAATTATATTCGTTTGAACATAATTTTACCAAGATTAAAATGGTATAGTTGAATAATAGTAAGTATATTATATTTATTAATGATATACTTTTGTTCTAAACTCCTTCCAACGCCGCTTAGAAGAATGTGTGGTGCAGTGGGGCCGCCATTTGACAGGTATTATATTCAAACATTGACTGATCAATGGCATTCTTGTAACTACTATTTGACATAGAGAGTAATAAATAAAAAAAACATTTGTTCACTTACTGTGCAATTATATTAATACTCTATCAATGCTGCTACACCCTGCATATAAATAAAATTTCCACTTCATTCTGTGTAATCAAGTATGATTTCAGTAGGTGGAGTTTGGAAACCTCCCAATCCACTGAAATTATATTTCACAGTATGAAAGAAGGTTGAGAGAAATTTTAAAAATATTTAGCCCCAGATAAATTTGAGGTCGCCCAACGCCACTGGTCTCGATCACCCATGATCAACTGAATCAGAGTACTGGTTGCCAGAACTACAATGTAAATTAGAGGTGCAGGAACTGTTGCCAAATTTTAGTAGAGAAACCCAAATAAATGGGATTTGGTGAAGGGTTTCTGAATGGCAGTTCTTGAAAAACAAAGTTTCAGTGCTTTCTTTGAAATGCAGAGATGCTTTGTTTACAAAAGAAGCAAGTTTTTTTTTTCTTTCCAAAGGGGACTTGCAGCCACGTCTTAAAGTGTTAGTGATGGTAATGCTGTTTTATAAGACCGTTTGACACATCTTGTTTGTGTTCATATAGTCTTGTGTTGATGTTTCAGTATGTACTTCCAATATATATATGCAGTACTGAGAGTCCAAAGAAAGTTGAAGTAGGAAGGGCATGAACTTCAGTGGTGGGACAGAATATCAGTCTTTTAGCAGGCACTTTATTGCAGGAGGATTAGGTCTGACAGTAAGAGTGTATCCCATAGTTCTAAAATAATGCACAAATAAGAAAAGGATCCATGGAAAGGGATAGAACCAATGAATGGGAGGGAGGTTCTTTAGCCTGCAAAACAGCTTTATATAATATTTTTTCTATTTAGTATACATTAGATCATTCAGTCATGCTTGCAATTCTTGCAAGGCATTAAACATTCAGTCATGCTTGCAATTCTTGCAAGGCATTAAACATTCAGTCATGCTTGCAATTCTTGCAAGGCAAACATCCAGGAAAGTAATGGTATTATTTTCTTCATGGACAGTAAGAGGTGAGCTCAAAAAATACATATATTTATTCAGCTTACAAACACATTTCAAAGAACACATTATGTTTGTAAGTTGGGGTTAATCAATACTGGTATAATATGTACCATAGAGATGATCACAGGCCCAGGCTATGACAAAAAGCCATGAAATAGATCCAAGCATACTCTTATAGCTAACATTTGACTGAAACCTGAGCCCATACGTGCCCCAGCTCAAGTTAATTTTCCCTCTCACGTTTTTAATTAATTTTATTTAACACTGCTAACTGAATTAACTAACACAATGGGAAACGTGCAACTGAATGGTTAGGCTATAGTCTGTCCTTTTTTCTTTGCCTAAAATTCTTAATTATTTTTGGTAATAATTGATGACATGGCTATTTCTTGACTTGATGTACTATGAATTTCACAAATTATGGGATTTACTCAGGAATAAAAGGATATTACTTACAGTTGAATTTTCAGATAGCACTCCTACCCTTCCTCAAGACTACAGTAGGTGTTGCTATTCGTGAGCTGAATTCCAACCTTTCAAATCATTTAATGCTGTACCTCTTCTCTCTATTTCCAGTTTTTCTGACAATTTTCTCTTGAAAAGTGCTATTAATATGAACAACACCTATCCTCTTTATGGAATCAGTAAACATTTGCCATAAATCCTAATTACTGGCAAATGTTTACTGATTCCATAAAGAGGATAGGTATGCACAATTTATAATAACTGCACATGATATTGATATCACGTGGTACTTCATTTTCAAATATGAAAAATGAGGAATGTTCCTAATGCAAAGCTAACTCAGTGTATACTATGTATATATTTAAACTACATCAGTATACTTTTTGAAATATTTTTGTCAACTTTTCTGAGGCTCACATACAATGACCTGGTGCCTAGTTACCAAACTCCTTGTAATAATAACTTACAAGTTCACAAGAACTAGTGAACATAAGACACGGTTCTTATTTTTGTGTATAACCACCATAGCAGATACAACTGTAAAATTTATTTCCCAGAGCAACATCTAAAGAAACCCATGAAGAAATCAGTGTCAGTGTCCTCAACCAATGTTTTGCCTTGGTTACCACTTCAGAATTAATGTAGAAATAATTACTTTTGGAATAACTTTTTTACGGGTCTTATAGAGGTTATTTTTCATGAAAGTTGGTTGTCAAATTTTCGAACTAAAGCCTAGTTCGTCATCAGGACTATGTCACTGGAGTAGTTGTTGCCACTCAATTGGAAGAGTCCATCCGCAATTATCGTTAATTGTGGTACTTCTTCGAAGAAGTACCATAATTGTGGTACTTCTTCGAAGAAGTACCACAATTAACGATAATTACGGATGGACTCTTCCAATTGAGTGGCAACAACTACTCCAGTGACATAGTCCTGATGACGAACTAGGCTTTAGTTCCAAAGAAGTACCACAATTAACGATAATTGCGGATGGACTCTTCCAATTGAGTGGCAGCAACTACTCCAGTGACATAGTCCTGATGACGAACTAGGCTTTAGTTCAAAAATTTGACAACCAACTTTCATGAAAAATAACCTCTATAAGACCCGTAAAAAAGTTATTCCACAATCACTATGAATAGAGGTGCCATAAATGCATTTACAACTCGAAATAATTACTGTATTTTTCTTCATATAATCTGCAAACTGTGAAATTTAGGTGCAAAAAAAAAAAAAAAAAATTCCTTTGTATAACCTGTGGTGGCACATAATCTTCAGGCCCTGAAATTTCTGTACCTGAGATTTTGATCCCAAACTGTAATTTCATACAGAAAAGTTGCGATTCGTGGGATGACACAGCAGCCCAAAGAATAAAAAAAAAAGAGAGAGAGAGAGAGAGAGAGAATGATATTCTTATTTTAAAAAAATAACTGTCATTTTTAAATGCTTTTCTGTTCCTCTACAAGACTTCTGTAGTTAGGCTTGACAGTTCCGTACCTAGACCAAGAATTCCTTAGTTAGACCTGAGAGTTCCATACTTAAACCCAAAAGTTCTGTACTTAGATTCGACAGTTCTGTACTTAGACTCGACAGTTCCATAGTTATACCTGATAGTTCCATACTTACAGTTCCATAGTTATACCTGATAGTTCCGTACTTAGGCCAAGAATTCAATTGGTAGACCTAAAAGTTCCATACTTAGACCAGACGGTTCCGTACTTTCTGACAGTTTCATAGTTATACCTGACAATTCTCTAGTTAGACCTGGCAGTTCTGTACTTAGACCAAGAGTTCCATAGTTAAACCTGATAGTTCTGTATTTAGACCAAGAATTCCATAGTTAGACCTGAAAGTTCCACGCTTAGACCCAACAGTTCTGTAATTAGACCTGACAGTTACGTACTTAGACCAAAAGTTCCATAGTTAGACCTGAAAGTTCCATACTTAGACTTGACAGTTCCATAGTTAGACCTGACAGTACCGTACTTAGACCTGACAGTTCCATAGACCCAACAGTTCTGTACTTAGACCAAGTGTTCCATAGTTAGACCTTAAAGTTCCATACTTAAACCCGAAGTTCCGTGCTTAGACCTGACAGTTCCGTGCTTAGACTAAGAGTTCCATAGTTAGACCCGACAGTTCCGTAGTTTCACAGTTAGACCTGACAGTTTCGCATTTAGACCAAGGGTTCCATAGTTAGACCCGAAGTTCTGTGCTTAGACTCGACAATTCTGTACTTAACCTGACAGTTCCGTACTTAAACCAAGAGCTCCATAACTATACCCGAAAGTTCCGTACATAGACCCGACAGTTCTGTAGGTAGACCTGACAATTCCGTATTTAGACCAAGAGTTTCATAGTTAGGCTTGAAAGTTCCATGCTTAGACATGACAGTTTTGTACTTTGACCCCACAGTTCCATAGTTAGACCTGGCAGTTCCTTGAAAAAAGAAAAGAAACTGAAAATTTAGTCTCAATATTTTTCTGATGGTGTACTTTTTCTATTTGGGGGAAACTTTTTTGGCCGCATGTGAAATTGCATCAAAGTATTTATGGCTGCAATGTATTCACTAGCTTTATTATTTTTTTCACGATCCATTAAAACAAGTGTGATGTCACTTGACCAAAACATGTGCCTCTCTTCTGACAGAAAACATCTTGGAAGCTATCACATTGGCACGGTGGAGTTCTATGGATATGATGCCCGATGATGATGACAAAGAAACCACTACACAAGATTCGCTTGATAGTCAAGATGGTAAGTACACAATCTGTCGTGCTGTATATTATTATCCCCATGACTGTTATCTTAGTATACACTGAAGTGCCAGAAAAACTGGTACAGACGAGCTTATGCAAATCACATAGTAGCAACGTCACCTATGTGCGTATTGTTAGGATTATTACGTTAAATAAAAGCAGGAGCAAACCAAAAATTGGAAGAAAAAAACAAAACAGGTTGAGTAATATATTCAAACATACTTTATTTAATTCTTTATTTCAACATTCGTCATTATTTTTAATTCATTCCCCTATTTTATTTCTTATTCCGAAGCACAAGAACCGTATTAATCAACAAAGCACACAGGCCCGGCGATGCATTTCCACCCAATGAGAGACTGCATTTGCGAGCAACCCTGCTAGCAAGAGCTGCCCTGCCATCAATGCAGTCCGGAGGGAAGTTTTATTCAAAGGAAACTAACTGATGTGGGAATAGGCAGTTTCCCACATGAGTTGGTTTCAATAGCCATCAGAGCTGCAAGCAGTGCAGTCCGCCAACGTCCCTTCCGTTTCCAGTGGTGTTATGCAGGAAAAACATCCAGTTGACTTCAGAAAACTTCAGTTGTGGCGTTATGCTGGAAAAACTTACAGCGGTGTTCACAAAACTTCTCTCTCTTAGTACGGCATGAAAAAAAAACTGCTTTGGGTAGAGGGGATGGGGCTGCAGCCCCATAGCAGGAGCCGCCCCTGTGTGTCTTTAATCAGACGTCTGAAGGTTTATCCAGGAAGAAATCTTGTTAAAATGTTTTTGTCAATAACACAATGTTTTTTTTCTTTTCTTTGGACAATTTATCTAGTAAAATTTTAATAAACTATTCAACTAAAACATTCTACAATAAAGCATAGAACAAAAAAATAACTTAGCAGTAGAACTATAAAAATTATTTTCTTCAAGTTTGTCCACCATGACATGAACTCCGGCAGCACAACGTGCAGAGAGTTAAAAGTCATACCTTTTCGAAGATTGAAACTTACAGTACAATGTACAGCACATTATATTACAAGACTACAATTAGTAGTATGTATGCCAGAGAAAGATGAGAGGAGAAGTGAAAAGAGATTTTGACTGATCGTGAAAAGCAATGGGTGAGCTTTGTTCTGTTTTATAGCATTGTCCGGTATCATCAGTAATTGGGAGCAGGGAAAGTCACCATGTGGGGTGGACTTCGAAGTGTGTGTGAGATAGTGTGGGTAACAGAGGGAAGTGCGTACCTCAATTAGGTCATAAACAAAAACTAGTAACACATTTTAAAGCTGGAAAATTGTTACTAGCAAATGAGTAACAATTTTTCAAGCGGGAAATGTGCCGGCGAGCCAGTCTGTCCCTGTTTTGGTACCACACCAAACGGATCGAATGGAGCTGGCTTTTGTGGCTCACCGAAAAGATCAAATATGCTACGAACTTCAACAATGCAAACCCCATCCTTATCTATGCAACGTACATGAAACCGCACTTTAATACCGAATGTCAAAAATTTACACCGCCTCAACATTTTGGGGAAGACATGCGAATTTTAAGCTGATCAGGATGCCGAAACTGAGGAAACATAATATAAGCAAATTCTGTAAACAGCCAAATGACAAAGCATGGTGCAAAAAAATTGTACCTCAAACTGATGCAAAAGTTTCAGTTCCAATTTAAATCAAATTGTGCGTAGTGATTTTTGCTCTCTCTGTTGAGCTGTGCCTCTCCTCTAGTTGTGCCCAAAGACATCCTTACGAGATGTTATCTCTCACAAGGGAAGCCTTTCAACTGTCACTCTCCAAAATTGAAGAAACTTGGCCAGGAGATAGTACTAAGGGCAAAAACCAATGGGTGTATTTCCGTTTTGGCTCAAATGAACTGACAATGGTGAATGAGTGGTCTGAAAATGGCCTTACATGTGTTGTGGTGCGTGATATGTAACCCCAAATATCAGCTATGTCCCCATGATTCAAAATATGCTCATGTCATACAAAAAGCAACAAAAAACCTTTATTACAGGTGTAAATGAACATTTGTGGCATTAAACACATACGTTGAATACACAAGATTGGAGGAATTAACTGCTAAAAATAACTGGAAGTAAAATAAGATATCATTCCTATTTAGAACAAAATGTAGCTTCAGACCATGGAAAAGAAAGATACAACATTAAAAATGTAACAGAATGTGACATGAATGTGTAAATGTATTAATTAAACAATCACCTTTCAAGACCAACTTTGCTGTAGGAGAACCAGTCTTTGGTTCGATGCCAATCATAAATCAGATCACAAAACTTTGGAAAATGTCTTTAAGTTGGTACATTAATTGAAAGTGAGTGAAGTTCCCTTAAAGTAAATAAAAAAAATCATTACTTTGAAAAAATAAATTTATGAATTATATTAAGCATACATTTACGAAAACGAACTCACAATATTGCAAAAAAAAAACGAGAACCCTTAGTTTCACATCGCGCAGGAGAGAGGCTCACCTCAAAGTGGACGGTCACACGTGGCCAACTAGTGGTGCTTAGAGCATCCGCTTTGCAAACGAGCAGTCCTTGGTTCAATGCCAGTCAGATCCGTTGGGGGATTTGCCAGACCTATTGAGGAAATTTCCTCAGCGACGTGACATCATGTAGGCATTTCATGGAGGGGGGGGCAGTTGTGCATGGGCCTTTGGTGAACTATAATTATCTTTTTCTTTTCTTTTTACTACTACTGGGAAATTGACGGACAAGATTCGGCACAACTGTCACGTGATTGCCGGCTGCCACTGCCGGGATACTGATGAGCCACATTAGGCTAGCCATCATTTATGGCACATACTTGCATGGTCTCTTAAGGGCCGCTTATGGCAGCCACACCCTGTGATGAATAACTGATGGTCCTGTTCTGGCATATGACAACTGATGGGTTGCCAACTGTTGGCCAGCTGCTGGCCTCAACTGCTGGCAGCCAGCAGTGGCCCAGTGCTGGCCTGGCAAGACTGTTTTTGCTGGGGCGCTGTTGATTTCGAATACTATAAAGTGAATTTTGGGTAGTTATTACTTCCTTGATTTTTTTTTTCTATTTTCATTGCAGATAACATATTTTCATCATCCTATATCAAGAGGGTTCAGACCGAGCATGCAACCCAAGGCCGTCCTCCCAGCATGGCATCATTAAGTAACCGAGGTAGCCTGGACGCATCCCTGCCTTCCACTCCCAGTGCATCACCAGCTCATCATCCATGCACCACTACTGTCCTCATTTTAGTTTTTCATGCTGGTAGTGTGTTGGATTCTGGAGTAGAGCCCGTTGGTAACAAGAAGACTGACTTAAACACATTCCGGAGTGCCTTCGAGTCTGTTATCAAGCAGCACTACCCCACCCTGCTGAATCATCTGTCAGTCCGTGTAGTTCCCTGCCCTGCAATTTGTTCGGAAGCTTTAGCTGTTCTCTCTAAGTATGTTCTAATTTCACATTTCGTGTAGTTTACCTGTTGCTACTTCTTCCTGTGAACTTTGCCACTTTTCCTGTGTGTAATTAATTGCTTGATTGCAGAGTGAAGTTCAATGTACATCCATTTTAGTAGTAACTTAAAACATTTATATAAGGAATAAATTATATAAATATAGATCTTTTATTTATTTGTAGCATGTGAAATTGCATTTTCCGTATTTTAATATTTAAAACATTATAATTACTGTAAGCCACTCGTGTTCATATTCATGTCAAGGAGTCCTACATTTTGGCGAATATTTCCTACACTTGAATATAGAATTCGATCCTACTCCCGACTCTAGGATATGTAAATATCATTGCTATTTCCTCTCAAAATTTATAAACGCATAATCTATAATTTGAATCCTAAGTAACTTTAAAAAGCTTTAACATAAAATCTGAACGACAAACTCGACAACACACTCTCACATACAACTTTCACCCCTAACATACCACAGCTAAAATACATATACTCGATTTTTAGTCAAACACCATTTGTGACGAACAAAATTACCCTTTGAAACAACATTTTAAAAAAGTTTAGTTAAGAAAAAAAAAACAATATTAAATTTCATATATCATTGCTATTTCCTCTCAAAATTTATAAACACATAATCTATAATTTGAATCCTAAGTAGCTTTAAAAAACTGTGACATTAAATCTGAACGACAAACTCGACAACACACACACACACACACACACACACACACACACACACACATATATATACAACTTTCACCCCAAACATATCACAGCTGAAGTACATATACTCGATTTTTAGTCAAACACCATTTGTGACGAACAAAATTACCCTTTGAAGCAACATTTTTAAAAATTTTAGTTAAAAAACCCAACAAAAATATTAAATTTCATATCCGTTTGCTTTGGAAGATGGCCTCTTTCAAACGTTTTTGCCCCACACTGCGGGTATTATCAGGAAGGCCAGAGCTCTCATCTACTAGACGGACTGCTGCAAAGTGAACCCCTAGGCTGTCACACCAATAATCTCAACATCATCATGGTTAATTGAACCTCATCATCGCGGTTCATTGAACATCATCATCAGATTATTGAGTGAGCAGAAGAAGAGATCGCCCAACAAGCAGAGCTGAACTGGTCACTGCTTTTAAGGCTGAATGGTGGAATGTATCAGCAGAAATTTACAAAAAACTGGTGGAGAGATTTCTCACAGGACTAGAAGCCATCAATTTCCTATAAATAAAGATTATTTGTAGACATGAAAGTGTCCAGATATTAATTATAGGGAAGTGTATTTTCTTCAGGTATTTTTCTTACCACTCTTACATCAAAAGCTTCTAATGTCTTAAAGAACCTTTTACTTCATAGTTCTAAATATTGTGTGAACTCCCATGTGTACGGGTTTTTTTAATTATACAGGGTGTCCCACTCGCTATTGGCCCAGGAGTTTTCCAAATAACTTTGGAAAGAAGATGAGTATGAAATAGAAACTCTAGGAAGAAGGAAGAGAGAGCATGAAAAAGAAATGCCGTAAATAGCGAGACGGTCGATCTTTCCAAAAACAGGTGATGCTACGGAACGCCAGGTACGTGATTTGCCAGTAGATGCACGGCCAAGGTCAGTCTGGCATTAGCAATGCTCATGTGCACCTTGCAGACGGGAGTGCTGTGCTTTGTTTCCATGTTTCCGTTGAAACATGAATCGGTACACAGTTGAACAATGTGTTTTTTCTGGTCCAGATCTATTCGACAACTAGGTCTATCAAGGCGTGCCAAACCCAATTCCTAGTGAAATTTGGAGGTCGCTAACCACCAGCAAAGTTTTGCATTCAGCATCTTGTTAAAAAACTGGAAACATTGGGAATGCTGCTTAATGTGCATGGCGGAGGTCGGCCAAAGATGTCTTAAGCAACATTGAAGGACGTTACACAAAGACTGCTGGCCTCTCCGACCAAGTCCTTGTGGAAACTGGGACAAGAAATAGAAACGCCCAAAAGTGCATGCCAAAGGGCTGCCAAAGCCAGCAAGCTTCATCCATGCTGCAACACAGTTGTGTAGGAATTGCAACTGACCGATCATGCAAAGAGTCATGTGCTGTCGGTGGTTTCAGGACTTCGTCGCTAGAAATCCAAACAAACTGGACAAAACGTGGTTTAACGATGAAGCATGGTTCCACCTCAGTGGATATGTCAGTTCCCAAAACACTAGTGTTTGGGCAAGTGCTAATGCGCACACACTGCATGAGAATCCTCTTCATGCGGAAAAACTGGAGGTCTGGTGTGCTGTATCTCGACGCCTCATCATCGGCCCAATCTTTTTCCACACAACGGTGAATACGGTTGTGTACATGGACATCTTCACTGCTTTTGTGGAACAACTGGATGACGAGGAGCTCACTACTAGTTACTTCCAACAAGACAGGGCAATGTGTCACACCTCCAAAGCGAGCATGGCTCTAATCAAGTCTTTTTTCCCTGATCATGTCATCTCGAAGGGTCGGTGGCCATCAAGGTCGCCTGCCATTTCACCCCCTGATTTCTTCCTATGGGGCATGTTGAAAGGTACACTCTACTGGAACAAGCCACAAACTCTCATGGCACTGGAAAACAACATTCGCCGTGAAATGGAGCTTGTGACTGCCGAACAGCTGGTGCGAACCTTCGATAACATGGAGCGTCGCATTCAAGCATGTCTGTATGCAGACGGCAGCCACTTCCAGCACTTAATTTGATAGCATCATTCATCCCATGGACTAAGGTAAGTCCACCTTTAATTACATGGCCATCAATTGGTTATTTCGCAAGTTATGCGGAAAAAAACGGGGCCAATGCCGAGTGAGACACCCTGTAAACAGCCCTTGATTCCATGAAGCCATCGACATTTACAATATCTTTGAAACCCTGCAGTATTGAATATTTATACATTAATATTATTGGTAACATTAATCAAAATGCAAGTGCAATGGTTCAGTTCTTCATGGACAGAGCATGCGTAAAAATTGAAAAGTGAGTGAGACAAGGTGATAACATATATCCCAAGCTCTTCAATGGTACATTGCAGAATATCTTTCAATCACTGAACTGGGAAAACAAAGGGATAAAAATTAATGGAGATTATTCAACTCACTTTCAGTTTGCTGACAACATAGTCATTTTGCAAGTACCTCCTCAAAGCTGCATAATATGATACAGAAACTTTCTGACGAGAGTAAAGAAGTGGAACTAAAGATGAACTAAAAATTTAAACGTAACTGATACCTACATCTACCTTGGACAATAGATAACAAGCAAGGACCACGTCAAAAAAGAAATTAATCAGTGTGTAAAACTTGGTTGTGGAGCATTTGGAAGAAACAGTACAATTTTCAAGAGCAATTCACCATTATGTCTTAAAAGAAAAGTATTTAATCAATGCATCCTTCCAGTTCTTAATTATGGATCAGAAACATGGACCTTAACTAAAAAATGCATCCAGAAGCTACAGACAACTGAAAAAAGCATGGGAGCTGCAGGCTTGGTGTAACTAGGAAAGATAGGAAGAGGAAATCGTGAATCAAGAAAATGACAATAGTGGGTGACACCATGATCAAAGTAAAGTCGCTCAAGTGGCAATGGGCTGGACATACTGCTAGAAGAACTGACCATTATTGTACAACTGAAATACGAGACTGAATACAGGCAAAGATCCAGAAGAAGAGTGAATGACATTATGATCAAAGTAGAGACTCTCAAGTGACAATGGGCTGGACATATTGCTAAAAGAACTGGCCACCATTGGACATCTGAAATACTAGACTGGATACCAAGGGACAAGAAAAGACCCAAAAGAAGAGTGGATGGCATTCTGATCAAAGTAGAAATTCTCAAGTGACAAAGGAATGGTCATATTGCAAAAAGAACTGACCACTGTTGGACAACTGAAATACTAGACTGGATACCAAGGGACAGAAAAGGGCCACATGAGACTTGGGTATATGAAATGTGAATGCATGTTCGAGTGATATGAAAGAGAATTGTTGAAGACAGAGACTTAGGGAGACCCTTATTCAGCAGTAAATTGAGAATGACTGATGATGTCAGTTGTTACTGCAAGTGCATTTGTTGCCAATTCTGTAGCTTAATTCCTCATCATGCATTTTGTGTTTCTTCAGTAACCACACCACCTTAATAACAGAAATCTCTTACTTGTTTCTGCCAGTCCCCCTGTTTTGTGCAGTTAATTATTGTGAAATCAAGTTAAGGGTTAATTGTGCTATTTCAATTCACTATGACCTCAAGATAACAGTGAATGTATTAAAATTTATTGATATTTCTTTCAGCTTAAGTCCCTATAGCTTTCAAGCTTCACCATCTGCCATTGAGGGCATGTATCATTCCTATGACTCCATTCCCCTAGGAGCATTGCCATTGTTTGCAGTCTCTACTCCTGAATATCAAGAGAGTGTTACTACTGTTATTAATTCAGCTAATCAAGTATACAAGGAGTTCCTTCATTCTGAAGAAGGCTCTGGATTCAATGGCCAGGTATGTAGATGAATTCTAGTTCAACAATCTTGCATGATGACAATCTAACAGAATGTGTATGTAATATTCTTAATATTACTAATAGTGGATTAGTTGAAATTCTGCTTGTCTTAAAAATTTTGCTTTTTTCATCAAAGAGCAGCAATATTTTTCTTCTGTGTTCTCACATAATGTAAATGTTTAGGTATCAGCAGTGGCAGCTGGAGACTACATGCTACTGTGCTATAGCACCCTAAAAAATTTTGAATTGTGGTTCATACTGTATTAACCCTTTAACCGGCTGTAACAAATTAACTCGGAGGTAGCAAAATGGGATGAAATTAGCTCAAACGAATATATTTGCTGTCTGAAAAGTACTCTGAATGCGGCTAGAATGAGTTCTGAATCTGCGCATCAGAAAGTGTTGCTTTCCTGTTAGTTTTATTATTCAGTGTGATCATTTAGGGGATGATTGACATCATTACTTTATGACTGATTACCTTCTAAAATGGCTATAACAATGGTGACAAAACTAAGAAAGGAGAGAAGATTATCAAGTCACTAGTTCGTACCCAGTGGCATGATGTTCGTGTCAGGGACACTAGCACTTCCCCATCATTCCTTGGTGTTCGGGGTTCTAGCCCATCCCCAACTTTCCATGGATTGGAAGTGTTGTGGAGCAGAAAATAACTTATCAGCTGTGACAGGTTTATGGTCTGTACTGCTGAGATGAAAAGTGAAGGAATTGTTTTGCTGTAGCTTCCGTAAAACCCGGTTGTTATGTGAACATTTCTGTTTGGGGAGCGCAGAAAATTTTGCATGCTATTTAGTTCAGGTACATCTGGCCGCTTAAAGGGTTAAAACAATATGAATGGCAATTAAAATTTTTTTAGCTGAAATTACATGCGTTAAACATTGATTTGCTGCCAGCACAAAATCTTATTTTTAATCGTTCTGTAGCCAAAAAAAGCTGTTGTTTGGCGATCGGTCTTAAAAATATTGTATGAAGAACTGAAATCGCTGTGCTCAGTCTTCTGTGCTACTTGTCTGTAAGCATGACAAGTAGCATGAAAGACAGTACATGTGGCTGCTCCCACAGGTCACTTCACAACCTCCCTGTGGGTGTTCTCAAGCAGCCCACAAAGGCTTACAGCATGCTGAACTTCTCGGAGCATTCTCCAATCTCTTTCTCCTCTTGGATCTGGGGGCACAGGTCAAAGTTTTACTCACAATTCCTACAGGATGCAGTAGTTGATCAAAACAGAAGAAAAGCTTATCTGATTGTTACCATGCTCTCAAGAAGTTTACACACTCAATCAGTTAAATTCTTTTTGTGCACTTCTATTTTTTATTCTTTCAAGTGAAAATTTTATATGTCTCGGTGTCTGCTCAAAAAGGGTGATTTTTTAAACATACACATAAGATGCTTCTGTTCAACATGTCAATAATTATTTTGGTGTAACCACCATAGCTCTGACGTCGCAGACTTATATTCGCTGACAACACGACCATTACAGTATCTCAGTTGTAGTATTTATTATAAATACTAGAAATATTAAAAAGTACTATTTCTAGCACTTTTCATATTAGTTTATAAACCACGTAAATGTGTTATACAATGTATATTTTGATTATCACTCTATGAAATTTTTATGATCTTTTAATTTCTTGAATGGTGACTGCAATTATTCCCAAGATAAATCCCTGAAATTCACTTTAGAAAAGCAAAAGGAAAATAAGCTAAATTACCTAGATATTACTTTGAAGTGGGAAGGAAAAAATCTTACCACAGAATTGTACAAAGAAGCCTAAAAATACTGGAAAATTTTTAAATTATAAATCAGATCAACCTAATCATATAAAGAAAAATGCAGCTTTACAATTTAAAGAAAAAGTTTAAAAGCTGAATTCATCTTCAGAAGCTAAGGAAAAACATAAAAATAAGTTATAATCAATCTTATTAGAAAATGATTACCCTTCAAAAGAAATTCATGAACTACTGGAAGAAAATCCTACTAGGAACAGAACAGGCACTACAGACAAAAATAAAGAGAAAATTAAATATTTATTCACAAAAAAGTCACTTACCACAAGGGACTGTTTGAAAAACTAAAGAAAATCAGCACTAAATATGAAATTAGGTTAGCTCCAGGTTTAAATAACAAAATAAAAAAATACTTACCATCCCTAAATCAAAGAGAAGAAAATACTTTACTCCAGGAAGGAGTCATTTATAAAATTGAGTGTTCATGTGGTTTACCATACATAGGAGAAACAGGACGAAGGTTAACCATCAGAATTAATGAACACAAAGCAGCAATAATGAACATTTCAAATAAAACAAGATTAGACAGGCACAAACAACAAACTGGCCATAAAATGGACTGGGACTCCTTACTAGTGATCAAACATCAATCGCACCCAGTTATCCGGAAATTAGAGAAATCTCTGGAAATTTACAAGACACAAGGTGGTAATATCAACGACCATGCTGGATAGCAAATCCATCAGGCTTGATCGCCAGACCTGTGGAAGTAGTAAGACGCAAGAACTCCTGACGATGATCTATTGTATAGATCGAAAATTTGAGAGGTAATGCACCTTAATAAATTTATCCTCTATAATTCCCGTTAAGTATTTATGGGACTGCAATTAGTTCAATACATTCTTTCTTGAAAGAATCCTTTTCTTTAAGAACTTTTGAGGGGAAAATTGAAGTAAAACCCTTAGGATCCTAAGTAAAAGTAAAAAAAAATCCTAAGTGCAATTCTTTGTATTCATGATTCTTGAGGAGGGCCTAAAAATGAAACTTGATCCATGTGCAATTATTTATACTTTTTTGCATTTCATAAACTATTTATAGTGTAATATGTAGAGTAATTTATTTAATTCATGTATAATTAATTCATATTTAAGCATTTCAGCATTGAAAATCAACAACAATAAGATTGCAAGGTTGATTTTGTTCACTGAACAAAGGCACCGTAAAAATATTTCCCATTAAAAATATGAAAATGAGTTAAAACATATTTTTCAAAAAACTTGAATAAGTAAGAAATTATTTTAGATGGTCCACTGCTAAAAATGTTTTCTTGGCAACTGAGGTTATCACAGATTAATAAATCTGTATATTCTACAAAATATTAGGCTTAATATTTTATCGAATATACGGTTATAAATTTAACCACTAACACCAAAAAGACAATTAATGTAATGACTGATGCTAAAAAGGTGCAGAAAGTGATTAACAGTTCGTATAAATTTGTACATAATTACAAAAAACATCTGAAATTGCTTTTAGTTTTTTTTTTTTTTTTTTTTTTTTTTTACAGCAGATGGTGAGGCTAAGCTCGTTGAATCCCAAGTCCAACAAGGTCTCTGCTGGAAAGTCATAGCACACTTATTTTCAGTGGCTCGAGCTGCCACTGGGTATCAGTACACTAGATCTGCTTTAGGTCTTTTTTTACAAAAGAAACTGTAGCTCCTTCACAACATTAGAAAAGTGTTAATCGCAATCAGCAAGTGGTTAAAAAAAACAAAAAAACTTTTTTTTCTGTTAATTCATGTGATTTGTAATTACTTTTATTTTAATGGCATTCATAAGGGGGTTATGGATATGTCATAAAATCTTGTTGAAGGACAAAGAAGAATGCTTGTGAATAGATATTCTATCTCTTTCTACCCCCCCTCTCCCACCATCGCACACTACCTACCTGCACATTCCCATGCTACCTGGAAAATAGAAAAATTTAGAATTTGGAAATATCAAAACTCAGGGAAAATTGTATCCATCCCTCTCCCTCCCATAAAATTAGGGAATTTTATATTTTGCCAAAAAACTTTTCTTTCCCCTTATTTTAGACTTCTCTTTGCAATTAGCACTTCCTAGAATTTGATAGATGATGAAAAAAAAACAGTTTTTAGGGATTTAAGGAATAATCTAATTAATGCATTGAAAGTAAGATCTATCCAATTCTATGCAGGTACTAATTACAAACAGAAGTCTTAAATGAGAACTTGCTTTCAATACAATACATTATTCCTTAATTCCCTAAAAATTTTTTTTTTCCAGATTTCAGACTTGTTTACAAGTACTGCCCACCTAGAATTAGATAAATCTTACTTTCAATACATTATATTATTCCTTAAGTACCAAAATACTTTTTTTTTTTTTTTCAGATTTCAGACTTTTGTTTACAATTATTGCTTGCCTAGAATTCGATAGATCTTACTTTCAGTACATTACATTCTTCCTTAATTTCCTTTTTATTTTTTTTTCTTGATTTCAGACTTTTGTTTGTAATTATTGCCTGCCTAGAATTTGGTTGATCTTACTTTCAATATACTACATTATTCCCTAATTCCCTAAAACCTTTCTTCTTTTCAGATTTCAAACTTTGTTTTGCAATTACTGCCTGCCTAGAATTTCATGGATCTTATTTTCAGTACATAACATCATTCCTTAATTCCCTAAAAACTTTTCTTTTCACAGATACCTATAAGTATGATAAAAAATACTCTCAATAGGTTTTTAATCTAAAATTCGTCAAATCAAAATTAATTATACAAATAGTCTCGTAAGAATATGAGCATAATTCACCTTGTCGATCTAATCTTTTGCCACATTTATCACATGTTATTTCTTCTGACTGTCTTTCATTCGTTTTTTATATCATCAGGTAATGGACTGGCTTTTTAAACATTTAGTAATACATAAAAAAATTTAAGCTATTTAGTTTATATTTTTTTTAAATTAATATAAGTGTGCATCACTTGTAGCATTCTTTACTATTTAAAACGTGTGTATGTAGCTTTGAGAAACACTGAGTAAAATTTCCTTTTATCATTCATTAACTCAAAGTCAAACAAAATCACTCAAATAAAGTTCAAGAAAGACTTACTTACAGTTTTACAGTTCGCTTTTTATTCCATCAATATCATATGTATATATCATCATCATCATCAACCATTATCAATCCACTGCTGGACGAAGGTCTCCCCAAGTTTCCTCCACAACGGTCTGTCTTGTGCCAGTCTCCTCCATGTCACCCCTGCATACTTTCGAATTTCATCCACCCATCTCCTATGTGGTCTTCTTCTGGGTCTTTTCCTGTCCCTTGGAATCCAATCTAAAATTTCGGCTGTCCATCGATGATCTGTCCTTCTGGCAGTATGTCCAGCCCATTGCCATTTCAGGGATTTAACTCTGATCATGATGTCTTCCACTCTTGTCATTTTCGGATCCATGAGTTCCTCTTCTTATCTCTCCTGGTTACACCAAGTATGCACCTCTTCATGCTTCTTTGAGTTGTCTGCAGCCTTTGTATGTCTCTTTTAGTTAAGGTCCACGTCTCTGCACCATACGTAAGCACTGGAAGGATGCATTGATCAAACACTTTTCTTTTAAGACATAATGGCATATTGCTCTTGAAAATTATGCCGTTTCTTCCAAAAGCTCTCCAGGCAAGTTTTGTACGCCGATTAATTTCTTCAGCAATGTGACCCTCACTTGATATCTGCTGTCCAAGATAAACGTACGTATCTGTTATCTCCAGCTTTTCTCCATTAATCGATAAATCTTCATTTCTTGTAAAAGCATTGAACATCACTTTTGTCTTCTGAAAGTTCATTTTTAATCCCACTTCTTTACTCTTGTCAGCAAGTTCCTGGATCATACTCTGCAGCTCTGATGGGCTAGTTGCAAAAATCACTACGTCATCAGCAAAACGAAGGTGGGTTAGATAATCTCCATTAATCTTTATCCCCTTGTTTTCCCAGCTCAGTGACTGAAAAACACCCTCCAATGTGGCATTAAAGAGCTTCGGAGATATGGTGTCACCTTGTCTCACTCCCTTTCCAATTTTTATGTGTGTTGTATTTTCAAACAGCCTAATCTTTGCACTTGCATTTTCATAGATGTTATTAATAATATTAATGTATGCATCTTCAATACCGCAGGTTTTCAGAGCCATTGTAACTGCTGATGGTTTCACCGAATCAAAGGCTTTTTCATAATCGATAAAAGCCATGCACAATGGAAGTTCATATTCCCTCGCTCTTTCAATTAGTTCTCTCAGCACATGGATATGATCTATTGTGCTGTAGCCACTCCTGAATCCAGCTTGTTCTCTCGGTTGAGCCATGTCCAGTGTTACCTTCAAGCGGTGTGAAAGAACTTTAGTGAAGATTTTATAAACTACTGATAGGAGGCTGATAGGTCTGTAGTTTCCGAGATCCTCAATGTCACCTTTCTTATGTAGCAGGATCATTGTAGCGGTGTTCCAATCCTCAGGAATCTTTCCTTCATTAAGACATCGAGTGAAAATTTGGTAGTACTGTTTCGATTTCTCCACTTGCTTCTTGTATGATGTCTACAGTAATTCCATCTTCTCCTGGAGCTTTTCCCCGCTTCATGTTCTTGATTGCATGTGCAACTTCTGCTGGAAGGACTGGAGGAACTCTGGTACTGGTATCTTTCATGATGTCTGGAGTGCATGTATCATCCCTTTCATATAATTTGGAGTAGAAATCTTTCACTCTTGTCAAAATTTCGCCTCTATTTCTTGTTACAGAACCATCTTCTTTCTCAGTGCCATAATCTGTTTTCTTCCCTTACTGAGATGTCCCTTTGCTATCTTTAGGCTTTGGTTGTTTTCAATTGCTTTCCTCACTAGTTCACAGTTGAATTTTCTTACGTCTTCAGTGATACTTTTCGTACTGTCTTGCATAGCTCTATATATTCCACTTTGGAAGTCACATCTTCTTTAGTTGTCCTCATCTCTCTTCTTTTTTGCATCAACATTTTCGTTTTTCCTGATAATTTGTTTACATGCAACTTGTTCTTAGACCCAGCTAATTTTGTTGCTGTTTCCATAAGAGCTTTGGTTACTTTTCTGTTAACTTCAGAGATGTCCACTTCTTCCGATGTTAGGCCTTCTAAAGCAGAGAACCTGTTCTTCAGTTCCAACTTGAAGGTATTATGGTGTTTTTAAGGTTGGTTATGTCAATAGATTTTGTTTGTCTTATGAGCTTGCCACGTTCAAGTTTGGTGTTGAGGTGCATCTTACATCTCACCAATCTATGGTCACTACCTGTGTTGAACTTGTTTAGCACACTGCAGTCTTCTATGACGAATTTTTTGTTACACATAATAAAATCAATTTCACTTGTCGTCCCATTTGGATGCCTCCATGTCCATTTCCTGTGTGGCTTTTTCTTGAAGAAGGAGTTCAAGATGAAAAACCCTTCTGCCTCTGCAAACTCAACGAGAGTATTTCCACGCTGGTTTCTGTTGCCGTGACCGAATTTACCTACTGAAGTTTCATTCTGTTGCCGTTGCCCTATTTTTGCATTGAAATCTCCCATAATTATTTTCAAGTGCTGCTTACCTTTATTATTTAGATGACAAATTTCCTCATAAAATTCTTCAATTTCTTCTTCAGAATGACTTGTGGTGGGTGCATAAGTTTGAATAATCTGAGCCTGGTATCTTCTCGATAGTTGGATAACGAGTCGTGCAGCTCTGTCAGAGGAACTTTCAACTTCTACCACTTTATCCTTCAGTTTCTTGTTTATTATAAATCCAACACCACTAGTTCGGCCAGTATCTGTCCCACGATAGTAGAAGAGATGTCCACTTTTCAGTTCGATGAGATCTTCTCATTTTCTCCTTACCTCACTTAGCCCCACGATGTCCCACTTGATCCTTGGTAGTTCCTCTTCCAATTCAAGAAGCCTTGAATCAGAAGATAGGGAGCGTCCATTGTACGTTGCCAAGGTCAGCATCAGATGGCAGCCTAGTCCGGTCCTCCGGAGATTCTTAGCACCCTCTGCCTTCATGTCGCACTGGCCGCTGCCTTGGCCAGGTACATTCCAGCTGCCGGAGACTGAGGGCCAAGATTTAAGTTGTGGAGTCATTTTGGAGGGGTTTGGCCATAACTCACCACGCTGGCCAAGCGGGTTGGTGAGTGTGGGATAGAATTTCCTCTGATCCCGATGGTATAGTTATACCGCTATTGGCGGTCGTCAGAGCCCCTTTAGTGGGAACAGGATGCACCACGAGAAGGCGGGGTTGACATTTGTCAAGGAGAGGCTGTGATGTTATGCATCACCTGACCTTACATCCCTATGCATACTAATTTCTCAGGTCCTAAGAATTTCAAGAATTTGCAGCAACAATTTGGACTTCAATTACCACATTAATATACTATTAGAAAGTTTTCTAGAGAACAAAATTCCTTCTTCTTTCATCAAAAGAACTTTAAGAAAAATTATTCTGAATAATAGAGTAAGGTTGGCAGATCTGCTTTAATTTTCTACACAGTTAATAATATGATTCTGACCAATCAAAGCCGTAAGGAAGTTGGCTAGAGGATGCCTATTAACTACCTAAAGGAACCTTAGTGCTATGGATATGACGGTCCTATTAAAACAAAAAAATTAAATAATATAAACAAAATCACAAAAAAAGCTTAAAAATCTGTTTATAAAAGAAAATAAAAACAAATAAAAAAGAAAACTAGTTATTCATCACTAGGATAGCTATACTAAAAATAGTAAAACCAACATTAAAATTAATAAGATTCTGATTAATCTATAGAAGCTCACTAAGGTGATTTAATACATGCAAAGATTATTAAATAAACTGCTCGTGTATTTTATAATATTTCTCATGTATTCTGGAGAGTTAATTCTGCTCATTCTGATCATACAGATCCACAGTCTTAAGTTTATATATTTTTTTCTCTGGTTAAAATCTCCGCGCGTTGGTTTCTTGCTGTATGAAGAGGCCATCAGCCCCACCCTCACTGCCCCCCAGCGTCTAGGGAGTGGCGGAAGAGGTCAGCCATGTTCTCCTCTTGTGAGGAGAAAAGTTTTTGTAACTCAAGAGGTAAGCTCTCTTCCTTGTTTTTGGGTTCTAGGTTTTATAAGTTCAATGTTTGTACTTCATGTACCTTTTCTCTGTCGTTTTGTAGCTTTTCAGCTTTTAAGCATTGGTTTGTCTGTTAACATTTATGCGGGTTTTAACTCTTACTTTTCTTTGTAACTTTGAGCGTCTTTTGTGGTACCTAGGAACAGAAGATGGCTAAGCTTGTTCCTTTTCTATGCGCTGTCTATGCGCTGTTTTTCAAAGTAGTTAAGTTCTTAATTACTAATTAATTATGCACTTAAAGCACTGCTGAAATACTTTGTACATATTGCAACTAACTGTTTAAGGTATATAACTTTCACAAAGTTTTCTTTAGTTAATTATTATCTTTAACTTATTCTCGTTTTCGTGCTGTCATAAGTTGTAGAGTAGGGGGTTTTAGACTCAAGTTTTCTTTCAAAAATCTGTTCGTTATAAATTAACATTTCCTTTTAATTGCAATGTAAAATTTGTTTTTCAGGTTTAAATTCTCTCTCAAACGAACTTGGAATTTCGTTATAGCTGAAAATCATTTCTATTTATTATGTCACTCTCACAGCTTGAGTTCTCTTTAATCTTCTTCTCTCTGTTTAATAGTAACAGATGAAGAGCATGGGTCGGGCCATGAAGGTTAATGGATGCAAGCGAAATTGTTAACTAGTGCTAGGTCATGCTACTCTACGGAGGACATGACTTATATATATATTTTTTAAACTATTTTAGGTGGGAATGTTACTTGCATCTATGGCCTTGCAGAAACCCATTTCCAACTAGGTCTTTGTGGAAGTGAGAAAATGCAGAGTTTTTGCTGGTCCTTGATAAAGCCAAGGCTCAGTATTCTCGACACCTTCTACATTCAGTTGTTTTATTTTATTTTTTTCTTTTCTCCTTTTACTCACACAGGTAGATACATAACCTTTTCTATGTTGTACTAGGTGTGAGTCAAAATTATATATGCATTTTTTTGCTTAGGTATCTTTATAGTATATATATATATATATATATCATCTGTCCACATGCATACGTCACACTCTGTGACCTCAAGGTTGTTGCCAACATCATTCAGCGAGTGAGAAAATATAACGTCAAGGTTGAAAACGCTAAAAGAGAATGAACTCAAATTTACATAGAGAAAGAAACTGAAAATGAAAGTTAAATTAGAGTATACGTCATATACTTTATCGATGTTTCCATACTTCTGAAAATGAGCCATGCTTCCAAAGGATTTATTTCCCCATTAATATCTATGATACAGCAGTGGCCAAAATTGTGGAAACCTTTTGGAAGTAGCGTATTTTTAAGGTTTGATGGCTCATAACACCACTTTTTTTTTTTTTTTTTTTTTTTGGAGTAGTAGTACCATAAAATTATATATCAATGGAAAGATAACTTCTATAAACGATTTTGTATTAGAACATCAGTTGTTATAAAGAAGAAAAGTGAAACACACAGAAAAAATGAGATATATAAAAATTCTCACCATGTCAGTTAATACTTAGTTAGGTAACCTTTAGCGTTAATTACGGCCTTACAACACCTTCCCATGGAGTGAATCAAGTTTTTTAGTTCTGCAGCTGTTATAATGTGAAAGCAAGATTGAATTATTGCTTCTATTAATTGAATTTTATTGCTGGGTTGCTTCTGACTAACAAGTTTCTTTAGTCGGTTCCATAGATTTTTGATGGGGTTAAGGTCTGGGCTATTCCCAGGCCATTCCAGCAGTGGAATATGATTATCTTGAAACCGCTTTTTGCACACAGCAACAACATGACATGGAGCTGAATCCTGTTGAAATATAAATGCTTCATTATCTTGGAAAAGATCACGTGTGGAAGGCTTCAGTTTGGGCTCAAGTATTTCATTAATGTATTTTTGGCCATTTATATTCCCATTAATCATGCAAATTCTGCCCACACCTTTTGATGTCATACAACCCCAGATCATAACACTAACTGGGTGTTTCATGGTACATGTAATGCAATTAGGACGCAAATCTTCTCCAATTCTTCTCCTTGTGTATTTTATGCCATCACTACCAAACAGGGAGATTTTGGTCTCATCACTCCAAATAATATTGTCCAATTGTTCCACTGTCCAGTTAACATGGGTTTTAGAACAGGTTAATCTTTTCAACGTTTGTTTGAGAGATAAAAATAGCTTTTTTGTGAAATTTTAGCTTTTAGACCAAATCCCTGCAGTCTGCGCTAAACAGTCCTTACACTCAACTTCACATTGCATTGTGCCATTTCACCTTGTATACACCCAGATGATTTTCTTCTGTCACCTAGGCACAGTCTCTTAATTCTTCTATCATCACTTGATGTTGTGCACCTTTTTCTGTCTTTACCAGTCTGGTTTCATTGTGACTGAGTCTTCTTACCCCTCTTCAAAAATTTAGAAATGCCACCTTTGGTTAAGTTTCCACCAATTTTTCTTCTAATTTCTTCATAACTGAAGCCTTATTCACTTTATAGTATTACTGTACATCACTTTCTGGGTGACCAGTCAACTCTTTGCGCCATTTCTTTAATTTTATTACGTTTTACAAGCTCACTAAATGAAAGAACACACAAAAAAAACTTGATAGCAATCGCATAACACACTGACAAATGTCCTCCTCTCAGCTCCAATACATGACATCAATAGCTGAATCCTACTGTGACCTGATTGGCTCATTACCAAAACAAGATGACACCTGATTGGCTCTCTAAACACTCATGCTCATAGGCTACATTCAAATGAAGGAAAGCTACTTCATATCAACCTAAGCAAGTTGTGCTTCTTTTCTCTGGTTATTTGGCTATAACTTTTCATAGAATACATATAATTGAACAAACTTTGTTGCATTACATTCTTGATGAAATTATATTTCCATTGATATAAAATTTTATGGTATTACTCCAAAAAGAACAGTGGTGTTATGAGCCATCAAACCTCAAAAATACACTTTTTCCAAACAGTTTCCACAATTTTGGCCACTACTGTATTCTGTATAGTAGCTCCGCCAAAATTATTTCAATTTTGAGAAACACTGTCTTTCTATCATGTACACAGTCATATCAGAATAATATGACAACCCCTAGAATCACAGTGTACCCACCCAGGTGCATCAGAAAGTGCACATGACAAGGTTAACCACACGGAGATGTAAATGGCCAACCAGGACAGATTGGCCATAGTGCTTTATGTGAGCACAATGGGCAGAGGTAGTGATTTAATGGATGTTCAAAAAGCAATGATCATTGGCTACTGCACCAAAGGTGGAAGCATCTCAGAAACTGTTGACTTTGTGGGCTGTTCACAAGGTGCTGTTGTAAGGGTGTACCAAGAATGAACCAAGAGTGCCTCCCAACATCATAATTGTGGAGCCCGAATGGTCATTGACACCAGAAGAGAACATCACCTCTGTTGACTGGTATATGGCAATAGACATGCTACAGTGCAGCAATTGGCCACACATATCAGCGCTGGAGCACCCAGGTATGTGTCCCCAATAACAGTAGAGCGAACCTGTTACACGTGGGTCTCTGGAGTCAATGCTGAGGCAAGGCATTCATGTTAACCCAGGCCTATTGGCAATGATGCCTACAGTTCACATGGGACATTGAACAGTGGACGAGTGGGAAAAGTTGCCTTCTCCAATGAATTGAGGTTTCTACTCCACAAAAGTAATGGATGGTGCCAGATGTGGCATCAGACGCATAAGAACTGACACCCAGACATGCTTGCCGGTCAAGTACAGGCTGGTGATGACAGTGTGCATATCTGGGTGATGTTTTCCTGGTATGGCCTGGGAACGCTGGTACCACTGGATGGTTTCCTGAACTCCAATGGCTCCCTTTCCATCCTCACTGACCACATGCTGCCCTTCATGTTGGACATTTACCTTGGTGGTGGTGGTGTCTACCAACAGGACAATGCGCCACACCGCTAAAGGGATGAATGACTGGTTCCAAGAACACGATGGCGATGTCTCCATCCTCCCTTGGCCGGCGAAATGCCAGACTTCAATCCCATGGTGCACTTGTGGGACTATTTGGAATGACAGGTACGACTTGCCGACCCCACAAGCATGTCCTCTCTGTGACTCTATGCTCTGCTGCAGTCCGAATCGGCACGCGTGCCTCGGGCAACCTTCCAGGGTCTCATTGCATCCATGCCACACTGTCTCGCCGCTGTCATCGGGGCCAAGGGTGGTTATTCCCATTATTAGGTAAGTGGTCAAATTACCTCCGTGCTCTGTTGCAGTCCGATTGGGCACGTGTGCCTCAGGCAACCTTCCAGGGTCTCATTGCGTCCATGCCACACCGTCTCGCCGCTGTCATCGGGGCCAAGGGTGGTTATTCCCATTATTAGGTAAGTGGTCATATTACCTCCGTGCTCTGCTGCAGTCCAAATGGGCACGTGTGCCTCAGGCAGCCTTCCAAGGTCTCATTGCATCCATGCCACACCATCTCGCCGCTGGCATCGGGGCCAAGGGTGGTTATTCCCATTATTAGGTAAGTGGTCATATTACCTCTGTGCTCTGCTGCAGTCCGAATGGGAACGTGTGCCTCGGGCAACCTTTCAGGGTCTCATTGCATCCATGGCACACCATCTCGCCGCTGGCATCGGGGCCAAGGGTGGTTATTCCCATTATTAGGTAGGTGGTCATATTACCTCTGTGCTCTGCTGCAGTCCGAATGGGAACGTGTGCCTCGGGCAACCTTTCAGGGTCTCATTGCATCCATGGCACACCATCTCGCCGCTGGCATCGGGGCCAAGGGTGGTTATTCCCATTATTAGGTAGGTGGTCATATTACCTCTGTGCTCTGCTGCAGTCCGAATGGGAACGTGTGCCTCGGGCAACCTTCCAGGGTCTCATTGCATCCCTGCCTTGCCGTCTCGCCACTGTCATCTGGGCCAAGGGTGGTTATTCCCATTATTAAGTAGGCGGTCATATTACCTCTGTGCTCTGCTGCAGTCCGAATGGGAACGTGTATCTCGGGCAACCTTCCAGGGTCTCATTGCATCCATGCCTTGCCGTCTCGCCACTGTCATCGGGGCCAAGGGTGGTTATTCCCATTATTAGGTAGGTGGTCATATACTGCCAGACAATTGCTAAGGATGGATGACAAGAGCAACGATAGCAACCATAAAATGGAAGGCAGGAAAATGTGGAAATTAGCATAAGTGCGGGATACAGTAAGACGTGTTGTGCATATGCAAATTTTGGATTGCCGAACTTGTTTGTGACGTCATAGCGCTGAAAAGAGAAATAAAGGATTTGACGCGTATTGACCGTTGTTGTTCAAACGCAAAGTTGAAAGGGAAAGAATCAATTGACGAACTTGCAATTTTCAGTATGTCTTCCTGACATCACCTAGATGATTTTACGTGTGCCCATATTATTGGCAAGATTGAAGAAGGGCGAAAAATAACAGATGTTGCCAGGGAATTTGACGTCAGCCACAGGGTTGTTTCAAGGCTTTGGAAATCATTTCAAACAAATGGAGAGTGTAGCAAACGTCACGGGGGAGGTCGTGTTCGCAGTACGACACCTGCAGAAGATCGGTACATAGTGCTATCAACAAAAAGACACCGGCGCAGCACAGCTAGTGAGGTAGCAAATCAGTTTATGGCTGCTACTGGCAAGCGGATCTCCCGAAAAACTGTCGCCAGACGTTTGCATGAAGGAGGACTATACGCCTGCCATCCTGTTGTGTGCATCCCATTGTCCAGACTTCACCGTACCGCCCGTTTGCAATGGGGCCATCAACATCACAATTGGACTGATAACGACTGGTCTGCTGTCCTCTTCTCAGATGAGAGTAGATACAGTCTATCGTCTGATTGTCGACGACAACTGATCTGGCGTGATAGTGGTACTGCATATTGTCTAGCAAACATACAGGAAAGGGACCGATATCCGACATGTAGTGTCATGGTATGGGCTGGCATCATGATCAATGGCCGTACGTCCCTCTATGTGCTTCCAACTGGGACTATGACTGGCCAACGATACATTAATGATGTTCTGCTACCTCATGTTCGCATGTTCCGTGGTGCTGTCGGTGATAGATTCATTTTCATGGACGACAACGCAACATGTCATCCAACAGTCGCTGTCCAGGAGTGTCTTGAGAGCGAGGATATTCAACGCCTCGTCAGGCCAGCACGTTCTCCAGATCTGAATCCTATTGAAAATGTGTGGGATGCTTTGGGGAGGAGTCTTGCTGGTCGCCAATGCCCTTCAATAAACAAGGACACCCTCATCCGTGCACTGACAGAGGAATGGGATAAATTACCCCAACAGCTGCTTGATAATGTTGTGCAAAGCATGACACGACGTGTGGAATCTTGCATCGCCCTCCATGGTGGCCATATCCCGTATTGACATCTTACGCCGGAACGCCTGCGGACGGTAATTGCATTTTTTTCACGTTTACGTATTCTGCACAAAATGGCCTGTTTGTGTCTTGAACACGTTCCAAAGCCTTCTGGATTTCAGAGCACAATAAATTGTCTTTCTTGTAATGTCCTGGCATTCTGACATTATTTTATTTCACTTGGCATCCAACCACACTTACTTTTTTATGCGCTATATAGCCGTTTATGATCCGTCCTTAGCAATTGTCCAGCAGTGTATTATTCTGATATGACTGTGTATATCTTTATGATCCTAAGAGATGTTTCTGTGGTTTATGCTTTTGAGTATTCATGTTTTAAGTTACTAACTGACATATACTTTTGATAATAATGTAATCATTCGAAAAAAATTCAAAAATTTTACAATTGCAATTTTTTTCTAGATCGTATTTGTTGGTGACAGTGTTGGTTCATTGATGGCATATGATGCCTTGTGTCGACATGCTCAATATAGCAGTCACTATGGAAGTGAGACCAGCATAAATGAGGTGGAAAGTACTCAGCCACAACCAGCATCATCACTGAACACATCTACTCAGAACGTAAGCTCTCGCCCTAACCCTCTCATCTCCATAAGTGATGGAAGCATAGCGGACGACTCGGAAGACGTGGCTGCCGAAAGCAGGCAACGGTCGGGAACCAGTGCTTCTCGAATATACAGAAAATCCCACTCTCATCCTCAAGAGTCTGAACCCCCACACTGTGACAGTCCTGGGTAAGCATGGTTTCTTATGAAAAACAATGCTGAAAAAGAACCGTTTTATTTATATGTTACATAATATGATTGTTTGCAGTACGTGAAATGCTTCCCATGCACTATATGATTTGAAAATCTGTCTGAATAAGTGAAGCAACAGCATGGTTTCCTGTAGCTCAGTTTTTAGGAGACAAACTGAAATTGTGTGTGTGAAATATACACAAACACTGTATGCAAAGTTCTATAGTGTCTTCTTGTTATGTAACCATTTCTCACTTGGTGTCATTATAGCCATAGTCTGTTCATTATTTCCTGGAAATTGGGAAAAATGGAATTAACCAGTTTTAGAGGCTGGTCTCTTTTAGGGGATGAAGGTATCATTTCCCAAGAGAGAATGGAATGGTGTTTAGCTAGGGAAACATGTTTCTCTCTCTTAAAATGCAAACCTCGCCTACGACTGGTCAACTTGATTCTTCCCAACTACCAGAAAATAATGAATGAACTATATCTGCATATATGCACACTCTGCACCTAAATTTACCATAATTTTCGTCATATACTCGCCAAATTGTCTGGTAAAAAGTTATAAAGGCTTTGTGGATTATACATCGATGAGAATAATATGCCACTTTGAAAAAATATTTGTGCGCCACTTTGATTTTTAAAATATTCATGTTGTTCTTGTCAGAAAGGTCATGTGTTTGAAAAATTACCAAAAGTGAGTTAACAGGAGACATGCATTAGTTTTATTAGTAAATTTGCATCACCTTATAATGTCACACTTCTGCACGCGATGAGTGACATATTAATGCCGGTGATCGGATACCGAGAGATCTGCATTTCCAGACTGCATTTTCTATTGGAGTTTTTGGTGAATGTAGGGTGTCATTTCATACTAAATCGGTGACGCTCTACATGTTTGCTATTGATTTTTTTTTCGCTATCTCTCTTGGTTCTCGCGATAGGATCGCTAACTTCCAAAATTCGCCGCTAGGGGTGCTGCAGTTGGTCTCATCTGATAGAAGTTAGTCACTTTACTATATGTACACACTACTTCCACAACTCTAGCATTTTGCATTCAAAAGTTATTTCCCTGTTTAAGGACTTTCCTATACACCCTGTATATGACATGTGGCAAAAAAATCCAAGCATTTCAAAAGAAGCTATCTTTTTTAGCACGTCTTTTGTAAAAAAAGATTGTGCTTATGTTAGCGGTTTGTCCGTCCATCCGTCTGTACCCACGGGATCTCTGCAACTATTAGTCCAATTTGAAAAATTCTTTTTGCATTCGAAAGCTTGAAATATGCGAATGATGATCCCTCATTTCGTTTTTTTTTTTTTACGATGTACAATTTTGCCGCTAGAGGGCGTAAATGCAGATGATGTCGAATTCAAAATTACGTTTTATTCCACATATTTGCTTCTAAACATCCGACTGAAAAAAATCTTTTATCTTTCGATTCCATTTATGTCGAAGAGTATTTTGGATATAGTTTCTTTTTCAAATTAAGCATAGATTTTCCACTAGGGGGCATAAAAGTAAATTGCATTTTTTCTGATAACTCTTCTTCTAAAACTGATCTGAAATTTTTTTTTTTTTTCAGCGGATACATCTCCTGATGCACAATCTTTTGCATATAATTTCGAATTTTTGGTAAAGAATACTTTGGCCACCAGGGAGCGTAAGTGTTAATTTTTGCTTCTGATGTATATGCCATGAAATCTGAGCTTCTAAAATATTGATTGAAAAAATTCTTTCGTGGACTGATGCCACTCACATCGATAAACCTTTTCGGAATATTTTCTTCCTAAAATATTTCACAGTTTCTCCGCCAGGGGGTGTAGATGTATATCCTATTTTTGTCAATATCTCGTCTTCTAGGAGTCCGATTTAAAAAATTCCTTCTTTGTTGGATAGTGTTTTCTGTGTGACACGTTTTTCATATAATTTCAAAATTTTCAAGTAATTCATAGACTTTCCACTAGGGGGCGTAAAGGTAAATTGCGTTTTCCACTATATCTCTGCTTCTAAATATCCGATCTGAAAAATTCTTTCTGCACCGGATACAGCTCCTGATGGGAAATCGTTTGCATGTAATTTCAAATTTTTGTAAACAATTGTTTGGCCACCAGGTGGCATAAGTCTTAATTTCTGCTTCTTATGTATTTGCAGCAAAATATGAGCTTCTAAAATCTCGATTGAAAAAAAGTCTTTTGTGGACCGATACTACTCATGTCGACAAACATTTTAGGAACATTTTCTTCTTGAAATAATGCACAGTTTCTACGCCAGGGGCGTAGATGTATATCTTTTTTTTGTCAATATCTCTACTTCTAAAAGTCTGATTTGAAAAATTCCTTCTTTGTTGGATAGTGTTTCTGATGCGAAATGTTTTTCCTATAAATTCAAAATTTTCAAGTAAATCATAGACTTTCCGCTAGGGCGCACAATGTTAAATTTCGTTTTCTGCTCCTAAAACTCTGATTTGAAAAATTCTTCCTGTATCGCATACAAGACCTGATGGAAAATATTTTTCACGTAATTTCTAATGTTTGGTAAAGAATGGTTTGGCCACCAGGGGTCATAAGTGTTAATTTCTATTTCTGATGTATTTGTAGCAAAATCTGGGCTCTTGAAAACTCGACTAAATTTTTTTTTCTGGGAGCGATACCGCTCATATGGATAAACCTTTTGTGAATACCTTCTTCCTAAAATAATGCATGGTTTTCCCACCAGGGGACGTAAAGTCACATCTTATTTTTGTCGCTGTGTCTGTTTCTAAGAGTTCGTAAGCTCACGATTCCGTTAACAGCAATATCTGAGGGATTAAAGACCTGATTGAAAAACTTCTTTCTTCCGTCAGATACTATTGTTTTCCATACCGGTTCCATTGACTTTGAATAGCTTTGATAAATTTAATTTGCCTCAGAACGGATTCAAAAACGTGCTTATTGCACCCAAAAATTCGGTGTCATCTTTCTTGTTTAAAACTCTTCTTCAAAAGGAAATTTCGGATGAACATTTTCCCCGGATAACAAAGGTCATTGATGAGCAGTTGGGTTCAAACGAATGTTTTGAAGAATACATAGCTGTTTTGGACTTATTAATTGGTTCATACAATGAAAGGTTCGCTGACTTTGAGAATCATGACATCACATTCAAATTAGTATTTCAAACTCACCTACTTGATGTCTCCATGGCTTCTAGTGAACTACAGATGGAATTGATTGAGCTCTCAGAAGATGACATTTTAAAGTCCTTATTTGACACTAAGGAAGATCCAATTGAAATATGCAAAATGCAGTAATAGGTTACCCACGCCTTCGGCAACATGCACGAAAAATGCTTATTTGCTTTTCAACCACTTATTGCTGTGAATCTACTTTCCCCTTCCTAACCCAGATCAAGAAGCCCTTAAGGTCAAAAATGATGGATACCAATCTAGAGGGTCAGCAAAAACTGCGGACTTCCATGTTACCACCAAACATTCAAATGTTTTCCAACAAAAAGCAGTTGCAACAAAATCATTAAAAGGTTAGTTAACTTCAGAATTAATTTTTTTCATGTTTTGAAGTTAGTACACAGTAAGATTTTTACAAAATAATATACATTTCAAAGTATATCTAATTAAAGTTTTTGGTTGCGGCTTTGTCAGAGACGGATTTAGGGCTTCGCGTTCCTAGGCCTAGACAAATTTGCCGCCCCTACTCACCTTTAAAATAAAGAATTTGATGGCTCCAATTTCACAATTTCATATAACTCATTTGGATCCGATCCAGGAGCAAAACGAAATGTTAGGAGGAATGTAACCAACCCAAAGAAAAGTATAAATAAAAATAATAATTTAAAGCTTAAATGTGGGGAAACTACAAACAAGAAGTTTCCTTTGTAATAATTAATAAAAAAATTTTGTTTACCGTTGACAAAAGTTCCTTACCTTTTGCCTTTCGCTATCAATTCCTAAACTGATTAAATATTTGCTAAACAGTTGCTTTGGTAGAAGTTTATCTTCTTTCTTACTCATTTTTTTAATTTTTAATGTTTTCATACATAGCAGCGCAATTAAGCTCTTGCATTGCCCCCTACCATTGTATTCATTCTGAGGGGAGATGGGATAGCTTTGAGTGAACATCTTGCAAATGTCTCTCTCTCTCTCTCTCTCTCTCTCTAAAGCATATAAAGCGATGTTCCTTTATCTAAGCCTGAAAACTTTTATATGGCTCCAAAGAGCAAAAGTAACACCCTACTCTCGTTTCCCCCACCACTCGTTTGTATTCATTTCAGTCTTTAAGCATTGTCAAACAGATAAACATATGTTTGTCTATGGCTTCTCGAGTGGAAGAAGAATGGGGGTTTACAGGAATTCCGGAACAAAATAGTTTTCGGACTAAATGCTAGTTTCCACTTTCATTTGAATTTTTTCTTTCATTATTTTTATGGGTTTTAAAAGATTATTAATTTTTACTACCAGTAAAATTTACCACCCCTAAAATTTGCCGCTCTAGGCCCGGGCCTTGTCGGTCTATTGGGAAATCCGTCTGTGGGCTTCGTTGGATTACAGTTAACCTAAGGCTCTACGAGACCCGCCATCTTGTATTGTGCCTTCTCTTGTTAACCAACTGGCAAGCGCATTTCACAAATTGCTCGGGCAATTTTGCACATTTTTGAACACCGTTTGTGGCTAACGCAAGATATATGATAAATAAAGAGTTCCCTGGTTTCAGATTTTCATTTTGGACTCTTTAAGTATTTCTTATTAATTAATAAAACTATGGAAGACGCCTTTACTCTTGATAGCAATAATAGCTTTTGTCTTAAGGATCTACGAGACCTGTCATGTTGTATTGGTGCCTTCTCTTGTTAACCAACAGGCAAGCGCATTTCACAAATTGCTCGGGCAATTTTGCACATTTTGGAACACCGTTTGTGGCTAACGCAAGATATATGATAAATAAAGAGTTCCCTAGTTTCAGATTTTCATTTTGGACTCTTTAAGTATTTTTTATTAATTAATAAAACTATTGAAGACGCCTTTACTCTTCTTGATAGCTAAAATAGCTTTTGTCTTAAGGATCTACGAGACCCGCCATCTTGTATTGTGCCTTCTCTTGTTAACCAACGGGCAAGCGTATTTCACAAATTGCTCAGGCAATTTTGCTTATTTTGGAACACCGTTTGTGGCTAACGCAAGATATATGATAAATAAAGAGTTCCCTGGTTTCAGATTTTCATTTTGGACTCTTTAAGTATTTTTTATTAATTAATAAAACTATGGAAGACGCCTTGGTATGACTTTTGCTGCAGATAAAAAATGAAAGGAAAGGTCAAAAAAAATTCTGAAACCAGGGAACTCTTTATTTATCATATATCTTGCGTTAGCCACAAATGGTGTTCCAAAATTTGCAAAATTGCCCGAGGAATTTGCGAAATACGCTTGCCCGTTGGTTAACAAGAGAAGGCAGCAATACAAAATGGCGGGTCTCATAGAGCCTTAATGCAGCCTCCAACATGAAAAGGCTTCTCACCTCTGGTATAGACCATCGGTGTCAGTTAAGCTACATAGGAGAAACGGTTAGAAAAATAAAAATTTTGGAGGAAGAATGAAAAAAAAATTTTTTTTTAAATATGGCAAGCAAGACTGGTTGGGTAGACAGATGTACAAGCAACTGCACACCCCATGGATGAGGACTCGGTAAACTTAATTCTCCACTAGGCACACATATTAAAGAGGGAACTTGAAGAGATAGAAATAATGAGAAGTTACCATGCTGAACAATTATAGTGGTTGAGCACTGTTCAACTGAGTAGTAACCACTCTGTTTCTAAACTTTGACTACTGTCTTTAAAAAATATAATTGACCTCTAGAAAATCCATAAAACCAATTACTCACTACAATAGTTTCTTTCTTCAATGTTGTACAGCTTTTCATAATCATTCTTTGCATTATTTAGTTTACAGTTTTGTTTTTGAGTTTTTGGAAAACTGCATTCGCCCAGTAAGTACCTCGGTAGTAGTATATATTTTTACAAAATAGCATTCAATCATCTGCGTAACTTTTATTCTCCATGTTAAAATGTTGTATTTCAAAACATATGCTCTTTATTTTAACCAGATAAAATTTCTCCACCTTAACTATAGAATAAGTCGGCTGTTGTCAGCTCCTAATACTCGTCGTCATAGCTCAGCATCAAATGATCCTGGCAATCAACAAAAGTTAGATTTTGATGTGACTGACTTCTTTATGTTTGGAAGTCCTCTGGGAACCATTCTGGCTTACAGAAAAATGCTTGCATTTGATGAAAAAAATAGTAAGTTTGATTTTCCTTGTGCATTCTCATATATCTGAATTCTTACTCATGCAATACACAAAACATTTGTTTAAAACACTTGCCATTGCTCACTGCTCTATAAAGATTGTCAGTTCTGTTTGTTTTTTATATTTCTTTGCTTTTAGTAGCTTAAACATGTGTTTTTTATTTCTTTGCTTTTAGTAGCTTAAACATGACAAGTAAATTGTTTAAGTGGAACTAGTTGGAAAAGTTTTAATCCAGATAGCAAATGACCGATTGGTAAAGTGTTTTGTTTTTGAAGATGGCAGTTCATTTTTTGGTGTAAATATGAGAAGGATGGTAAGTCAGATAATATCTAAAAACTTGAAAATTTCATCGTCCTGGAGTTGGAATCAAACCCACGTCTCCCAGATAGTGCCCGGGTATGCTAACCGCTACACCACCCAGAACAACCAAGTCTCAAGTTTTCAATTAATCTGAATATAACCATCACAGGATTTGCTAGTCCAAGCAACCAGCATTCATGTTTAGTGAATTTGGAGGTTAAGAATCCTATCCAATATACTGTATGGTGTAACCCGTATTCCATTCATGATTCTATTCATGTTTTGTTTGTTTGGCATGCTATATCATTATGAGAATTTTGGAAAGTGCAAATGAAAGTTGAGTCCTTAATTATTTTTTGAAGTGAGAACTGTATATTTGCTGTTATTACTTTCCAAATGCAACATCTCTTTTCCCCATGACAACACCACTGGAACAATAAATTGTTGAAGATTGTCAGCAGTGTTTTTGACTTTTTGCATGTAAGTCACTCTGATTACAATGCAACACATATAAAAAAATTTAGAGCATTGTGAATGATCTGCCACACTTCACTTCCCATGTGTGGGGACTTCAGTGAGATATTATAACAGCAAATCAATTTATATATGGCAAAAACAGCATGATGCTCTATTCCCTTGTTGCACAGTTGGGGTTCAACATTCCAGTGGAGGTGGTGTTTTGTTGATGGCTGGCTTTGCATATGGCATAAACAGTGTGAAGCCCTATCCCCTGGTTGCACAGTTGGGGTTCAACGGGCCAGTGGAGGTCGTGTTCTTATAACGAAGTAAATTTCTCCGTCATTTCTGTCCACGCCAGGATTCGAACCCGGATCCCCTCATTCCGGAATAAGTCACTCTACCAATTGAGCTACGCAGACGTTTTATTCTGATTCCTATCTGCCTTTATGTCGTGTGCGTCCTTCTGGCAGGTACGTCACATCTCCTGGTACGTTACATCATCTCCCCCTTATTATTATTTTTTTTTTCGAAGTGCTGGAGAAGGGATACTCTTATTTTTCCTATCTCGCGGTGTGGAAATAACATCACACCATTGCGAGATTTTGAACGGTCGGGTCATCCGGATAGTTCGGGTGCCATTATAATGAAGTAAATTTCTCCGTCATTTCTGTCCACGCCAGGATTCGAACCCGGATCCCCTCATTCCGGAATAAGTCACTCTACCAATTGAGCTACGCGGACGTTTTATTCTGATTCCTATCTGCCTTTATGTCGTGTGCGTCCTTCTGGCAGGTACGTCATATCTCCTGGTACGTTACATTCTGTTGAAGGCTAGCTTTGCATATGGTGTAAACAGCATGAAGCCCTATTCCCTGGTTGCACAGTTGGGGTTCAACAGAACAGTGGAGGTGGTGTTCTGTTGAAGGCTGGCTTTGCATATGGCTTAAACAGCATGAAACCCTATTCCCTGGCTGCACAGTTGGGGTTCAACAGGACAGTGGAGGTGGTGTTCTGTTGAAGGCTGGCTTTGCATATGGCCTAAACAGCATGAAACCCTATTCCCTGGCTGCACAGTTGGGGTTCAATAAGCCAGTGGATTTGGTCTTCTGTTGATGGCTGGCTTTGCATATGGCATAAACAGTGTGAAGTCCTATCCCCTGGTTGCACAGTTGGGGTTCAACAGGCCAGTGGAGGTAATGTTCTGTTGAAGGCTGGCTTTGCATATGCATAAACATCATGAAGCCCTATTCCCTGGTTGCACAGTTGGACAATACTTTTATTTACAATTAAAACCAGCTAAAAAAGAGTTGTTGCTACTGTTTTTAGCTGGTTTTAATTGTAAATAAAAGTATAATCTTTTAAAAGTAGCAATTATTTCCATTATTAATCGTGTGTGGACACCATTAAGAATCCTATGTATTTCAACTGGCATGACTCGAAAAGGAGCCTTGGATAGAAATGTAGTATTCCATTCTCTAAGAACTCTTTTAAAGGCTGCTAAAATGAATATTTCTGTTCGACAAAAATATTAAAATTGCCTTGATCAATTTGGAATGGCAACTGTCGTATGTTAATTGCATCTCCTTTACAATCTAATCTCTCTCCATGACTGGCATTCACCCCTCGTTGTACAAAGCTGCCGGAACTACAATGAGAGCATCTTACTTATCTCAGAATGACTAAACCTCTGAAATACATCGCTGCTATGCATTTGATTGGCTTGTGACATTTGTTGCAACAGCCAGCGGCACATGCACTTTTAACAGTAGCAATGACCAATTGCTAGTAAAGAAAGTCTTCTTTTGCTCTCTGGCAATCTCTCAACTGAATTAAAATAAACTATTGCCTCCATTTGTTATGCTTAACTTTTTTTTCATGCTTCCGTTTGAAGTCAAAAGCTCTTTTGGGTTTCTGATTTCAATCATGGACTGTGAGTAAGCAGCAAGTCATAACTCACACAGTAATCATCACTCTAATTCGGCACACTTTCGTGACCTTAGATTTTTTTTTTTTTTTTTTTTTTTACCGATTTGCTTGGCAGCATCTCTGATGATCGGTCAGAGGGAAGGAAATATGATGGCATTGTTTCCTAAGAAGAAAAAAATAAACTTATGAAATTCACCTTTTTTCTGAAACAAAAAATGCAGATGTTACCTCACTTTCTTGTTCCTTTTAAATATTTACTGAAATATTAAAAATATGGTTTCAGAATTTCGGAGCACTCATTTCTTTTTGTTCGAGCCTCCTTTTGTCCCTCATGCTCAAGATCAACTTATCTATCAATTAAGATAAGGAAATTGAGATATTTAACCTATTCAACTTATGCTCTGTATAGACTTATAAGCCGAATAATACGGTATATGCTCTTGAGAATTATCATGCTTTGTGGAAGTCCCAGTGTCACAAACATTCACAGGTGCCGCAGTTCAAACTGTAGAACTACGGCAATGGTGAAAATTATGACAGCTAATTTTTTCAATAAGAGATTGTTTTGTCTAATTTCTTTGACCACTGGACCATCCTGTGAATTCTAACTGTTCTGTAGGAAATTAAGATTAGAGATAAACATTGGAGCTGTGGATTATACTGCAATTTTATTTTTATTTTTCTAAATTTCATGGTCTGCAGATTATGTACTGCCAAAGATTATATAAAAGGGAAAAAAACTCACTGAATTTCACTGTCTGTGAATTATAAGAAGGGAAATATGGTACCATATCATATAATTCATTGCTCTTATGAAAATTGTCATCTCTGTTTGTTTTGTATATTTCTTTCCTTTCAATGGTTTAGGCATGACAAGATTGTGAAATGTTTAAGCAGAACTAGTTAGAAAACACTGAATCTAGATTGAAGTGCAACTGATTAGCACGTACAAAATGGGAAGTACGAAAGTGAATGAAAAATCATTGCTAGCATTTTTTCGTTTGGTATATAATATTGCAATGCGCATTTTGGAATATACAAATGGAAATAGAATCCTTAATGATTTATTTTGGCAAGTTGACATTCTATTTATTTGCTGTTATTATTTTCCAAATGTGGCATCACTCTTGTCCGTAACCAGAACACAGGGGCAAGATATTGTTGAAAATTGTCAGCGGCATTCTTGATTTATTTACATCACTCTGACTACAATGCAACAACAGAAAATCTAGGATACTGTAGATGATCTTGAACACTTCACTGCCCCTCTGTGTGGATAGCAGAAAGACAGGCTCTTAACAAACAGCAAATGCAGTGTTGCTATATAACCACAGGAGAAAGCATGAAAAATACACTAACAATACATTTTCCATTTGTGTATTGTTTGGTAGGGGATTCATAATAGTTAGTAATGTGTAAAAGAAATGGTGAAAAGATTAAAATAAAAACAAGTTAGTAAAATCATGCAATGCATTGATTATGATACGCTTTCCAACGTACCAGAAATCATTACTCAAGTTATCACTCAAGTTATGAGGATAATGGCTGTAGAATAAATTTTGCTCCTATGCACTGTCCTTTGACCCCATTTTGATTATATTCAACAGAACCAGTTAAGTATACTTCCAGAACATGATAAAGTTTAATTTTCAATCAAAGCATTTTTATGCTAGTTATAATGCATAACGGCGATGAAATGGATCCCGCTCCTATGTCTTGACCTTTGACCCCATTTCACCCATTTTCAATAGGGTTCGTCCCCAGGTGGTCCCCTACCACATACTAAAATTTCCTTGAAATCGAACCATTTTTAAGCCAGTTATGACTTGTAAGGGAAATGGAATGTATCCCGCTCCTATGTCCTGACCTTTGACCTCATTTCGCCCATTTTCAATTGGGTTTGTCCCCAGGTAGTCCCTTACCACATACTAAAATTTCATCGAAATGGAACCATTTTTACATAGGTTAGGACTCATAAGGGCAATGGAATGAATCCTGCTCTTATGTCCTGACCTTTGACCCTATTTCGCCCATTTTCTATAGGGTTCGTCCCCAGATAGTCCCCTACCACATACTAAAATTTAATCGAAATGGAACCATTTTTACGCGAGTTATCGTGCGGACACAGACAGACGAACAAAGCTGGAGCATATGTGCTTCTTCAACTTATGGTTGGAAAGCATAAAACAATGCTTGCCCTTGCTTCTCAAAACACTCTGGAATTACTGTTCCCAAAAGTTTGAGTTTGAAAACATTACTTTGCATAAATGTTTAATTCACTTGCTTTTAAAATCAGTTTTTTTGTTCTTAAAAAATGTATGCATGTCTTATTTTATGATATTAACATACGATACTGATTTTACACATTTAACCAATTTTTCTCTGTTCTTTTATAGCACCTCCACCTCGACCGTCCTGTACTCAAGTACACAACCTATTTCACCCTACAAATCCATGTGCCTCCCGCATCGAGCCATTGTTGAGTGCTCGATTTTCCCAGCTGTCACCGATCAACGTTCCAAGATACCAGAAGTATCCCTTAGGTGATGGACAACCAATTCATCTTTGTAAGTTGGATATTTATTTATGGTCTAAATACACTGCATGGACAAATTATTATTTTATAACAATGTTCAAAGCAGAAGTATGTCATATAGATACTTGGGACAATGAAATTGGCAATGCCTATAAATGCAGGAGGTCTTTTATGCATTGGGAATCAGTCACGAAAAAGTAACCATGGGTAAAAGCAGCAGTGTACAGTGAGAGAGTTTGACCATGGCCAGATAGTAATTGTGAAGAAGGACATTTGTTAAACCACCACAACTGTTGGACTTTTGGGATTTTAATGTTAGACCGCAGCATTTGTATACCAAGACTACACGAAATGGGGCAAAACTTCCAACCAACAGGGGAAATGTGGCCATAAAAGCGCAATTGACCTCTCTAGAGGTGAGTGTCCTGCATCATCATTATAAGGAGTTGCAAAGCTACCATGAATCAGATAATGTCAGAATTTAATAAGGGTATGTCCACAAGCTTATGCACAAAGACTATTCATTGTACCATGGAAAAAACATGTGAAGACAGTCGACATCCACGTCATGTCGCCTTTTGACTGTATGGCAGCAAATGATTAGGCCACAGTTTGCAATGCCCTACCACAACTTCAGTGTGGAGGACTGGAAATGTGTCATTTGCTCCGCTGAATCACAGTTTCAACTCTACCATGCCAATACAAGTGTGTGTGTGTGTGTGTGTGTGGTGTTAACAACATGAAATGATGGACTCAGCTTGCCAAGTTGTAGTCATAAAGGCAGGTGGAATCAGTGCAGCAGTTTGTGGGCTTTCTTGGTGCCTCTCATACTCGCCAAGGCCGCAGCCACTGACACAAGTCATGTGAACATTCTTGCCGACAGTCTACGCCTGTTCATAACAATTCTCATTCTGCACCATGATGCCATCCTTCAGCAGGACAATGCCTCACCTCATACTTCTCGAGCGACACCAAGCTGGCATCAGGAACATGAGTTTACCACACTTGAATGGCTCTCTTAATCACAGGACCTAGGGCCTCTGTGAATCTTGGAGAGGTGCAAGCTAGTTCTGTGTGACATTGGTAAAAAGACCCCAACTCACTGGGTTTTGTTCCAGAATCCTTAGGTTGAATGACCAACTGGAACCCTCAGCTGTGGGCTAATCCCCCACACTGATGTACTTACCTGATTAAAAAGACAAAAAGAAATATTAAGAATGACAGTGTGGGATATGGTGGACCTACCACACTGAGAAGGACGGTCCACCACAGAATCGACCTGGACTTTCTAAACGGCGTATGAGAAAGCGATCTTGGCTGAGTGAATGTAAGATTGGTTTATGGAATACTAGAGGTATAAATGGCAAGATGAGTGAGGTGATTGAGGAGATGAATAAGTATAGACTGGATGTGCCGTGTGTAAATGAAACCAAAAAGAAGGAAATTGGGGTAGAAGAAGTGAATGGTACGGTGAGTGTGTGATCTGGAGTATTGGATAATATGAGAGGACAGGCTGGTGTAGGTGTGATTTTAAGTGAAAAGATGAAGAACAACTTGATTCACTATAGTTGCATAAGTGAGAGAATTCTCTGGATTCGTTTGAAAGTGAAACTTCAGAGAATTGTAATTGTTGTAGTGTATGCTCCTTGTGACTTGGAACCTTCTGATAAGAAAGAAGGTTTCTGGAATGAGCTAAAAGCTGATTTGAGCCAGTTTGGTGCTAAAGAAAAAGTTATAATAGCAGGGGATTTCGGTGCTGGAGTAGGTGTGCAGAATGCAATTTCTGGCAATGTTCTGGGTAAGTTTAATGATCCTTGTGTGAATGATAATGGTGAAAGATTAATTGAACTCTGTATTGAGAATGATTTGTGTGTATCTAATACATTTTTTCAACCACAAGTATATACACACATATACTTGGGAAAATCGTACTCTTGGTCAAAAGAGTGTGATAGATTTTGTTGTTTACAATCAGCGTTTGAAACACTTAGTTGTTGACACCCGTGTGATGAGAGGTGCGGATGTTGGTTCTGATCATTACTTGGTAGTGTCACGAGTGAAACTTAATGTTGGTTGGAGGAAAAGGAATAGGAAGAGACCCAGGATAGAAAGAATAAAGGTTGATAGGCTCCTTGAAGATCATCAGCGGTATTCTGACTTACTCAGAGAACGACTGAAGGATCTGAAGTCTGGTGAGAAGGATGTAGAAAAGAAGTGGGAATGTTTAAGAACTGTGTTGTTACTGCTGCTAAAGAGGTCTGTGGCACCACAATAGTGGGTAACAATAGAGGTGATGCTTGGTGGAATAGTGAGATTGAAGAGGCAGTAAAGAAAAAGAAGGAAGCCTATTTGGGGATGTTGAAAGGTAGAGTCTCTGTGGATGAATATCGCTGTAAGAAGCATGAAGCTGCTAAGCTGGTTCGCCACAGTAAGGCAAAAGATAGGAAAGAGAAAGTGGAAAGGCATGAACTGGCTTTTGGAAAGATAGAAAGTCCTTCTGGAAGTACATGAGACTCAGGAAAAATAGGGGAAACAAAGTTGTAAGTTGTGTGAAGAATGAGATTGGGGAAATGATATGGGAGCCCAATGAGTTAAGTGACAGATGGGGTGAATACTTCTGTTAGTTATTAGATCAGGAGAGCAAAAATGATTCTGAGACAGATGCAGATGATGTCACAATGAGGGATGAAAGCACGAGAGGGATCTCAAGAGAAGAAGTGTGTAAAGCTCTAAAATCTCTTCAGAATGGTAAGGCTCCAGGAGTTGATGGCATAACTGCAGAGATGTTGAAGTTTGGTGGTGACTCTATAATTGACTGGTTTACTGAAATTTGCCAGTTGTGCTGGGAGTTGGGAATGGCCCTCAGGATTGGAAGGATGTTATCATTGTTCCCTTGTATAAGGGAAAAGGTGATCAGACTGAATGCAAGAACTATCGTGGTATTAGCCTACTGAGTGTGACAGGGAAAGTGTTTGGTAAGGTTGTTATTGAAAAAGTACGGGGTCTTACATCAGAGAAAGTGTGGGATGTTCAGAGTGGTTTTATGCCTGGTAAAGGCTGCACTAACCAGATTTTTGCATTACGCATGATGATTGAAAAGTATCTGGCTGTTGGGAAGAAAGTTTTTACTGCCTTCATAGATTTAGAGAAAGCTTACGACCGAGTCAATAGGACACTTTTGTGGAAGGTATTGAATGAATATGGTGTTACTGGGAATCTACTTAATAGTGTAAAAGCCATGTGTGCTAGTAGTAGAGCTTATGTACGAGTGAATGGTGTTTTATCAAAATGGTCTTCCATTGGTGCAGGAGTTAGACAAGGTTGTGTAATGTCACCATGGCTGTTTAATATATTTATGGACGCATGCATGCATGAGGCCAAAATAGATAATGGTGATTTATGTCTTGGTGATATCCGTGTGTGCAGATTGCTGTATGCTGATGACACTGTCCTGTTGGCAGAGAGCAAAAGTGAGTTGCAGAGTATGTTGACTCGGATGCACGAAGTTTGCATGAAATTCAAACTGAGTATAAATAAGAGAAAAACCAAAGTTATGGTGTTTGAGAGAGGAACGGGTAGCACTGAATGTAATGTAAGTATAAATGGCACTGTGATTGACCAGGTGAGTGAGTTTGTGTATTTAGGAAGCATGTTTGACAGAGAGAACAAGTTGGATGGTGAAATCAGTAGGCGAGTGAATTCTTCTCTGAAAGTCATAGCTGCTCTGGGAGGTTTTCACAGGAATGATGGGTTCTCTAGAGAGTCCCGCATGGCTGTGTATGAAACAGTAATAGTTCCTACTCTGATGTATGGCAGTGAAACTTGGGTACTGCAGAAGAAACATAGGAGTCGTTTGTGTGCTGGAGAAATGCGTTACTTACGTGGGGTTTGTGGCAAGACACGATCTGATTGTGTGAGGAATGAAGATGTATTGCAGTTGTGTGATGTAAAGCAAAATGTTGTTAGCAAGGTGGAGACCAATATGCTTCGGTGGTTTGGCCATGTTGTAAGAATGAGTGATGAAATGCTTACTAAGAAAAAATCTTTTCAGCCCAAGTGGCAGGAAGGAAAGGCAGAGAAAGGCCAAGGAAGACATGGGTGGATCAGATTCAGGAGTGTCTGCATGAGAAAAAGATTATAAGTATGAAGTATAAAAGATCTTGTGTACGGCGTGTAATGGATATCAGTGAAGCACGAGTTGTATGTCAAGATCACTGTAAATGGCGAAGTTTGATACGACAACAATAAGTAAAAATATCTGGAAGTTTATATTTCTTTTTGGAGCTAACCTCTGAATCTCAGAGAACAGCTTAGTGATATGTATGTAATAGGAAAGATCTGTTTGAGCCTGCAAACTCCCACTGGCAACTGTGGATGCTCTATGATAGGTGATCCTCGCTGCATGAGTGGCAATACCAGCTCCGTGTTTTCAACACCTCATTGAGTCCTTACCAAGACGTCTGGCTGCTGTTGTGAGGGCAAAAGGTGGAGCAACACATTATTGGGTAGGTGTATATAATACCACCTCCATGTTTTCATCATCTCATTGAATCCTTACAAAGATGTCTAGCTGCAGTCGTGAGGGCAAAAGGTGGAGCAACACATTATTGGGTAGATGTATATAATACCACCTCCATGTTTTCACCATCTCATTGAGTTCTTACCAAGATGTCTGGCTGCTGTTGTGAGTGCAAAAGGTGGAGCAACACATTATTGGGTAGGTGTGTATAATACCACCTCCATGTTTTCACCATCTCATTGAGTCCTTACCAAGATGTCTGGCTGCTGTTGTGAGGGCAAAAGGTAGAGCAACACATTATTAGGTATGTGTATATAGCAATTTGTCCATTCAGATTAGCTTTCATTTTGATTTAAATTTCTCCAAGGGATTGAAAATAGATTTTTAACAAAGTACACAGACATAACGTATTGATACCCTTGTAGGAAACTAATGTTAGCATAGAATGTAAGGCGTATCGGAATGACCAATTTTTAAGAACAGTGGTTATTGGTCATTGTTGAATCGTGGAGCAATGGTGCTTCATCATGACAGATCAGGTGCTGTACAAGTTACAGTGAATTCTATAACATCAGTTTACAACCTTTGAAAGCCTAGCAAAAAAGTAATGGCCATTTAAGTTTGACATTAATTTTATGGAGGTTACATATACTAAGATAAATTTTTATTAACGTTCCAAAAATTGTTAGTTATACTCTAACCTGTCGTTGGGATCAATCAAGGTTGAATCGATCAGAAAGGCCGGGTAATAAACACCCGGTCTTTCTGGTTAGTAATTGCAACTCCTCTTCTTCTTTCAATTTGTATACCTTCTTCCAATTTCCAGTTCACAAAGCGCTGCTGATCTTGTAGAATTTTTATGAAGTCCCAGTTAATCACCGAAATTAAGTTAACTGGGTCTCCATGGACATTCCATCAGATCAGCTGCATTTTGTGAAAAGGTTGAAAGATGTGGATATTGAAAGAAGGAGTGGAGCCACAATTAATGACCAGAAAGACTGGGCACTGCAAAATAAGTGGCAACACCTACTCTCTTGAGTCAGTGCCAACAATAAGTTCAATCAGAAAATTTGAAAAATGGCACTGAAAATAAACCTGATTAATCCCCGTAAAATTAAAATTGAATTTAAATGAAAAGGACATCACTGGGATTTGCCATTACTTCACTAATTCTAGAAATCAATGGCTATGGAAAACCTTTTTTTATGTTTTTAACAGAGTTTTTTTTTTTAAGTTAATCAAGACTAGTTTTCAAAGTGGGTACCACTTCTTTATCATGTTTTCATGGAATTTATTCATGTGGCACCAGAAGTCAAAGATTGCAGACCAAAATGGCTGGTGATTTGATGTTGCCACTATCAGTCACCCCTTACTGTCTGGTGTGCAATGTTGTTCGATATGTATGCTGCTGGGCTGCACTTGAACGAAATTTAAGTACCAGTATGTCAAAGGGTACTTGTCAAAACCACAAACGAAGACCTGTGGGCCATGTGAGTAGTTACTGTCTGCTGTTTTGTGTATATGATCAATCTGCCAGTTACAATTTTTTTTATTCCAATGAAAGAGCCTTTATATGTGATTTTTCAAAAAATATTGAGAAATAATTCAAAAATCACATTGATATACGAGCGTAGTTTAAAACCACTCAAGCATGTTTTTTCGTTTCCTTGAAAAAATTGTAATGCATCCCTTGGAGAATTCAAGATGTTTTTAAAAGCTGAAATATAAAAGAATTACTGATCAAAAACTACTATTATGGGAATTCTTACTAGGAAATATTTTAATTTAATTGCAAATTTTCAGAGAAAACTCTTCTCCTTCTTTAGGAGAAGCTTCTGAATTTTAACAGTACGAAGAACCCACCAAAAAAAAAAAAAAAGTAAAATTCACTAAAAAAAATTCTTATCACAAAGGTTTATTTGAGTCTTTAAAGAGAATTAGTAAGAAGTACAATATTAGGCTAGCTCCAAGTTTCCAAGTGTTTAGAGAACAAGGTTAAAAAAATTTCCCTAAAATAGTTCAAAGAGTAGAAGATATTTTAAAAATGCAAGGTGTAGTCTATGAAGTAAAATGTAGTTGTGGACTATCTTACATAGGTGAGACAGGTCGTAGACTAGAAACTCGTGTAACAGAGCATAAAGCTGCTATGAAAAATTGCTTCAACAAGACTGGTTTAGATAGGCATGTTAGAGGAACTGGTTACAGCATAGATTGGAACGCCCTTAAAGTCACCAGTTTCCAAAGCAATTTTCAAAAAAGAAAGCTAAAAGAAGGAACAGAGATTGAGGAAAATCAAAATTCCATCATCAATGACTGCACAGGATTTTTCCTGCCTAACATCTGGCAGGATTTGATGAAAAATAACCATAACTGCGATAGTGACTGGAATAATTAGTGTCAACAAAAGATAGCCTGAAGAAGAGTTTTCTCCAAAAATTTGAAATGAAATAAAAAAATCCCTAGTAAGAATTCCCTTAATAGTAGTTTTTGATTAGTAATTGAATTAAGAAACTAGGAAGCCAATTCTCAACATGAGCTTTATTCAAAGAATCTAAAACAATGTTTTTTTTTTCTTTTCTGGTTTTAAAAATTAATTAAAGTCTTCCATCTATAAATTTTTGTTCAAATCATCAATTAAAATTTCTTGCATATGACACTTAGAATTCTTAGCTTCAGGTTTCAGTAAAATAATAAGAGATTTATATTAAAAGGAATTTTCACCTTTGGTGCATGCCATACAACTTTATGATATCTCCAGAGAAAATTGCTGGTCTATTTTCCTTCTGTAGATATCATAAGAAAAATACACCCAAGGTGACAATTACTTTTACTATGTAAAACTTATTTGAAACATTTTTATGCTTTTTATACATCAAAATGATTTACCAAAAAACTTGCAGTAGATGACCTCATTATATGGTGAATTAAGATTATGGCTCCCTGTCTCTGACTCTTATTTTTTTTATCCACCCCCCCCTCCCTCCCTCTCTCTCTCTCTCTCTATCTCTCTCTGTCTATCTCTTTACATCCCTGTCTCTTACAACTTCCCCCTCCCCCCCTCTCTCTCTCTCTCTCTCTGTGTGTGTGTGTGTGTGTGTGTGTGTGTGTGCCAAATGTTGGTATTTGATATACTATTGTGAATTGCAGAAATTTGTTAAACAACTATCATCCACCATATCTCTCTGTCTGCCTCCCTTCTTCTTCCATCTCTCTGTCATATGGACAGGTAGAAAATCAAAAAGGTAAAACTTACATGGTTTACTTCAGCCAGACACACACACTCTCTCTCACACACACACACACACATCTGCAACTGATCAAAAAGGATAAAACTTACATTTGCTTGAACCAGACATGTATATTTTCCAATGTTCAGAAAGAGGAGACTTTCTTTTCATTGGCAGGAAATGTTCATACTATTCTTTGTCATAATGTGATGCATATTTCATTTAAGTTTTTTAAGTTTTGTGACTTACATTAACACCATTGCTTGTGAATCCTTGTATGAACTAAATATCTAGTAGTTATCTCTTTTTTCTGATAATTTTTATCTAGTGGAATACATTCAAACATATGCTCATCTGTTTAATGACGGACAGCTGGCTAATTCTTATAGTATTGGAAATGCTTCTGGAAGACGAACTAGTGAAGCTAGTATCAGTAGTACCATGTCTGGAATGGTGGAAGCAGTACCAATATCCACAGTAACATCATGTGAGTACCTCTGTTTATAGGATACCACCAAAGGTTGTCCCTATCCACATCACCCTTATTCTCATGTTCTCTTGATAGTTCCTTTAGGAAGTTTTTCATAGAATATTGTGATGGGCAATTATATTTTACTAACATAGTTTAAAAAACTCATTAAATGGATAATTAACATTTGCAAGTAAATTAATATGTGAAAAATATATACTTACACTACTAACATTGTAGTGCTAACACTATTTTTATAGCACATTTTTTTTTTTTCGATTTGCGATATGAACCACGTGTGCTTCATCTTTGTTTGATATTTGATATTAAAAAATAAAGATTTAAAAGGGTCAAATGGTAATATTTTATTTTCAAGGTTGCTTACCTCTTTTAACATTTCACCACATGTTACATTAGGTAAGCAACCTTGAAAATATTATATTTGCATGCACATAAATTTAAGAACAGATGTGGCCTCCGTTATACATGTTTTTAACCAGAAGGTAATATTTTATTAAACTGTGATGAAAGTAATAGTTGGTTTTAGGAAAACACTGTTACTATTAATAAAAATTGTAATTTAACTTACCTCAAAACCACATGGTTGGATACTTACTTGATTAGTAGCGATGTTCAAAGATGTTTTTTTTTAATATATTGGTCTTTTTTTAATAAATTTTAACTTACAATGGGCAGATGAGGTACACAGTAAGATCAGAGCGTTTTTATTAGTCGCATTCATGGCTGATCTTACTGTGTACCCCATCTACCCGACAGTCTAAACTCGATAGCCTGATGAGAACAAACATACAAATATTTCGAACATTTACAACTGAAAGACCATTTACAAATGAGAGACCACGTCGACCACTTGCAACTGTAACTGTATAATTAAAAGAAAAAACTTTGCAACTGTATAATTAAAGAAAAACAAAACTGTATAATTAAAGAAAAACTTTTTTACGTTTGCAACATAAAAAAGTTTTTCTTGAATTATATTTGATTACAGAGACATTTGTTTGCAGTAAATACTAATAACTTCCAACTGAGAAATTGCATTTCACACAAAAGAACTATAATGTGTAAAAGTTCCAACAGTTGAACCATTATTTGAATGGATTTAACTAAACAAGCATAACATAAATAAAACATGTTTTTTTATCTTGATACATCGAGAAATACGTACACATCATAGTATGTAACTGATACAAATCCGTTTGCAGACTAAACAAAACGACTTAGTTTTGGTAATCTTATGCCAAATATAATAATGAATGAACAACGGAATTACAATTTATTTAGTGGATTAAGAACAAAATTACAATGAGAAGAAAATCAACTCGAATTTTTAGTGAATTGCAGAGATATGAACATTATTCCAAAATATTTGAGAATAATAAATAAATCTCTAAGCAAACAAGATCAAAGAATTATAACAAACTGCAATTTAAAAAGATTAAGAGCAGAGATTAAGAATAAAAGAAGGGTTATATATGAATCACATGCCAAATGCTATTCTTGGTACTTCAAACTGCAAGAAAACATTGAAGATACGACAACAACAAAAAAGAAGAACACTATGTGTAATCCTTTCCAAAGACTTGAAGAACCAAAGATAAAAGAATCACAAAGATTATTTTCCAAATTAGAGAAATTATTAGAAGACAAAAACAAAAAAGAATCTAAGAAATTTTCATGTATCCCAACCCAAATATATATAAACAACTCATCTGAAGAATTAACACCAATCCAACAAGGCATCAAATTTGCTCCTCCAGCAAGGTTGGAAACCACAGAAAAGTACATCCCACAGTTGGAACAAATTGTGTCAAATTTTGAGACCTCGAAGCAAAACTATCAGATTTTAACTAATGCATTCAATTAAAAGACTTAGTGCTTTGTCTTCTAGAAATTCAGGTACTATCAGGTAATCCCAAAAATACTGTCACTTTTTCAACATGTGAAGAAAAGAAAGAAAAACGTACCTGGAACAGATGTTTTAATCCATATAATAAGTGCCCCTGGTAGTTACAACCTTCTCCCATAGATCAACAAGGTTTTAAATCCCAGACTTGAAGAATTCCATGGGTTTCGATGCAAAAAAGGCAGAAAGGGTTGCCGTACCTCCTCCACATTTCGAAGTGTAGTCCCAGCAAGATGGTTTTGCAGGCTGGGAAAGAGGTGGTAGTCAGATGGGGTGATGTTAGGGAAATATGCTAGATCCAGAAGTTTTTTCCATCCGAAGTCCTACAATGTAGCACTGGTAATTTTTGCTATGTGTTGTTTTGCGTTGTCCTTCTGCAGCAGAACACCTTTACGATTCACGAGTGCTGGACGTTTATCCTGCAAAGCAGTGCATAGACGCTGCAGCTGCTGACAATAGACTTCCCCTGTAATGGTTTTGTTGGGTGGCAGCAGCTCGTAATGGATTATGCCATGCATATCCTACCACACAGACATCATAATCTTTTGTGGGAAACGTCCTGGTTTCGCCACAGCTGCAGGCATATTCCCTTTGGGAAGCCACTCCCATTTATGCTTAATGTTGTGTTAAACAATCCATTTTTCATCGCCCATGAAAATTCTGGGCAAAAACAGCTCCCTTTTTTCACGGGAGAGCAAAGAAGTGTAAATATCCACATGCTGTTGCAGCTGTTGTGGAGTGAGATCATGGGGTACCCACTTATCCAGTTTCGACACATAACTGAGGTCCTGCTGATGCCAGTGAACAGAGGAATGGGTTGAATGAACAAGTGTGGCCAATTCCTCGACTGTTGCCTGTGAATTTCCCTCATCAACAGCAGCTTTCAGCACGTTGTTATCCAGCTCAACAGACCGTCCGTGTCGCTGCATATCCTTGAGGCTGGTCCCCTCCCCTCGAACTTTCTGCAACCCGCTTTGACATTTTTCTGACCTCCAGGGTACCCAGACCACATACGGCATTGATGTTTCGTGTTGCTACTGTTGCTAAATGTCGATGGTGGAACTCATACAGCATAATGTGCCTAATGTGGTCTTCTGACACTGCCATTTCCTAGGCGGTTTAAGTACACAACGACTGCACCTAGAACTCCCGTTTGTGGTCTCAAGTGACTTGAAGGTCTGCTCGCGTGATCCCTTTTATACTCACCATGGTCAACGTCATTGTCTGGGCACCAGGGGACTCACTACTGTTGGGCTTGCACAAAACAACATTACTTCTGGGATGACCTGATAATATATATAAATATGAAAGAAAAGAACTATTAGCTTTAAGGAATGACCCCAACTTAAAAATTGTTGAAGCAAATAAGACCAAACAAGTACATATTCTGGGTAATACAGCTTATAATGAAAAAATGTCAACAATGCAAGAACTAAATATAGAAGAAGTTCAAAGAGATCCAACAAATAAACTATTAACAAAATTGTCGCAATTAAAAAATCACAGTAGTTTAGCTCCAAGACTGATTTCAGTATATCCACCAATTCAACCAGGTATCCCAAAGATTTTTGGGAAGCTGAAAACCCACAAACCTGAAGAACCAGTATGCGTCATAGTTTTCAAGACTAATGCTCTACTAATTAATCTAGAAAATTATTTATATAAAATGCTTATACCAATATGTACGAAAAATAATTATACCTTACATAGTTCATTTGACCTAATAAACAAAATAAAGACAATGCAATTGGACTCCAATTCACCAATCATGGCCAGCTTGGATGTTGTTTCAATGTTTCTGAGTATACCCATCTTGTCAGCAATTGACATCATAGCAGAAAGACTTTACAACAGTAGTAGTTTCCAAAATTTGGAAATTCAAGAAATAGTAGATTTGTTAACATATATATATCACAACAATTTCTTCCAATTTAACAGTCGAATATACAGACAGAAGTTCGGAGCACCAGTGGGCTCTCTACTATATTTTGCATGTCGTATTACGGAAAATAAAAGAAGATGTCCTTAACAAATATAAAGACGGTTCTTTTTTATGGAAGATACATCGATGACACACTGCTCTTTTGGAATGCTAGTTCTTTAGAATTAGACATGCTGAAAAAAGATTTTTGTGAAAAATATCCTAGTATCAACTTTACAATGGAATTAGAAAATGAAAATACAATTAATTTCCTAGATATTACGATAATAAAAACTCAAACATCCTGCAAATTCATATCATCCAAAGACATATATAAAATATCGGCAATCAGAAGTTTAGTGCATAGAGCTTTCACACATTCCAGCAATAACTTTTTCAAGGAAAAAGAACTACAGTGGATAATAACAACAGCCAAAAAATTTGGATATACCACCTCAGATGTCAAAAAAGTAATTTACATGTATAAACATTCTAAAAAAAAACAGACAAAACATAAAATATTGTGGTAAATTTCAATGTATAAAACAAGTTACAAATGTAATTAAAAAGGAATACAAAACACAACATCTAGATATTGGGATTTCAGTAAAAGACTACAAGAATATAATAAACAATAACAAAGAAAAAACAAAACTATTATAAAAGAGTGGTAGGCAATGCACGTAACTAACAAACAAATGAAGAAGATGGTAGTGTAGAACACACTAAGTTACGTATAAAAGTTTTAAGGCAAATATATTTCAGCCATTACTATGGCCTTCATCAGGTAGTTGCACTGATGAAGGCCATAGTAATGTCTGAAATATATTTGCCTTAAAATTTTTATTCATGTGTTCTATGCTACCATCTTCTTAACAAAACTATTGGACAGCACAGGAGTATATAGCATTCCAATTAAATCAACTCGTAACAGCAGTAGAATGAAATATATAGGAAGCACGAAAAACAAATTGCAAACAATATTAACACAACATATGAAGAACTGGGGGAAAAGAAGGAAGAAAAAACGGCACTTATACAATATTGTATAAAAAATAGCACAGTGCCAGAGTTTGAAGATATCGAAATTGTCTGCAAATAACCAACGAAAAAAACCATCCGTTTTGTCGAGGAAGTAGTAATTGAACCCAAAAAACCCTGCAACATTAGCAGTGGAGTGGAAATGCCGATTCCATGGAAGAAGAGACCAAAGAATGGGAAGGCAAACAAAACGGAAACAATACAAACAAACAGACCTAAAATGATAGGAAAGATTACTAAGTCTTCAAATCCCGAAGGTGGCAATGCTTGATGTCTATAACACGTAAAACAAAGATTCCCCAGCCTGAGTACGTAGCATAATCGACGTGGCCTGCAGAGAGAACAGACGACCAGAGGTCTCAGAAATTAGCAGATATATCTGCCGAAATGCATTGGACAGTACAACCAGGAGGTCCTTTTTTCGAGTAATCCACACTTACGTTTTTCAAGGTATTTAGCGTTTTTATATTTCCTTTGATCCTAGGTCATGGCGTCTTGTACATTTTAATCCAGTTCAACGTTGATATAGTTTTTAATCTTTTTGGCCAAGTTTTTAAAGTTTTTTATGGTTCTTTTAGTCTTTCACTATGATATTTTAAAAATGTTCACAATCCTTTTAGTCTTTTGACATAGCATTTAAATGATTTTCATAACTCCTTTGTCTTCATGTACCTCTCGTATTTCAACTAAAATATATCCTAGTCAAATAGTAGTCATGAAAATTCCTCCAATACATTAATTTGTCTTTTCAATTTCGGGACCCCCATGAAAAAAATGTGCCAGCTAATTTCTTAACAGTCTAAACTCAATAGCCTGATGAGAACAAACATACAAATAATTCGAACATTTACAACTGAAGGACCGTTTGCAAGCGAGAGACCACATTGACCACTTGCAACTGAGAGGTACATAAAAAAAGTTTTTCTTGAATTATATTTGATTACCGAGATATTTGTTCGCAGTAAATACTAATAACTTCCAACTAAGAAATTGCATTTCACACAAAAGAACTATAACATGTAAAAAGTTCCAACAGTTGAACCATTATTTGAATGGATTTAACTAAACAAGCATAATGTAAATAAAACATGGTTTTTCATCTCGATACGTGAAGAAATACGTACATAACACACTTTGTTGTATCGTAAAATGTTAACAATGTCATTGACACTACCTAAACTAATGTTCAGCTTACCTGCTATATTTCTCTGAGTTATTTTTCAAGTTACCATGACGAACTCGTCACTTTCTACTTGTTCAAATCCCAAATTGCAATCATGGGAGAGTGTAAACTACCAAATCTTAAAGTGTAGCATTTTGTAAACTTTGACTCTCAGTTCATTTTTTAGCCATTCAACAATGAATGAATTCTTGTCGCAATTTTAAGTTAATGAAGTTTAGACTCAAATTAGTTTTCTTAAGAAATGCATTATTTGAAAGTAATGAAAAATTTAAAAATGTAATCATTTGGGGAAGTGAAGAATATTGGATAGGCACTTGTGCCTCTTTAGTCGCCCCCAGGTTATACTGAATAATTAAAAGTAGCATTCGTTGTAGTACCAGTCTATGATCAATATGTTTAGCTATAAAAATCTTTGAAAATTGCAGTGTTCTGAATCAAATAAAATCAAAATTTTCAATCAAAATTTTTTGTTGACAATGTCAAAAATGCCAACAAAATTTTTTGTCAAAAAATTGAAATTGAAAAATCTGAAAATTGCAATGTTTTGAATCAAATGAAAGAGGTAAAAAAATTTTCAGATTTTAGTCCTGTTTACCTAAACAAAATATTAAAATATTTTTAATATTTGTTTCCTAAACAAATAGATGTCTCTTTCAAACTACCAGTAGCCTGAAACCATCTGCTAGGCATCGTAAGATGGACTTCATGATTCTAGTTTCTCCCTAAAGTTTACATTCTTTGCATTAGCTTTTAAGATATTGTATTCACCACGTTCTGCGGTTATTTATGCGCACGGTCTTCACGCATGATTTCATTTATCATATTAGAATTTGCGTTCCGTTTACAATTTTGATTCTGTATTCTCTATGTAACTGCCTTATGAAGCCATCCGTTGACGGGGAAAGCTTGCGGAGTGAAATTCGTGTGATTTCTTACTTTGACACCAATAAATTGGATCATCATATTTATTTATATTTAAAATATTTATTATTTTTTGTGCATTCCGAGTACCTTGCTGACTTATTTCCTGTATTTTATCATATGTAATACTATTTTATTTTCTGTCCTGCAGTGACACAAAAGTGGTGGGGTCTTAAGAGGTTAGATTATGCTCTTTATTGTCCTGAAGGTCTGGCAAATTTTCCTGTCAATGCACTGCCACATCTGTTTCATGCCAGCTATTGGGAGTCTACTGATGTCATTGCATTTATTCTGAGACAGGTATTTATTATTGCTTTCCAAACTACAGTAGATTTCAGTTAATTGGGACACACCGGGGGCTGGAACACTTTGGCCCAATTATGCGAAGCTTTATCCCAAACAACTTTTTTTAGGATATTCTTCAAGAACTGTCCCAAATAAATGGCAGCCCCGATTAACCATTGGCCCAATTAATTGGAATCTACTGTATTTATCATTCATTCTGGAGTGTTTATTTATCATATTTTCTTTTGTATAAACTGTAGACCATCAAACTCATTTTAAAAAAAATTACCATATAATCTGCTTCTGTGATTTTTATCACGAATCGTAATTTCTGGCAGAAGAGTCATGTTGTAAGGCCCAGAAGTTGACAAGTAAAAAATTTTATTATTAAAAAAAGTACCATAATTTTCATTATATAATTCACAAATTTTCTGTTTAAAAAGTTGCAAATTTAGATTCTGATACACCACTTTAAAAAAAAAAAAACTTTTTTGTGGCACTGTGATGCTTAAAAAATTCTTGTCATAATTGTCAAGACAGGTTGTATGTTTGAAAAATTACTAGAACTGCATTAATTACAGGAAAGCTTAATGCAATACGAAGATAGAAGTCTGTAAACAGTTAGGGAAAATTTTTTAGTTGTAAATGAATTTATGGCACCTCTATTCATAGTTTACCTTGGAATAACTGTTTTACTGGTCTTATAGCGGTTATTATTCAAAATAGTTGGTGGTCAAATTTTCAAACTAAAGCCTAGTTCGTCATCAGGACTACGTCACTGGAGTAGTTGCTGCCACTCAGTTGGAAGAGTCCAACCACAATTATCGTTAATTGTGGTACTTCTTCTTCTCGCTATTTCGATCCCTTCTGTTAGTTTCCTCTTTACTAAGTTTGATTGGTGGGCGATTATTCGTACTGAGTCCCAATTTATGGAGTGGCTGTCCACTTGCTTGTATATGTCTGTTTAGCCCTGTTTTGTTACCAACGTTCATAATAGCTGCTTGGTGTTCTTTCATTTGGACTTTAATACTTCTCCCTGTTTCTCCTATATAGCTGAACCCGCAGTTACAGTCGATGCTATATATTACTCCATCTTGCAATTGGATGTCCATTTCTTTCTGCTTTATAGCTGGCAGGAATTTCTTTAATTTGTTATTTTGATCTGGAGCAAGCCTGATATTATATTGGTGCGATCCTTTTCAGTTTTTCGAAAAGTCCCTTGTGGTATTTAATTTTGCTGGTAAATTTGAAGTTGTTTATTTCCTGCTTCTTTTTTGGCACTTTGCTAAATAACTTCTTTATATAAGGGTAGGGATAATTGTTTTCTGCCAATATTCCTTTTAATTCTTCTCAGTGAAGATCTTTTTGAGCATCTGAAGAGACAAGGACTTCAATTTTTTCCAAAAATTGTCTCGCCGTATTCGACTTAATATAGTCAGGGTGGAATGAGCAGAAGTCTAACATCTTTCCTGTGTTAGTGGGTTTTCTAAACAGCTGAGTGAAGATTCTCCTGTCTCTTGAGGTCAAGGTTAAATCTAGGAAATTGATGCTATGGTTTTTTCCCAGTTCTAGGGTGCACTGCAAGGAATTTTCTAGCAAGTTAAATTCCACCAGAATCTGAGAGGGTAGAGATTGATCCACATTATCTACTATAACCAGGACATCGTCCATGTATCTTACATAGAGAGCGAATATTGAGGGTTGTATAAGGATTTTTGCCTCTAGTTTACTTACATAATAATTTGCTAGAAGAGGTGCCAGTGGAGAACCCATTGCAAATTTTGAAGTTTGCCTGTAATATTTCTTTCTAAACTGGAAGAAATTATTCGTGAAAGAAAACAAGAGCAGTTCATATATGCCAAGCAGTATTTCTCTATTGTGGTTATGGAATACTCTTTTTTCCGCCAGGTCATCCGCAATGAATTCAAGCAGGAGGTCTAGGTTAATGTTAGTATTCATAGATACTATATCCAGGCTTGCCATTATTGGATGAAGTAATTCTGGCATGTTGTCTAGTTTTTCTTTCTCTGTATGGAAATTTTTTAGAAAGTAGGGAGGAGAAGGGAAAATATATCTTGAGGTGAATAAGCAAATAATAATTAATGTTGGAGAGTGGGGAATTTCGTGTCAATTATAGGTCTTATTGGATGGTCTTCCTTATGAATTTTTATTGTGCTATAGATCTGAGGAACTCTTGACTGAATTTTGGAGAAGCTTTTGAAGAGCTCATTTAGCTGATTTTTACTTTTTAAGGAGCTTATTAATTTCTTAAAATTGTTGACAGTTTGATCAGTAGGGTTACCAGTGAATTCTTCATAATAAGGCTTGCTCAATTCAGCTTCCATTTTGCTGTAATACTTATCTTTTTCTAACAATACCAATGCTTTGTTTTTTATCTGCTTTCAGTGCTACAATTTTATCATTGGTTTTGAATTTTTTAAGGTCAGTAATGGCATTTCTATCAAAATTATAAGTATTTTTTACAGACTTTTTTACAAATTTTGAGACGCAGGCTGAGAATTCTTTCCTCAAAGGGGTAAAAAATATCTGGTAGTGGAGCTAACCTCTGAATCTCAGAGAACAGCTTAGTGATATGTATGTATGTGTGTATGTAATGTAATGTAATTTTTGTTTAGTTGGTTGGTTTGCTTTGGTTTAAACCATCAAAGCATATTAGCCTCCACCCTGCTAACAACATTTTGCTTCACATTACACAACTCCAACACACAGTAAGTAAATAATCAGATAAAAATTATCTGGTAGTGGAGCTAACCTCTGAATCTCAGAGAACAGCTTAGTGATTGATATGTAATGTAATGTAATGTAATGTTTGTTTGGTTTGGTTTGGTTGCACAAATCAAGAAACAACTGATCTAACACTTGTTCACCACCTTATGTTGTCTTCATTCACTGTAAGGCTGATGAAGGCAGAAGGTACTACCGAAACGTTCCTCCTTTAAATGTTTGTCACATAACTGCTGTGCATTGATTTCTAATATGTCATTTAAAATTCCTTTTATGTTTCATCTGTTTCTTGTTACATGTTTTTGCCCCTTTGTTTTCACACAGTTCAGTCAAAAAAATTATGACCATCCGTTAGTACAAGGTATGACTTCTTTATGCCATCAATACTGCAGATGTATGGCATGGCCAGAGGTATAATGATAGCCCCTGCAATCCCCGCATCACGAAAGGGCCTCTTGGCTAAGAGGACCTTCAACCTCTGGAAAAATGTTTTACAATTTTTTTTACAGAAACTGCATATGTAGATGGTTAAGGAAATATCCAGGATTTTTTTTACAGGACCTTTGAAGTATGAAAAAAAGAGAGCAAATTTTTGTATTTTTTTCATTAAATAAGCATGGTTAGAGGGTGGCACATTGGAGCACTTAGTTGGTTTAATGGTGTATAGCTGTGCCGGGACTTGTGTCAAGAACTGCCACAGCATACATGACAAAAGTATAGTTTATCGTACAAGAATAGCATTTGTGTATGCAAAAGGTATAAGTAGTTCAGACAGTACATGCAATAAAGTAAATGTGTGCATCTTGTCCGAATCTGCCCCTCCCCCGGGGTAGATTCAGACAAGCATGGGGCACTTTGGAACAGCCTTTTGTTCAAGTACAAAACTCTACAAGAACTGAAAATTCGGCATAGCATGAAGTTGAATGCGTTACAGTATCTGTTCTTTGAAAAGCCTAAAGTCAAAATCAAAATATTTAACTGCTGCAGTTCAGGCTGTTCCCGGCTGCGGTAGTTTCAAGATATTGTCAGAAGCTTCAACTTCGTTCACTTTGGTTGGCTCTGGGAATATAAATTTCCAATGTTCCTGTACCCGACGCATGCCACTAATTGCAAAAGTAAGGACATCTACTTTTTCTACGCGACGTACACTGAGACAAATGTGTCTTTTGCCCCTGATATTAAACACCAAAAAATCGCTGACGACGAGCCTAACCCTCCTACATTGGTTGTCTCCTGTGACGGTAGCCGTGCCACAGAAAAGTCAGCCGACTCATCGTTAATGAAACATCGATCCTCCTCCTCACTTGCAGAAAAGAAACCTTTCGTAGTTTGAGACGTTTTGGTGACTGTTTTGCGTTAATTTTTAGCCAGATTGTCCAGTCGTCACTTTTTAGACCTCCATTGTTCAGTGTCCTTTGCAATCTGGTTTCGGATAGGTGAGTCTATTAAGATGCGCGATTTTACCTTTTTCCTGGACCTGCGACTTCCCGTCAGAGAACTTTGGTAAAGGTCGCACAGATTCAGGCAAAGGGACATTGGAACGTGCGCTGGGGCCGGGTGAACTGCCATTCCAATTCAGCTCTTGTGCTGATGTCATGGATAGGTCAGGCAGGTCAACAGGTGGACACATAGTTTCATTGGGGACAACAGCTGTAGAGGGTTGAAAATCGTCATCACTGAACTGCAGTCTGGAAAATGGCCATATCCCTGGCTTGGCAAATGCTGATACAATATTATTCGCTGTAAATGAAGATGAATAGGAAATATTTATTAAAGATGCAAGGTGTTGAATGTTAATGAGCTTACCAGGGTGGGTAATCAGCCAATCGTTTTGTGCCACTTTCAGTTGTCCTTTAAAAGGACACATTAAACCCACATCTAGCTGCTGCAGTCGATGCGTGCAGTGGGGTGGGAATGTTATGAGCACTATCCCATGTTCTCTAGCAAACAAAATAATGTCTAGAGTGCAATGGCTTTCATGGTTATCCATGAGAGCAATGATTTTGTCTTCTGTGCTACATCTTGTATGTTTTTGGATATGTTCCAGAACCTTTAAAAACAAAGGCCCTGTCATACATGAACTTCTTGGACTGTTAGTCAAACCCAGGCTTCCGGTAGGTGAACCAAACATTGAACATTCATTAATTCTTGCTCTAGGAAACACGAAGACGGGTGGTATGGAATTGCCAATCGCATTCACAATCATGCAGGATGTTATCATCATCCCTCTTTCAGCAGACACTGCCTGTCCAACTTGCTGTGCACCAAGTTCAGCAACGACCTTTGGGGACTGCACAACTGTTGTGACACCGGTCTCGTCAACATTGTAAATCCTATCTGGGCTGAAGTTTCCACATTTCAGAGCTTTCTCATAATTATCAAAAGATTCCTGCACATTTCTTTCGTTGAAAGCAGTAGCTCTCGCTAGACTGGTATTCTCGGGTTTTTGTAATGTGAGATTTTTATGTCACTTCATAAAACCTTTTAACCAATCGCATCCAGCTGTTTTGTTTACATCCCATGATTTGGGGTACTTGCACTGTACTTTCCTTGCATAATCGTAAGCTAATTTCCGTATTTGGGCATATGTCAACCCGTAATTCAGTTTGGAGCGTTTTATTACGTAGTCAGCTAACATTGACCCTTGTTGTTTGCTGAACACTTGCCGACTGGTGTATCGTGAGTCATACTTACAAGTTATATTGCCGCCATGTTTAAACTTCTGCAGATGGTAATGTAGAACTGTGTGCGGCAACTTAAATGTTGCAACTACAGATTGTATTAATATTTTTTCATCTATGACAGCTGCTATTGCCTCCAGGAGAATGGTGTCTGACACGGGTGGCTTGTTTTTTCTTGATGTAGGTCTGAACCATCGTCTCAACCTGAAAACAAATACATCGCGGTCATTAGTGTAGTCGTTTGTAAGGACATTTCAGACATTGTTATGATATTCAAGCAAGCAGTAACATACATCTCAACTTGTTCCAATGTGCCCCGTGTCTGCCTGTCCAAATGTCCCCGTGTAGGCCTGTCCAAATGTCCCCGTGTAGTACTGTTCAATTGTGCCCCATGTGGTCATAGGGACATATAGGCAATTTTTCCGAAAATGGACAGAGTTATTTACATTTCAGCATAATAGGGGCTTCCTACGGCGCTACGTACGTACGTAATGACAGTGCATCAATAAACTTGCCTCCGTATCTTTGGCATACGTCTAGTAGTTTACAACTTCCGAACACTAAAGTTGAATACCGTATGCCCTCACACAATCTATCTCATGGAATGCAAACACATGAGTCAGTTGCAATGCTCACTGCGGATGTCGCTTCTACAGTACTGCCACCTATTGCCTTTGTATCCACCTCCTCAAAATCTTGCGGCTCTCGCGAGAACAACGCAATGTTCAAATGTGCCCCATGTTCCAATGTGCCCTGCTCTCCCCTACGTAAATATTTGGGAATCATTTTCGTGGTTTTAATTTATAGAAACTGGATGATGGAAAAGTAGCTACTCTAGACAACTGGAAGCCCATTTTCACAGCCAAACAATTGTCCCTATACATGTATGTGAAAGAAATATCACTATATCAAACTCATCTTTGTTCTGCTGCTTCCTAGATTATTATATTCAGACAAGTTAACTTTTTTATGGGATTTATCTAGGTAAATTCTTATAATTTCTGCAAATTTTCGGAGATAACTCTTCTCCTTCGTCAGGCAGTCTTTTGTTCAATCTCTGTCATGGTCTTTGGTTATGGTTAACCTTGATGGTTACAGCGATTTTGCAAAATGTCTTGCCAGATGTTAGACAGTGAAAACCCCTTACAGCCATTAATGATGAAGTTCTGGTATTTTCCAATTTCAAGTCCCTCTTTTAATTTTTGCTTCAGGAAGTTGGATTGATGTCCAATGACAGTCAAAGAGTCCCAGTCCGTGCGGTGTCCGGTTTCTCTAATGTGTCTGTCTAACCCTGTCTTGTTTTAACAATTTTTTTTTATGCTGCCTTGTGTTCTGCAATACGAATTTCCAGCCTACGACCTGTTTCTCCTATGTAGTATTTTCCACAGCTGCAGGTTACTTTATAAATGGCTCCATGCATTTTTAACAAGTTTTCTTCTTTTTTAACCATGCTAGGGCAAACATTTTTTAGCTTGTTGTCTAAACTGGGAGCTAAACTAATATCATATTTACTGCTTATTCTCTTTAAAGATTCAAACAAACCTTTTTGATACGTATTTTTTCTTGTGAACCTGAACTCCTGCTTGCTTATATTTTTTTGTTTAGCTTGTTTGAGTAATTTATTTATTTTCTTTTTTGGGTAGTTATTTTCTGTTAGCATTGCTTTCATATCATCCATGTGGGCTTTTTTCATATCTTCTAAGGAGACCAAATGATTTATTTTTTCTAAAAATTGGTTTGCAGCATTTTTCTTCATTGAATATGGATATGGATAAGAGGAGTTAAAATCTAGTGTTTTGTTTGTATCCAAAGGTTTTATGTACATTTTTGTGAGGAACTTATCTTCCTGGACATAGATGGTCAAATTCAAGAAGTTTAATTTTCCTTCAGTTTGAACCTCCAAAGTGAACTTAAAGGAATCATCTAATTCATTAAAGCACCTTAGAATTTTTATGGAAAATTTTCATCCTTGCTATCTAAAATGAATAAGATATCTTCCATATATCTGTGATAAAGGCAAAAGTATGAGGGCTGAACCAGTATCTTTTCTTCCAGCTTTCCTATATAGTAATTTGCCAAAAGTGGGGAGAGTGGGGAGCCCATTGCTAATCCAGACTTTTGGAGGGAAAATCTTTTCTCAAATTGAAAATAGTCTCCTTAGGAATGATTACCAGAACAGCCTAACAAAGTACCTTAAACAAGTAAAAATTCCACAAAAGAACTTTGAAATCAACCAATTAAGAACCTTAAACCAGTTCAAAAAAGAAGAAAATTTAGTGGCTTTGAAAATCGACAAAAGTAAGTTAATTACAATTGTGGATAAAGAAGATTATCGAAAGAAAATAGAAGAGTTTAAAAAGCCTATTTATGAGGAGATACTAGAAAACCCATCACCTGAATTAATTAAAAAAGTTATGAAGCTTATTTCAGTACAAAAGAAAAAAGGCCAACTCCCAGATAATTTAAAAAAGTTTTCAGAATTGCAGTTCAGGTTACTTCAGCTATATGGAACAGTAAAATTACACAAGATTAACCACCCAATTAGGCCAATTATAGATTCAAAATGCTCAAAACTTTCAAATCTGAATTATTTTCTTAAGTCACACCTTTAAGAGTTATTAAAAGAACCTTTTTCCATTATAAAAAACTTCTCAACCCTAAAATGTAAATTAGAGCAGCTTCCAACCCTAGATTCTCCTATTATAAGTAGCCTAGACATAGTATCTATGTACACTAGCAATCATTTAGATCAGCTTATAGAATTTTTAGCAGATGACCTGGCAGACAAAATTGTTTTTCATAATCAAGCAAAGAATTTACTTGTGGGGTATTTTGAAATGCTTATTTTCTCCTTAAAAAAACAACTATTTTCAATTTAAGAAAAGATTTTTCCTCCAAAAGTCTGGATTAGCAATAGGCTCTCCACTCTCCCCACTTTTGGCAAATTACTATGTAGGAAAGAGGAAGAAAAGATACTGGTTAAGCCCTCATACTTTTGCCTTTATCACAGATATATGGTTGATATCTCATTCATTTTAGATAGCAAGGATGAAAATCTTCCAGAAAAAATTCTAAGGTGCTTTAATGAATTAGATGATTCCCTTAAGTTCACTTTGGAGGTTCAAACTGAAGGAAAATTATACTTCTTGGATTTGATGATCTATGTCCAGGAAGATAAGTTCCTCACAAAAATGTACAAAAAACCTTTGGATTCAACAAAAAAAAAACTAGATTTTAACTCCTCTCATCCATATTCAATGAAGAAAAATGTTGCAAACCAATTTTTAGAAAAAATGCCTGCAGCATTGAAGTCCTGCATCCACAGGGCTCATATCATTTGCGACAACCAACTCTCTCTTCAAGAAGAACTCTCCAAAATTTCTACAATAGCCCTCTCTCATGGTTTCCCTGCTCTTACAGTCAACTCCTTCATAAAGAAATATGAAAACCATTCGAAAATTGAATGCCTCCTTCCTCAAAAGAAAGAAAACCTGAAATTCTGTGGTTCTGTTCCTTACCATCCTTCCTATGCTTATAAGTTACAGATTCTTTTTAGAAGTTTTGGTTACCATCTTGCCATTAAATCTACCCCAAACATCTTGAAACTTCTACAAAGGGATAGGGACAAAGTTGAAAGCCTGAACCTCCCAGGAGTTTACTGCATTCCTATCTCTTCTTCTACTGGGGATAACTTATACATTGGAAGCACATACAGGAGCATTAACCATAGAATTTTAGAACATAAAAAAGATGTTTCGAAAGCCAATCCTAATACTGCCTTGTCTATTTTGACAATGGAAGACACATCTGCAGTTCCCCACTGGAACGAAGCAAAACGAATTGCTTCTTTTGACAGTCATTTTGCCCTCCGTTACCGTGAAAGCCTGGAATTATTTTCAACTCAATGACTTGCAATTCCGAATCTCCTCTCTACATTCCGATGATCTGGAGATCAATTCTAAGTTTTGGCAACAAAAATAGGAAAAATTCAAATGTAGAATCTGGCAACAATCTTAGTCCTCCATTGGCATGATGAAGACCTAAGATAAGGTCGAAAGCTTCCAACTTATGAACTTTTTTGTAAAAGTTTTCATTTAACGTAACTAGCGTGATCAAGTTACCTTTATTTGTTAATTTGGTCTCTTTAGAAGATATGAAAAAAGCCCACATGGATGATCTGGAAGTAATGCTAACAGAAAATAACTACCCAAAAAAGGAAATAGATAAATTACTCAAACAAGCTAAACATAAAAATACAAACAAGCAGGAGTTCAGGTTCACAAGAAAAATTATGTATCAAAAGGTTTGTTTGAATCTGAATCTTTAAAGAGAATAAGCAGTAAATATGATATTAGATTAGCTCCCAGTTTAGACAACAAGCTAAAAATTTTTTACCCTAGCATGGTTAAAAAAGAAGAAAACTTGTTAAATATACAATGAGTCATTTATAAAGTAACCTGCAGCTGTGGAAAATTCTACATAGGAGAAACAGGTCGTAGACTGGAAACTCGTATCGCAGAACACAAGGCAGCAATACAAAATTGTTAAAACAAGACAGGATTAGACAGACATGTTAGAGAAACCAGACACCGCATTAACTGGGGCTCTTTGACTGTTATTGGACATCAATCCAACTGAACATCATTAATAACTGTAAGGGGTTTTCACTGCCTAACATCTGGCAAGACATTTTGCAAAATCGCTGTAACCGTCAAGGTTAACCATAACCAAAGACCGTGACGGAGATTGAACGAAAGACTGCCTGACAAAGGAGAGGAGTTCTCTCCGAAAATTTGCCGAAATTATAAGAATTTACCAAATAAATCCCATAAAAAAGTTAAAACTTGTCTGAAGAAATATCAGTTCAGTGAATGTAATTTTTACACCAATGAGGATAAAATGTCATGTATTGCTGGTGTTTGCACATAACTATGCATCATTTAGGATATAATGAACTGAAAGGTATTCTTCAGGAAGCCGCCCCAGTGGTGCAGTGGTCTAAGCGATGGCTTCTTATCACTCGTCCAAGATGGGTCCGGGTTCAAATCCTGGTGAGGCATGGATGTTGTTTGTCTTACGGCCCTGACTCTCTCCCTTCCCTGGAACCAGTGGCCCTAAATTAGGAACAGGTGACTGCTTATAGCCCACTGAGTTGCTCACGGTGGTCGTTAAACCTCCAATAAAAAAAAAAATCTTCTGGGGGGGGGTCAAGAAATAGAAACCGGTGCCATTTTTTTTATCACATTTTCGTTTCGTATTTTCGTACAAATTGGAAAAGGTCATTAGACACTGTCATACCACAGTTAGGTGTTTCGTGTGTAAGGTTGTCAGACATTTCAAGAGGATGGCCTTAGGTCTCTAAAAGAATATAATTTGCATGATATGATTAACTTGGGCCTAGTTTTATACTATCACAAGTCTTATTTGTTGTACTTTGTTATGGTATAAAACTAAGACAATAATTTTAGTTATAGCATGCACATTTGTTTTATGCAACAAAGTGCAATAACTTTGGTTTTACAAAAAATACCTGTAGGTTCCACAGAATTTGAATTATTAAAAAACCCATAAAACCTAGTTAATAACATGGAATTTAAAAATTTCAGTAATTGAAAGCTCACAGATTTTCGCAAAAGGGCCTCCAGGATATTTTTTGCAGGAGGGTGGGTGGGGGCAAGTTTTCTGGTACACCACTGGGCATGGCATTAATTCCGTAAGGCCTCTTAACATTTCTATAGGGATGCTGCACCATGCAGAGACACCAGAGCTTCTCTCAGATCATCAAGAGTCATCAGTGGTGGATCCATATGTCGAACCTGTTGGTCAAGATAGTCCCACAGATGTTCAATGGGATTAGTCGCCAGAATAGTAAGCTCAAATCACTGGAATGCTATTCAAACGACTCTTGCACATGCGTGGCAAGGAGCATTTTCTTGCTGTAAGAAACCCATGCAATCAGTTTATATAGTCATCATGAATGTGAGTACCTGATGTGCCACAATGGATAGGTAGCCTGAACCAAGGCCTTGCAATTTAATATAGGCCCAACACTGAGCCACCATCTTTTAGGGATGGAACTCAGTGGCTTGGCGTTAGGCCTACGTTATGAACGCTTCCCAGGTAGCATTGCAAGGCTGTGCTACCTGGGAAGCGTTTATCATATGATCAATGGAAATTATTGCTGCTAGTAATTCCCAGAAAAAATATGCCTCACACGAGCACATTACCACCCCCTTCCTGTTTCTTCGTGAGCATAGTGTCAGAATGATTTCTGTCAGTAATGCTTTGCTGTACTGTCTGACAACCATCCACGCGATAAAGCAGAAAACATGATTCATCTGAAAAGGCTGCCTTCTTCCATTGTTCGTGGTCCAATGCCTCACCTTAGATGTAAATTCAAGACAGAGGCTCTGGATACCCATAGAGAGCAGAATTTGTTGGACTGTGTTCTGCAATACACTCCTCGATATGCCTGCATTAAATGCTCTGGCCAGGGGTTCCACTGCGACCCGTCGCTGTCCACAGTCAACAATGCTCCGTGGGTGTCCACGTCATTGTTGAACTGTGGGCCACAGTGAACCACTGGCCAGAGATTAAATGCCCTGACCAGTGGTTCCACTGTGGCCTGTCACTGCCCACAGTCAACAATGCTCCATGGGCATCCACTATTACCCTGATTACTGCGGGTCTTGCCAGTTTCCTTTCATTCCTAGGAACACTTTAATAACTACACCATGTGAACTGCTCAAAATATTGGCCATTTCTGTAATGCTACCCCCTTCAGTCGGTAGCTAACAATAATTCTTTAAACATAGGAGTCAAGCGAAAACAAACAGAGTCATGTATGGTAAAAGGTTCATTTAGCTGTAGCTTTCGGTCAACCTAACCTTGATCACCTGCGAATCATCAGGTTTTCTGTAGACAGATCTGTTAAGATGATTTTCCTTGCCTTGTCTATCTGACAAGGCAAGGGAATTATCTCAACAGATCTGTCTACAGAAAACCCTCTCTGCCGCCCCGGTGGCGCAGTGGTCTAAGCGATGGCCTCTGATCATTCGTCCGTATGGGGTCCAGGTTCGAATCCCGGTGAGGCATGGATGTTGTGTTTGTCTTACGGCACTGGCTCTCTCCCTTCCCTGGAACCAGTGACCCTAAATTAGGGATGGGCGACTGCTTATAGCCCATTGAGTTGCTCACGGTGGTCGTTAAACCTCCAATCAAAAAAAAAAAAAAAAAACCCTCTACAATAACAAACATAATCCCATTTTCATCCCACTCCCCCATTGCTCACAAATTTGCCGCCTTAAAAACTTATGTTAATCATGCCAGGATTGTCTGCAACACTGAATCTTCCTTCAATGAAGAAATTGACACCATAAAGAAAATTGCTGAAGCCCATCAGTTCCCACCCTCTACAATTGAAAAATTTCTCCAAAATTCCCATTTTAAAAATCTGTCTGCTCTCTCACCAATACTAATGGGAAAATCACCATTCATTGGTTCCATCCCTTTCCATGGATCCTTCTCTTATAAGATGTGTAAACTCTTCAAAATTATGGGCTACACTCTCACAGTGAAACCAAACCCTTCTGCAGTAATGTGTTTGCTTGAAGACAGGGATCCTGTCTCACCCTTGGACACCCCTGGAGCTTATGCTATTCCCATTTCAACTTCCTCTGGTCTCTCAATGTATATTGGAAGCATATACCGAAGCATCAATACAAGACTTGGTGAACACAAAAGTGATGTTTCCAATGGTCTTCTAAAGACAGCAAGCATTATCTGCACTAACCCTTGAAAACACCTCTGCAGTTCCCATTTGGAAATAAACAAAAAAAAGTTGCCCCATTCATCAACAAAGCATCTCTGCATTTTCAAGAAAGCATTGAAATTTTGTTCACCAGAAACTGCAATTCAGAGACCTCCTCACTAAATCCCATTTATTTAGATCTTTCTACTAAAATCTGGCAACAGTTCCAACACCCCAATTTCAAATTGCAGTTCTGGCAACTAGCCCATCCAGTCGATCACGGGTGTTCAAGGTCGTAGGATGACCGAAAGCTACTGCTAAGCGAACCTTTTATCATATGTGACTGTGTGTTTTCATTCGATTTCTATGTTTATCTGTTATTGTCACCTGAGTTTTAAACCAAAACAATAATTCCTTTTTTAAACTCTATTAGGTATGTCTTTTTCCCATTTTCAGGTGAAACTGTGTACCAGCCACGAGTTTGTGTTCTTTTAAATACCTTACATGTTTTGCATATGTTGCTATGCACACAATCAGCCTGCTGGCTATAATTCCTTCTTTACATCAGGAATGGTAACAACTTTTTGACTGGACTATGTATGATTTTTTGCATTCATTTGCATGTAGTGCTTAATATGTAATCAAATGTCTATTATCACCATTTTAATTTATTAGGCCATTTTCTTAACTATTTATACAATAGCTCATGAGATCGGATACCTTAGGCATTCAAGGTGACCCGGACAAAGAAGTAGCAACATTTATACCATCACAGCCTAGGGAAAAATGGTTGAAGAAAAGAACTTCTGTCAAACTGAAAGTAGGTGCTTCATTTCACAAGACACATAAATAATTGTATATATTTCATACTTTGTTTTTACTTAAATCTGTTTAAAAACATTCTGTGAATTTTTTAGCACCCAAAAATACACTGAAGGAAGTGAAGAAAATAGAGGAATATGCTTAAGTTATGTAAACGTTATATTTTCCATGGAAGCTTTCAAACTATGTCTTTAGTTCTTCAGCCACAGTTTGAATGAAAACTAACTGGGTTGTTGCCAGATTCACGAACGTTGTATTTGCTTTAAAAGAGACGGACTTCCAGATCACGGGGATAATATATGAAGATTCCAAATTGCAGTTGTCGGAAGAAAGATAGATTTTTAAGCTTTTACTCTTGCAAAGAGTGTAGGAACCAGAAAATGGCACAATTTGCTATCAAAGATATACAACAACATTGTTGTTTTATAATTTGCTGTTTCACACATTACAAAGTTGTTTTAGTCACACAAGGAGTACAAAATCATGCATATTAAAATGCAGGGGTTCTGCCGGCTCTTTTAAAGTTTTCACCAATTCATTTTCCAAATTCAATTTTTTATTACCAAACTGTTAAACAGTACATAAATGTAATTGCCAAAGCTCTTTTTCTATCGCCAAAACGATTTTTTTTTTTTTTTTGTCGCAAATTGCGAAGATGGTGATCTGCAGCACGACCCCTGAAAGTGGTATATATTATTAGGGTATTCTTATAAATTCATTATGGGATATTGCAATTCTTACCTTTTCTATGAACAGTTTACAGTCTCATGACCAGCTCATCATGCAGTGCCTGGAATAACCATTATTCTTGAAGAAACGTTCACCTCGTTCAAATCTCATTGGAGATCGAAGTGGGGTTGCTCCTCATGTTCAACGATGTTTGGCTAATAGTGAGGTCATCGAGGTGTGCAAAAAAAATCAAACTCATGAAATAAATGTTGTTTTTGCTATCACTAAGGTTTAAAAACGTCTTGAATGAAGACAATTAAATGGGATTAAATATTTAAAGGAATTTGGATGATGTCTTAAAAGAAATGTCAAAGACTCATCTTTGTTATGGGGCTTCCTAGATTACTACATTCAAAACTAGTTAACTTTTTTTATGGGATTTATCTAGGTAAATTCTTAAAATTTCTGCAAATTTTCAGAGAGAACTCCTCTCCTTCGTCAGGTTGTCATTCGTTCAATCTCCGTCACTGGTTACGGTTAACCTTGATGGTTACGGTGATTCTGCAAAATATCTTGCCAGATGTTAGGCAGTGAAAATCCCTTACAGTCATTAATGATGAAGTTCTGTTATTTTCCAATTTCAAGTCTCTCTTTTAATTTACACTTCAGGAAGTTGGATTGATGTCCAAAGACTGTTAAAGAATCCCAGTCAATGTGGCATCCTGTTTCTTTAATGCACCTGTCTAATCCTATTTTGTTTGAACAATTTTTTATTGCTGCCTTGTTCTCCACGATGAAAGTTTCCAGCCTACAATCTGTTTCACCTATGTAATATGTTCCACAGCTACAAGTTACTTTATAAATTACTCCTTGCATTTTGAACAAGTTGTGACGTACCTGCAAGGACGCACACGACATAAAGGCAGATAGGAATCAGAATAATCGTCTGCGTAGCTCAGTTGGTAGAGCGACTTGTTCCGGAATAAGCGGCCTCGGGTTCGAATCCCGGCGTAGACCAAAAATGACGGAGAAATTTACTTCGTTATAATGGCGCCCGAACTATCCGGATGTCCCGGCCGTTCAAAATCTCGCATTGGTGTGATGTTCTTTCCACACCGCGAGATAGGAAAAATCAGAGAATTCTTTCTCCAGCGCTTCGAAAAATAAAAAATGTGCGATGTTGCATTCCACACAGCAGATTGACTGGGAGTTCTCAAGTGCACGTTCTACAGTGGATGGCTGCCTGCAACGATTCATGGTCACGGCTGACCCGTGGGCCATGCCCCCGGCCCTCTTTCGGGAGGGGGGGAGATGTGACGTACCTGCCAGCAGGACGCACACGACATAAAGGCAGATAGGAATCAGAACAAATGTCTGCGTAGCTCAGTTGGTAGAGCGACTTGTTCCGGAATAAGCGGCCTCGGGTTCGAATCCCGGCGTAGACCAAAAATGACGGAGAAATTTACTTCGTTATAAAGTCATCTTTTTGAATCAAGCTAGGATGAAAAAATTTATGTTCATTGTTTAAACTGGGAGCTAATCTAATATCATATTTACTTCTTATTTTCTTTAAAGATTCAAACAGACCCTTTTGAAACATATTTTTTCTTGTGAACTTAAACTCCTGCTTTCTTGTATTTTTTTTATTTTTATTTTTTATCTTGTGTGAGTAATTTATCTATTTCCTTTTTTGGCTAGTTATTTTCTGTTAGCATTACTTTCAGTTCATCTATGTGGGCTTTTTTCATATCTTCTGAGGAGACTAAATTATTCTTTTCTAAAAATTGGTTTGCAACATTTCTTTTCATTGAGACATCAATCCAACTTCCTCAAGCATAAATTGAAAGAGGGGACTTGAAATTGGAAAATACCAGAACTTCGTCATTAATGACTGTAAGGGGTTTTCGCTGCCTAACATCTGGCAAGATATTTTGCAGAATAACCGTAACCATCAAGGTTAACCATAATCAAAGATAGTGACAGAGATTGAACAAATGACTGCCTGATGAAGGAGAGGAGTTCTCTCTGAAAATTTGCAGAATTTAGAGACTTTACCTAGATAAATCCCATAAAAAAAAAAAGTTAACTAGTTTGTCAGACTCTCGAAGTGACTAAACCTACAATGCAAGGAAATGACAAAGACCATCTATCACATAAAACTGAATCTCTAGAAAATAGAAATACCTTGAAAAGAAGTAAAAATAAAAAACTTCGATTAAACGATCACTCCCACATAGCTATACCTATACTAGTTTCAAGTACCTAATCGAAGTCATCTTCAATAGGTTCCATATGTTTTGCCAACTACAATGTCTGATGTTTAACTGATTGTATGAGACATCCATTTGGCTCGCCCATCTCGCTATACCACATCAGCTTTCCCTTGCTTTTCGGTGCACATCTGCGTCAACGTTCTGCTGTTTGTCATCATCGCAAGGTTCATGTGTGCAGTTGCCAGTTTCCAATTGTGTACTTCTGCCCTATCGTATTTTCGTTTATTTCTGCCGTAACTTCCTTTATTGTGTAGTTCTGTAGATTCTGGATGTTTTCTGCTCTATTATCTTTTGGATTTTTCTGTCCAAGTTTCTTTGCTCTTGTTGTATTAAATATCACACACATATGGCAGTTTGATTGGATTATTGGTAGTATACTCACTAGAGCCATTTTATTGGGTGGCTCGCCCAGCTAATTTTCTCTGCTGCCCAGTTAAATTTTCTTTAATGAACATTTTCACAATGCCCAAAGTAGAAAGAGTGGAAAACTTATCCCTACATATACCGTCAATATTGATGAAAACTGGCTGAAATCTGCATCAAATTTGATTTATTAGTAAGTACTAATTTTTTTTATCATTTATGTGCAATTTTCTAATGTTGTTGATCGTGTCATGTTACATTAATGCCTAGCACACTGCTAAAGATGTTTAATAAGTATAATAATGTTAAGCAAAACAACATCCTTTTTTCTTATTTGATTTGGGTGGGGGGGGGCTATTAAAAGTACCATCCAGCTAAAATTTCTTGCCACCCAGCTGTAAAAAAAAATCTAGGGAGAACACTAATTGGTATTACAATTGAAGTCACTCGTTTTTTTTATTATGATGGCTTCAGATGTTAAAATTTGAGCATGCGTTTTATGCGACATTATTAGCTTAGCATTGATCCAGTCAGGGCTGGATTTGTTGTTAATACAACGTTTGATTAGGGATGTTTTGTTCTTCTTTTTCTGCTCCAATTAGGGATATGTTCTTTTAGTCTTGTCCTAGATCTTCTTTTGGTGCTGCTTACCTATATTATTTTCTGTTTATTCCTTTCATCTGGATCATTTTTGTTACTGCAGATAAGAATGCTGTACACTCCAGCTTTATTAAGGATTAATGTATTGTCGTTATTAGTACTTAGGATTGAATCATTATCTATTTTTTCAGCTAGTTGCATATTATATTTGTTGCACTCTTTTTTCAGAATTTTAGTTATTGGGGGGGGGGGATATACAGGAACATTCCACAGGATTCATTTTGTTCTTATATTTGTGTTCTTTATCGATTCTGTGATATTTCTATAAATCGTCATGATCAGGTTATTGCTATATCCATATGTTTTTGCAGTTCTTTTAATTCAATTATTTTTTTCTCTTTATGCTCTTTTGTTGAAAGAGTGTGTGATGGCTCTTCTTACATAATACTGAAATCTTGTATTTCCATGGTGGTTTGAATTTCTGGGTATAACTGCTGGTACATGTGGGTTTCCGATGAACAACAGAATATTCGATTTTATTTTTGCTCTTCCATAAAGAAATATTCAAAAAATGTAGTAGTTGTCTGTATTTTTCTTTCTCAATTGTTACCTGTATTGAATGATGAAAAGTGTTAAATTTATGTATGAAATCATCCAGTTTCTTTACAGAGTGCTGCCAAAAAACCAGGATATCATCTACGTATCATATATATAATATGGGCAATTCGTACTTTGTTGTTGTTTGTAGATTATTCTCTATTTCTTGAAGTACTATCTCTACCAGTAATCCTGACAGTGGTGATCCCATTATAATGTGTGTCATATTGCTGTTTATAAATTTTTTGATCATATGTGAAAAGTTATTAACCTAACATATAATTTGCTAGAGCCCTCCTCCTCCTCCGTGCCACTTTTTAAGTCGTCATAGCAACAACCGAGAAACAAATGTTTGTGACGTCACACTTAGCTTTTCATGTGTTCGTGTAGGTGACGTTATCACCTACACATGCACAGTCCTTGCGTATACCTCTTTGTTTTGTTGTCATAGCAACAAAAAACACATCTGCTGGTGTGACATCATCTAATCCAAATCATTCTTGCATGATGTCAGAGATAAGTTACGTCACACTGTCAACTCTAGAGATACGAAAACTTTTTTTTGGTTGGAGGTTTAATGACCACCATGAGCAACTCAGTCGGCTATAAGCAGTCGCCCGTCCCTAATTTAGGGTCACTGGTTCCAGGGAAAGGAGAGAGCCAATGCCGTAAGACAAACACAACATCCATGACTCACAGGGATTCGAACCTGGACCCCTTTCGGACGAATGATCAGAGGCCATCGCTTAGACCACTGCGCCACCAGGGTGGCTATGAAAAATTTTACATCAGGAATTTTAGTTCACTACCTGAACTGGTGTTTAGCCATCTGTATGTGGCAACGTCAAGAGTATGACGATCTGACGACGTCAAGATAAAAATAGTTAATGGAAAAGAACAGGCGAAATTGATACAGGGTTCAAAGTCAGTGTATACGAAAAATGTTGTGTACAAGGAAGTGTTGGCGAAATAGGAACTAAAGGTTTTACAAAACATGTGGCAAACAGACAGCTTGTCGTATCAATTTCCATAACTGACCGTTCGGGAAATTTTCAGAAAGCTGTGAGCCAATGTCGCCATCTATTGACGTGGAACTCAATAAATAAATGTCAATCATTTCTGTATCATAAATTTTATTTTTCCCCATCATTGTTGACGGGCTTTCATCTAGTTAGTTATAAACATCAATGCCTCAATAATACTTTTCCTTTCCTTCTCTGGAGTATTTACAATTTGTAATTTCTCATTGATAAGTGCAATAGATAATTCTGTAAGGGTGTTAGGGTACAAGACTATATCTAGATGCACCATTAGGAAACTGGTGTTATTAATGGTTTTAACTTTTTCTATGAGATCTCTTGAATTGTTAATGTCATATTCATGCTTATCATAAAATTTTCATAAAAACTGGAGGAGTGTTCTTTCTAAATTGATTGTTGGTGCTAAACTTTCTGTCTAACGGGACATTCTTCTTTCACAAAGAAGAAGTGCAAAAGCACTCCTTCTTAGATGAACTCAATGAAATGTCATCTTCCCTCTGACTAGCTGGCTGGCTGGCTGGCTAGAGTCCCCCTTTTGAAGCATTTACCTCTGAAGACATCTTAAGCTGAAACAAATCCTCTTCCTCGGCCCTTACTAAAATTCTCTTAAGCTATTCCTGAGATTCAAAACTGTAAAATATCCCTAGTGGTAACTGCTGCTTTGTTTGACAGTAACAGTAATCGTTACACAGTAAAATATCCAGAGTGGTAACAGCTGCTTTGTTTGACAGTAACGGTAATCGTTACTCAGTAAAATATCCCTAGTGGTAGCAGCTGCTTTGTTTGACAGTAACGGTAATCATTACACAGTAAAGCCCACTTATAATGAGCAGCTCAGGACCAACTGAAATCCTCATCAAATCTGGGTGCTCACTAAATCCATTGTGGGTGAAAAATCACTATATAATAATCACTATATAATCACTATATAAAAATTGTGCATACATGTTTATGTTATATATCAAAACGTATGGCAACATTTTTCCACTATTCTCCAGCTCTGTTGTGATGGGTACTTTATTGTTTATGGAGAAGTCTTAAAACCCAGTGAACTGTCATCTTCTTGCTGTTTAACTGGAGGCCCTCTTTGAGGCACGTTCAGGCAAAGAAGTATAATCTAAAATGAATCTTCTTCTCACCTTTCACCGAAATTTTCTAAGCTATCCCCGACTTTCAAAACTCGAAAATATCTCTTAAGAACAGTAACTCCATTTGGCACTAATGAAAATCATTATACACAGTTGAGTCACATTAATGGGACCACTCCTCCTACTTTGACGTCAACAGCTGATGAAAGAAGACATGTGTCATGAGCTGGCTTGGAGGGTGTATAAGATGTGCTGTAGGCATTCTGAAAACATATCACTCATTGCTGTCATGGATAAAAGGAGAAATTTATCAGATTTACAAACAGGGATGATTATTGGCTTTTGGGCCAAGGGTGGCAGTATTTCTGAAACAGTGCAGTTTGTGAACTGTTCGCATGCTGCTGTGCTTTAAAGTGTATCGTTATTGGAGAAATGGCACCATTGCGAATAAGCTTTGTGGAAACTGCGGAACACCACTTGCCATTGATGTGAGAGGTGAATGTCGGCTTTGTAGGTGCGTCGAGGGCCGATCGACACGCTACAATGGAGCAATTCACTGTCAGAATGAACCAGAGGGCTACCGGAAGTGTGTCTAAAACGACAGTTTTGAGCACCCTGCTGCGTATGGGGCTCCAATGCAGACGGATGGTCACTGCACCTATGCTAACGAAGGTGCATCGGCAGGAAAGGCTTACATTTGCATGGCAGTATCGGGATTGGACCTCCTCTGATTAGCAAAGGATTCCCTTCTCTGATGAGTCATGTTTTCTGCTTCATTGAACGGATGGACGTTGGCGTATAAGGCGAAAAACATTGGGAAACAAACACCCTTCAGCCATTGCTGGAAGAACACAAGCTGGTGGGGGCACCGTTATGGTATGGGGAATATTTTTGTGGCATTCCCTGGGTCCACTCATACCTGTGGAAGACACTATGGACCGAATTTGTTGTGAATCCATCCCTGCAGACTAAGTGCACCCATACATGCTGATTGTCTTCCCTGGGGCGTATGGGATCTTCCGCCACGACAATGCGATGTGCCGCACAGCTAGAAATGTCTGAGAGTGGTTGGAAAAGCACGATGAAGACTTCTAAGTACTTCCCTGGCCCCCTAATTCTCCAGACTTAAACTCAATTAAGCATCTGTGGGACCACCTTGATCATATTGTTCACTCTATGGATCCCCTACCACTCACCCTCCAGCAGCTGTCAGATGCACTGTAGTCAGCATAGCTCCACATACCTGTGAACACCTTCCAGCAACTTATTGGGTCACTCCCAGCTCGTCTAGCTGCTGTCAGTGCCGCACATGGCGATTACTTTGGATATTAGCTGGTGGTCACAATAATGTGACTTGACCGTGTATATGTGTTTATGTATTGTGGGTGTGGGTTAAGGAATCAAGAAGCAGCAGTGCATGTCCTGTGCCAAGTGGCATGCGATACATAAGTTCACCTCTGGTGTTTGGACTTATTTCGGTGAGTAAAAAGATAGTGATTTTTTTTTTTTTCAATTTAAATTGTCTGTGTCTAAATCACGTATTAAATTGGTTTGGGATTTTAGTTAAATGTGTGGTTCAATTTGTATAGAAATTTTATGCAGTGTAAATTGATGACTTGTTTTTATCACAGCATGAAAATTGATGACATAAATATTTTTTTCATTTGTATGCTGTTCTATTCCTTTTTACAGAACGTGACTGCGAACCATCGAGCAAATGATGTGATAGTTAATGAAAGTGTTCCACAAACCTTAACTGCCAGATTTATGTATGGGCCACTGGACATGGTTGCCCTCACAGGGGAAAAGGTTTGACTACTTTATTGCACTTAAATGAAAGAACATCAATTTACAAAATGAATTGTTCTGAATGCTGCAACCAAAATTTTTTTTTAAAATTGTACTGTGTGTAGATAGTAGTTTGTCTTATATTATTGTTTAAACTTCAGGAAGCATATATTCCTTTTAGGCAGGTCTTAATTTCTGGCAGAAAAAGTGCAGTAGCCTTAAGTGTGTGATGAGACAAATATGCAGTACCACTGCATATTTGAGGCGATTGGGCTGTTTTTCTCATCAACAGAGGTTGCAAACTGATGAGATGCTGGAATTAAGACCTTTCATTTTCAGAAAGCCTCAATTTAAAATACTGAGTTAACATGGACATTGTACAGGGTGTTCGGAAAGTAACTGTGCACCTAGCCTACCATTTTGTTTCCGTAGTTATCAAGTGCAGTATGTGCCACCAGAACGTAATAAAGTGGATTCTCCCAGTTGCTTGCTGCACATGTAATAAAGTAGATTTCCAGCAGCTTGCTGCGCATGCAGAGAAACCCATGGGGCTCAGTCCGCATGCACAGCAAGCTGCTCGAAGCATCTGTTGAGTTCCAGAGGTCAACAGAGACGAGTTGTTGTTACTGTAAGTATCGAAGTTATCATGTGTGCTGTTGTTGTTCAGTTTTTCACACTATGGTTCTCTCAATTGCGGAACGTGTGTTTCTGGTTGAATACGTCTTTCGAGAAGGCAATGAATACACTGATTTAGTGCGGCAGCAATTTGCTGCCAAATTCCCAGACACACCTGTACCTCATTGTAATGCAGTTCGTCGACTTATTGAGAAATTTCGTGCGACAGGCTCAGTGTTCGACGCCGAACGAAGCGGGAGACCAACTAAACTTACCGATGGCAAGTTGATGGACATCTCTGACTCCCTGCTGCGGAGTCCATCAAAATCATTGCGCAAGAGGAAAATATTGGGCTTGCGACAGCGCATAAAGTGGTGAGAGAATCATTGCACCTCTACCCATACAAAGTAACAGCGGTACAACAATTGCAACCGGCGGATCACGTAAAACGACTCCGGTACTGTGAATGGTTTAACAATTTTATTCAAACGAAAACTGTTGCTGTTCTTGATGTCACCTTCTTTACAGATGAGGCGTGGTTTCACCTCTCTGGGTATGTTAACGCACAAAACACATGATTGTGGTCCACAGAGACTCCTCATGCTGTGTCGGAACGACCCTTGCATGACCAGAAAATCGGAGTGTGGGTTGCGCTATCCCGACGGCGCATTGTCGGGCCGTTATTCTTTCAGGACACCGTGAATAGTGCACGTTACTGTTCCATACTCCACGACTTCATCGGCCGCCTTGAAGAAGACGAAATCACCTGCAGCTGCGCCATCTTGTTGACCAGACCAATTTTCTGGTCAACAAGATGGCGCACCCAGCTCACACCTCTATGAAACTTCTGAATGAGGTTTTCGGCAAACGTGTCATCTCAAAAAACCTATGGCCCCCTCGCTCCCCAGACCTTACTCCACCAGACTTTTTCTGTGGGGCGCAGCAAAATCTGCTGTGTATCGTGATCACCCACACACGCTTGATCAATTACAAACTGCAATAACTACGTTCATCAGAAACATCTCACAAGCAGAGCTGCAGCAAGTGTTTGCAAATAAACTAAAACAGGTTCAGCGCTGTATCGACGCTCGTGGAGATCACTTCGAACATTTTTTCTAAGTGCATAGCTTAGGTGCACAGTGACTTTCCGAACACCCTGTATTTAAAATAGTAATTAACACAAACTGATGTGTCTATAACCTAAACCAAGGCTGAACTGGATGAAGAACAGGCTATAATATTAACCTTGGAGATAATAGATTTTTGATGGTTGGCCAGTGGGTGTGAAAGGCAATTTTTGCCGTTAGATGGCACTGCGTCCTAGGGTATAAACAATACAGTTTCCGAGTTGTTTGCACAGCTGGATTGTGCTTGTTAAAAAAAAAATTCCACTACAGTTTTACAAATAATTTGTTGTTTTCACAGCAAAATATAATCCATGTTCATTATGGTTTACTGCTCTATGCCGATGTGCATGTCTTCTGAAGAGAAAATTGTAGAAATGTCATTCCATGAGCCCAAAAGATCAGAATTTAAAGCAACTGCAGTTGAAAGCAATATCTCAGGGTTTTCAACCAAATGACAAGTCACCATGAAGTGTTGTTTGTCGCAAGCATTTTCAATTAAATTTGATAATTACGTACCTAACGTGAGGCACAAGCAAATGAAGTAAGATGTTGTACTATCTATATATTTCCTGGATGTAAAATTATATAGAGAAATATATAATAATAATATACATTTTAATAAAAAGTGTATGCTTGTATGAAAACTCTTTACACTTTGCTCTTGAGTAGCTAAGGACTCTTATGAACATTGAAGTATATTAAGTCTAATGGATGACAACTGATATATATGATTAAAAATGTATGAGCTATCTGTTACTATTGTCGTTGTAAAAATCATCTATGCGAATTATTTAGAGACATGTTCAAACACATCTGTATATGTATTCATCATATTCAAATAAGAAATTCTGTGGCAAGTCCAATGTTCAAATGTCACAAAAATACATGAAACAGTTCTCTAAGATGCAACAAAGTACTTAATTACAGAAAAATCCATCTGAACTGTAGTTTAGGAACATCTTCTGTAGGTTGGCTTTCAGTACTTATTAAACAGAATATCTGCAACCATCTACTGTAAGCTGACTTTTTTTGTATTTTGTAATGTAATTATTGCAAACACTGTATAAGTTCCAGTATATTCATCTTCATACTTTTTATGTCTTGGAACAGAGGTAGTAAAATGTCACATGCTTCAACATGCAGACTAATCTGACTTGCAGTCAAATCTGACAAAACTGACAAATTATCTATGTAAATGATTTAGGTACATATGTACATACACTATTATGTTCAAACACAATTATACACTGAGTGGCCACTTTATTATGGCCACCTGACAGTTTTAAGCAAATGAGCTATGGCTGCACGCTGTTGCCGCTAGAGGGCGAGGCTAGTATAAAAGGGGAAAGCATAGTGCTTGCGACAGTAGTAAAAGTGATTTTTGAGTTACGAGATGGGTAAAAATTGCGATTCAACAGACTTTCAATGTTGGTGATTGTAGAAGCTCGGAGCTATGGAGCGAGTATCACCGAAACCGCCGCATTCGTGAAATGTTCCAGAGCAGCTGTTGTTTAAAGTGTTTAAAGACTGAACTGTCAGCCAAAAGTTACAAAGCCCTCAGAAGTCAATTTGCCGATTAACGTCTGCAACAGGAGTATCTGCCACATCATGCCGATGCATACTTGAGGTGGATTTGCATTTTTGGCCGTACAAAGTTATGGCACTCCAGAGAACTTAACTCCTGATTATGCAAAACGGATGCAATATTGTAAGTGGTTTCAGGAGACCATTGTCAGCGATGAAATGGACCCAACACTTTATTACATGACAGATGAAGCATGGTTTCATCTGTCCGGGTATGTCAATGCGTAAAACAGCAGGATTTGGACCGACACGAATCCCAGACGGACAATGGAGACTCCTCTGTACGACCAAAAGATAGGCGTTTGGTGTGCTGTGTCTGCGAAGAGGATAGTCGGCCTGTTCTTTTTCACTGACACCCTCAACTCAGAGCGCTATGTTCAGCAACAGTTCAACCCATTTGTTGCCACACTTACAGAAGAAGAGCGAACATATGCCTTTCTTTCAGCAGGATGGTGCACCGGTGCATACTACGTGGAACAGTCTACGTGCTGTGCAGGAAGTGTTAGGGGGAGGACAGAACTGTATTGATGGGACTATGGCCACCCAGATCACCCGATCTCTCCTCCTGTGACTTTTATCTGTAGGGAGCATTGAAAGGGAAAGTGTATGCAACTATTCCGCACACCCTTGAGGAATTAAAAGTGAACAATACGGATGCCATACCCCAGATTACTGCCAATGAGTTGTGGCGCATTACGCACAACATGTTCTGTCATGTGCAGCTGTGTCTTGATTTCGGAGGACATCACTTTCAGCAATTGTTGTAAACGCAGGTAAATTACTCCTGTTTTATGTCATTTCAACTATTCTTTACCATGTATAGTAACATTGCCTGCCTGTTGTCTTTCATTATACTCGGGCCCCTTTTATATGGAACACCCTGTAGCTTGAAGTGCCGCACAAATTCTAGGACACATAGAGAAAAAAATATCACTAGCTCTCCGAATGTCTCATTTCTGTAAGTACCCTGGTGATACAATATTAGACTTACGAAATTTATTTACTAAACATCACTCTTGTGTTTATGTTATTATTTACTCCTCCATTTATTTTATATTACATCACTAAGATAAAATGTTTACAGGTGGAAGCAGGTGACACAGTAATAGATATAAATATGAGGGTCATCCAGAAAGTAATACCCATTATGAAATAAAAACAAAAGAAACCGACTTTGTCAGAGTTTTTGTATGTATTTTCACTAATACTACACTCATTTGTATCATTACTATCACTCATTTTTCTACATAATCACCACTGGTGTTTATGCACTTGTCATAACGTGTGACCCAGTTTTCAAACGCCTTCATCATATACTTCTGCTACCAGTCCCTGCAACCACTGTTTCACTACGTCTTTCAAATCATTGTCACCAGTGAAGTGCCATCCTCCCAAAAAGTCCTTCAATTTGGTGAATAAATGGTAATCACTGCGAGCCAAGTCCAGACTGTAGGGCGGGTGATCCAGAACTTCCCGTTTGAAACTCTAAAGCAGGTGTAGGGTCTGATAGTCCACGTGAGGTCTCGCATTGTCATGGAGAAACACCACACCTTTAGACAGCATGCCACGCCGCTTGTTTTGGATGGCCCTACACAGCCTCTGCAGTGTTTAACGATAGGCGTTGGTGGTTGTGCCTCAGGGCATGAACTCAACTAGCAAGAGGCCTCTGCAGTCCCAAAAACACTGTAATCTTGACTGCTTTTACCGAAAGCATTTGCTTACTCTTGCGTGGTTTCGTCAGGGACTGGGAATGGTGTCACTCAAGCTACTGTTGTTTGTTCTACGGAATGAAAATGACTGACCCACATTTCATCTCCTGTCACTATGTGGTCAAGAAATTCATTGCCTGTTTGTGCGTAACGGGTCAAAAAACTCAAAAGCTGAACCCATATGGTTCCTTTTGTGGTCATCAATCAACATTTGTAGTACCCACCTCGTGCAAATATTCTAGTAGCCAAGGTGTTCCGTTACGCATTTCATGGAGCAGTGCATGAGAAACTTCCGAAAAATGGGATGCAGTTCATCAAGTTGGATGCGATGCTCATGTCTGATTACATCATCGGCACATTCCCTGAAGTCATCTTTAATGAGCGATGAGCAGCCGGAGTGCTGGTCATCACACATATTTGCTGTCCCTTATTAAACAACTGAACCCACCGCCATACTGATGATTCATCCATCATCCCTTCACCGTAAACAGCCATAATCCAACAGTGAATGTCTTTCAGATGAACGTTTTCAGCATTCAGAAAGTGAATCACAGAATGCACCTCGTACTCCATGGGATTTTCAATTGGCTTCACAATTTTAAACAAGAACAACTGTTCCAATCATTGCATTACCACAAAACTTGCCAATGTCTGACTGGGGATGGATGACCTTGAGAGCGCCGGCATCCCCCGCCTCATGTGTCTTCTATGCACAAACGGGTATTATTTTCCGGATGACCTGTGTGTGTAGGCAGAACCTGGCAAACAGTTGAAGTAATATGCACATTTTTACTTGTCTTTTTCATGTTACACTGCAAAAATAAATCTGATCATTCTGAAGGTGGTATTCAGTATACTTGAGTCACAGTGCGTTTTCTTCATGATCAGTATATGACAGTACTTTGTGAAAGAGTACTTCCAGATTAATTACTCTTTTGTTGTAAAAAAACTGCAATTAAAAGAAACTGAAGTAAATTTATTGATTTGTGTGTTCTATGTGTATAGCAAGTAAGATCTAGCCTGTTGATCTACCTAGTCTGCCTGTATATTGAATTCACCAAACAAGATAAAATCTTAATGATTTGTGTGGTACGTATGTATGTTCAGCATCTTAAATGTTCATCTTGAAAAAGATATCAGAGTAAAAACTTTTTTTTTCTGCTTATATTCGTTTTAAAATTTGAGATCTGACATCTTCGTAGATTTTTTTATTTTAATAATTAACCTTGTGTCTTGTAGGTGGATATCCATGTAATGCTGGATCAGCGTAATGGTGAGTGGACTTTCTTTGCGACTGAAGTAACAGACAAAAATGGGCGACTTACTTATACAATCCCAAAGGACAAAGCCTTGGGATATGGAATGTTTCCAATTAAAATGGTCGTAAGGTGTGTATATCAATGTATTAAATGTGACATTCACATTTTTAAAATGCTAATATTCAAAACAGAAAAGAGCTATGAAGTAATTGTGAATAACACTTAACTTAAAGTAATGAGAAAGACCAGGATTTTAGTAATAATTTATGACATGGATATTCCTAGACTTAATAAACTACAATTATCTCAAATTATGGGTTTTTGCTAAGGAATAAAAAGAATATTTACTGTCAAATTTTCAGGTAGTACCCTACCCTTCATCAGGACTACAGCTATAATAGGTGTTGCCATTTAAGTGGTAAATTTCAACCTTTCAAATCTTTTAATGTACACTATCTACCAACAAGTAATTGGACACCTGTGATAGCAAAGGAAAACAAAGTAAAGTTTATTCACCTTCAATAGTTGGTGGATCCTCCACGAGCGGCGATTACAGCTGTGACCCTCCGGGGCATACTCTCAACCAAGGGTGTTACGACGGCTAGCGGTATTTTCTTCCACTCGGCTTGGAGAAGACAGGTCAGTTCCTTCACCGATTTCGGATGGTGGGGGCACCCCTTAAGTCGACGCTCCAACTCGTCCCAGAGGTGCTCGATAGGGTTAAGGTCCGAGCTCTGCACACGCCAGTCCATTCGATTAACCCCATTGTCACCATACCAAGCCATGGTGGACCTCGCAACATGACAGGTGGCATTGTCATCCTGAAAGTAACATGGGTCCACTCCGTAAAACTGCCACAATGTAGGAAGCCCATGGTCATCCAAAATGGTGCAGTAGGTCTCGGCGTTGAGTCTACCAGGAATTGCGACCAAGGGTTCCCGTGCCATACCAGGAGAAACACCCCCATAGCATAATTCCACCGCCGCCAAACTTCACAGTTGGCACAACACATTCAGGCAGGAGGCGTTCTCCAGGCAGACGCCAAACCCAGACCCTGCCATCCGAACGGTAGAGGGTGAACCTTGATTCCTCGCTCCAGAGAACCTGTTTCCACTGTTCAACGGTCCACTGTCGACGTTCTTTGCACCACATTAGCCGAGCAGCGATATTGGACTTGGTGATCAAAGGCTTGTGGGCGGCAGCACGTCCATGATAACCGAGCAGATGGGCTTCCTTATGGATGGTATTCATCGAAAGAACACTCCCGGATGCCTGTTGAAACTCCTCACGGATGTGGCTCATCGATTTGGTGCGGTTCTTCCGAATTTCTCTGGCCAGCACCCACGGATCTTTAACTCCCAGTTTTGTGGGTCTGCCGGGTCGGGGCACATTCCGACAGTCACCTCTCATCTTCCACTTGCCAATCACATAGGACACTGTCGATTTTGGGCACTTCAACTCGTTGGATATGTCATGTATGGATCATCCATTTCTGTGATACCCGACGATTACATCTTTCTCGAAATCAGAGAGCTCCAAACTGCGTGGCATCTTGCATGCGACTGGTTGCGTTGTTGTTTCCCACAGGATATTTAACAGTGACGGCCGTGACGTGTCTCAGGACGACAGATATTGTCGATTGCAGGGGTGTCCAGTTACTTGTTGGTAGATAGTGTAGTACCTCTTCTCACTATTTTCAGTCCTTCTGCCAGTTTTCTTTTTAAAAAATTCTGTTGATTTGTCAGAATTGCTGCAGTGTCCCAAAGCATTTTATGTCCTGTATTTTGCACATGTCTGTTCAAATCATTTGTTTGTTTGTCATATTTTTAATTGCAGCTTTATATTCTGCCAATCAGGTTTTAAGCTGCCTGCCTGTCTCTACCACATAGCTTAGACCACACCTTCTTGTAAAAGGATGTTTTCATTTTTTTTTGCTTTTAATTTAGAAGGTAGTTATTAATTTTATTGTGTAATCCTGAAGCCAGTGTGACCAGAAACTTCTCACACTAATCCTCTGAAGTTTTTCAAGCAGTCTTTTACAGTAATTTTTCTAGTTAATTGAAACTTAGTTTTTGACTTCTGATTGTTTTCTTTTTGTATTAAGGATTTTTGTGACAGTAGAAAAGGGTAATAATTATTTTCTCTCAAAACATTTTTTTTACTACTTATAGCCAGTGGTAGAAATGGGAATTATTTACTGCTGGAACCCAACATACAAGTGAATGCCATAGAAACATAATGTGCACAAACCCATTCACAGTAGACATGAAACCATATAAGGAAATTTCATTATTAAACTTTAAAAACGAAATACTCACGTTTAGCTGAAGTCAGAGCTGTTTCCTTTATTAAGAGATGAACAATTTGTACAAAATGGTGTCATTAATTAAAATGTACAATGCATTGTGAAATGTTTTATTTAAATTAACTGCTCCTTTTTTTTTGGTGTCTCATCACTCCCAGAATGGGGTTCCGCTGCATTCCGGCCCATTTCCACCACTGACTATAGCTGTAGTCCTGATGAAGGGTAGGGGTACTACCCAAAAATTTTACAGTAAATATTTTTTTTATTCCTTAGTTAAAAACCTATACTTTGAGATAATTGCAGTATTTTAGTATCAAGTGATAAGGCAACCACTATAAATATTGTGAATTTGTGAAATAGGATTTGTCATAAATTCAGGGCTCGAAATGGAAATTTCGAAATGCCGGTATGCTTGTGCAGGGTGATTTAAAAGTCCCCAAACTCTGAATTCAAATATTTCTACCACAAATATAGTGATTGTATAACTATTTTTACATACTGTTATATTTACACTCATACTTACAGGTAATGAAAACCACTTTACAATAGATGCTGGAATCGTCCACCATTCTGTTGAAGACACAAATTCACCTGACAACACATGTTGGCGGACACTCTTTTCAGCATGTTGGATGGTATGTCCCTCACAGCTGTAATGATGTTGTTCCACAGGTCCTGTACCGTCTTAGGGTTGCTGTGGTAAACTGTGTCTTTCAGATAGCCCTACAACTAAAAGTGTGGAGGACTCAAGTCTGGTGAGCGAGGTGGCCAAAGTTTTTTCGAGATTAACTGATCGTGGAAGAACTCGTGGAGCCATCTCCATTGTGTCGTTTGATGTGTGGCATGTTGCTCCATCTTGTTGAAACCAACAGTAACGTTCATGTTTTTCCAGCATCGCTACAAATTGATGGATGATGTCTGCACACACAGCGGAATTTACTGTTGTGTCGAAAAAAAAAATGGCCTACAATTCGCCGTCTAGACGTGGCGCACCCCGTTCCAACTTTCTGACAGTTAAGTCCAACCTCATGGAATGCGTGTAGATTCTCCACAGCCCATATGTGAGTGTTTTGGCTATTGACATATCCATTCAAATGAAACCATGCCTTGTCACTGAAAAAAAGTGTTGTTAATTTGGTTAGTCACATTGTTGCGTGTGAAACTCTTAAACCATTGACAGCAGGCAATGCGCTTTTCTGAGTCCATAGCTCTTGCACTACTCGAATTATGTACGGCCATAGCTTTAGACTTTTAGTAGCCCTCTGGCAGGCTGAATACGATGCCCCTAACTCTTGAGACAGCCGCCGAAGTGACTTCTGGGGAGAGCGCTGCAGGGAAACGTGAATTTTCTCCAGAAATGGGGCCGTCACCACCCACGGACGGACGGACGCTTTTAGGCTTATCCTGAACACTGCCTGTCTCGCGAAACTGATTCACAAGGTCATACACAGTTGTTTTCCCTGTTATAGAAGCATCAGGAAACCTCCTTTGAAATAGCTGGATGCAACGTTGGTAATATATTTCAGCAAAATAAACTTCTAACAAAGCGACTCTCTGTTCTTGCATGAGACTCATAGCTGACTGAACATTACTGCTTGCAAGTGCCCGCGTAAGTGTAGTGTCACGTGGCGCAGCTTGTTCCCAAGGTCACACAGCAGCCACAAGCAGCAATACTCGAATATCTTTTTATGGTTTTACAGCAAATATGTTTTAAAATATAGAGTTTGGGAACTTTTGAATCACCCTGTATTTAGTTAAGAATCATTTAGGAAAAATATCTTTGCCAAAAAATCTCCAAAACTGAAAAAGTAAAAAAAAAATCCCTGGAAGAAAAACTCCTTTGTTTGAAAATGTAATTGACAATTCAGTGGAATACTATTGCACCATAAGTCAGAAACGATGGTGGTCGATTTCACTCGGTTGGTTTGTGGATCCAGCGGGCACTACTTATGCTACACCAAGGACTGGGGTTAGACTTGTTTATAATGAGGAGGCTCTACCCCTTGGACCAACGGATTAACAAGACTTCTGAACATCGGCTAATCATCAATGATTCAGTTGGACTTGAGCCCAAAACTTTATGATCCCAAGCTAAGACGACAGCCCCCTTCCAATAGGGACTTTCATGAAGTAGGAAGTCTGGCAATTAGAATCTTTGCAATCAGGTTTGTGGATCCATAGAGCACTACTTATGCTACACTGAGGACTGGGGTTAGACTTATTTATAACGAAGAGTCTATAACCCAGGACCAAAGGATTAATGAGACTTCCGAACCTTGGCTAATCATTAGCGATTCAGTTGGACTTGAGCCGAAAACTTTAAGGTCTGAGCCCAGAAGGCAGCCTCCTTCCAATAGGGACTTGCATGAAGTAGGAAGTCTGGCAATTAGAATCTCCCCAATCAGAATGAATATTCAGTCTTAAATTAATAGCAATCTTACCACCCTTCAAAAAAAAAGAAATGTGAAGTGGAAAAAGTTTTAACTCATTGCTGCAAAACAAAAAATTGTGTTTAATCTATTATTCCCAATTCTTCATTCTATGAAGAAGTCCTTCAAATTGAATATATTAAATTAATGATATAATAAAAATTGCAGACATCTTTAATGAGATGATCTGAAGTTTGGGAAAAATGTGATCATATGCTACAGGTAGCTTCATTTCCGTCGTTTGAAGGATTGAACGTATAGCTCATGTGTAAACCGCTTCCCTACCCTTTACAGTTTCCGCACAGCTATTTCTCCAGGGCACGAGGCACATAAGATTTCTATGTTTAAGAATGCACGTTCGTAAATCGGGGACAAAAAAAATAATTGGTTTCTGCTGTTCCCACTACTAAAAGTAGTGCTGGTATGCAAATTTTGGGTAAAAAAAGTGTTGTTATGATATATCGGCATATACCTGCCCATTTTGAGCACTGCATAAATTAAATGTAAAAGTTGCTCACACGAATGGTAACTTAAACATGAATAAGATGTAATTTCATATTAAATCATTGCTAAATGGCATCTTGCTTCAGAATTTATTTATAAATGAGTGGTAGGCAATGCACGTAACTAACAAACAAATTAAGAAGATAGTGTAGAACACGCAAAGTTATGTACAAAAAGTTTAGGGCAAATATATTTCAGCCATTACTATGGCCTTCGTCAGTGTGACTACGATTGGTTTACATTGCCAGATTGGAAAGGTAAGTTTTGTAATGGTAACTCTGGGTGACGTGATGCAATGAGGGATTTCCAGATGTAAGGAATGAAAATGGGGAGCTCAGAGTTGCAATTTTTGAAAAATAAAATTTCCTAATTTTCTCTAAACCTCAGAGCATATACCGATTTTGGAAGGGAACCAACTTTTTAGTATCGGACCAAAGTGGAATAGCAGAAGTGTCAGCCATGGTAAGAAGAGACAAGGAAGATGAAGGTTTTCCAAATTTCACAGTGAAATTTTTTGATAACTCTTCCTTCTACACTACTTTCTTTTTCATTAGAATTTATTTATTTTCCTGGCAGTCTCTTCACCACCCTCTCATAAATGACCTTTAACTTCCTTTATCATGTCTATCTTTCATAACAATAGGTCAGCTCAAGGCTTTGTTCTTCATTCAGCATCTGTATATAGTATGTTTTCTGTACTTTGCTGGTTCTGTTTTATAATTCTTTTTCAAGCTTCTCTGTTACATTTTTTGATAACTCTTCCATGGTAATTAAAACTTAAAACCTGTTAAAGAAATGTATGAGAAAAATTAAATCACGTACCAAAATTTATATAAAATATAAGTAACTTCCATATTGTTATCCTTTTTCCAAGTTTCATTGGACCTAAGGGCAGGCAGCATTCACTTCCCCTTCCATTCTGATCCCCATTTGCCCACTCACTGCTGTGGGTGGCAACTTCTTGCCTGAGGATAAAAATGTGAAAAATTAAATTTTCTGAATTTTCATTTTAAAAAGCTGAATTTTTTGTAGATGCCCTAACTTGGTCAAATAAAGTTACCCTGAAAGTTTTGCTTGAATCCAGAGAAAACGTTTTAAATTAAACACGCACGCACGCACGCGCACGCACACACACACACACACACACACACACACACACACACACACACACACACACACACACACACACACACACACAGTTATGACATTTAGAGAATGACAAAATGCATTTCTAACTCAAAAAGTTTTTACGTTATAAAGGCAAAATTTTCAGGGTCACTTTGTTTTAATAAAAGATGGCATCTGTAAAAAATTCTGTTCATTTAGATGAAAATTCAGGAGAAAGATAATCCATACTTTTATTTCCTAGTATGTAAAGCTCAACAATGCCAGGCTGGCTGCACTGCGGGATCCCTATTTTCAGTAATCATCTTGGTGCCATCTACTACGGACATTGCAACACATTTTTGTCAGCTTCAATCCAGCTGAGTGATGCATTCTCGCCTTAAAAAGAATGCCACCATGAGGTAGCGATTTATTTTTATTTTATTTTTACCAGATTTCAACAGTTTCAAAGAAAAATAATTGTGCCAATCCTAACAAAATTTGATCACTGCACAACAGTTATAAAATCAAATGCAATATAACAAAATTCTGTCATATCTACACCAAAATGTGTCATTTTATCGGAGTTTTCACAAATCTTCTGGGGTGACTGGAGCAGGTTATCAATCCCAGAGCAACTATGGGCAAACAGGAGCACTTGGTAACTCTGTATATATGGATGTACCTTTTTGACACATTCATATATAACCTATCTACCAACAAGTAATTGGACACCCCTGTAATCGGCAATATCTGCGGTCCTGATACACGTCACGGTCGCCGCCGTGAAATATCGTGTGGGAAACAACAACGCGACCAGTCGCATGCAAGATACCACGCAGTTCGGAGCTCTCTGATTTCGAGAAAGGTGTAATCGTCGGATATCACAGAAATGGCCGATCCATACGTGACATATCCAGCGAGTTGAAGTACCCAAAATCGGCAGTGGCCTACGTGATTGGCAAGTGGAAGATGAGAGGTGACTGTTGGAATGTGTCCCGACCCGGCAGACCCACAAAACTGGGAGTTAGAGACCGACGCGTGCTGGCCAGAGAAATTCGGAAGAACCGCACCAAATCGATGGGCTACATTCACGAGGAGTTTCAACAGGCATCCGGGAGTGTTCTTTCGATGAATACCATCCATAAGGAAGCCCATCTTCTCGGTTATCATGTACGTGCTGCTGCCCACAGGCCTTTGATCACCAAGTCCAATATCGCTGCTCGGCTAACGTGGTGCAAAGAACATCGACAGTGGACCGTTGAACAGTGGAAACAGGTTCTCTGGAGCGACAAATCAAGGTTCACCCTCTACCGTTCAGATGGCAGGGTCTGGGTTTGGCGTCTGCCTGGAGAACGCCTCCTGCCGGAATGTATTGTGCCAACTGTGAAGTTCGGCGGCGGTGGAATTATGCTATGGGAGCGTTTCTCCTGGTATGACACGGGACCCTTGGTCGCAATTCCTGGTAGACTCAACGCTGAGACCTACTGCACCATTTTGGATGACCATACGCTTCCTACGTTGTGGCAGTTTTACGGGGTGGACCCATGTTACTTTCAGGATGACAATGCCACCTGTCATGTTGTGAGGTCCACCATGGCTTGGTATGGCGACAATGGGGTTAATCGAATGGACTGGCCTGTGCAGAGCCCGGACCTTAACCCTATCGAGCACCTCTGGGACGAGTTGGAGCGTCGATTTAAGGGGTGCCCCCACCGTCCGAAATCGGTGAAGGAACTGACCTGTCTTCTCCAAGCCGAGTGGAAGAAAATACCGCTAGCCGTCGTACAACACCTGGTTGTGAGTATGCCCCGGAGGGTCGCAGCTGTAATCGCCGCTCGTGGAGGCTCCACCAACTACTGAAGGTGAATGAACTTTGTTTTCCTTTGCTATCACAGGTGTCCAATTAGTTGTTGGTAGATAGTGTAGTTTTAATGAATTAAGCCAGACTATTCTTAATAATAGTTATCATTTTTGTTTTGGCTTCTAAACACACATTGATGAGTGTAGAGATCTTAGCAAGGAATTTTTTTTGAGTGTGTGGTTTTGTCCTATGCCTCCTTGGACAGAAGTAGATATATATATTGGATTCTATGTTGTGTAAGTTCCAATATCAATTCCCAGTAACCTTTTTCATTTATTATTTTTATTTTGTCTTTACAGTATTTAAAATTGTGTTATAAGCCATTTGCAATATTTTGGAATTTTGGAGAAAGTGGTAAAGTGAAGTTAAAGGCTAATGAAAATGTTTGTTTTCAGAAATGTGCCAAAGCAGTAGAACCGTCTTTGGGATGGGGTTGGGGTTTATGACAATATAAGAAACCCATTTTTATATAACACTAGGGATAGATATGAAGTCTTCCACTACCATTGGATTTGATATTTATTTAGAATTGAAGAGCTCTTTTCAAGCTATTGTGCAGGACTCAACAACATAGTCTCTTGCAGCATCTATAACCAATTTCCCTTAAAATCTTCTACCAATCATGAAAAATTTTTCAAGAGTGAATCCATCATCTTTTGAGTTCAGAGAAAATTTATATGAAAATCTGACTCGTGTAATCAGTTTTTTCTTCTTTTTACTGGGGTATGATAAATATATTGTAACCAGGGGTAGACAAAATTCCTAAACTTTTAGATGCCAGCCAGGGGCATATGTAGAATATTTTGGTAGGTGGGGCAACGAAAAATAGAAGTTTTTGAAATGCACCAGAACAAAATGTAAAGTTAATGATAATGAGAAAAAGAAGAAAAAATTAAACCATTTTTTCTAATGTAAGTTCATGCATTATTATTGAATTAAAGCATTTTTTTTCAAATGTAAGTTGCATTTTAGCCAAAAACATAAAAAAAAAAAAAAAGAGAGAGACACTTTCAGGAAGCCAAGGCTCCTCTCCCTTCCCCTTCCTCTCCCCTTCCCCATACATACCTAGTTCCAGCACATTTTTCCAAGACATACGAAGAGGAACTCAGGACAAATACAAACAAAAATCACACATACAGAACTGTGACTAACAGTCAGAATTAATGTATTATTTCTTAGATATTTATTGTTCAATAATTCAGTGCAATATCCACAACTGAAATTAGGGAACATATTATGCTTTTGTATTAATAGTTACATTTCAAAATAAGTTTTCATTTCAGAAAGTTCAGCTTGGTCTTCTGACGCATAATATTCAGTAAAACCATTAATGAATAAATGCACTTATAAGCACCCCATGTAAAATCAATGTCATTGTTATGAAAATCTCTGATGCTTACTCTGCATGCATGCACATATCTGTCTTGGGTTGAACCTCAGCTTGAATCACTACTGCTGATATTGCTGCAGAATTCATAGCTCCACTGGTGGGAGTGCCAAAAACATATACTGACATATTTATTCTTCTGATTTTATGGTAAGTTGTCTACAAAAAATAAGCAAACAGAAAAAAATCCATATATTGTGCTTGTTGCTTTATTAAAGAGATGGAAGCTTCATAATGGAAATCCAAATTTTGTAAAATAAGAATTTCAGAATAGAATTAGGAAACTCAGACACCAGGTAAAAATTTTCAGGCACCGTGGTAACTGGGCATCTTGGATTTGTCTATCCCTGATTGTAACAGTATTTGGGGAGATACCACACAAAAGTTTAGATACAGCACTGAAAATTGCAACTGACTCCAGAAATTTTCCTGAATTTCCTCAAATACTATGTATATCCCACTGTGTGACGCCAGTTGTAACCAAAGCGACCAAAATGATTGATACCAGTTTGTTACATGACCTTTATACCATTACATAAGTGTTATCATGTATCTGAGGACTTCCTGGGCCCCCAAAAGTTACACATAGAAACGAGTAATAAAGTGGTCCACATTTAGAATAGTTCCCAAAGATATAATGACTCTCTAACATCAACTAAAACTCTACTGTGGAATTAACTTTTTACGGGTCTTATAAAGGTTATTAAAAAAAAAGTTGGTGGTCAAATTTTCGAACTAAAGCGTAGTTCGTCATCAGGACTACGTCACTGCAGTAGTTGCTGCCACTCAGTCGGAAGAGTCCAACCGCAGTCCTGATGACGAACTAGGCTTTAGTTCGAAAATTTGACCCCCAACTTTTTTGAATAATAACCTCTATAAGAACTGTAAAAAATTTAATCCCACAGTACAATATGAATAGAGGTGCCATATATTAATTTACAACTAAAACTCTACTTCAGCACAAATTTACCTAATACTTCTGTTAAAGCCAGGATAATGCTTCTGTTAGTAATACTAGTTCAGATCACTGGATCAAGAGTATCAAGACATTACTAACACATTATTGGAGTATTACTTAATTCAGTCAATGCATTCTGCTCAGTTAACTGGATCCACAGCTTTGGTTATCCCAGAACAGTTTAATGAATAAATGTGGTTAAAGATGCATTGGTTTAACTTGCTACATGGTCTGTCTCTCTCTCACTCTCATTGGGCACACTTTAACACAAACAAACATGCTGATTTAAATCCCACATAAAACACTTGCAACAAACGTAAAGGCACACACTACTATACATGAATGAGCTGGTGTACTGAAATATTTCCTTCCTGTAGCATACTACAATGAAAATTCTGACCTCTACATCCATCACTAAACCATTGGCCCTATGCCCCCCACTGCTTCTCCAAGGCACAGTAAGCCTTTTTGGACATACAGACATACAGTACATTCAGGTAGTGCTTCTGCTCCAGTGATTCCATGTTGAATGGCAGCTGCCTCATCTTCTGGCCATTAATTATCTCATGCCATTGGCTAGCTAAGGGGTGAAACTTCCTTTCTGAGAATGTCTCCTCTCCATTCACTTAGTCAGTAGTTTTCTCACTCTGAAGTTTCCTACATTTCAGAATTCTGAAATGGACCACTTATAATGTTATGGCCATTTCATCTCAGAGTAGTGACTTCTTTTTTTCTCAATTTAGTACTTTACCTTTTAAAAGACTATCCGTCTCTGCATAAATGTTGGAGCCAAACATTCCTCATCATTATGGCGGAATGTTTTTTGGTGTCCACCAAGGGTCTATCTGCTAAGAGGACTCAGTAGCTTAGTGTTTTTGTGTTTTTTGCTGCCATGATGGTTTGTTAACACCATTATATGTTTACATATATTTTCACTGCATTAAATGTTTCATACAGAGTCCCAATCATCATCCATGCTGTTCCCGGAGAGTAGCAATATGCCTTGCTTCCCATTTAGAACTAAGATTTCTGAAACTTTTAATGCCAATTTTCATCCTTCAAAATTCACAATATGAACATTTAGCAAATATTCCAGTTGGTTTACACTTTTTTAATACTACATACATACATACATACATATATATCACTAAGCTGTTATCTGAGATTCAGAGGTTAGCTCCAAAAAAAGAAATACAAACTACCAGATAATTTTTACTTACTGTTTCCGTATCAAACTTCTCCATTTACAGCGATCTTGACATACAACTCTGGCTTCACTGACATCTATCACATGCCATACACAAGATATTCTATACTTCATACCCATAATCTTTTTCTCATGCAGACATTCCTGAATCAGATCCTCCCATGACTTCCTTGGCCTTCACTGCCTTTCCTTCCTGCCACTTGGGCTAAAAAGATTTTCTTAGTAAGCATCTCATCACTCTCTCTTTCAACATGGCCAAATCACCAAAGCAGGTTAGTCTCCACCTTGCTAACAACATTTTGCTTCACATCACACAACTGCAACACATCTTCATTCATCACACAATCAGAACGTGTCTTGCCACAAATCACCCATAAGTAAAGCATTTCTCCAACACACACAAAAGACTTCTATGCTTCTTCTGCAGTACCCAGGTTTCACTGTTATACATCAGAGTAGGAACAATTACACTTTCATACACAGCCATGCGGGACTCTCTTGAGAACCCATTATTCCTGTGAAAACCTCCCAGAGCAGCCATGACTTTCAATGAAGAATTCACTCGCCTAATAATTTCACCATCTAATTTGTTCTCCCTGTCAAACATGCTTCCTAAATACACAAACTCACTCACCTGGTCAATCACTGTGCCATTTATATTTACATTATATTCAGTGCTACCAGTTCCTCTCTCAAAAACCATACCTTTGTTTTTTCCTTATTTATACTCAGTTTTAATTTCATGCAAACTTCGTACATCCAGGACAACATACTCTGCAACTCACTTTTGCTCTCTGCCAACAGGACAGTGTCATCAGCATACAGCAATCTGCACACACAATCACCAAGACATAAGCCAGTATCATCTATTTTGGCATCACACATCCATAAATATATTAAACAGCATGGTGACATTACACAACCTTGTCTGACTCCTGCACCAATAGAGAACCATTTTGATAAAACACCATTCACTCGTACACAAGCTCTACTGCCAGTATACATGGCTTTTACACTACTAAATAGATTCCCAATAACACCATATTCATTCAATACCTTCCCCAAAAGTGTCCTATTTACTCGGTCGTAATCTTCCTCTAAATCTATGAAGGCAGCAAAAACGTTCTTACCAACAGCCAGATACTTTTCAATCATCATGCGTAATGCAAAAATTTGATTAGTGCAGCCTTTACCAGGCATAAAACCACTCTGAACATCCCACATTTTCTGTGATGTAAGACCCTGTACTTCTTCAATAGCAACCTTACCAAATACCAAACACTTTCCCTGGCACACTCAGTAGGCTAACACCACGATAGTTCTTGCAATCAGTCTGATCACCTTTTCCCTTATACAACGGAACAATGACAGCATCCTTCCAATCCCGAGAGACCATTCCTAACTCCTAGCACAACCAGCAGATTTCAGTTAACCAGTCAATTACAGTCACCACCATATTTCAACATCTCGGCAGTTATGCCATCAACTCCCGTTACCTAAGGTGAAGAAAAGGACATTGTTTGAACATGATAATTAATACAGCAATCGGACATCGCCAAATTGACTGTAATTACTGTTTCACACGTGAATTAAACCACATCAGAAAACTTGAAAATTTCGCCGCTGTGGAGCGATTTAATTCACATGTGAAACAGTAATTACAGTCAATTCGGCAACGTCCGATTGCTGTGTTAATTATCATGACGTATTTACCACTTATTATGAGAAGAATATTTCTTTAACTCTAAAGACATTGTTTGAAGTATTAACTAGCAGCTTCTTATAAACAAGAGCTGAGTACATGGTAACAATTAAATACAGCATTCCTATGTTGAAAAGTAAGACTTTTATATGGCTGCTATGTATTTGTGAAGATTTATTCTGCATAAATTTCTGTAATCTTATAATGGATGCATGATTATTAAAAGCTGTTTTGCAAAGTTAGAAGTTTCATTACTGTCTGTTATATATGGCATTAGCATTTTAGTTCCATGATTACTGAAACTGGAAAATCTAGAGTGGGCAATTTGAAACATGTTTTAATTTTTGTTGTATTTCAGGGGTGACCATACATCTCTTGATTTTTCTTGACTGTGATACCTCCCAAGACAGAATGTGTGGTGTTTAGTATTGATGGTTCTTTTACAGCCAGTGTTTCTGTGTCAGGAAAGGATCCCAAAGTTAGAGCAGGAGCTGTCGATGTAGTCAGGTACTTAAGAGCTTATGTATTTTTTTAAATATTTTATGTTTATATTGATATTTGATTCATGTTTTACTATTTTTTTATGTTTGAACCATGTGCCTCATTCATTAAATATTTTAGTTCTTTACCTTAAAATTGCTTAATTCATGTGTGAGAAATTTTATGTGCTTTGGTTGGTAAAAAATTCAAGTAATGATAATATTCATGATCTTTTAAAAAAATTATTTACATTGTAATATAGTGAGTGTCACTCCCAGTGGTGATTTTTGGTCTAGCTTGGTTCAGAAAGGTGACATCTATATATTAATTGTATGAGGTTTTTTACTGTGTGTCCTATTTTGAGAGAACAGCTGAACATAAAGATATGGTTGAGGTATCAAAATAAAGGTCTTACCATGTAGATGTGCCAAGAGAAAAATGAGATTGGGGCAACAGTTTGGGCATTGTGGGGTGGCAAAGTTCCCATGCAAAGTCTATGAGAGAAGCGTGTGGTTGACATTCGATCGCCTGCGGTTGACTTACGCACTATTGAAAGCAGAAGCATGAAGGGACTGAGATAGTCCAAAGTCTCTTTTCTAAGCGAACCGTTGCGCAAAGCAACGCTAGCAGGCATTCGTATTAAAGTTTTTCTCATCGGCACAGCGAACACTCTCGAATACCTGATTGCGTTACACTGTTGGACCGTGTGATGTATATATACAATCCAATATTCATTCAATGCAGTTTATTAACTTAAGTAAGACGTTTCCCATTATGTAAAGATGTAAATAAACATTCTGTTGACCATTGTTAGTGAAAATATTACGGGCGACTGCTTATAGCCCATTGAGTTGCTCACGGTGGTCGTTAAACCTCCAGTCAAAAAAAAAAAAAAAAAAAAATACCATGAACCTGGACTATTATCTCTACTGAAGTGGTTGAATGAGTTTGTCAGTCAAATAAAGTTTACATTTGTTGTTTCATATGAGTTTATTCTTTAAAAAAAAAACAAAAAAACTAACCATCGATTCCGACGGGTGAAGAGTATTTGCAACGCAAATCTCACTCCGACAACATTTACAAACACAGTTGTGATTGAAGATGAGAGTGAAAGAGTGCGCTATCCAGTTGAATTTTTGCACACGATCGAGATGAGTGGACTTCCGCCTCATGTTTTACGACTGAGAAAAGGGTGCTGTTGTGATGCTCATCATGATCCTGGCCGCCCCAGTGATGCAGTGGTCTAAGCGCTGGCTTATGATGACTCGTTTCTGAAGGGTTCGCACCCCGGTCAGGCACGGATGTTGTGTTTGTCTTACAGCATTGGCTCTCTCCCTTCCCTTTCCTGGAACCAGTGACCCTAAATTAAGGACAGGCGACTGCTTATAGCCCTTTGAGTTGCTCATGGTGGTGGTTAAACCTTCAGTCAAAAAAAAAAAAAAAATGAACCTGGACTATATTGCCTTTACTGAAGTGGTTGAATGAATTTGTCAATCAAAAAAGTTTACATTTGTTATTTCATATGAGCTTACTCTTAAAAAAAACAAAAAACAAAAAACTAACCGCCGATTCTGACGGGTTTTGTCTAGTTGTTTAATTAATTAACCCAGTGTTTTAGTGAATCACTTTTTAATTTAATACAATAGTAATAATTAATGACGTCATGGCTTCCTCTAATTACTTTCAGTACCATAAATACTTAAACGGGAATTATAGAAGATAAATTTATTAAGGTACAGTACCTCTCAAATTTTCGATCTATACACTAGTCATAGTCAGGAGTTCTTGTGTCTTACTACTTCCGCAGGTCTGGCGACCAAGCCTGATGGATTTTCCTTCCAGAATGGTTGTTGATGTTGCCACCTTGTGTCTTGTAAATTTCCAGGGATTCTTCTAATTTTCCGATAATTGCGTGGGATTGATAAGTGATCACTTTCCAGGAGCCCCAGTCTATTTTGTGACCAGTTTGTTGTATGTGACTGTCTAATCCTGTTTTATTTTAAATGTTCCTTATTGCTGCTTTGTGTTCACTAATTCTGGTGGTTAACCTTTGTCCTGTTTGTTTCTCCTATGTATGGTAAACCACATGAACACTCGATTTTATAAATGACTCCTTGCTGGAGTAAAGTATTTTCTTCTCTTTCTTTTAGGGATGGTAAGTATTATTCAATTTTATTTAAACCTAGAGGCCACCTAATTTTATATCTATTGCTGATTTTCTTTAGTTTTTCAAACAGTCCCTTGTGGTAAGGGACTTTTCTTGTGAATAAATATTAAATTTTCTAAGGAAAAACATAAAAACAACTTAAAATCAGTCTTATTACAAAATGATTACCTTTCAAAAGAAATTCGTGAACTACTTGAAGAAAATCCTACTAGGAACAGAACTTGCACTAAAGACAAAAATAAAGAGAAAATTGAATATTTATTCACAAGAAAAGTCAGTTTACCACAAGGGACTGTTTGAAAAACTAAAGAAAATCAGCAATAGATATAAAATTAGGTGGCCTCTAGGTTTAAATAAAATTGAATAATACTTACCATCCCTAAAAGAAAGAGAAGAAAATACTTTACTCCAGCAAGGAGTTATTTATAAAATCGAGTGTTCATGTGGTTTACTATACATAGAAGAAACAAACAGGATGAAGGTTAACCACCAGAATTAGTGAACACAAAGCAGCAATAAGGAACATTTAAAATAAAACAGGATTAGACAGTCACATACAACAAACTGGTCACAAAATGGACTGGGGCTCCTTGAAAGTGATCACTTATCAATCCCACGTAATTATCGGAAAATTAGAAGAATCCCTGGAAATTTACAAGACACAAGGTGGCAACATCAACAACCATGCTGGATGGAAAATCCACCAGCCTTAGTCGCCAGACCTGTGGAAGTAGTAATATGCAAGAACTCCTGACGATGATCTATTGTATAGATCGAAAATTTGAGAGGTAATGTACCCTAATAAATTCATCCTCTATAATTCCCGTTTAAGTATTAATGGTATTTTAATACAATAGTTTAAGTGAATTACTGAGCATAGCTGTGTATTCAATGAATAAATGAATGAGTGAAGTACGGGACTACACCATTGTACAATACAAATTTGGAAGATGTGAATCTGTTTATTGGTGTAAATATGACATGGATGTGACTTAATATCCAGGTCATATTCACACCAATAAACGGATTAACATCCAGATTTGTATAGCTATGTGTTATAATAATGATATTGAATTGATGCCACATCAGATGGCTGCTTTACTAATGGCAAAAGGAGGACATACAAAGTATTAAGTAGGTGATCATGATTCAGTGTGTATGCAGGTACTACTTACAGAGCCATATCAGATGGTAGTACGAGTTCTAAGTTGTAATGTCTTCTAATCCAGTTATATATGGCTACAAGCCACAATGTTATCTAACCAACTTCTATGTGTTAACAAGTTCAAAATTTTGTCAAGCCAAGTTAAAACACAATTTGGTTTGTTGAGTTAGAAGTGCCTACAAGTTTGAAGTTATAGTGTCATTTAGTTCAGTCAGATGTTTCCTTCTAAAAAGCTGAAGTTATTGCTTTTTCTTTTTAAGTTCTATAGATGTTTTCATGGTCGAATAATATATATATATATATATTTGTAGAAATTCTTTCTCTGTTTCATTTTACTGATATCAAGAAATTCTTTAATAATTATTTTTCTGCATTTATTATTTTCCAGGCACTGGCAAGAGTTAGGCTACTTAATAATTTACATTACGGGAAGACCGGACATGCAACAACAGCGAGTTATGTCTTGGTTATCCCAACACAATTTTCCTCTTGGCCTGGTTTCCTTTGCTGATGGTTTGTCCACTGATCCTTTAAAGCATAAAGCAGAATATTTAAGGCATCTTCAAGCTACTGTAAGGAAACTTTTCGTTCACTTTGTGAAATTTGCGTTCATGTGTGATTGCCCTTTTTATTTACTTTTTGTTTTGTGATGTAACATTTATTGTACCCACACTTGGCCAAAAAATTATCTTTATGATAAGACAATCATGATAATAAATGACAGTACAGCAAAATCTGCCTAGCAAAGTCATCCACACTTCTGTGAAAAAATTACTGTTTTGACATGTGACTGCCAAATAGAGCTATTCAATCTGCCAAAATATCTATCTCTGTCTATTGTCTCTCCATCCATCCGTACATGCATACATACATAAAATATCTCCCCACTTGAAAATAAAATAAAAAAGGCTTACCATTTTTAGTGCAGTCTGGTGTGTAGTGCTTGTCCTATCTTTATTTCTTCCCAGCCATTTAATTACAGTAATCCCCTAAAGTACATTGTCTCCACTTACCAGGGTTCATACAGCAGGGTCCAAACCTCTTTCCAGGACTATTTAAGGACTTTCCAGGACTAATATACATCATTTTTCAGGTTTGCATTTTTTATAACCATACAAAATATAAATACAGTCAAACCCTTATTTAACGGACTGTGATTTAATGAATTCCACGATTTTTCATACATTTTTTATGGTACGGGTGGAATCTCATTGAAATTACTGCTTGGGGTTTCCCAATTTAACGAACACATTTCCTCAATTTTAACGAAAATTTTTAATTTTTTTAAACCACCAAACAAGCCAGGTAGCACAGCCTTGCAATCTAACGTAGGCCCAACATTGAGCCACCGACTTTTAGGAATAGAAGGCGGTGGCTCAGTGTTGGGCCTAGGTTAAATTGCAAGGCTGTGATACCTGGGTATGTTAACCAGCATTTTCACGTTGAAAGTTAGCTAGAAAGAGAGAGAGCCTCACGTAACAGGAAAATTTTGTGCATGCAGTTAACCAGTGTTTCAAAGAACACTAACTGTGACACAGCTTGACAGAATCATAAGTCAGTTCACCTTTTCTGCGACTATCAAGCGTAACCTTATAGGTGAAAGCAAATGACCAACAAGTTCCAAAGGAGTGGGAATGTTTTCTTGCATGGGTGGGAAGCGGGAAAAAGAAAGGCGGTTTGGGGGAGGAAATCTGGAGTACCTTAGAGATTTTTGTTTTTAGCTACAGACAGAACAATAGCTTTCTGTGAACTCAGGGGACACACATTGTATGTACCCATTCCTGAACCTCTGGAATTCTTCCTCAAATTACACTTCTTTTCTTCTCAGTGTTAAATCTGCAGGTCAAATTAAACAACACATCTCATTATGCAGCTTAGAATACTGAAATCGTTATTTAAGAAGCTAAAATGCTCGGAAAAAATCAACTAACCTATTTTTCTTGCAATTTTAAAGTACACGTAAATTTTGATGCTACATATTGAAATCTAGTATTTACGAATTACGTATTTAATATGCAAAGTAAATGTGTACGTATTATAACATTTTTTATAATAAATTTCGTAATTAAAAGTACTATAAATAATTTAAATTTCATTGGATGAAAGAGAACTTAGCTGCTTACATATTCTGTTATGAGTACTAGCTTAATTTGAATAAGACTTCCTCGACTTAGCGAATTCCACGATTTTACATACAAGAAAGACTGTTGGCCCCTTGAAGTTCGTTAAATCGAGGTTTGACTGTACATTAATTTATTAAAATAATTAATATAGAAAGAAAAAAATACCTCAATAACTATGAAGTAGCTCAGACTAATTCTTTATGACCCACTCTTTTTTTTCTGCTGCACAGTGAGTTTATTTTTTTGTATTCTTATTTTACTTAGTAGATATTATACAAAAAAATTATAATTATGTCAAATGACTTTTAGTTAACACTTTTAGATTCATTATGTCTCATCATGTGGCTTTTCAATCCAGATACACCGTGTTGGAAATGTGTCAAACTTTTTCATGCACAATTTGCAATGAGCTCTAGATTTGTTACTGGCATTGGGTAACAGCCAACCTGAAAATAAACTGTTCTCTAACCAAACTTCGTGGACAAAAAGGCAAAGTAATCAACATACATGCAAAAAAGCTGAAGTGGAACGTAATAAAATGTCTATGCACGCTATGAACTTGAACAAACACTACTTACCGTAGTCAAGTTAAAGAGCTTTAGTAAAGTCTAAAACCAATATGTACAATTAAAATGTGAGATCTTTCAAGAACACTCTGTTTCCATCCTCAAACAAAATTAATCATGTACATGTCCAGGTATATATACAAGTTTATGAGGCTCGAGAAGGTGTATAAAGATTGAAACGAACATGCGCTGATCGGACGAATAGTGTACCACCACGTTGAAATGGCCAAGTTTCAGAAAATCACCACCACGTTGAAATGGCCAAGTTTCAGAAAATCATGGCATTCTCAAAATGGGAAATGACCATAGTAACAAGTTGCAAGGTAAGTATATTACAAAATTGATGTCAAAACACAAATATACATTGAGATAAAACACATTAGGTAAGCACAAAAAATTATTGATATGACGTGGGCTAAGAGCTCAAACTAAGTCCTGGGATTTTGTAAAACAAGTCTGTCCATGGCTGAGAAATTACGCATGGGGACAAATCATTGCAGCAAATGTCCTTAAGTGCATGAATGCATAAGCTTTCAGCCAAAAGCAAAGAAGACAAATCGCATTGAGTGGTTAGAATCGCAGCATGGTCCCAAATGGGGAAGTGGATTCCACTGAGAGTCAATCTTGCCAATGCCGTGTTCTGTTCATGGACCCCATCTTCACACAGTGCTTGAGTTCAGACACACGGACCCGGAGAGAATGCCTCGTGGAACCAATATAAAGTTTGGTGGGTACGTCTTTGTCCACAGCTTGCATAGAGATAACATAAACCCTATGACATTCATGTTGCACAACAGAGTCACGGTCCTTCTTAATCAGTGTCGAAATGTTCGTTGTCCTGAGGTTGAAACCCAGCCCATAGCACCTACAGACTTCTTCTACTTCAGACTTCTTGGAATACACATTTTCCAGCCATGCTCCGAAAGAAGGACTAAAATAATCTGTAACCAGTGATCGAACAACAAACCACAACCTTGTTGTTAAATGAACAGAGTAACAAATGCGAGCGATGGAACAGAAAACATAAACAGGTGAACGTAAACAAACAATAAAAAAATGGAGCTCGGGTAAAGACGGAAGTACCTAAATACAAGTGTAGCCTGCAAGCATTTCTCAGGACATGTGAAACAGTTCATGCTGGGTGGGGATTGGTTATTGAGCCCAGGTGGCCACTGCTTTCCGCTTGAGCAATGTAGACATGGAGAGTAGTTCCTCCCACATCACTGCATTCACCTCCAAATTCTCTTTTAGCCAGTTGGTGAGTGCATGCCTGTTGCCTGCTACACTGTCCTCCCTTCAAGGCCATTTTGCCATTGTGGCGCATGTGGGAATTCTGGTGTGACAGCCCGGGCTTTTTGGTTATTGGGGCTTTCATCACCCAGTTTATGACACAAAGAGAAGATAGCCATAATGGCAAGAGTTGCCTATCGAGTTTTACAAAAAAAAAAAAAAAACCCCTATCCACATGTAGAAGAAAGTCTCCTAATTTCAAGGACTTTATGACAAAAAATACAATTTACCAGGACTCCACAAGAGCAAACCTGCCATTTTCAAGGATTTTGAGACCTGGAAAATAAAATTTTCAGTTTCTAGACCTAAGTTAGGGTTTGATCCAGATCCTGTGCAAATCCTGGCTTACGTCACTCCACACTTACGTCATTCGACCCAAACTATACAAAAAGGGTGGGGTTTACGATTTTTTTTTTTGTGTGCTTTTGACATCACATGCTTAAATGAAAAGAAGGATGAGTCTGGGAGGAATAGTGTGGAGGGAGAATTGCAACTAAAGACATGGGCCGTGGGTGGCCTAGTGGGCAACGTTCGTGACTGCTACGAAAAGGGCCTCAGGTTTCACCCCAGGCAGGTACGAACGCTCGCTCGATCCACTAAATATCTGCCGTGCGTCGGATGGGCACGTTAAGCCGTTGGACCCCGGGTACTGGCCTTCCGGTAATAAATAAGGGCGTCTTCCTCCCCCTTTCTACTTTGCTTCCGTGTCACTTTCCTATCGGGCGCTCTAGCCCAAATCAACTAGTTTCCTATTTCTAAGGGTTGTTTAAGACCTGGGGTCAGACACTCCCTTCCTAAAATCCTCTACATATGATCATTTGATCAACTAGAGACGTTGGGGTGTGGGGTAAGTATTAATTCCAGATGCGTGAGCAGAACATGTGGCGATCTTTTAGGAAATTGAATGTAATGAGATATCTTAATAGCAGTACTACTGTGGTTGAGCTCTAAAGCCATTCCTACCTTCTCCTTTCCTTTCCTTAAAGTCAGCAATGTGTTCTTTTGCCATTTAGAGGAGACCATGTCTGCTTAAACAATACAGCCACAAGTGTGAAGGCTAGTTTGGTTGGGATGAGGGGGATGAACTTCTCTGTGGATTCATTTAGGACAATTAAAGATCAAACATGCATATTCTAGTTAACTGAAAACCATACTGTTTCCAAAAAATTCTAAGAACTTGAGTAGACCCAAGGACCAACCACCATTTACAATCTTGTAAACGATTATGACGGAGAGAGGAAAGAGAGACAGATGTTTCACATTTTTAAACTCGCAGCATTTTTGTTATCTTAGAAATGTGATTCAATGGACACAACAGATAAACAAAAATATAGGTTGTGATGGAACACGCAGTATTACATTCCAAAAGGAACTGAAGATACACAGAAACTTTCAACTCAACTTGGGTCTTGATCACCTGTGGAGCTAGATTGGTTTTTAGATTTGGTTTTCAAGTTCTCGATTATGGGTGTTGCCAAATGATAGGAGGGATTTCCAAATAAAATAACGACTGTCGGTATTATAATTTTAAGAGGTGGAAATTCTAATGCTTCCCTGAAAATATGAAGCCCTTTTATTGATGAAAAGAGAAATTTTCTTGGTGCGAGGACATATCAGAAAACAAATTTCACATAGTGGGCACCATTGGAAATGGAAAGAACACTGCTTGATACATTTAGTCATCTGCTTGTGGAAGAAGTGTGGCACAATTGTGCTGCATAGTTTATTCGTTAATGGTCATTTGTTATGGTGCAGCAGCTGAAGTATTACTCGAAATTAAAAATTCATGGAACAGTGTATTTTTTATGGGTAAAATGTTTGAATCCAGCTGAAATCCATTGCAAAATTTCAGCTGTTTATGGAGACGAGGCTATATCTCACCAGGCAATTGTAAAATGGTGTAGCCTAAGCAGTTCAAAGAAGGACATACGGATTTGACAGATGAATTGGGCAGAGGCAGACTTTTGCCTTTGACAACTGTTAATTGCATTTCGCTCGCCAGGGAGTTGATAAGGGATAACCATCACATTAAAATTCACAAAATTATTGAAGATTTGGGCGTGTCATATGGTAGTGTACGTGCTATTGTTCAAGAGCACTTGTATTTAAGAAAAGTGTGTGCAAGATGGTTTACACAATCTTTAATGGAACAGCACAAAAATCAGGGATTTGCATCTAGTCTTGTATTCCTGCAACCTTATTCTTCCTAAAGAAGACACAAATTTTTCACAGCACATCATCACTGGCAATGAGACATGGGTGCATCACTTTGCACCAGAAAACAAATCGGCATCCTTGGTGTGGAAACACCCCAGCTCACCGACTGCAAAAAAAAATTTTTAAGTTGTGCTGTCTGCCAGAAAAGTAATGGCAACAGTCTTTCTTGACTGTGAGGAGCCAGTAAACACAGAGTTTATGGCAAAAGGGAGTGCAATAAATGCTGCAATGTAATGCGAGACATTAAAGAATTAAAGAACGCAATTAAGGATCAAAGACGAGAAAAATTGTCGAAAGGAATAATTTTGTTTCGTGACAACATAACCCCACACAAAGCTGCCACCACACAGGAGCTTCTTCACAATTTATAGTGGATAGTATGGCCACATATTCCATCCAGTCCTGATTAGCTCTCTGCGGTTACCACTTGTTCCCCAAAATGAAAAAGGACCTTGGGGACAAGCATTTTGCAAATGATGATGAAATCAACGAAGCTTTGAAAACATGTCTCCATGAACTTGGAGTGAACTTTTACTTTCACAGTATTGAAAAAGTGGTATCTCGTTCTGACAAGTGCTTACTAAAACTTGGCAATTACGTGGAAAATAAAAGAAAGGTATATTTTCCAGAAATCATACTTTTTTTATTTCTCATTGTTTAACAAAAGTTATGCCAAACTAATATATTACATTAGATACTATATAGTCACTATATATCTTAGATACTAAAGTCTCTATATATGTCGTATCTTGGATACGACTATAAGTGACTTTTGAGTAGGACTGTTGGCACCATCTCAGCAGTTGTTCATGCCTTCATCAAATTTATTATTCTTGGTTCTTATGTGATGTATTTAATGTATACAATTAATTAGAATCTAAGTCATGCTTTTCGATTAAATTGTTTGGTACCTAAGTTTAGTATATAATGGCTTACGCATATGAGATGCGACTATAAGTGACTTTTACGTAGGACTGTTGGTAACTATTCACCATTTCAACTGTTCATGTCTTCATCAAATTTATTATTCTTGGTTCTTATGTGATGTATTTAATGTATACAATTAATTAGAATCTAAGTCATGCTTTTCGATTAAATTGTTTGGTACCTAAGTTTAGTATATAATGGCTTACGCATATGAGATGCGACTATAAGTGACTTTTACGTAGGACTGTTGGTAACTATTCACCATTTCAACTGTTCATGTCTTCATCAAATTTATTATTCTTGGTTCTTATGTGATGTATTTAATGTATACAATTAATTAGAATCTAAGTCATGCTTTTCGATTAAATTGTTTGGTACCTAAGTTTAGTATATAATGGCTTACGCATATGAGATGCGACTATAAGTGACTTTTACGTAGGACTGTTGGTAACTATTCACCATTTCAACTGTTCATGTCTTCATCAAATTTATTATTCTTGGTTCTTATGTGATGTATTTAATGTATACAATTAATTAGAATCTAAGTCATGCTTTTCGATTAAATTGTTTAGTACTTAAGTTTAGTATAATGGCTATATTTAATTTGGTTTTATTTGGGATGTTTCATTTAGCGTAAGGCTTAATGTGGTGTTCGTCACGGATGTGTGTAACGCAAAAAAATTCTCCGGAGTGTCACTTCTTTATAGTGGACAAACGTGTGAAACAGAAATGCAACGAATTCTTATTTGTTTAATTCTTATCAACGAATTCTTACTCTAGTGTTTATTTCCACATAATACAGCATTAAGCACAGTTTGTTCCTGAGCTAAATATATATTTAATTACTAATCTAAAACAACTATTATGGGAATTTTACTAGGAATTTTTTTTATTTAAATTGAAAATTTTCAGAGAAAACTCTTCTCTTCTTCAGGCTGTCTTTTTGTTGTCACTTATTCATGGCCCATATATATATATATATATATATATATAATATTCTTTCTCAAAGTATCTTCCCTCAGATGATATGCAACGGTCCCAACCTTCAATCCACTTTTCAAAGCATGTGGCAAAAGCATTTTGTGGAAGCTGCTTTAGCGACCCCTGTACAGTTTGAATAACGTCAGCATCTGTGTTGAATGTTGTACCACAGAACTTTTTCTTGATTGTTGGAAACAGCCAGAAATTGCATGGGGTGAGGTCAGGACTGTAGGCAGGCTGTGGCATGATTTCAATACTGCATTTTGTAAGAAACTGTTGAACACAAGCAGCCGAATGTGGGCGGGCGTTATCATGGTGTAGGGTCCACTTGCCCACTAGTTCTGGTCACTTAATCGATGTGTGTCATCGCAGACACTTCGAGATTGAAACGTAATACTCAGCATTGACAGTAATTTGGGGAGGAATGGCATGCTGGTAGACTACACTTTTATGATCAAAGCTTCACAAACCTTCCCAACTGATTAGGTTTGGTGGACTGTTTTCAGAGGAGGCGAGCTAGTGTTTTTCCAGACACTTGTTGCATGCTTCGTGAAGAGGATCAAAATAGTGGACCCATGTTTCATCGGCAGTTATTATTGTGTTTAGAAAGTTTGGATCCTTTGCAATAATTTGTTTCCACTCATGACACACCTGAACTCTGGCTAACAATTGTTCTCTCGTCTGGTGATGAGGTACCCATCTGGAACACACATGATGCAGCAGTAATTTGTCATGTAGAATGCTGATGTTTTTGAAATATTAGCTGACTCCGCTATGTCTTCACACATCATTCGTCGATCTTCTTGCAGAATTGCCCAAACAGTGTTAACAATACACTCCGTAACAACACTTTCAGGTCGACCAGGCCTAGGAGCAAGTTCTGCCGACAAACACCGTTTTTTGAAAATCATGGTACCATCTTAAAAATCGTTGCCTCACCCAAACATTTATCTTTGTAAGCTTTTTACATTAAATCAACTGTTTCTGGAGCCGTTTTACCCAAACGATAGCAAAATTTTATTTCACAATGCATTTCACTTCTTAAATCTGAATCACTAACCTTCATAGCTGTATGGCAAAATTCAGATGTACCTTAATGCTCTGAATCCTAAGCTCCCCCTACCCTTTCATTCACTATCCCTACCACCAAACTATTCTCCTACCCTTTCATTCATGGCCCATTATACCAGGCCATAAGGTAAATACAGTAGATGCAGAGGACGGTAAACTGGCCATTCGGGTATATGCGTCACTTCTTCAGGTCGGTTTACAGGCCTATAAGGTTCAAAGGGGTTAAGCAACTATGCAATAACAAAACCAGAATCATCTGCCATTGCTGCCATAGAAACTTCTTTAATTCAGTTAGTCGTCTACATGGTTATTTTTTCCCTTCGCACTGTTGCCAACTAAAAAAAATTACTCTCAGTTTTTATGGAACGGCGTTTGTAATTTCTTTATAATCATCAGCAGAGCGAGTATTCCGTATGTGCAACAAATTACGGAGAAGGATGACAGACCCATCATCCTTCTTCCAAAGAGGACAAATTCTTAGTTGCCGCCCAGTGGCGCTGTGGTCTAAGCGCTGGCTTATGACCATTCGTCCATGAAGGGTTCAGGTTCGAATTCCAGTGAGGCATGGATGTTGTGTTTGTCTTATGGTGCTGGCTTTCTTCTTTTCCTGGAACTAGTAGCCCTAAATTAGGGACAGGCGACTGCTTATAGTCCATTGAGTTGCTCACGGTGATCGTTGAACCTCCAATTTAAAAAAAAAAAAAATTCTTAGTTCCCATTCACCAGTGGCTTTCATTTCTGAAACTGTTAGTTTGTTCAGTGCCCCCCCCCCCTGCACCAGACTGTTACCAAAATCATTAAAACATTCAGAAAATGTAGGCAGATAAAAGTGTATCTTCCTGGAGCAGGAATCAAATCAGCATCACCTGATTTGCATCCAAATGTGTCGCACTTATGCCAATCCAAGACACCATATTTAAGAAAAATTGAGCACCTATGATTTGTCTTGATAAACAGCAAGTGGCCTGAACATCTGTCTATATATATAAAGCAAAGTGGGAAAATGGAAGTGTTTCTATCTGCAAATTGTTTGACCACTTTTAACTGGCCTAGAAATCTGAAAATTGGTATGATGATAGGTCTTAACATCTATAAACCTAGAAAAGTCTGAAAACCAAAAAAAAAAAAAAAAAAAAAAATGGTGGCTTTGGAACACTGCCTGGTAGATTCTTTTCACGAATTGTTCGAGCACTTCTAAATGACCCAGAGATCTGAAAATTGCACGCTGACAGGCCTTTATGGTCTGTATACCTAGAAAAGTCCGAAAATAAAAATAAAAACAAACTGGCAGCTTTGGAATATTATCAGTTAGAATTTTTTTGCCACTTCTACACCTAGAAAAATCTGAAAACTAGAAAATTCAAAAGGATGGCTGAGATTTACTGTCCCAAAATGCTGATGGATCGTAAGGAAAGTTCGAAAACAACGAAAAAAAAAAGAATGGTGGCTTTTTGGATTGTTGTCTGCTTAAATTTTTCTATCGCTTCTACTCCTAGAAAAGTTTGAAAACCAAAAAATTCAAAAGGGTGACTTAGCTTTACTGTTCAAAATGTTGATAGGTCTTAAGGTTCGTATAAGTGTAGAAAAAAAAAATCAAAATGAGGGCTGTGGAATATTGTGTGCTTGGATTTTTCTACCACTTTTACTTTTAGAAAAGTCTGAAAACCAAAAAAATCAAAATGGTGGCTTTGGAACACTGCCTGGTATAGATTCTTTTCACAAATTGTTCGAGCACTTTTAAATGACCTAGAGATCTGAAAATCGCATGCTGATAGGTCTTTAAGGTCTGTATACCTAGAAAAGTCTGAAAATAAAAATAAAAACAAACTGGCAGCTTTGGAATATTGTCAGTTAGAATTTTTTGCCACTTCTACACCTAGAAAAATCTGAAAACTAGAAATTTCAAAAGGATGGCTGAGATTTACTGTCCCAAAATGCTGATGGATCTTAAGGAAAGTCCGAAAACAAAACAACAAAAATAAAAGAATGGTGGCTTTTTGGAATATTGTCTGCTTAAATTTTTCTATTGCTTCTACTCCTAGAAAAGTCTGAAAACCAAAAAATTCAAAAGGATGACTTAGCTTTACTGTTCAAAATGTTGATAGGTCTTAAGGTTCGTATAAGTGTAGAAAAAAAAATCAAAATGAGGGCTGTGGAATATTGTGTGCTTGGGTTTTTCTACCGCTTTTACTTTTAGAAAAGTCTGAAAACCAAAAAATTCAAAAGTAGGGTTGCTTAGGTTTACTATTTAAATGCTGATAGGCCTTAAGGTCTGGATAGCTAGAAAATTCTGAAAACCAAACAGATCAAAATGGCAGCTTTGAAATATTGCCTGCTTAAAAATTTTCTACCACTTATACTTCTAGAAAAGTTTGAAAACCAGGAAATTCAAAAGGGTGGCTTAGCTTTACTGTTCAAAATACTGATAGGTTTAAATATAATTATGCCAGAAACATTGAAATGCTGTAAAAATTCCATGAAATTTTGATTTTAAATTACGGGGCGTCAAAGCCTGCTGCCATTTTACATCAAACCGTATACATTGACATCACAACCCTGTTCTAAATCATAAAATAGTTATGGATCTTAAATTATTTTTCTTTCCCTTGATTACTTTTCTCTTTCTTTAATTTTATGTTCAAAAAATTATTTTATAGATTCATAATTCAGAGAATGGTCAAATAAAGTAACTCAGAGTACTGAATAAAATAACTCAAAGTACTGAAATAGTCTTGTTCCCCCAATTCCATTTTTGGAACGAAAATGTTTTTAAGGCCATGTGGTCAGAGGTGTGGGCTTCTCTCTAGTCATCCAAGATAGGCCTGGATCAAGTCCTGAACAAGGCATAGGTGGTTTGTGTATCCTACAGTGCTGTGGTGGTTTTGCCTCCATGAAACCAGGGACCTTAAATTAGTGGCAGGTGACTCTTTACAGTCTGAAATGCTCATCAGGGTCATTTAATTATGAAATTTAAAAAATAAGATTGATATGTCTGTCCATTTATTGTAAAGTGCTCTCCTTTGTTGAAATACTGAACTTCTCACTCTGAATCTTTTAGGCAGAAATTGTTATTCATAAAAAAAATTGTTTGTCTGTCTATTTATTGTGAAGTGCTCTTCTTTGTTTAAATACTAAACTTCTCACTCTGAGTCTTTTAAGCAGAAATTGTTATAAAACATTGGCATGCCTGTTCATTTATTGTAAAGTGCTCTTCTTTGTTGAAATACTAACTTCTGACTTTGAATCTTTTGGCAGAAATTTTTATTCATAAAAAATGGCATGGCTGTCCATTTATTGTAAAGTGTCCTTCTTTGTTGAAATGCTAAACTTCTCACTCTGAATCTTTTAGGCAGAAATTGTTATTCATGCAGCCTATGGTTCCAGTAAAGATATCTGGGTGTATAGTTCCCTTGGTGTCAAAAATGATCAAATATATGTTGTTGGAAAAGCATCCAAGAAGCAGCATTGTATGGCAATGGTAAGTATTGAATGCCTAGCAAATCTTAAATTTACCAATGCCATTCAGCTTTCTTTTACATTTTTCACAACTGTAATATGAATGGATTCCTAAAATAGTCCCTCCAGGAGTTGAGCCATTTCTGGGTGTTTCATCATGGACTATCATAGGAATAGTTGGGTCAAAGTGAATGATTGTGATCAGAAAGGCAACAGAAAACTACCTTATTTTAATTCCCATAAAATTTGTAATCACACCTTAGGACAGTACATAATGATGATGATGGCCATCACCCGTGGAAGACACGAGACTTAATGAAAAAGTAATGTCATGTTTAGTATTTAATAACAATAAATTCACACAATGAGTACATAGTACTGTAATGTATTTGTGGGTGTAGTCACTCAGCTACATATTGTAATAGGAAGCTATTTAATATGCTAACTCACTAATATACATATAGGTACCTGCTAGCCAATGAAAGAAAAAAACACACAGTAAAACAGGTGCAATCATATTGTTGACTCGCTGTTATACTTATAGGTACCTACTAGCCAATGAAAGTAAGAAACACACAGTAAAACTGGTTTAATCACAGCTATGCAGTGTAAAAGGGAACTGTTCAGTGCGATTAAATCACTATATACATACTGTTAACTCACTGTATAAATATTGTTAACTCTCTATTATACCTATAGGTACCTGCTAGCCAATGAAAGCAAGAAACACACAGTACAACAGATGCAATCACTCAGCTATGCAGTGTAAGGGGGAACTATTCAATGCGATTAAATCACCATGTACATACTGTTAACTCACTGAATATTTGCTGGTGCAGTTTAGCACTCGTCGGATGGCAATTGACTGGCAGCTTAGGCGATTAAATTTATTTTAGTGGTTGTCAGTTTGGCCATTTGTCATTTTTAGTGCCAATTTACAAAGGTATTATAATTCAGAAGTAAAAGTAAAAGGATGTGAAACCAGTTCTAACTAGGGATGTGCAAAAAATCTCGATGTTGCAGAAGTTGATACATCGAGGCTTCATGAGTGATGTTTGAAACTGGCAAAGGATATTTTCTACGTAAAGTAAATTAATTTCTTCTTGTTGCATTCTTGTAAAGAGGAAGGGAATATCATCTTTCTATGTCGTGAATTGGCTGTTTTGGTCTATGTTTCGTCGGCGAAGTCGAGTTCTTTTCCTCGATGCTACAGCAACTGATACGTCGAAAAACATCGAGGTTTCAAGACTGATGTTTGAAACTGGCACGGAATATTTTCTACATAAAGTAAATGAATTTCTTTTTGTTGCATTCTTGAAAAGAGGGAGCGAACAGCATCTTCTTATGGCGTGAATTGACCGTTTCAGTCTATATTTTGTTGGCAAAATGGAGTTATTTTACTCAATACTACAGGAACTGAAACATAGGGAAAAACTTGAAGGTTTTGACTGATACATCAAGCGTTTTAACAAATATTATTGGTTATTAGATTTAAATTTGTGTGTAATCACTAGGGCTAGGATTTTAATGATTTTGCATATTTTTTTTGGCAGTACTAAAACATTATGCAAGTGTGTGCAAATGTGTTTCATACAAAACTAAGCTGATTTAAACACCTTTGTTATATATATATATATAAAAGGCATTTTCCAGCATTTTTTTCGTGATATGGCATTTTTGGGTTGTTGTTTTTTATCATTTTAAGGTCTATTTTTGTTATTTTTGAGTCATTTTGCATATTTTGGTATTTTCAATAAAAAAGACATTTTTGGATGCATTTCCTTGAAACACCATTTTCCCCTGAAAGCCAAAAGTAAGACTGAGAAATTGGTGCTCACATTTAGAACATCTGTTCATGCATTGTCACAAGCGGTGGCACCATGATAGCAGTAAACGCTGTTCCACCCCTTCCCTGTCTCTTCCTTCATGCCAGCGACAAGCTGTTTCTCCCATTTGGAGTACAGCCACTGCCATTATGTCGTAAGGTGGGGTAGGGTAAATTTTTGTCTTTTTCTTGTTTTTTTTTTATAGGGCATATTTTTTGCTAACAAAAAAAAACTCAGTTTGGCACAGAAACTGTAAAAAGTTAAACTGTATTTCTAAGAGTTTTTTTTTTTTTTTTGCATATAAGGCATATTTTTTGGGCAATAAATTTTTAGTTTTGCCCAAATTCTAAAACAATTAAGTTGTATTTCTTATTTATTGTTTGTTTTGTTCTATAGGTTATGTTTTGGCTTGTAAAATAAAGAATTTCAGTTGACACAGCAGCAGTCAACAGATTAAATTATATTTTTTAGATTCTTTTTTTTTTTTTTTTGTCTGATGCACTGCTTCTTTTTTTCAATTAATTAGTTTTGCAAGGAAATAAAAAAATAAATATGCATTTTTAGGTATTTCTTTTGGTTTTATACCGCATTTTTTTTTTTTTTTTTTACTTTTTTGAGTCATAAATGCATTTCTTTATAAGGCATTTTCTAGCAAGTCTTTAGGTCATAAAAATCCTAGCCCTAGTAATCACCATTATATTTTGCAGAGATTTTACCTACCAATGTGCCCATTTACTGCTGCAGATGGAAAAGTATGAATTCTTCAGCTTATTAACAAAATCATCGAAGCATCGAGAAAAAAGCTGGCATTGGTACTTCAAAACTACACTGCCTAGCCACAAAAAAAGGTCGGGGTGTGAATGGAAACATGCAAATACTGAGGAGAGCATGACTGGTGAAGCATTTCGAATATTTATATAAAGCTCAGAATCAGAAATAGTATTTACATACATCAGCAAGATCCATGCCAAGCATTGGTAGGAGTGGAATAAATCTCGATAACAGTGAAGTCTGGAGCAGTGGAAATCCATTGCCTGGATGATGAAGCATGCTTCACCGTCTTTCAGTCCAACAAATGAGTCTAAATGTGGAGGATACGAAGTGAACACTACTTGCCCTATTGTGTTGTGCCCACTGTAAAGTTTGGTGGAAGTGGCATCATGTTATGTGGCTCATTTTCATGGTTTTGGTTGGGCCCCAACCAAACTATTCCTACCTTATATTGTATCCATCATAAACAGATTTTGTCAATGTTACAATTAAAAAGATGACTTGCTGTTCCAATTTCTTTACAGCTCCATCGTCCGTGTTGTAAATGGTGATTTTGTTACACTGTAACTTCAGTGAAATTATGAAAGGAAAAAAAATCACTTAAGTCCATCACTATTATCTAATCTTTTTTGTCGTTTTTGAAAGTGAAAAATTATAAGTCTAGCTAAAATACTTGACGCATTTTTTGTTTCATCATCAGGGTTCGAAAAATACGGTCGCCCAGGGCAACCAAGAAGTTTGTCCGGGCCATCACGGAAAACATCACTGAAAAACATGTACTGTAATTTTCGTCGTATAATCCGCGGATAAACGCCGATTAAAAAAAAAAAAAAAAGAACCTTTTTGCGGCAGTTTTTTAAAAAAAAATCTCATAGTAATTGTGCAGGAGAGGGGGAAGGGGGCTATAATAAAAGGAATTCCCTCGGAAACATTCTCAGTTCAGGACTTTGTGCGGAGAGGAGGGGAGAAGGGGTGTAAAAATGACAGACCGTGAAAGTTGTAGGGAGGGACAGCAGGAGTTACTTTATCTTTGTATAGTTGGGAAATAGAAAACGCTGACTCTGCTTGTGCCCTCTCTTCGTCAATTGGCAAATAAAAATGTATGCAAAGCGCTTGCTGTACGAACCTACACATGCATGCCTCATTTCAAAGTTCCATGTTCTGGATCTCGTGTGCTCAGTGCCTTGTATTTTAATTCGCCCTTCGCCATTTTCACCAAAGTCTTTGCTGCTGATAGTTTCCTTCATTGCTATTTATGATGTCTTTGAAAAGGAAACATTTCAGTTACACTGCCGGATTTAAACTTAAAGTGTGGTAACGGCTGAGGATATGATCGAGTCACACTACGCGATAGTTTTCAAAAGGTGAGAAAACTAGGGTGCAGTGACACGCAAAAGGCAGCAGTCTGAAATGTAAACAAACTCGTCGGTAAACTCTGCGTAAGAATTCATGCGGGAATTTGTGGGAGAAGTCCAGCTCTTTTTTTTACCTGTGTGTAAGCCAACTCCCCTACTTTGAAAGCAGGATTTCTTCCAAAAACTTTCGACTTACACGCGAGTGTATATACTGTATTTCTATGAATTGTTCTGTATCAGCGTTTCATCATGGGCAATGTGTAATGCAATTGGAGCTACTGCATCGGCATGATTAAATTTTGTGCTCTATGGATGCCACGCCACCACTAAGCTTCTTTTGTGTCCAAAGCTAAAATTATATTAAGAAAAGTTTCCTTTAAAAAATGAATTTCTTTATTTAATAAGATAGTTTTTTATTTTATTTTTTATTTCTCTGGACTCCTGGGTCTTTATGTGACAGACTTTTCTGTCGAAAATTCCGCTTTTGGATCAGCATTTGTGATACGTGCGGATTATACGGCGATTTTTTCTTCTGAATGTCACAATCTACGAATTATACGCTGGCGCAGATTATAAGAAGGTAAAAAAAATTATGCGAATTCCAGTCTGGGGATAAACAACAAAAATTATAGTAATTCAAGAATTTGGGAGCTCCAGACCAAAAAAAAACGAATGAGTATCGTTTTTTTTTTTTTTTTTTTTTTTTTGCCAGGGAGAGATAAGCTGACGGTAGAACATTTTTTGGACAGAAGTGTACGTCCATGACTTTGATATTATATACCCACCCCCACCCCCTCCCCTGTCCCACTGGTCCAGTGTCTGGCCACTAAAAAATTTAGCTGGCCACCAAATTTCAAAATATTTTTCTACCCCTGCTCATCATCAGTAGTGTTCTGTTTCTTGGCAGGTCCAGCAGTATCTCAGCAGGTTCTCTTCCTCCAGTTTCCTCTGTCCCTTGCTTCCTCCTTCATTTCTTGATAGCATGGTTCGTACGCTCCTTGAAAACCTTGAAAAGTCCTTAAATAAAAAAAAGTTCATTTTCAAGTCCTTGAAAGTACTTAAAAAAGTTTAAGGCTCTGTAAATAGTACTTGATTTTTTTAATCAATGATAAGACCATGTGTTAAATAATTGTTTGTGCTAAAAAGATGTATAGGAGGTTTCTGTGTAGTTGTAATAAAACACCAAGCTGATCAAATAGTGTAGAACTTGCATTCAACCCAGGGGAGCCTGTGGACAGCTGATACCTTGGCTATGATATCTCTACAGAGTAAAGCATCAGCAATGTCTGTAAAATAAGTGGAATGATGTATTCACAAATTGGTGATGAGCTTCTGTTTATTGGGGTTAGGGAAGCGTTTTTGCGGGAGGGTGGAACTTCCAGGAATTGATTGTGCTTCATGCGTGGACCCTTCGTCCCCTGGCTGCATCAAAAGGTGCATCAAAAAATAAAAGGTTGAAGCAAACAATAAGTGTCATACCAGCAGATGAATACGAAAATAATGTACCCTTTAAAAATATTCCACAAAATAAAATGATTTCAAAAAACACCAAAACAGAGGGGCAGTTCAAAGTTTATAAAATAAACCTACTGGGGGCAAGGGGTGACGGCAGGTCATTGAAGGTGTGCCAGCTCCAGCTAAGATTAATGGTCTGAACTTACTTAATACCTACCTACTGATCAACCGACAGTACATACATATGATCATTCGGGTTTAAAAAGTCCTTGAGAAGTGCTTGAATTTATTTTGCTTGGAAGAGTACAAACCTTAGACAGCCTGTTGTGCCCATTATATCATCAAACATCATTAGTCATCTCCTTCCTCGTGGTCTCTTTCCTTCAATTTCCCCTTCTGTCATTCTTTTCAATTGGCTGTCTCCACTTAACACATGTCCTATCCAGTTATATTTTCTTTTTCTTATGGTCTTTATTAGTAAATTCCTTTCCTCTTCAACTCTTTGCAATACTTCATCTTTGGTAATATTTTCAATCTACTTTATTTTCTCTATAACCCCATTTCAAATGCCTCCAACATATTTTAGCTTCTTTCTTCCCAACTGTCCACGTTTCTGCCCCATATAAAGTGATACTCCAAATATAGCACTTAACAAGCCTTTTGCTTAAATTTTTATTCATTTTATTAACAAACAAACTTTTCTTGTTATAAAATGCATATTTTTCTTTACTAATTCTTTCTTTTATTTCCATGTCGCATTTTCCATTTCCTTGGATTATACTACCAAGGCATTTGTATAGTCTCACTTGCTTTACATTTTCTCACATCTCAACATTTCCTGGAGACTCATTGTTTGTTTGTTTTTTCTCACATTTCAACATTTCCTGGAGACTCATTGGTTTTTTTTGTTTTTTTTTTTTTTGTGTTAATTTTCATACCATATGTTTTGCTTACACTTTCAGATTTTTTCATTTAGATGCTGTAGTTCATCTTCAGTATTAGCTAATATTGCTTGGTCATTTTCAAACTTTGTATGTTCTTCCTCCAATAGTGATTTTTCTTTTCTCTTCATCAAATCCTTTTATCATTTTTTCTGCAAAAATATTGAAGAGCATTGGTGAGAGACAGCATCCTTGTCTTACCTGCCAATCACACATTTTTTAGTACTTTTTGTCTTTATTATGGCAGTCTGGTTCATGTATAACTCAGTTATTAACCTTCGGTCTCTCCAATCTAATCCTATTTTACTTAGCACTTCCATCAGATTTCATCATGTCAAATGTTTTTTCTAGGTTGACGAAACATATATAAACTATTTTTTTTTTGTTTGTTTAAGAATCAACAAATATTTAAATTCTGTGGCTATGTTTTTTTAGGTGCTCTCCGATGGCTACGCTGCTCATTTTACTGACCTCAAAGCCCCAGGAGCTTCACGGCCAGCCCAAGGCAACGCCCGCATGGTGTTGTCACGAGCCTGCTTTGGACTCCCTGGTCAAACTCCTTCAGTCATGAGAACAAGGCGATGTGCAAAAAGAACAACCTCATTTCCCCTTTCCGGACAAACCGCTGAACTTCGGACAACAGTGACTGCAAAAACCAACAACACTAAGGCGTGATCTGTGCTTTCTGTTGGACCAAAGACGTCGTCGCGCATTGTCGTCAAGACAGCAGCACTAAATGTAACAACCCCCTGCTTATTTGGCGAAATCTGAAAGCTGCAGTTGTTTGTTTTAAAGCTCATATTTTGGAAGCATCACAGATTTGTAAAGTTTAGTGTGTAGATGGTTCGTCTTCATATCTGTCGTTGCTGTTGAACCACGAAACAAGTGCAGCTATCATGGCGCGGAATGTAGCCTAGTCATCAGACATCGTTGTTGCAGAGGCAGCTGGCTTCAGGGAATAAAACGTCAATGTAATATGTGTTAAAATTGCTTTACATGTCAAATAACCAAAGATAAGTGTTGAATAAAAAAAAAGAAGATTGTGAAGTTCAAGGAATTCATTGTCTGCACTTTCATCTGTTTCTCATTAGGGAAAAAAAATGATGTTGAAAACCTGAACAGTCATGCTTGTATGTATAGCCATTCTTAGAAGCATTGCAGGTGTTTACATTAGTGACCATCTTATACATGTGCAATTGTTATTGCATTGATTTGGCATTTAAAGAATGCTTAAAATGCCAGCAAGCAAAAATGTATTTTCTAATCACATTGAGTACTGTTGTTTAAGATGTTGCCTTCTTTGTTCTGTTCCCTCTATTGCCAGAAGTTCAACACATCTAGTTACTGAAAGACTGAAAATTACACTCACATTTTGTTTGCATTCCAGCACCAAAGTAATTTTACTACCCTGAACAATGCCTGGAAGAGAGATACCTGTCTCACACTTAAAGTGATTAAGATGTTTTAATTGTATTTTAAGGTGATTTGTGGCTGTTTTTATTTTGCCTTTTTTGAGAAAGATTTTGTGAAAATATTTTTACAGAAACCAAGTATTTTGAAGCTGTTGACATTGTAAGAACTTGCATACTTTATTGTTTGTTTGTTTGTTCAGAAGTATGTGCTTACAAATAAGCATCACCAGGGTCGGTCCAAGGGATAGGCCTAGGGTGCCACCAAAAAGAAGGGGCACCAAATTAGCCCATGGATTTGCAAATTTTCTTTCATAGTAAAATTATCTGCTAATTTTTTTTTTTTTTTTTTTTTTTTTATGAGCTGGTCTGTGCTTGCCACAAAAATAAAAGCTGAATACTCCTTTTTTGTTTCTCTGGCATGTGCAGACTTCCTAGATACAGTCAACTCTGGACATAGTGAACTCTGTTATAGTGAACATTCGGCTATAGTGAACCGAAATCATTGGTCCCGACCCGCAACATCTGAAATGTACATTAAAATTTTCGTTATAGTAAACCCTCAACTTCAGTTATAGTGAACCTAAAAAATAAAACTTCAAAGAAAAGAATATACTTGTAACATGAAATTGTAACTCATTTCAAAACAAAACTTGTAAAAACTTGAAAAAATGTGTTGAGAACAACTGAGAAATTTAAAAAACAAATTAATTGGGAAATTTAAGAACCCGAGGTTTTTTAAAAAACGTCAAATGACTCCCAGTTAACTATCAGTTCAATAATAATGCCTGGTTGACATTATCCATTTTTCAAGAACTTCAACAGTGGGATCGAGATCTGAGAGTGAAAGAAAAATTCTGCTTGTGGCAGACAACTGCCAAGCTCATCCTCATGCTGAAAACCTCAGCAACATTAAGCTGGTGTTCCTTCCTGCCAACACCATGTCAAACTTCCAACCCATGGATCAAGGTGTGATTCGCAGCTTTAAAACCTATTACAGAAGGGAAGTAACGCTTCATTTAATCCAAGCCTTGGAGTCAAAGTAGAACACAGCAATAAATGTTCTGAATGCTGTACGTTCTGGAAACAAAGCGTGGAGGAGTGTGTCATCGGTCACAATACAGAGCTGTTTCCGGAGGGATGATGATCAAGGACCTGTTTCAGCATATCGGTGCGAATTCCACTGAAGCTGAAGATTTTGTTGATGCTGACTATAAAGTTATAACGAATGAAATCCCGCAGGAAAAAGCTATTGTTGAGCCTGTGAAAGGTAGTTCCAGCACAGAAAAAAACTAAGCTGAAGATGATGAGGATGGGGTGTGTTTAAACTGTGAAAGAGGCGTTGGAGTGTGTCAGGACGTTGTCGCTTTACTATACCGTTATCTCACTTGCACAACTGTACCTCTCTCCGTTCGCAAGTTATTCCAGGCTAAAGGGACTTTCCTATGCACCCTGTATAACAAATAAAGCTTGAGTGACAAGTGGAAATCTTAGATTTCCTCGCTTCTCTGCATCTTTTCCTTTTCCACCAGTGGCAAATTTGTCCCAAGCCGCGAACAAAAGTTTAGCAAAGCACTGGGGGAATTTTAGCCACTTTCTGGAAGGTTTACTGCAATCTCCATATGCAAAGCCAATTGTTTGCTATTCTTTATTTACTCCATCCCACACTGCTATTGTGGAGATTCGATCACCACACTAGCAGTTGTGAGCAACTGCAGCTCAGTTGCTCCGGTTGAAGCTCTTAAATTAATATCCCAGCACGATATGGTTGATTGCTTTCCCAACAGTTGGATTTGCTTGAAAATATTACTTACAATTCCGGTCTCGGTAGCAAGCGGGGAAAGAAGTTTTAGTAAATTAAAGCTGATAAAGACTTATTTGAGATCTACAATGATGCAGGAATGGGCTTTATCCATCATTGCTATTGAAAACAATATTGCACAAAAAAATTATCTTTCTGAAGCAATGAAGAGGTCAAACAGAAGTAATCGCTCTTTCTGCGTTTATAAGCGAGTCACGGAAAAATTCCCATTGGCCGCCACCGGGAATCGAGCCTGGGTCTTCCAGTTACTTGCCGGACATGCTACTACTGCACCCACAGCAGCCTTAGAATTATCCAGACTCACATACGGGGATAGTGCGGGGCTCCGGGTTTGATTCCCGGTGGCTTCCGATGGGAATTTTTCCGTGGCTCACTTAGGAACATGGAAAGAGCGATGACTTCTGTTCGATGTTCCTAATCCATGTCAATAGTGTGTATTAATTATTCATTCGCCTCCTAGTTATTTGTTCAGTTGCTGCTTTTTATCTTTGGTGAAACCCCAACATTGTGCAGGCTCCAAAAAGCAACCTGTCATGTGGTTTGGCAGTTAGTCGTATGTGAGTCTGGAGAATTCTGAGGCTGCTGTGGTAGCATTCCCCAGCGCGTAACCGAAATACCCGCGTTCGATTCCCTGGTGGTGGCCGATGGGAATTTTTTCGTGACTCACTTATAAACATGGAAAGAGCGATGACTTCTGTTTGATGCTCCTAATTCACGTCAATAGTGTGTATTAATGAAGAGGTTTTCGCAAAGTAAAGCCAGATGTGAATGTTTCTTGTAAATAACGCAGACAACTATGTATGATTCCATCATCTTGTGAGTAAAATTTTTATTATTATTTATTATTATCATTATTATATTGGACTATTTATTTGTAGCACATCATGTAATAGTGAGTTAGTGACATATCTACAGAGCATACTAAGTTGAGATTAGAGCTATTTCTTACTGTGTTTGGGTGCTTCATACTGAAAAAAAAAAAAAAAGATCAAAGGAGGGGGTGTGCAAAATTTTTAGCAGATGCCTGTATTCGTACTTACACTCAGACTGGCCCTGAGCATACCCCTCCAAATTTAACAGTGAAAATTTGGGTTCTGTGTAAAAGCTGATCTTGAAAATTTCAAGGATTTGGAAAGTATCATATTTTTCTTCCTATAATCTGGCGACCCTGAAATAGCTTAGAATTCAGTTATAGCTTTAAAATCTGAATTTATTCAGATTTGCATTAGGCAAAGGATAGCCTCCTCATAGCATCAATTTCTGATACAGATATAGGTCTCATGTAATTGTGATTTAAATCTCCAGAAGAGGAGGATTTGCATTTCCATCGATGTCTACATGGCTCATGGGGTGTATGGATAGTCCCCGCATTGTGCGGGGGGGGGGTCGCACAGCTAAGAAGGCCTCTAGTTTCAGCCAAAAGATTTTGCAAAAAATCAGACCCATTGCAATAGTTCCCAGGGGTTGTGCTGCTAATCGCATTCTTCGCAATTCGTGAAAAGAAAAAAATTGTTTGGGCGATGAAAAAAAAGTTTTGGCAATTACATTTTGTACTATTCTAAACACTTTGAGAAAGCCAGAGCAGCTGCTGGTTCCCATACATGTTTATTAACAAATTAATGTGAAAGAAACCAGTTAAATGAATGAATTTTTTATACCAGTAAGGATAAGGATTTCTGTATTATTTATAATTGTTCGCATGTAACTACCCATCCTTCAGAATATATTGAACTAAATGATTTCTTCCTGGGATTTTTACTATGAGCAAAAATTGTGGCATGATGTTAAATGTGTTTTTTTTTTTTATATTTAAAAGTAAATGATTTAAGTTTTGCTTTTTATGCCACAATTCTTAATTATTATTTGCTTACTTACATTCTATATTTTCATATATACCAGAAGTCCTTAGACACTGTCACAAAGCAGTTACATGTTTGTGATCAGGAGGCATTTCAAAGAGAATGTCCTTAGTTCCCTAAAAGAATAAAATTTGCATATGATTAACTTTGGCGTAAGTGTTTTGTAGTGCTTTGTAATGGTATAAAACTATGGCAATCATTTTAATTACAACATGTGCATTTGTGTTTCGCTCAATAAAGTGCAATAAGTTTGGTTTTATGAGAAATTCCTGTAGGTTCCAAAGAATTTGAATTATTAAAATGCCCATAAAACCTAGTTAATAATATGGAATTTAAAAATTTCAGTAATTGAAAGCTAAGAGATTGCCACAAAAGGGCCCCAAAGATATTTTTGTTAGAGGGAGGGGCACGAGTTTGCAAATACTCCACTGGTGGCTCTTACACATCCCTCTTTTCAACCTTCCCTGTGGTTAAGATATGTAGATGACATTTTCATTAGCTGGCCACATACCGACTGAATTACAGACCCTGATCAACTCCATTACGGAAAAATTTCCTTCCATTAAACTCACTAAATCTAAGGAAGTAAACAACAAAATTGATTTCCTGGATGTCTCCATCTGCAGAAACTCTGATCTCTCCATCACTCGTTTTGTCTATCATAAACCTTCTGTGGCCACTAACATCGTTCCCTACAAATCTTTTACTCTGCATCTCTACAAGCTCGCAGCACTGAAGTCTTACATCCACAGGGCTCATATCATTTGCAACAACCAACTTTCTCTGCAAGAAGAATTCTCCAAAATTTCTACAATAGCCCTCTCTCATGGTTTCCCTGCTCTTACAGTCAACTCCCTCTTAAAGAAATATGAAAATAAATCGAAAATTGAATGCCTCTATCCTCAAAAGAAAGAAAACCTGAAATTTTCTGGTTCTGTTCCTTACCATCTTTCCTATGCTTATAAGTTACAGATTCTTTTTAGAAGTTTTGGTTACCATCTTGCAATTAAATCCCCCCCCCCCAAGCATCTTGAAACTTCTACAAAGTGATGGGGACAAAGTTGAAAATCTGGACCTCCCAGGAGTTTACTGCATTCCTATCTCTTCTTCAAGAGGTGATAACTTATACATTGGAAGCACATACAGGAGCATTAACCACAGTATTTTAGAACATAAAAAAGATGTTTTGAAAGCCAATCCTTATACAGCCTTGTCTATTTTGACAATGGAAGACACATCTGCAATTCCCCGCTGGAACGAAGCAAAACGAATTGCTTCTTTTGACAATCGTTTTTCCCTCCATTACCGTGAAAGCCTGGAAATTATTTTAAACCCAATGACTTGCAATTCCGAATCTCCTCTCTACATCTCGATGATCTGGAGATCAATTCTAAGATTTTTTAAGAGTAATAGAAAAAATTCAAATGTAGAATCTGAAAACAATCTTAGTTAGTACTCCATTGAAGTGATGAAGACCTAAGATAAGGTCGAAAGCTCCCAACTTATGAACTTTCTTGTAAAAGTTATTTTCTTGTAATGTAACTACCCTGATCAAGTTACTTTTATTTGTTCTTTCACATTTACAGAAAAATTCAAAAAGAACTTCAAGTACATCAAAAAATTCCCAGAGATTAAATATTTGCTAAAATCGTAGTGCTTTGTTTTATAATTTGCGAATTGGGATGAAATTTGCTATGCATTTAGAGTTCCTATGGGTCCCACTTTTAAAGGGTGTCCTTCAGCATGTGTTACATCTTCAATGACAAAATTCCCCAAATAAAAATTGTTTTGTGTAAAACTTATATGAAGCAATCTGGATAATAATACAAAGCAATTTTGCCATGCCACTGAAGATTCCCTATTCCATAGTCATCTATTACCATGTACATTGGCAGCAAGGAGTCCAGATATTAATCTCCTCCAGTGAGGAAAGTGTGTGCTATAAAGAATGGCCATCTTGAACTTGCAGGAAGGTTTCCACTCACTGTTGTGACTCCAACTGCACACAAACTACTGCTGTACCACAAACCAAGGTTACTGGAAATATGGCACTCAAACATCTTGCACTGCAGCATCACATGAGATGGCATCATTTCTCCACACTCCATGAAAGGAAGTATTCATCTTTAGTTAATATCCATTTAATGATAATGGTTTAACTGTTGTAGCTTTTTACATGTTATTTTTCTTTTGCGTCAAATGCATTTCTCGATTGGAAAATACTGGAATTAACTGCAAGAAATTATATAGACAAACTTCGTAATGTACCTTTTGGTTGTAACAGTTGTTGGCATAGTTGTCGACGTGTTATCTTTTACTTGGTTCTTGAGTTTAAACACTCCAAAAAACAGTAAGTATATTCTTCACGGAGGTGTGCATACTCATTGATTATGAAATTTAAAAGAGGGAGATGGAGGAGCTTTCTTCAAGTCTACTTTGTACTAGAATACCTTCAAGTCTGAAATCTCAAAGGCCAACAGGGGTGAGAGGATTTGGAAATCCATTAGACGAGTATAAAAATGTCCCTTTTAAAAAACAATTACTCCAAGAAGGGTAGTCATGGCAAAAAAAACAAAAGACTAAAATGAACTGTAAAACGTTAAAATATCTTAGGACAGGATGTACTAGTACAAGTCATTTGAAAAAATTCCACACGAGAAAATGCAAGTCGCCAAAAATATCGCTGGACTTCTTGGCTGTATTGCCCGATGCATTTCGGCAAGCTTGGTTGCTATCTTCTGGGACTTTAAGTCGTCCATTCCTTCTGCAGTCCACACTGACTATGCCACGTACTCAGATCACGAATCTCTCTGCTTTTACATGTTATGGCACGTAAAGGCAGAGATTAAAAATTTAATAAATCATAGAATCCAACATTTTAAAATTAAAATGTTGGATTCTATGAACCTCATAAAAATAAAAGACTAATTAAAGAAAGCTTCTACATCCACAACAACTGTTCCATTCATGAACCTACAAAACTTAATAGCATTTCCAAAAAGTTACTTCAAAAATAATAGAGTTACAAAGCACATAATGAGATTTTAATTTTAAGAAGTGGAACCTTGTTGCCAGATTCCGCATGATATATGAGGAACCTGGCAACAAAATTTAAATTCTACCTGCGTAAACAAAGCTTTTGATACAGTTTCTAATCATTTAGAACTGATCTTGATAAAGATCTAAAGGCCAAAATGTCTGAAAATCCAAAAATACTCAGAAGATATGAAGAATACAGTATTTGAAAGCTCGTCATGTTAAAGTAGAATTTAATTATTTTAATCTGAGTAAAATCTAGGAGTGTTTTTAAAACTTTATTAATTTTGATAAATGAAATTTGAACAGCAAAAATGATGGATCATGGATGTTGAATGGCATTCATGCAGAATTTAAAAACTGTGAAATTACATTTTTGACCCACTAAAATTAAAGTATGCAAGTTTCACTCAATGTAATTGTTCCAATACTGTAAGTATAGTATCCTGAAGTGATGCATATTTAAATTGATCCAATTTGTACCAATGATTTGAAATACAGTTACTCTGTTCTTGTCCACCCTCCATTAATTGATGTAGGGCCAGTGAGATATTGTTGTTCATTATTAGAATTATACATATATGAGTTAGATGAACTACTTATTTATTGTATATCAGAATAATAACTTCATTATTTTGCCTAAGAATGCATGTGATCCTGTATTCCTATTTTCTTAAGTTTCTTAAATAGCATTTAATACATGACAGTTGTATACGTATTTAGATTTTGTTGACTTAACACTTTAGTGTAATGCTTGTATATGTAGTGAGAGGTAGAAATTTCCAGTTGTTCTATTGTTAGAATGTTTTACTTGAGTTAAAGTGGCAAATGAATCTCCACGTTATAAACAAGGTTTGTTGTGTTTGGTCTTTCAGGTGATTAACATTTTCCCCATGTCAATGATATTTTAGTGTAAGTTGGAGATTTCAAAGTCAGAGGTAAACATATTTATTAATTATGTATCACTTAGTTGATATCTCACCTTCAAAGTACTGTCTGTCTAGTCATTGAAATTTTATTTTCAGTTTGACTATTCAATTACCAGGTTTTAGAGTGGCAATATCTTTAATTTTACCAATGTCAGCCGGGTGCTGCAATGTTAAATACTTATAAATTCAAAGCAGTTTTATTGATCGCTTTTAGTTTGTATTTAAAAAGAACAATGTACATTTTTTGTGGTTTTGATGATTTTTAGTTCTCCAGTACCTGTTTGAAATGTGTTTTAATATTTTTATCTGTTCCTTTTAAAATTACTTTCCCCTATATTATTAATGTGTATTGTTAAAATCATACTATAATATCAAGTCACATGTTTTATTATGTATTAATTGTAAAAATTGTTTTTTCAGTTCTTGGAAAATAGTTTGCACAATCGCAAAACTTTTGATGGACAAAATGTTTAAAATAAATTCTAAGTGGTATTGATTTAAAAAGAACAGTTCTCTGGCTACAGGTTTAAAAAATCCATTTATTGGCATTACAATTATGATTATTTGCTTGAAAGAACTTTAAAGCAGTATCATCAACAGGTCACTTCACTTTACTATCTTTCTTAGGACAAGGTTATGTTTAATTATTATGCTGGTAGTAATTGTATTTCAGTTAAGAGGAAGTACAACTAAACAGCATTTAAAACATAGTTTTGGTTTAATTTATTGAAGGGACCCCAATCTATAAGTCTGTCAAAAATGACACTTGATGTTGCCACATCCACTCATTTGCATTATGTGATAGCATAGCATGAGATTCATGTTGTTTTTTTCTTTATTCTTTTACTTTTTTTAATGGCTCTTAAAAGTACACTTTTTATGTGTTGGCTGACCAAAAAATTACATCTGAAGAAAAAGTGATATTTCTTTTCTTTATGAACACAACACAATAACCACTCTGATAGGCAATAAAAAGAAATTACCTCCCAAGTAAGGAGTGACAGATATCATAGCCAGAGTTGTAATAAAAAAGAAATTATCTGTGTACACAACCACTGAAACGGAAAACTTGCTGCAAACCAGTGACGTGTGAATCATGGGTAACAATAGAATAAGATAATTTAAAGAAAATTTAATAAAACAATAAATAATTATTAGAACGTTACAGATTCTGATGAGGACAAAATAAGTACAGTCAACTCTGGATATAGTGAACTCTGTTATAGTGAACATTCGGCTATAGTGAACCTAAATCATTGGTCCACACACATCTAAATATATACAGTCAACTCTGGATATAGTGAACTCTGTTATAGTGAACATTCGGCTATAGTGAACCTAAATTATTGGTCCACACACATCTAAATATATACAGTCAACTCTGGATATAGTGAACTCTGTTATAGTGAACATTCGGCTATAGTGAACCTAAATCATTGGTCCACACACATCTAAATATATACAGTCAACTCTGGATATAGTGAACTCTGTTATAGTGAACATTTGGCTATAGTGAACCTAAATCATTGGTCCACACACATCTAAATATATACAGTCAACTCTGGGTATAGTGAACTCTGTTATAGTGAACATTCGGCTATAATGAACCTAAATCATTGGTCCCGACCCACAAAATTTTAACTTCGGTTATAGTGAACCTAAAAGATAAAACTTCAAAGAAAAGAATGTACTTGTAACATGAAATTGTACCTTATTTCAAAACAAACCTTCTTGTAAAATCTTGAAAGAATATGTTGAGAACAATATTGTAGGCCTATTACTGCTTAAGTGCATTGATGGACAAAAATAGGTTATTTTAATTAGAAAAGCCTTCTCATCACGATAAAGTATTTACTAATACTATAGTCTATACTTAAAATAGACATTTTTAAGGTACAGCAACTTACAAGATCTTTCAAAGCACCAGGTGCTCCATCGTCAGGTATTTCAATAAACATAAACAAAACAACGGATAAAAGCAAGAAGCATTTTCAAATTACACGAGCACATGATAACAATAACGAGGTTTGCAATAAATATAGTGGAAGCTTGGTCATGCACTAAAAGGATTCACCAAATAATAATAATACTATGAATTGCTATTACAAAGGTAGGATTAAAAAACTCAGCAACATCAAGCTGGTGTTCCTGCCTGCCAATATCAAGTCAGTTCTCCAATCCGTGGAGCAACGTGTGATTTGCAGCTTTAAAACCTATTAGAGAAGGGAAGTAACGCTTCATTTAATCCAAGCCTTGGAATCAAAGCAGAACACATCAAAAAATGTTCTGAATGCTGTACGTTTTGGAAACAAAGCCTGGAGGAGTGTGTCAACTGTCACTATACAGAACTGTTTCCGGAGGTCTGGTTTGGCTTCTGGACATGTGGCATTCGAAGGAGAGCATGATGTGCCTCTTAAGGACCTGCTTTAGCATATCAGTGCGAATTCCACTGAAGCTCAAGATTTTATCTATGCTGACTGTGAAGTTATAACAAATTAAATCCCGTTGGATGAAACTATTGTCAAGGCTGCAAAAGGCGGTTCCAGCATGGAAGGCAACGAGGCTGATGAGGACGATAATGAAGAATGTGTTTCAACAGAGAGAGAGATGTTGGAGGGTATCAGGACTGTGCTAAAGTTCCTAGAACATATGGAAAATGTAGAATCGAGTGTAGCAAAAGCACAGACTGTAGAAAAAGACATAGAGAAAATGTTTATTAAAACTATTTGCAGCAAGCAGAAGCACAGACTATTTAAATGTTCAGGTATAATGTAAAATTAATTTTGTTTACTTAATTTAATGAATATACATTACGTGCATAAAAATATTATTTTTTAGATACATATGTACAGATTTTATTTTCTTGCTCACCATTCCACTCAATTCAGGTTAAGGGAAGACACTTCGGTTTTAGTGAACCTCGGATATAGTGAACGAAATATGCGAGTCCACAGAGGTTCACTATAAGCGGAGTTCACTCAATTCAGGTTAACGGAAGACACTTCGGTTTTAGTGAACCTCGGATACAGTGAACGAAATATGCGAGTCCGCAGATGTTCACTATAAGCAGAGTTCACTCAATTCAGGTTAAGGGTAGACACTTCGGTTTTAGTGAACCGCGGATATAGTGAACGAAATATGCGAGTCCACAGAGGTTCACTATAAGCGGAGTTCACTCAATTCAGGTTAACGGAAGACACTTCGGTTTTAGTGAACCTCGGATACAGTGAACGAAATATGCGAGTCCGCAGAGGTTCACTATAAGCAGAGTTCACTCAATTCAGGTTAACGGAAGACACTTCGGTTTTAGTGAACCGCGGATATAGTGAACGAAATATGCGAGTCCACAGAAATTCACTATAAGCGGAGTTCACTCAATTCAGGTTAACGGAAGACACTTCGGTTTTAGTGAACCTCGGATACAGTGAACGAAATATGCGAGTCCGCAGAGGTTCACTATAAGCGGAGTTCACTCAATTCAGGTTAAGGGTAGACACTTCGGTTTTAGTGAACCTCGGATAGAGTGAACGAAATCTGCGAGTCCACAGAGGTTCACTATAAGCGGAGTTCACTCAATTCAGGTTAACGGAAGACACTTCGGTTTTAGTGAACCTCGGATACAGTGAACGAAATATGCGAGTCCGCAGAGGTTCGCTATAAGCGGAGTTCACTCAATTCAGGTTAAGGGAAGACACTTCGGTTTTAGTGAACCTCGGATACAGTGAACGAAATATGCGAGTCCACAGAGGTTCACTGTAAGCAGAGTTTACTGTAAATAACAATTGAATGCCTAGCGATATGTGTGAAATGGACCTTTATAGTAAAATATTAAAATATTGGATTATGAGCCTCATAAAAACAAGAAACTAATTAAAAAAAGTTTTTTTTATTCAGAAAAGCAGTTCCATTAATGAACCTTCCAAAATTACATATAGCATTTTCAACAACTTAATTCCAAAATAGTAGACTTACAAAGTACATAAGGAAAATATTTTAATTTAATAACTGGCAACTGCAAGAGGAACCTAGCAACAAAATTTAAATTCTTTCTGCGTAAACAAAACTTTTGATTCAGTTTTTATGCATTGAGAACAGACCTTGATAAAAATCTAGAGGTCAGAAACGTAGAACTCAGATGTGAAAAATAATTGAAAAATTTTCAAGTTAAAATAGAATTAAGTATATTAATCCAGTAAAGCCTTGAGTAAGTGTCTTAATTGCTGTAAATAACATTTTTATTTTTATTTTAATCTACAAGCAAAAACTATCTTCAAAATCTGCTAATACAAATTTGTAATTTGGAAACTATTGGCGTACATGTGTATGTCTACATTCTGCAACTCTAATCATGGCTTCATTGATCTTAATAATGACTTATGGCTCAACAGTTTTCCCTTGTTGGCCCAAATTCCTTGTGCAACCTGTAAGGAAGTGGCACTTAAGTGGACCCATGATCCCTCAATGATTTGGGAGTGAAACTTGGATTGTGTATCAGCAAAATTAGTGGAGTGACTGAATGTCAGATGCGTGTATAATAATTATTTCAGCAGATTATATTTTATCATAGACTACATGCTTCTGAATGAATATGAATGAGGACAGCAGAATATTGAAAGTTTTCTGGGTACACCTCTACATGCAGCTTCTCTGAACCTCTTGTGTCTAAATCTCTGTATTAACCTTCCTTTTTTTGCATTTCTTTTTCTTACGTAAGTTTGGTTACTTCTTACGTAATAGGTTGTTGCAGCTGAAATGTTGGAGTGTTGATGAAAACTTCAAACACCCAAAATATGGGGTACAAGATGCCTGCGCTTCTTTTTTGTTAGGTTGTTAATGAGTTTGTAGTTGTATACATGATTATTTTTACCTATGGTTAACAAATGTAAGGTGTTAACACAGAAAGAAACATGAAAGAGAGTTTTGATATACTTTTACATACCATAATGTAGAAATAACGCAAAAATCTCTTTAAGGACACCTTGCTTTTATGAACAAAAACAAACGTCCCCAGAGTGTTCTCAAATGAGAAGTTTTACTGGTTTTACTCAACAGCTGGAATAGTTCAAGTTGTGTTATGTGACAAGTGTGGATTATAAAGCCACAATGAAGAATGAAATAAGAAGCTGCAAGTTGTCATTTCGGCAGCATTTTGGTTCCCTAGCCAATTAGTGTTGTGATCAAAGTATCAGTATCTGGAGTTCAGGGACTATTTAACAACTAATAACAAAAAAATAATTTTAAAACATACTCTTTCCTACATGCCCACAGTCCAGGAGCATTAGATCGATGAAGCCATGACATCATTCTCTACCTGGAATGTACAGATTCTCCTCATTATTTAATAGAGAGGTTACGTTGTGCTTGTAAGAAATGAATTGTCACTTTGTTCTTCAGAGAAGTTCTTTTTTGTTCATACAACATGCAAAATATCCATTTACCAGCCATTTCAAGAAAGAAAACTACATCACAGGCTGTGTAATTACATGGTGTGATTGAGTGTATGTGGCGACATCTAGTGTCATATCTGATAGATTCGTGTACCAGGGCCCATGTTATTAATTATCCAAGTTTTGATTGTATTAAGATTCAAAAATGAAGGAGAAAACTGTAGAACAAAATTCATATTAGAGTGATAAAGTACTGATTTAAGTTAACTGACTTGAAAAATTTGTGTTTCTTAATGCAAACTTTTGATGTGCAAAATATATTCTGTATATTAAAAATGGATAAATATACATAAAGACTTAGGTTTTCTATGTTGTTTTCATTATCATCTGGTGTTGACATTTTTGTATGCACGTGGGGTTTTCTTCATTGTCTTGAACTGCATTTTTTTCTGTGCAGCAACTGTTAAGCAAAGTTTTAATGATCTTGATAATGTCGGAGGTATAAGCATGTGCTACCTTTGTTATATAGTCATAAATAACTTAAGTCTTTTCCAAAAAATGAATTAAAAAGATATTAATAATCCTAACTCATCATAAGTTTAATATGAATATTAAGAAATTAGCAGTCAAAGTAATTAACCTACTGGTTGCCACATGGAAAAAAGTGCAGTCTGAAACAACAACAAAGGAAACCTCATGTGCCTAGAAAAATGTCAATACCAGATGATAATGCAAGACAACATATGGAACATAAGTTTTTCTATTATCTTGGAAGATTAATTGTGATTCTCATTTTTTAAACATCCATGAAGAATGTTGTTTCATTTTATTGCACAGTGATAAAAACAGTATTTACAGTGGCTAAAATGTAATTAAAAATGCTCTAAAAATAAATATTTGGAAAAAATTGGCCCTTGTCTCTTCAGCGGCTCAAAAAGATCTTCACGGAGAAGAATTAAAAGGAATATTGGCAGAAAACAATTACCCCTCCCCATATATTAAGAAGTCATTTAGACAAGTGCCAAAAAAGGAGCAGGAAATAAACAACTTGAAATTCACCAGCAAAATTATGTACCACAAAGGACTTTTCGAAAAACTGAAGAGGGTCGGAGCAACATATAATATCAGGCTTGCTCCAGATCTAAATAACAAATTAAAGAAATTCCTGCCAGCTCTAAAGCAGAAAGAAATGGGCATCCAATTGCAAGAAGGAGTAATATATTGAATCAACTGTAACTGCAGGCTCAACTATATAGGACAAACAGGAAGCAGTATTAAAGTCCAAATGAAAGAACACCAAGTAGCTATTAGGAACAATAGTAACAAAACAGGGCTAAACAGACATATACAAGCAAGTGGACACTTCATAAATTGGGACTCAGTAAGAGTAATCACCCACCAGTCAAACTTAGTAAAAAGGAAACTAGAAGAAGGGATCAAAATAGCAAGAAGAAGAAGTACCACAATTAACGATAATTGTGGTTGAACACTTGTGACTGAGTGGCAGCAACTACTCCAGTGACGTAGTCCTGATGATGAACTAGGCTTTAGTTCCAAAATTTGACCACCAACTTTTTTGAATAATAACCTCTATAAGACCTGTAATAAAGTCAATTCCACAGTAAAAAAAACATTGTCTTAAAAAAAAAAACTTCTCTCCAGTTTGTTTGACATTATGTTTCTTCCACAGCGCTTGGTAAAAACACATACTCTTCCTGTCCAAAAGCAAAGTTTTTGATACCTTGACTCAAGTTTCCTAGATTCACATAGCTGCATTTTCAGAGAGATAGTTTTAAGACTGAAGCTAGAAAAGAAGGATATACCCTTCTTCCTCAGTGAAAGTATTTTAGATTTTTGGGGCTTTAGGTCGGCCTTGCTTGAAGGACCTCCTCCCTACCCAAAAATGTTTAACAAACTTAAGTACATCACAGATTATTTGGACTATTTACAATTATTTTTTTACATACCCTTCTTTAAAATTGCATAAGAATGTGTTTTATCGTAACAAAGGGACTGACACGAAAAAAAAAAATATTTGTCCCCATCTTTAAATAAAATACTAATGAATCAACAACAAACTACAATAATTTCAATTGAAAAAAAAAGGTCTAATTTAAAAAGTCTTACTATATTAAAGTTTTAAAATTCACAAACTATTATTATCAATATTAAAAAAAAATTGATGCCATCTCTTCTTACGAATCCACTCAACATGCTTTCTTGGCAGTAAAGTCTTTAATGACATCTTCAAAATCAAGTTCAGCATTTGCAACAAAACTAACCAAAATGGAGAGTCTGAAATCTGTGGATGAATTCCTACCATAGTTTTTAACTCTTTCAAGAGAACTAGAAGACCTATGCATAAGATGTCTCGTCATGATCAGGAAAATTCTTAACACAATGTCCAGGTTAGGAAAGAACGAAGTTAATTGTTTCTGATGAAGTACTTTTAAGAATTTGCATGGTCCTAGTTGTAATCACCCCCTTATTTCTCCAAAACAGTGTTTTATCACTGGGCAATAAAATGAAGCAATGTTCTCCATGGATAGAGATACTTTCTATGTCCAAGAGAAAAAATGCAAAAATAATTTTTCAAGATAATACTTCAAAGTAGTAAGTTTCTTGTTGAGCTAATATTTTACCCAAATGAGTATATATTTATGATGAATAGAACTGAGTAGTTTCTTACTCATTAGGAGGTTGTTGTTGCCTGTTAATGTTTCCAAAACGCAGTGAAGCTTTTTTTCTAATAACATTGTATGAATTGATGAAGAAAAAATCTTCAAAGCATATGGTAGGAAAATAAGCTCATTATTTCTGTCAAAAAAAATTTGTAATTCATTGCTTATCAAAGTGGTCAATCATCAGAGAACCTGAAAATTGCATTGTCTGGAGCAGGAATGCAACATCCAAATTGTATTTGAATAGATAAAAAAATTCACAGCAGAAGTTCAACGTGACGAAAAAAGTTTTTTTTTTTTTTATAGGAAGCAACTATTTATGTAGGAAAAAGATAAAGTTCTTATTCAGCTATAAAAAAAGCCCACGAGTGCCAATAGATTATTAGCTTGCAATTCATGGCATTCATTTTCTGTATCACTTCATTGAAAAATAAGTAAATTTAATGCTACTGAAAATTTGATAAAATTACAAAAAGTAAAAAAAAAAAAAACTCATTTGGAAACTAATTATTCTACTACAGTTGGTAAAAAATCATTTGAAGATAAAAACTGCAACCCCACCTAAAAGGGAAATAAAACACCAGAGAAATTACTTGACATGGAAGTTAATTTGAATCTATCCTCCATTCCTTCTGCCACAGTTGCCATAGAAGAAAGTCTTTCTGGCCAATATTGGATTCAGTGTGCATTCCGGCTCATACCACAAACATTTTATTGGATTTAGATCAGGACTTTAGACTAGCCAATCCAACACTGGGATGTCCTTGTTCTCAAACAAGGCATGGGCAGACCTTGTAGTATGCAAGGTGCTCGATCTTGCTAAAATAGGAAAGGATCTGTGCTGAAGTGCTCCCACAGTGTAGGCAGTGCGGAATGGTTTAGAATGTCTTTGTACCTTGCCGCCATCAGGTTGCGGAGGGCACCACAACCGAAGGACTGAGTCTTTCCCATCAGAAACAGCCCCACACCACCACTGATCCCACTCCAAACTGGGCTGTAGGCACAATGCCATCCGCCTGACAGCGTTTTCCAGGTAAACACCACGTCTAAATACACAGTTTTGGCAAAACATAAAGCTGCAATTAAAAAACATGAAAAAAAAAACAGGTTTGGACAGACATGTATGAAATACAGGACATAAAGTGCTTTGGGACACTGTAGAAGTTCTGACAGCATTTTTTAAAAAGAAAATTAGCAGGACTGGAAAATGGAGAGAAGAAAAAGATACACAACATTAAATGATTTTAAAAGGTTGGACTTTATTTTTTGAATCACACAGCATCTACTGTAGCCCTGAAAAATGGTAGAAGTGTACTATCCAAAAATTAGATTTAATAATAATAACCTTTTATTCCTTAGTAAAAAAAATCCATAATTTTGACAATTTTGTAGTTTATTAAGTCTAGGAATAGCCATGTTATCAATTATTACTCATTCAAAATTTAAATGGAAATTTTAATGGAAATTTTAAATTCAAAATTTTAAAAAATAACGTGGAAAGAGTGATGACATCGTCCATTTACATTATCTCCACGTATTTCATATATATTAACCATTTCTATCGCCCTTTGAATTTATCAGCTACAATTAAAATAGCTGTTGCGTTAAATGCCACCAGATGACGACATCTCAGTTGCTGAGACCATCAATACGTATTCGTGTAGTCGGATGCTGACTGATAAACCACGCATGGCGCTGAGAATTGTTGGCGCTGTAGCGTAAATTCGAACGCACTCGACTAGTTATCGAGAGTTCTGGGGTTCGATCCCAGCAGTGCCGGAATACAATTTTTCAGTCGCTATGCGTTGTTTAAAAAATAACGTGGAAAGAGTGATGACATCGTCCATTTACATTATCTCCACGTATTTCATATATATTAACCATTCAAAATTTGTTCTTTAAATACTTAATCATGAAGTCTTAATTTGTTTATGTAACACTATTTAACTAAATAACCAGTTAAAAATTTATCTGGTAGTTTGTATTTCTTTGTAGAGCTAACCTCTGAATCTCATAGAACAGCTTAGTGATATGTATGTATGTAACACTGTTTAACTAGTTCATAAATTTGGCTAATGATTCCTTAATGTGGCAACAACTGTAACTAACATGTTGATTTTCTTAGTTCTACATATGGAGATCTATCACATAGGGTTAAAAAGACATGAACAAGAAATTGGTCAGAGAATGAACTCAGATTCAGTTAATTATCAGTGGAATGCCATTAAAAGGAAACCGGAAAAAGAAGACTTCATCATTATCGATAGCATGTGTTGATCACTACAAAAACTGGTTCCACGTGGTTGACTCTTGCATTGACAGTGTGTTGTCATGGTAATTGCTAATGAGAAATCAGTTTATCAGTGCAAATTCACACCTAACATTCTAGATCAACAGTTCTCAAATGTTTCGGTCTCTGGACCCCTTTACTCTCTTAACAATTATTGAGGACTCGAAAGAGCTTTTGTTTATAAGTGTTATATCAGTCATTATTTACCATATTAGAAGTTAAAACTTAGAAATTTCTTAAATATATATTTATTAATTCATTAAAAAACCAATAACAGGCCAATTACATGTTAACATAAATAACATATTTTTTATGAAAAATAATTATACCCCCCCCCTAAAAAACAGTGATAAGAGTCACACTGTTTCACATGTTTGTAAATATTTTAATACTGGCTTAATAAAAAAAGCTGAATTCTCATATCTGCTTCTGCATTCAATCTGTTGTGATATATTGCTCTGGTTGAAGTACATGAGGAAAATTTGGTCTCGCACAGATATGTAGTTGGAAAAAGGAGAAGCATTTTAATAGTCTTTTCAGTTAATTGTGGATTTCTTCTTTAATGCTACATTAAAACTTGGCAAGTGGTAGTCCCTTAGAGATCCATTACAATGTGGAATGTGAAACCAAATCATTGAACTTTTTGTACTCTTTTACATTAAAATTCACTGGTCTATATAATAGTGCAACTGTGTAAAAAACATTCCTTTAAATAATATTGGAAATATAAATAATGGTCTATATAAAAGTGCAATGTGTAAAAAACATTCATTTTAATAACATAAAAGTACTCACTTGCCATGTTGCATCTGGAGTACTTTTATGTTATTTAAATAAATGTTTTTTACACAGTTGCACTATTATTTTAAGACTAAAGACCTACATAAGCATTTTGAATTTTTTTAGCAAAATACTCAACTTTGAAATTGGAAGAAAAACAAAAACATGTTGAACAGAAAACTGAATAGTGGATTATATCTGCTATAATGTAGTTAATTTTGAAGACACTGATTCAGTATCTTTTAACATTAAGAAGACTTTTGAAGTAAATTTGTAGGATGGTGGTATTTCACTCTTGTTAAATTAGATTGTGCTGTGGAAATAATTGGGTTGAAATCTGGAACACAAATAAAATTAGAAACATTTTTTTTAAAGAAAACTAAGGTGTCTAAAATGATTTTGTGTAATGCTATTAACTTTCACTTGATAAAGTTATTAAACTTTAGTAACATGATTTTTTTATTCATTTCCTTATAATTAAAATTTTAACTTTGTCTTCCTACTTATACAAAGTAAATTTTCACGTTTAAAGGAAGCTTTTGAGATGAAAATTGACTCTTCGAACTTATTACAGTACACAACATGTAACTGCATTTTTTTTTTCTTATTAGCATGTTAAGTTAATGCTAATTGTGATTTTTGGTGAACTGTAATTAACAAATTTTGATTTGCCTAAAAACAATTAGTAAATTTGATACAACACCATCTTTGATGTAACACCACAATGTAATGCAGGAAACAGTGGCAGTGCATCAAGGGTTGACTGTGCCACCCCGGTGGCACAGTCTCTGATCAGTGGCGATGATCAGAGGCAATGGCCTCTGATCATTCGTCCGAAAGGGGTCTGGGTTTGAATCCCGGTGAGGCATGGATGTCGTGTTTGTCTTACGGCGCTGGCTCTCTCCCTTCCCTGGAACCAGTGACCCTAAATAATTAGGGACGGGCGACTGCTTATAGCCCCTCTCCCTTCCCTGGAGCCAGTGATTAGGGACGGGCGACTGCTTATAGCCCATTGAGTTGCTCACGGTGGTCGTTAAACCTCGAATCAAAAACTAAAAAAAAAAAAAAGAGGGGTTGACTGTATCTATATGTAACTCTGTGTGTGTAAGGCAGAATAGAAAAATGCGAGTGTTTCCGTCTGCAAATTGTTCGACCACTTCTAAGTGACCTAGAAAAGTCTGAAAACCAAAAAAATCAAAATGACGGCTTTGGAATATTGTCTTCTTGAATTTTTCTACCACTTCTACATCTAAAAATGTCTGAAAACGAAAGAAATTAAAAAAGGTGGCTTAGTGTTACTGTTCAAAATGCCGTTAGGTTTAAAGATAATTATGCCAGGAACATTGAAATGCTGTAAAAATCCCATGAAATTTTTATTTAAAATTAAGAGGTACCAAAGTCTGCTACCGTTTTATGTCCAACCATGTGCGCCAACGTCGTGACCCTGTTCTAAATCGTAAAACAGTTATGGATCTTAAATTACTTTTTTTATTTTAATTAATTTTCCCTTTCTTTAATTTTATGTTCAAAAATGATTTTATGGATTCACTGTTCGGAGAGCAAGCATGACTGCTAGTGCTGTATATAATACAACATTTTTGTTATAAAGGCTTCTCTTAGAAGTTATCACTCATACATTTTAAGTATAATAATTTAAGGTTTCATAAAAATGTATTATTTTTCACTTGTCAAATTTTCAAACAGTAAAGCTACTCATCATCTGGCCTCAGTAACTAGTGCCACTCCTGGGATAAAATCCAACCATTCTGATCATTCAATATAGTTCCTCTTTTTTTATTTATATAGTTGTTCTGCTACTTTTCTTTTTTGAAAAAAGTGCTGTTGGTATGCCAGTACTTCCACAGAGTCCCAAGGTCAGCAATTTTCTTAAAAGAAAAATGGCAAAAAGTCTGAAAATAAGGAGAAGAAGTGGGACTACATTAAATGATCAGAAGGGTTGGGTTTTGATGCAGGAGTGGCAACAGCTACAGAGTCCTGGTCATGGTTAAATTTACTTCCCCAAATTTGAGAAGTAATATTAGTACATTCCTATGAAACTCAGTATTATACTTCAGCTCTTTTGGTTAACCTCAGATTCCCTAAAGGTAGGATTCAAATTAATTTTTCATTGTCATAAGTTTTAGGGACTTCAAACATTTTTTATGAGAGTACTGATTGAGGGATTAATATTTGGTTAGTAAGCAACAAGTTTGCACTGCAAATGTTAGTTGATAATGAACACATAAACTTTTAGTCATGTATGACCACTTGAAGAAATACAACTTAAAAGAAAGTACAGTTCGTTTTTTCATTTTTTAACTTATATGCAAACTTAAACTGGTAAACTATTGTTCATTTTACATGTAATGGTGTGTGAACACTATAACTAATGTTTCATAAGTAACAAGATTGTGCACTTCACGCAGGAGATGGATTTTTCTATGTTTAAATGCCTGATAGTATGATGTAGAAATTTAAGCATTCATATTGTTGTGCAAGCATAGGCAAACTGAAACTATTAATAACATTTAAGTATTTTATTTGGTTGAATATTAATTTCATTACAGTAATTCATGTACTGAAAATTTTTAATCTAAAAATTGTAATTCATGTTGTTATAAGAAAAGCAGATTTCTGAAATACAGCAAGAAGAAGGAAATTCTAAATGTACATATCTTCATTTATCATGTTGCAAGTGAAAAAAAAAGTACAGTATATATGTATTTCTATTTTTGTAGTAACAGAAAAGGTGAGCATTTTATGAAGCTATTATTGTAAAATTAAAAAACAAATATTTTGATAAAAAAAAATCTAAGTAGATTGGATAATTCCTTTTCATAACGCAAGTTTTAATTTCACAATTTCAGAATTGTACATCCAATGTTAACAAGGCATTGCACTTCCATAAAATTTCAGAATCAACTTAGTTAACATTAGAAATCAAGCAAGCCATTTCATATTTTTCCATCTTACACTGCATATGGTTGAAATATTAAATACATGTATGTCATTTCAATTTTTTATAATCTATGAAATCATATTGTATCTATGTAGCTATGTGTCATTGTATTGTGCAGTCTGTCTCCTTATGTGTATTTAATATTTGTGTCAGAATAATAATTGTTCAGCTTAACAAATAAGCCAAATATTTAGTATACCATGAAATTAGATTTGGAAAATGCTTTTTATGTTGTACTATTAATATGACTGCAGAGCAAACTGTTTTTGTCACCTTTTTTTACTTTTCGTGTCTTTCTCTTTGTCCTAAACCTGGGGTTTTAGCTCCATGATGTTACTACAAATTTAAACCACTTTGCTGTATGCTATATAAGCCTTATAAACACTTTTTACCCATGCAGTCAACCTTAGCATATAAAACAAAATTTTCTAATCTTTTTCTTTTAATATTTAATTGCTGTCTTTAGTAAAATATTATAATTAAATTAAAAGTGACTGTAACTATGTTTCATGTGGACTGAGATTCCATTAATTTGTTGGTCATTAAAAATCTGATGTATAACTTTCCATTTCATTTATCAATTTTTGTTCTTTGTTGTGTGCTAGTTAAATGTGTTTGGCTCTTCAATGTACATCAGGAGAGGTTTTAGGTTTTGTCATATTTTACTTTTCTGGTTTTTTTTTTCTGTGAGCTATTACAGGACCTTTGAAGCTTTTTTATATGGTGAAATACATCTTAAAATAAACTATCAATAATCCTGCCATTTTTACCTATTGTAATACTGAATGTGGTATGCAAAAAAATTATGGTTTCTCATTTTGGGAAGGTTGTCTAAGAAATCATTAAGAAAAGACAAAGAATAGTTTGCATTTTCCTAAAAGTTCAAAGGTAAGTTAAATGTTGTTATGCTTTCTGTAAAACGGAAAATATTTTCAGCATTTGGATCAGAATTTCTTCATTAAAAATTAGTTTATAACTTTTGTATTGCAATGTTATGTTGTCATCCTGAACCGTTTCGATTTTGTTGTGATTTTCTTTATTTTCCTGAAAGTGATACTTATATTTTCAGAGTTTATTAATTACTGAGGATCGTTTGTTAGAGGGATGGTAGAAAGGCTGATGTCTAAATAAAGGTGATCTTATCACACAAATCAAAATGAGCTGTTAAAAAATTAATGGAATGAAATAGTTTGGAACAAGTGTGAAAGAAATTTTTAATTGGGGATTTCAATGTATAATGTTTACCATTTTAGAGAGGCAGTGGTTTTTTTTTTTATTTTTATTATTATTAAATTACTTAATGCATGTATTATTTTTCAGTGAATACTGGCTTGCCTAGTCTGAAAATCTTCACATGATGTAAGAGCAATCCTAATGTTGTTTTTTTAATTAAACAAAATAGTTGTGTAGCCCTTTTAACTTTTTTTTAAGTTCTATTACTCCAGTGTTCTTTTTTTTTCTGTAATATAAAGGATATTAAATGTAAAACATAAAATTACACTCTCTGCTACATTAATAATTTATTTAATATAGTATAACTGCAATCAAGGGAGGGTGTGGTAGGATGCCACTCTGCTACTTTTTTCTGATGAAAGGGTTGGAACCCTTCTCTGTTGCATTCTTCTGCCCTTTCACAGTTATTTTGTACACAACTGAAAACATGTTCAGTTGATTATAAGGTAAATAAAATGTAAGGCCTTTAGAAATACACATAAATAAAATGACAGCAGTCAGTCTTCTTTGGATTGTGCATCTGTGCATTTAACAGAGAAATACTATTCTTGAAGCACCCATTGTTGCACCTCCTACACACACACACTTCTTTTTCATTCAGAGAGGACTGCAGTGATGACGATCATAGTTTTAATATAGGCCTAAAAACATTGTTGCTGAAGCAAAAAACTTCATATGATAATGATGTTCAATGCAACTCATAAGTCAAAGAATAGTTCAAAAATGTATTTGCGGGGAAGAATCACTTGAGGTAAGTGTAATAAATTTCTTGGTAGACAAAAGTAATGTTCCTAAACTTCATTTTGAAGTATGTTCTTAAATTTTCTATACTAAAAAATCCATCCACTAATTTCTGTCATACATAATTTCTTGGTAGACAAAGTTTATTTATTTTATTTTATTTATTTATTTATTTATTTGCCATGTTACACATAGTTAACTCCGTAGCAGCATAGCAGGGAACCAGGTGAAAAGGTTAATATTTGCCTGATTAGTCCCTGGCCCCTAAAATAAGAAAAATGTCAAGTAATTATGTATTTTTCAACTTATTACACACATTTGCGATATGATATAATTAGAATAATCAAATTTAACTCTTAACATAATATTCCTTTAGAGCTTTTTTAAACGATACAAAACTGGCAAGTGATTTTATATGAATCAGCAACCCGTTCCAGAGCTGGGAGCAATAAACATTAATACAACACATTAACATAAATACAGCACATTAGTACGAGCCCTTAAAAGTAATGTTACTAAACTTTGTTTGGAAATATGTTTTTAAATTTAGTCTAGTAAAAAATTTATGCTGCTGATTTGTATCATAAATTTCTTGGTAGACAAAGTTTTTAATAAGTAACTTTTTTTGATGTGCTGAAGTTTGTCTATTAAGAAATTTATACCACTTTCGCCAAGGGATTTTTTCCCTGAAACTACATCTATACCAGTGAGCTACCCTCAGGGGTGTCACGCCATTGGGCACAGGTGCCGGGCATGTGCCACCAAAATAATAATTGTGCTTTTTTTTTTTACCTTTTTCTGAAAAGTATATTATGGTAACTTTCTGCTTTTTGAATAAGAAATGAAAAATCTTATTGTTGAAATATTGCCTATGTACAACAATGGGTCGTGAATGTTTGGAAAACCTAATGCTGTGAACCATAGAGGCCGAGCGAATCATGACCTAGATTTACAGAAAGTAGTGGATGGTTTCTGGACCTCGCACGACTGGTGAAAGTAGAAAGAGAACTAGCAAGAAGGAAAGGTAAAAAATCTGTACCGTAAAACATGTTTAAAAATCCAAAATAACTTGCTACTATTAAAATAAAACATCTGTCTTTTTATTTTTGGTATTGTAATCTTATATCATGTAATTTTTGTGTGATTGCTTTTTTCTTTTAATTTCTTAAACAACTAGTATATTTTTGATGAGTTAGAGGACTTTTTAAATTTTGTCTATATAACATCTCTCTAAAATTTTCTTAATGGAATTCATAATGTTTCCTATTGTTCTGCATATTTTCCTGAAATTGCGTTAGTTTGATAAATTCCATGTGCTTTAGATTTAGGTAGCACTGGATATAGTTAATTGACCATGGTTATATCAATTAATGGTAAAATACAAACACATTCCAACATGCTCAAAATTCTGCTTTGTTGATTGTGATAGCCTAAAATGTTATTTCACTTCCAGATATAATAATTTTTATCTGTTCTTTCTTTCACTGTTTACCCGTGGAAGGTCAAAAAGTTTCTAAGCATGTGGTCATGTGCTAATATATTCCTTAAATTTTGGACATGAGTTTACTTTAAAATAACATTGATCAAATTCCTACTGATGAAAGTTATATTATAATTTATAAAATCTAATAAAAAAAATGAAACAAAAAATTGTATTATGTATAACAAAAATTTTCTATTTAACAAGTGCCTGTGCCCCCCCCTCCCAAATTTTTTGGGTGCATGATGCCCCCTGGCTACCCTTCAACTTCTGAATTACATTAAACATTGTTATGATCAAGGTTGGGTTTTTGACATCAAAAAGCTACAAGACAAAAAAAAAGAACTTAACCTCTTTTAAACAAATTATTAGCATTAACAGGTTTATTAAAAGTTTAGAACTCACCTTCTAGATATTTTATTTATTTATTTATTTTTAAAAATTTTGTAACATTGAGATAAAAAAAGTCCTTTGTCAACTATTTTAGCTTTTTTCACATAGTCAATTATTTTAACATGAAACTATGCAGCTTTATTACTAATTATAAATAATAGTCTGGCTCATTTTTTCTTACAGCATATGATAGCACATCACCAGGGTTCATCTTAAGATTAAAAAAGGGCCCCAGAGTTCATCCTAGGACTAAAAAGGGCCCCAGAGTTCATCCTAGGACTAAAAAAGGGCCCCAGAGTTCATCCTAGGACTAAAAAGGGCCCCAGAGTTCATCCTAGGACTAAAAAGGGCCCCAGAGTTCATCCTAGGACTAAAAAAGTGCCCCAATGTTCATCCTAGGACTGAAAAGGGCCGTAAGGTTCATCCTAGGACTAAAAAAGTGCCCCAGTGTTCATCCTAGAACTAAAAGGGCCCCAATGTTCACCCTAGGACTGAAAAGGGCCCCAAGGCTTGTCCTAGGACTAAACAAGGGTCCCAAGGTTCATCCTAGGACTAAAAAAGAGCAGGGTGCTTGTTATGAAAAAAAGGGCAGCTTACACTTTCAAAGAGCATTAGAGTACACATCGACCTTACAAAAACAAGACCATACAAGCAGCGTTAATTCACCCGAAAAGTTCAACAGTAATTCACTGTGGATATTAAAATATTATTGTTATATATGTATATTGTTACCAGTCACTACCAGTTTAATATGAGAAAATATTCTTTCTACTTCAGCATTTGAAATTGCTAAGGTACATGCAAAGAGTTTCTGTATTAGTGACAATCTTCTACTCACAGTTCCTTCTGCTTTTGACAGAATTGAACATATTTTCGGAATTGACAAATTATTACTATCAACATCAGTTTGAGATTGAAACATTGATTTGTACTCATCGTACTTTATTAGTAAATCATCATTTAGGTTGAAGTACTCAGCCAGCTCCATTACATCAGCAATACCATAAAGGTTTTTTTTTAATTGGTTTCTGAACCTACTTTTCTAAGATACCAAGATTTGTAATAATAGGCTGGTTTTCTAACCATCTAGAAATGGTTTCATGCAAATGATCAATAAAACCATGTGCATCTCTTTCAAATGAAGTGTTAGGGGTTGGGTGGCCATTTTACGCTTGAGGGCAGGTAAGGTGGGGTGTTTTTTAATTAAAGGGCAAGCAGGGTACAGCATCCTACTAAAAACAGCTTGGATGAACCCTGAATCACTAGTTGTGCACATTTATTAACACCTAAACGATTTAAATTATTTCATAGCTCAGAATGTGTGCCAAAGTTAGAAAATATTCTATCTATTGAGGCAGAGCTGGCAGAACGAGCCTGACAGTAAAATCACTGATATTTGAAAAAGTTCGGAAACAGTAGCACTCTTAAAAAATCTTGATTTTTGTTTCTGACACAGGAAAAATAAATGATGTTTTCAAAACAGAAATTTGACATACTACATGATAGAAATATATGCTATTTAGAATCCTTATTACTCATATGTTAATATCAAATATTACATACATGCTATTCTAAAAGGCTATTTTTAAATTAAAATGGAATGTTTGATTTTTTTATGTGGCTTTTTAAACCACAGCTAAAACGTTAAAAAACTTGCTGACCCAGGTTATGATATGAAGTTTCTTCCGTCACATTTAAAATGTGATTTATAATTTACCACGAAAAAGGTATGTGATATATGGCTGCGTATGAAAGTGTAATTGTTCCTACTCTGATGTATGGCAGTGAAGCCTGGGTACTGCAGAAGAGACATAGAAGTTGTTTGTGAGCTGGAGAGATGTGTTGCTTTTGGGAGGTTTGTGGCAAGGCACATTCTGATCATGTGAAAAACAAAGATGTGTTGCAGATGTGTAATGTGAAGCAAAATGATGTTAATAAGGTGGAAATAAATATTCTGAGTTGGTTTGGCCATGTTGAAAGAATAGATGCTTAATAAGAGTTTATTAATCCCAGGTGGCTGGAAAGAAAGATAGATGAAGGCCAAGGAAATCATGGGAGGATCAGATTCAGGAACATCTGCATGAGAAAAAGATACTAAGAATAAAATACAAAAGATCTTGTGTGAGACGGGTGATGAATGTCAGTGAAGCACTAGAGTTGTGCGCCGAGATTGTTGTAAATAGAATCGTTAAATCAATAGTAAGTGAAATCTAGCACCATCAGTTTTAAATTTTAATCTGGCAGATGAGCTTTCTTTGAGAAGCTAACTTCTGAATCTCAGAGAATAGTTTAGTAATATGTATGTAATTATGCGATGTGCTATATTATGCCAGATTATATCACAATAAAACATCAACAATACTGATGATTATCCTAAACAAGCAAAGTGTGTCAAGTTTTTACCATAATTTACTTTCAAATTTTGAAGATGAGAATCTGTTTTTGGTGTAAATATAACATGGATGATAAGTCAGGTAATATCCAAAAACTTGAAAATTTCATCGCCTTGGAGCGGGAATCGAACCCGCGTCTCCCAGATAGCGCCCGGGTATGCTAACCACTACACCACCCAGAACAACTAAGTCCCAAGTTTCCGATACATGAATGCCGGTTGCTTGACTAGCGAATCCTATGATGGTTATATTCAAATTAATCGGAAACTTGAGACTTGGTCGTTCTGGGTGGTGTAGTGGTTTGCATACTCTGGCACTAACGGGAAACACCGGTTCGATTCCCACTCCAGGACGGCGAAATTTTCAAGTTTTCAGATATTATCTGACTTACCATTCATGTCATATTTACAACAAAAACGGATTCTCATCTTCAAAATTTGTATTGTATGGTGTAATCCCGTATTCCATTCATGATATTTTACTTTAACCATTGGCTGCACACTCTGTTAACCATATTACTACTACTATTACATGATGAATAGAAATATAAGTTGTATACGCAATGTATCTACTCTACATTTATAGCTATTTATACATAACATATTTTTTTAACAAAATATTCACTGCTGATGCAAAACAAACTGAATACAAATATTGCACTGAAAGCTTACTCATAGCTTTCAGTCCCAGCTTAGCTTGCCTTAAATTGTCCTGGTAATTTTAATTGTTAGATTTGAAATGTTAAATTATATGTAAATTTAAATCAGCAATTAGAAAAATATTTTTCTTTCTCTTATTTTAACGGCCTTGATAATTTACGAGGCACGTTACAGTTAGCTTTCTAGATTACTGCAGCAGGTGTGTTGTCGAAAATTAAAGCTAGAATTTAAGTTATTGAAATTTGTGAAATACCTTTCAGGAATAGATACATCATGTATATCTTCCATATAAGGAAGTCACAAGTTATATGTGGTTAAAATACATAATATATAGAGATTCAGTACCTCTTTTAGAATTGCTATTACGCACGTTAAAATACGGACATGTGATTATTGTGGTGCAGTTAATTATGACGTTTATTATTTAAAAAAATAAAGACTAAAAGAAAGCAAGAGCAATTACTCACATATATTCCTCTGGACGAATATATGTGAGTAATTGCTCTTGCTTTCTTTTAGTCTTTATTTTTTTAAATAATAAACGTCATAATTAACTGCACCACAATAATCACATGTCCGTATTTTAACGTGCGTAATAGCAATTCTAAAAGAGGTACTGAATCTCTATATATTATACCTTTCAGGAAGTTTTAAAAACATCCTTAAGTTACATAAAAAAATTATAGTAAGGAAACATTCAATTGATAACCTCAGTTGTTGTTTTTTTCAACCTGGGAACAGATGGACTATAGAAACAGATGTAAAATACTGAAGTTATGAGTTGAAAGCTTCCTTGCCTTAAATTTTGTACATAACAGCATTTTTCTAGTTTTAATACATGGGTTGTCCCAAAATAACTAAGAATGTTTTTATAAAAATATTATGTGTACCTTAATTATCACGGGTCATAATCTTTTTTGAAATACTGTCCATTGCATCGAGTACAGGTGCCCAAACGGTCCTCCCACTTTTTGAATGTCTTCTACATTCTTTTTCTGAAATGCTGTTGAAGCAACCCCTCCTCCCCTGCACAGCTGTAATGAACTGGTTGGTCAGTCTCAAATTGTCATCCCTGTAATTTCTTTTAAAATGGGGAACAACCAGAAGCCACATGGTGACAAGTCTGGACTATACACAGGTTGGGGCATCAACTTAATATTCATTTTCTCCAAATAAGAAATGATAAAACTGGCCATGTGTGGCCTTGCATTGGGCCGCACATGAAAAGAAACTGGGAACCCAAGTTGAACAAACTCACTTCGTGCCCAAATGCTTGGTTAAATTTCTGTGAATTGATGATTTTAAAATGTGAACCATATCTTCAATATCTCTAATTGATAGGTGTCTGTCTTCTCGTATAATAACACCTATTGTATTGATGTTTACCTCCGTAACACTCATTGAAGGTCTTCCTCCGTGTGCGATTAAAGCCACCAACTCACGACCATCCGTAAATTCTTTGTGCCATCTGTAAATTGTTGATTTTCTTAGACATTCATCTTTATAAGCCTCTTGCATAAGACAAGTTTCTCCAAGAGAGTTCTTAAGTCAACAACAAAATTTAATAGTGCATCTTTGCCCCTCTTTTCACATTCACTTTTTTTTAAAAAATCACAGCTCGTAAACACTTGTTAAAATGTTATTCAAATAATTGATTTTAGTAAATTGTCTACTTTTTGCTTTGAACTAACAATGAATCTTTTGAGCCTTTGGTCATGAAGAATTGAATTCAAATTCAACATGTTTCTACAATAGCTCATCAAGCTCATAAAATGATGCCATATACACACCAAGTAGAATAACACCAACAGTCAGCCAATTTGGAAAAACGACAAGAACGAATTTTGAATAAATAGACCAGGGGCATGAATGTGAGTACTGTTCAGTGAATATTAAAAAATAACAACCTAGTGGTGAGTTTACTCTATTTTCAATGCTTTATATTTTGATTCTGTGATTGAATATAGTATTATATGCGACACTTATAGCAAAGTGTCCAGCACCAAATGACATTATCGCATACAACGTGTGAAACAGTAATATTAGGGCAATAACATATTATTGTCTGAATAAAAAAAATTGTTAGGGGTCCATGAAAAAACACTTATTAATCCGTGCACTACCGACAGTGCGTGCGTGATAAACAGGTGTGGCAGGTTACTATAATGAGTACCGTTTCTTCATGACTTGTGCCAAGGTCGAACGCAGTATTGCACAATGCTTATAAAAATATTCTCAGTTGTTTTGGGGCAAGCTATGTACTTGTTATTTATAGTTACATGCTTATGTCCAAATTTATCATGTCATACATTTTTAGACAGCTCAAAATTGTTAACTATGAATAGACTAATTTTTTTTCGTGCTCAAGAAAAAGTTTCCTACAGATGATTTTATTGTTACAGTTCTCCAGTAAAAATAGTTTATCCTTTTTCATTCCTTTTTCACGTACTCGTGTTTCTCCAAAAAATAGATTTTGTTAAGTTTTCATTTCAGCATTTTTGTTAAGTGAGCAAATAAGTACCCCCAGTTTGAAGTAGTGTTTGATTTTTTAAATGCTGTTAAAAGTAAAAATCAAAATGTGCTAAACAGACTACATTATTTTACATTTGAAATTTGCAGTGTGCTTGTTGTGTTCGTATGTTGTACTACATTGTTCATATTTCTTTTACATTTCACCAACTTTTGAAACTGAAAGTTGGGCATTGTGAATGTAAAACTACATTGTTTGTGTATTTGTTGACATTCCCTTCTTGTGATTCCTCTTAAACTTGATTTGCTCAATGATCATAAAATGTATGTCCTTTTGTGAAATATTTTTAAATGTGTAAGACCAGAAAAGTTTGTCTTGCTTTCTAGTCATTCTGTTAGGGCAATTACTTTGCTGAATGCATAAAATTTTTATTTTTTTACGTGTAGTGTGGCATAAAAGTGGAGCATAAAATGAGGTATTTTCTTCCTTTTATATTCACCATGTGAAAAATTGGGAAGTTTTTTAGGTAATCATGATATACGTTATTTTCTCTAAATGTTTCACATATTCTTATGAAGCTGTATTTCTTTTTCATTTAGAATATAGGTAATTTATGAAAATCATCAAAACTACTTGCAATTTACAACTTCTTTTTTATAGTAGAATTGCTTGGGAGTTTTCAGGCAAAAGCTTAACAATAATAATAGCAATGTTTCTGTAACTGATTTGCAAACAAATTTCCAATCTTGTTGGGTCATTGATAAATCTTCCATGTGAAGCATTTTATTTATTGATTAGGGTAGTATCTATTTAATGAGCTTGGCTGTACAGGCTGAGCGTTCCTTATCTGAAAATCTCTGAAATTCAGAACTTTTTTCAAGCGCCGACATGACATCACAAACAAAAATTCTTGAAGGCTCTATCTGAGAAGGATAGAGCCTTCAAGAATTTGTGACACATGACTTTGGATACTCTGTGTTGGGCTCTAATGTTTTGTTCTTTTGTAGCAATGGCCAAACTATTAGGTGTGCAACTTAATTCTCGGCCACAGGCAACACACATTGACAGCAAATTATAGCAATTTGAATACGTACCTAATCAGGGAAATAATCCCCACCATGTTGGATACATTTGAGCTATCAGTCAGGGAGCTGCCGAATGCCACTGCGGAAAAAGAGGGCTGTTTCGAGTTGATAAAGTCATCAAGACTTGTGTGGACCTCCTCGACAGAAGTGAAGTGCATATCACTCAGGTGATGTTGCAAGGAGCGAAAGAGGTGATAATTCGATGGAACAAAGTCTGGAGAATGCACCGGGTGGGACAAAATCTTCCATCCCAGGTCGGTGATCGTGTTTAAAGTAATTTTCGGGGTCTGCGGACGCGCATTATCCTAAAGCAACAGGACCGACCTTCTGCCCTTGTCGGTGTATGGCCTTTTCGCCTCCATAGTGTCACTCACACGAATGAGTTGCTGACAATAACGCTCAGCATTGACCGTTTCACCAGGTTTGAGCAACTCACAGTGTATGACACAGCACTATTCCCACCATATGCACAGCAACAACTTCCTGGCATGGATATTCGGTTTGACGGTACTGGTGGTAGGCTGACGTGGATAAACCCACGATTTGCGCCACTTAGGATTATCGTAGAAGATCCACTTCTCATCATAGGTCAAAATCATGTGGAGAAAATCCTTCTTCTTGAATCAGGAGAGCAAGGACACGGCAACATGGTAGCGCCTAGACTTATTCGCAGCTGTGAGTTGGTGGGGCACCCAACGGCCCTCCTTGTGAATCCGTCGAAGCTTGTGCAGGCACTTTGCAATGGCTTGCCGTGTTACTCCAAGTTCCTGGGTGAGCTCAGACTGTGCGTGACAGGGATCCGCATCCAACAGTTGTTCCTGTTCCTCATCGTCAACTTTCTGTGGCTTTCCCGGCCATTCTGCATCACGGAGATCGAAATTTCCCTGCTTAAACTGCTCGAACCACTTCTTACACGTACTGTAGAACACAGCAGCCTCACCCAAAGCAGCACAGATCATTTGCTGGGCTTCAGTGGCACTTTTTTCAGCTGAAACGCGAACAGGAGGCAGTGCCTCAAATGTTGCTTCTCGAACGACATTGTTTCACCGTCAATTTTCGTCCCTACTGTCACTGCAATCAGCCATTATCACACACAGCTATTTGCATTTGCCAACATTCTATGATCGCTTGCGGTTAGGGGCCGAGAATTAAGTTGCACACCTAATATTTCGTTTGAAAAAATCAATCCAACTCACTAAAACAGTTTATTCATACTGATTTGTTCGTTGACACTTCCAGTGGATGATTGCTACCAGGAATGACTGTCTTGAATCAGTCCCAAGTCGGATCCATTTGTGTCGTTCATCGACTCTTCTGGTGAACGATTTCTGCAGAGAATGACTTTCAAGAATGTATTCCGAGTCAGATCCAGTTGTGTAGTTTGTCGGCTCTTCTGGTGAATGATTTTCAGTCCAGAGTCGGATCCGTTTGTGTCGTTCGTCAACTCTTCTGGGGAACAATTTCTTGCAAGGAATGACTCTCGCTAATTGATTCCAAGGTGTATCTGTTTGTGTTGTTCGTACACATCCAGTGAACGATTTTAACAGAGAATGACTGTCGCAAATTGATTCCAAGTTGGATCTGTTTGTGTTGTTCGTATACTACCAGTGAATGATTTCAGCAGGGAATGACTCTCATAAATCAATTCCGAGTGGGATCCATTTGTGTCATTCATTGACTCTTCTGGTGAACGATTTCTGCAGAGAATGACTTTGAAGAATGTATTATGAGTTAGATCCAGTTGTGTAGTTTGTCGGCTCTTCTGGCAAATGATTTTTAGTCCAGAGTCGGATCTGTTTGTGTCATTCATCAACTCTTCTAGTTAACGATTTCTGCAGGGAATGACTGTGGCGAATCAGTTCCAAGTCAAATTCATTTGTGTCATTCATTGACTTCCAGTGAATAATTACCACTGAGAATGACTGTCATCAATCTGTCCAGAGTCGGATCTGTTTGTGTCACTCTTCGACTCTTCTGGAGAACGTTTTCTTGCAGGGAATGACTGTCGCGAATTGATTCCAAGTTGGATCTGTTTGTGTTGTTTGTACACTTCCAGTGAATGATTTCAGCAGAGAATGACTCTCGTAAATCAAATTCCGAGTGGGATCCGTTTGTGATGTTCATTGACTCTTCTGGTGAACGATTTCTGCAGGGACTGACTCTCATAAATCAGTTCTGAGTGGGATATGTTTCTGTTGTCCATCAACCTTCCAGTGAGTGGTTTCCACAGGGAATTACTCTCACAAATCAGTTCTGAGTCAGATCTGTGTCATTCGTAGACTCTTCAGGTGAATGATTTCCGCTGGAAACGACTCTTGCAGATCATTTCTGAGTTATATCTATTTGTGCTATTCACTGACTCTTCTGGTGAATGATTTCTGAAGTGAATGGCTGTCGCAAAGCAATTTTGAGTTGGATTCATTTTTGTGTCATTCATTAACTCTTCCGGTAAATAATTTCCACAGGGAAGACTCTCGCATATTGATTCAGAATTGGATTTGTTTGTGTCATTCGTTGACTCTTTCAGTAAATGATTTATGCAGCACGTGACTCTCGGGAATTGGTTCAGAGTCGGATCCTTTTCTGTCAGTTCACTGACTCTTCCAGTTTGGTGGACGATTTTTAGTTTAAATTCATTTATAAGTCTTATAAGCCGCCCTGGTGGCGCAGTGGTCTAAGCGATGGCCTCTGATCATTCGTCCAAAAGGGGTCCGGGTTCGAATCCCGGTGAGGCATGGATGTTGTGTTTGTCTTACGGCCCTGGCTCTCTCCCTTCCCTGGAACAAGTGACCCTAAATTCGAGACGGGCGACTGCTTATAGCCCATTGAGTTGCTCACGGTGGTCATTAAACCTCCAACAAAAAAACAAACAAAATCTTGTAGAATGAAAATTAATGTTTAGACATTGTCCCATCATCAAGCTATCTCATTATATAGGTATACTGTATGCAAATACTCCAAAAATGGAACAAGTACAAATTCTGAAGCATTTCAGATAAGGAATGCCCAATCTGTACTTATAATTCTCAGGAACTCCAAAAATATACAAGACCCAGGTTTTTGAGTCATGAGGTCATCAATTGGCATGAAAACCAGCTTTGTTTTCCCCTATAAGGTATGTGGTGTATTGCTGCTATTCTAAAAAATTTAGTATATTCTGAAATACATTTAAAAAGTTCATAATCAGTGGGTAACATACAGGATGTAGATAAAATAAAGGAACACGCTCAAATTACGTAAAAGTTATATTTTACATGGAAGCTTTCAAACTATGTTTTGTTCTTCAGCCAGGGTTTGGATAATAATTCTTCAGTGAGAGTTTGGATGGTTCCATTTAAACGCTGGCTGAAGAAGAAATAAAGACCTAGTTTGAAAGCTTTGGTTTTGTAAATATAACTTTTGCTTAACTTAATTGTGTTTCTCATTTTTCTTCTCCGCATCCTTTATTTTAGTTATATGTTGCTGCTCAGTTTTCTCTTAACATACAGGAATTATTCCAAATAAAATGCATATGCTTCTCTATTTACAATAAGATTATGAGAAAGTCATCATACAAAAATTTTGTAGATTTTTGCTGCATTTCTGACTGTTTTGAATGTGTAAATCTGAGATATCACACTTTTATATGTCATAATTTTTCATACAAGGCATTGATTTATCAATATTGCTTGCTCACACAAACAAACACCTTTATTACTGAACATGAAAAACTCCATACCCAGAATTTCCACAATTATCATTTTTATGCCATGTTCACTCAGTTACTTAAACTATAAATGACTATATTTATCCTATAAGTGCAACTCTTCTTTTTTTTTTTTTTTTTTTTGTACACCTCAAATTACTGCATATTAGTAAATGTAATTTTTTATCACAATACAAATTTGTACTTATGTAATAACATATATTACTGGCATAAAGTGAGAAAGAAATTCGTAATATCTATATTAAAGTGACACCTTTCTTCACATCACACATTTTTAAATGTAATTCACAATTTAAATAAAATATCTATAAACTTCCCTCATTCCTGTTTTTGCATATTGTTAATTTATTTCTGCAAATTGTGAAATTTATTTCTCTTTTTAAAAATAGTCTTTCTAAATAGTATAATCTGTATACTGTTTGAAGGAATTTTTAAATTAATAAAAACCAAATACATTTTTCTTCACTGTAGTAGAAAGGCTTCTCAATACTGGAAAGAATTGTGATATGCAGGGCTTTTTTCAGCCAGTATGCGCACCGGTAAACTTTTTCAAGGAAAGCACTAAAAATTCTGAAAATTTAGCAGGCTGGCTCTAAGCAGAACAAAGTTAGCATGGTATGCATTTCCACGCCATGACACCACTCTCTGCACTGCTCACCAAAACATTTTGAGACAAATTCAGGTGTTGGAAGACAGGAGATATAATTGTGGACTGGACTATCACACAAAGCTCTCAAAGCAAGTGAAATTTAGACTATTAAATGAATCACTCTGGAGAAGAGAGAGACAAGCCAACCAGCTAGTGTAAATTGCTCTCTCAACCCTACAAAGTTTCATGATAGCCTAAAACAATGCAGGGAAAGCCATCTCTTGTCAAAAAGTGACACAAAAATACCCGAATGAGCAAAAGTCTTAGATCCTAAATGTTAGCCACATAATATCGAGGAAAATGTAACATTCAGTGAGATGGAAGTTGTGAATTTATGTAAGCGACATGGGCTTCCAGAAAGACAGATCCCAAGAAGTTACCGTAACTACTTAGTTTACAAGATATTATATATATATAAACAAAGACATCACTCTTTCCGCGTTTTAGCAACACACAGCATACAAAAAATTGTAATTCGGTCACCGCTGGGGAATTGAATCCCGGATCTGTCGATATTTAGCCGAGCGCGTTAGCCTTACACCCCGGTGGCTAACAATCCACAGCGCTACGTGTGTTTTTGTGTCAGCTTCTGACATCATAAATCTGTAAGATGGGCCCAGCTACTGAGACATCTCCATCCAGTGGGCATAAACGGCACTGGCCATATATTAATTATAGCAGTTAAATCCAAAGTGAAAATCCTCCAAATACATGGCCACAGTGAATAAACAAAGACATCGCTCTTTCCCCATTTTAGCAACACACAGCAACCAAAAAATTGTTATTCGGTCACCGCCGGGGAATTGAATCCCAGATCTCTTGATATCTAGCCGAGCGCATTAGCCTTACACCCTTGGATCTCGCCCTTTGGATTTAACTACTATAATTAATATATCGCCAGTGCCGTTAATGCCCACCAGATGGAGACGTTTCAGTAGCTGAGCCCATCTTACGGATTTATGATGTCAGAAGCTGACACAAAAACACACATAGTGCCATGGATTGTTGGCCATCGTGGTGTAAGGCTAACACGCTCTGCTAGATATAGAGAGATCCGGGATTCGATTCCCCAGCGGTGACCAAATAAAAATTTTTTGGTTGCTGTATGTTGCTAAAAGGTAGAAAGAGCGCTGTCTTTGTTTATTTATTACTACTACTTTCCATGCCTACTGCCACATAAGGCTACAACGTTGGCTTTCCATCTGCCCCTGTCCCCCGCAGCTGCTCTTGCTTCTGCCCAGCTCGCCCATCCAGTCATTTCAGATTCCATCATTCTTCTCCATGTTAATTTTGGGCGACCTATAGAGTGTCTTTCTTCTGGTGCCCAAGTCAATGCTACTTGGGAAATTCTGTTTGTCCATGCGCAAAACATGACCGGTTCATTATGTGATGCCACTTATGCATTAAATTCTGTTAGTCAGGTCACTTACTTTAGTGAATGCTGTAAAACATTGAAATAGTTCTTTGAATAAAGCTCATGTTGAGAAATGGCTTCCTAGTTTCTCAATTCAATTACTAATCTAAAACAACTATTATGGGAATTTTACTAGGAAATTTTTTCATTTAATTGCAAATTTTCGGAGAAAACTCTTCTCCTTCTTCAGGCTGTCTTTTTGTTGTCACTTATTCCTGTCACTATCGCGGTTACGGTTAACCTTGACGGTTTAGGCTATTTTTCAACAAATCCTGCCAGATGTTAGGCAGGGAAAATCCTTTGCAGTCATTGATGATGGAATTAAAAAAAAAAAAAAATCAAAATTCCATCATCAATGACTGCAAAGGATTTTCCCTGCCTAACATCTGGCAGGATTTGTTGAAAAATAGCCTAAACCGTCAAGGTTAACCGTAACCGCGATAGTGACAGGAATAAGTGACAACAAAAAGGCAGCCTGAAGAAGGAGAAGAGTTTTCTCCGAAAATTTGCAATTAAATGAAAAAATTTCCTAGTAAAATTCCCTTAATAGTTGTTTTAGATAAGTAATTTAATTGAAATAGTTTCACCCCGTGTCCCCTTGAAATGTAAGTGATGAATTTTTCCTATATATATAGAAAAATTTCATTATTTACATCAGCTGTATTTGCAATATTGTGCCCATTGGTGTTGTGATAAAAATTTGTCGTATTTGGAGAATTTTTGAATAGCATTTCAAATTTTCTGCTCTGGCATTAACTAATACAAGCCACACACACACAAAACAAAACTTTTGATATCGAAAATTCCATTCTGGGCTGATTTTAACATTTGTAGCAGCAGTTAGGGAGACAATATTTGTTGATGCTTCCACAAGCCTTGTGTGTGTGTGGTTTTTCAGCTACGTATGGAACATATACACAAACAAATCTACATAGTCATACATGTTGATCTCAAATCAATGCAAAAAGAAAAAAGTTTTTTGTGCTTAATTGTAACAGAACTCTTGTGGTGATGCAGATTGGTGACAGCTTTGTCATCCCTAATCGTCATAACTCATTGTCTCGAATCACAACATTGACAGAGCATTTTTTCTTTGTCCAGATACTACAACTTCACACACAGTAAAAAGTCGTGTGACGATGTGGATTGCTCCAGTGACAGCTTCATCATCCCTAATCATAACTCATTGTCTCAAATCACAACATTGACTGAGCATTTTTTTTCTTTGTCCATATACTACCACTTTACACACGGCAAAAAGTCCAGCTCAGCACCCCCTTGAACTTTTACACCCAGAGCAAAATGCACTGCTACACTCACAGCACCCTAAAGCAAGGCCTGATCCCAATGCAAGTAGCAAATTAAAAATATGAGGTATTTATTTTACAGATTCAAACAATATGAGGGGGAGGGAATGGATGTTACTCATAAAATTCTCTTTTAAATCTAAATTGTGCAAGTACACACCCACACCCTGAAAGTTTAATAGCTGCATGCATTTTTCAGTTTTTTAAGATGAGCTCACTATAAAACATGAACAAAAAATTGGATTGAATGTCTTTTTGTATCTCTAAAATACATTTTTATGGCAGAAGCGTGAGGTATATCATGATTAACTAAAAATTTTCAATGTTTTCATTAAATTTGTGAATGATGTATCAGGAACTATTTCGGTTATTTGGTTTTCAAAGGAAATGCTTTTGGTCAACAGTCCATGTCCTGTAGTGTACTTTCAGTAGTATTAAATGAAGTACAAATGGTCAAAACAGCAGCATGTCTGTTCTGTGATGTCTTTGTATGTTTACCCCTGTTAATAAATGTTTCACTTCCAGTATTATACTTCGGACAAAAGATGTTACAATACATCCTGTAGTTGTGTAGCTGTTACGCATCTTGGAGAAAACTGTGACATGACGGAGAGTTTATGCTCCAGTTATGGGCTTCTGAGTTGTTTGCAAATCTGTTGCTTGTTCTGCACAAGTACCTTGGCTAGTATTGTTGCGTTACGTGCTATTATGCAAGTAAAAATATATCCTTTTGTAACCTTGTTTTAAAGGTGTACATAAAGAAATGCAAATGGAACTTGTGTTCATCCTATTTTTTATGTGTTGTTTTGTATGTTTTAGCCTAAAAGAAAACCTTTTGATATCTTTTGTTGCGTAGTACCTATTAAAAGCACTTCTTAACTGTTTTGATGGTGACCCGGTACAGATAAAACCTCCTTTAATAGACACCCCCTCAAATGTAGATTCATCCCAATTACAGCCACTGTCTATGGTTCCTACAGTACAGCATCCACTGTAATGGACACTCCTTTTCTTTTGCAGACTCTTAGATCTGCACAGGCCTTAATTTGCAAAGTCTGGCCCTGCTCAGGCTTTACAGTTGATAGTCTGGCCCAGCCCAAACTTTCCAGTTGGTCTGGCCTAGCTCAAGACTTTCCAGTTGATGGCCTGGCCTAGCTCAGACTTTCCAGTTGATGGCCTGACCTAGCTCAGACTTTCCAGTTGATAGTCTGGCCCAGCTGAGACCTTCCAGTTGATGATCTGGCCCAGCTCAGACTTTGCAGTTGATGGTCTAGCTCAGCTCAGACCTTTCAGTTGATGGTCTGGCCCAGCTCAGACTTTCTAGTTAATGGTCTGGCTCAGCTCAGACCTTCCAGTTGATGGCCTGGCCTAGCTCAGACTTTCCATTTGATGGCCTGGCCCAGCTCTGACTTCCCGGTTGATGGTCTGGCTCAGCTCAGACTTTCCAGTTGATGGTCTAGCCCAGCCCAGACTTTCCAGTTGCCAGTTGATGGCTTGGTTGATCTCAGGCTTTCCAGTTGATGGTGTGACAGAGCCTAAACTGGCCTGGCCTTTTGATGGCCTGGCCTTTTTCAAACTTTCAATATGCACTCTCCATCACTTAACTGCAAATAACACAAGGCATCCTCTTGAGAAATAAAGCTGCTCTACTGAGCTGAACTTAGTAGGAAACAGAATGTAACACGTAGAGACGTGCTATTTCTTGTAAGAATTCCTCCCACAGATGAGGTTGAGATCTGCCTACATACTTCTGTTCGAGATGTAAACTCATTTCCTCTTCAGCACGAGTATAAAAAAGGTAGCCTCAAATTTATTCATCTCGGTTGCAGCACTGAATTATGCCAGGAATTTGGCCATCTGGTTTTGTGAAGCTGAAAAGTCTGTTTATCTAACCATTTCTCAAAAAAAGAAGAAAAAAGCTACGTGTTTTAGGCGCTACAACCAACAAAGCGAAAATGGAATTTGATTTGAAAATGAATTTTGCTTTTGGAGAAATACACTCAGCCCATTTCAGCTCTCATCTAACAGCCTGGCTTGTCGATTTCAGCTGTAATTAATCAATGCATCCGGTGCCAGATGTTCTTCCATTTTGATCAATGATCTTTGCTGTTTGATTATTTAATCAGTCAATCTCTTTGTAAGTCAACACGTTTTTCTTTAATCCGGAAACAAAATTCTAAACCTTCCAGTACAGGCCTAAAATTTTTCACTTAACTGACGGAAAAAAAAAAGAAGAAGAAGAAGCTTAGCAGAGCCCTGCGTCTGACGAGGCCGTTCGAGACCTCTAATGCAGACATCGCTTAAAATCATACGAAACGAATATATAAAGCCAGAGGCATAATTAGGTATTTCTTCACCTAAGGCAAACCACACAATACTGCACCCCATCTGTCTTTCTATATTATATATATACACTGAAGTGCCAGAAAAACTGGTGCACCAGTCTAATACTTGGTAGGTCCCCCACGGAAGTGCAGGACTGCAGAAATACGACAGGGCATGAACTCCACTAGCTTCTGGAAATATGCTGTAGGCAATGCACACCATACTTCCTGCAGAACGTTCCACAATTCGGGTGTATTCCGAGGTCTCAGATTGCTGTGTTCGATAGCGTTGCATTGCATCCCAAATGTGTTCTATCAAGTTCAGATCTGGGGACTTGGGTGAGAATGGCAACACCCCAAACTCAGATGAATGCTCCTCTAACCCTAATGTGGCGTCTCGACACTTGTGTGGAGGTGCATTGTGCTGTTGGAACAGGCCCAACCCATCAGCATGAATGCAGGACATGAACGGGTCTACCTCGTCAGAAAGGATGCGCACATAGCGTTGGCCGGTCACAGACATTTGTAGACGTACCAGGGATCCCAGTGAAGTCCAGCTAAACACACCCCATACCATTACGGACACTCCACCAGCCGGTACAGTTGTTTCCAGTCATCAAGTGTTCAGTGGCGGTGTTGCTGTGCCCAAGCGAGGCGCATAGCTCTGTGTCATGCACCCATCAAAGGGACTCGAGTTTGGGTGTCGGCTCCCAAAGCCCATATTGTGCAGAGTACTTTGCACAATCCGGACGCTGATGCTTGTTGAGGCTCCAGCATTGAATTCCGATTATACCTGCGAGAGTGTTGCACGCCTATCGCATGAAACGATTCTTGACAGCCGACGATGGTCACGTTCACCCAATGTCTTTTTACGGCCACACTGGTATCGTAGGTTGGAGGTTTTGCGGGGATTCTTGTAGTCACGGTACACTCTTGCAATGGTCGTCTGTGAAAATCCGAACTTCGTTTCTACCTCCGAAATACTATGGCCAATCTCACGAGCGCCAACTATGACACCGCGTCGCTTAAATCGTTATTACTTGTCATTATCCTTCCGAAAACAGCTCTGACAGCTGGCAAGGATGTCTATCGCTTTATAGACGCACTGGCGGACTCAACCAAGTACGCGCATAGGTGACGTTGCTATGTATTATGCGTAATCTCGTCTGTATCAGTTTTTCTGGCACTTCAGTGTATATATACACACGGTCAGGTCACATTATTGTGACCACCAGCTAACATCTAGAGTAACCGCAATGTGCAGCGCAGACAGCAGCTAGACAGGCTGGGAGTGACTCAGTAAGGTGCTGGAAGGTGTTCACAGGTATGTGGAGCCATGCTGACTGCAGTACATCTGACAGCTGCTGGAAGGTGCGTGGGGGAGGATCCATAGAGCGAATAACACGATAGAAGGTCCCACAGAAGCTTAATTGGGTTTAAGTCTGGGTAATTAGGGATCCAGGAAAGTACTTTGAAGTCTTCATCGTGATCTTCCAACCACTCTCGGACATTTCTAGTTGTGTAACACGTCGCATTGTCGGGCTGGAAGATCACATCCGCCCTAGGGAAGACAATCAGCAGGTATGGGTGTACGTGGTCTGCAAGAATGGATTCATAACAAATTCGGTCCATAGTGCCTTTCATAGGCATGAGTGGAACCAGAGAATTCGACGAAAACATTCCCCAGACCATAACGCGGCCCCAACCAACTTCCGTTCTTCCAGCAGTTGTTGAAGAGTGTTTGTTCTCCGATGTTTCTCGCCTTATACGCCAACATCCATTCGTTCGATGAAGCAGAAAACGCGACTCAACGGAGAAGGCAATACTTTACCAATCAGCGGAGGTCCAATTCCGATACTGCCGTGCAACTGTAAGCCTTTTCTGCCGATGCACCTTCATTAGCATAGATGCAGTGATCATCCATCTGCATCAGAACCCCATACGCAACAGGGTTCGCTGAACTGTCGTTTTAGACACACTTCCGGTAGCTCCCTGGTTTATTCGGCCAGTGAGTTACTCTACTGTAGAGTGTCGATCGGCCCTCACGCACCTTCGAAGCCGACGTTCACCTCTCACATCAATGGCACGTGGTGCTCCGCAGTTTCCATATCGCTTATTCGCAATGGTGCCGTTTCTCCAGTCGCGATTCGTTTTAATCACGGCAGCAGGCGAACAGTTCACAAAATGCGCTGTTTCAAGAACACTCCAACCCTTGTTTCGAAAGCCGAAAATCATCCGTTTTTGCAAATCTGGTAAATCGCTCGTTTAATCCATGACAGCAACGAGTGCTGTGTTTTCAGAATGCCAACAGCACACCTTACATACCCTCCCTCCAAGCCAGCTAACAACACGTGCCTTTTTTAATTGGCTACACACTGTTGGAGGAGGTGGTCACAATAATGTGGGTCGAATGTGTATTTCAGGCCTGATCAAAAGAAACCCGTTCGAGTGGCTTTATTAAGATGAACGAAAAGGTACATCAGCAAGTGTGGCAGAATTAAACAAAGCAATATATAAGGAAGTACGAATGCACCAGAGTTCGTAAGAAGTCGCCGTAAGCATTCCGACATGCATCCCACTGCTTGGGGAGACTGCGGACACCGTCAGCGAAGGACTATGGTTGCTCCTTGAGCCATTTGGTCATCGCGGCCATGACATCTGCATCGGAGTGTAATCGTTGTCCCTTTAAAGCTTTTCTTAAGGGTCCGAACAAATGAAAGTCACATGGTGACAGATCGCGGCTATAGGCTGGATGGTGCAGATCCTCGCACCCTTTCTGTACTAACGCATCCCGCACAATGACCGCAACATGCGGACGAGCATTGTGGTGCAACAGAATCACACCGTGTGAAAGCATGCTGGGTTGCTTATTCTTGGTGCTTTTGTCCAGTGTGTCCTTGTAGCGGTTGGCATTGAGGTTCACCTGAGGTTCTTTAAAGTCCACCTGCAAAATCCCTTCATGGTCAAAAAATGTGGTCAGCATAACCTTACCAGCGGAAAGCTGTGACTTGAATTTTTTGTGTTTTGGTAGTCCGGGATGTTTCCACTGCATGCTCAATGGTTGGCTGGGCGGCTGAAAGTTGTGGTACCACGATTCGCCGCTTGCCACTACGCGCGACAGAAATGCATCGCTCTCCGCTTCGTAACGTAGCAGGTGGTTCAAACTCCAACCCATGCGTTCTTCCTTATGGTAGTCTGTCAGCATCCGTAGGATTCATTGTGAACACACCTTCCGATACTGCAGTGTCTTCGTAACCACCGTTTGAACTGTCCCAAATGACATAACGAATTCCTCCGCTAGCGAATGTAAGCTCCAACGACGGTCCACCTGTATTGTTGCATCAATCGTGGCGATGGCTTCGTCTGTCGCAACAACGTGCACCTGGCCCGGCCGCGGAAGATCTTTCGTTTCCTCGCGTCCTTCCCGAAACATTCGCACCCAGTCCGACACTGTTGTCTTCGACACACATTTGTCAGCATATACCGCCTGCATTCTGCGATGAATGTCGACATCCTTCCGCTGTCAGGAACTTAATTACCGCTCGCTGATCCACCTTGGGCCGCCCTGGTGGCGCAGTGGTCTAAGGCGCTGACCTCTGATCATTCGTCCGTAAGAGGTCCGGGTTCGAATCCCGGTCAGGCATGGATGGTGTGTATGTCTTACGGCACTGGCTCTCTCCCTTCCCTGGAACCAGTGACCCTAAATTAGGGACGGGCGACTGCTCACGGTGGTCGTTAAACCTCCAATTAAAAAAAAGATCCACCTTGGACGGCCTGACACTGGCCATGTTGTCAACGATCTGCAGCACAAATAACACATACGAGGAAAATGAACGCGTGTTTGCTTGTTCATTGGTCTGCGCTTATCACGCTCCACGTGCGCCGGTCCACGTGGCGTAGCACCAACAGGTTTCGTTTGATCACACTTATATATCTACCAACAAGTAATTGGGCACCCCTGCAATCGACGATATCTGCGGTCCTGATACACGTCACGGCCGCCACCGTTAAATATCGTGTGGGAAACAACGCAACCAGTCGCATGCAAGATGCCACGCAGTTCGGAGCTCTCTGATTTCGAGAAAGGTGTAATCGTCGGGTATCACAGAAATGGCTGATCCATACCTGACATATCCAGCTAGTTGAAGTACCAAAAATCGACAGTGGCCTACGTGATTGGCAAGTGGAAAATGAGAGGTGACTGTCGGAATGTGCCCCGTCACGGCAGACTCACGAAACTGGGAGTTAGAGACCGACGTGTGCTGGCCAGAGAAATTCGGAAAAACCGCACGAAATCGATGGGCCACATCCGCGAGGAGTTTCAACAGGCATCCGGGAGTGTTCTTTCGATGAATACCATTCGTAAAGAAGCCCATCTGTTCGGTTATCATAGACGTGCTGCCGCCCACAAGCCATTGATCACCAAGTCCAATATCGCTGCTCGGCTGACGTGGTCCAAAGAACGTCGACAGTGGACCGTTGAACAGTGGAAACAGGTTCTCTGGAGCGACGAATCAAGGTTCACCCTCTACCGTTGGAATGGCAGGGTCTGGGTTTGGCGTCTGCCTGGAGAACGCCTCCTGCCTGAATGTATTGTGCCAACTGTGAAGTTCGGCGGCGGTGGAATTATGCTATGGGAGTGTTTCTCCTGGTATGGCACGAAACCCTTGATCGCAATTCCTGGTAGACTCAACGCCGAGACCTACTGCACCATTTTGGATGACCATGCGCTTCCTACGTTGTGGCAGTTTTACGGGGTGGACCCATGTTACTTTTAGGATGACAATGCCACCTGTCATGTTGCGAGGTCCACCATGGCTTGATATGGTGACAATGGGGTTAATCGAATGGACTGGCCTGGGCAGAGCCCGGACCTTAATCCTATTGAGCACCTCTGGGACGAGTTGGAGCGTCGACTTAAGGGGTGCCCCCACCGTCCGAAATCGGTGAAGGAACTGACGTGTCTTCTCCAAGCCGAGTGGAAGAAAATACCGCTAGCCGTCGTACAACGCCTGGTTGGGTGGCGCAGTGGTCTAAGGCGCTTGCCTCTGATCATTCGTCCGTAAGAGGTCCGGGTTCGAATCCCGTCGGGCATGGATGTTGTGTTTGTCTTACGGCACTGGCTCTCTCCCTTCCCTGAAACCAGTGATCCTAAATTAGGGACGGGCGACTGCTTGTAGCCCATTGAGTTGCTCACGGTGGTCGTTAAACCTCCAATAAAAAAAAAAAAAAAAAAAAACGCTTGGTTGAGAGCATGCCCCGCAGTTGTAATCGCCGCTCGTCGAGGCTCCACCAACTCAGAAGGTGAATAAACTTCGTTTTCCTTTGCTATCACAGATGTCCAATTACTTTTTGGTAGATAGTGTATATAACTGGCGGGGCCGCTAGTGGCCAGCGTTCGTGATTGCCACAGAGACCTCTGGTTCGATCCCAGCAGGTACGAACGCTCGAACCACTAAATATCCGCTGTGCGTCGGATGGGCAGGTTAAGCCGTCGGGTCCCAGATACTGCTCCTCCGGTAATAAATAACGGCGTCTTCCTCCCCCCTTTCTACCTCGTTTCCGTGTCACTTTCCTATCGAGCACTCTAGCACAAGCAGCTCCGGTAGCGCAGTGGTCTAAGCGACTGCCTCTGATCATTCGTCCGAAAGGGGTCTGGGTTCGAATTTCGTTGAGGCATGGATGTTGTGTTTGTCTTACGGCACTGGCTCTCTCCTTTGCCTGGAACTAGTGACCCTAAATTAGGGACAGGTGACTGCTCATAGCCCATTGTGTTGCTCACGGTGGTCGTTAAAAATCCAATAAAAAAAAAAAAAGAAAACTAGCACAAATGTCCTAGCTTCCTATTTCTAAGGGTTGTTTAAGACCTGGGGTCAGACACTCCCTAAAATCCTCTACATATGATCTGATATAACAGTGGCGTCGCGTGCCCATTCAGGTTGGGTGTGCGCGCTGTTACGGTAAGTGACCAGAAGTCCCCAATTCTTGAGGACAGTCCTCGAATTTTGTTTACTGTCACCAAAAACGCCTGATGCCTCTGGGGGCGCAAATGGTCCTCAGATTTACACTTCCTCTTTAGCTCGTTAGATTTCTAATGAAAAATGTTCTTAAAAGTAGTTTTCGTTGTACTAATTTTCCGACATGCTTCTTATGAAAACAAATTTTGACTACTTTTTCTTCTTTCCGAGTTTAACGACCACCGAAAGCAACTCTAAGGACTATAAGCATCCACCTGTCTCTAATTTGGAGACATTCGTTCTAGGGAAGAGAGAAAGTGCTGTAAGACAAACACAGCAATCCATGCCTCAGTCGGGAGTCGAACCCGTACCAACTTGTACGAATGGTCAGTGGCCAGCAATAGGACACTGAACTACTGGTGCGGTCAAATTTCAACTATACTTGATCTAAGTTTCTCCAAAAACTTTGGCAAAATGAAAAATTCGCTATGCAATTAGTTTGGTGTGCGGCTTGATTTCAATTCGGCACATGTACAAGGTAAAACATTTCACTTTTGTTAATATGTTCTGGCCATCATAATTCAACTTTTTCAATACAAATTACCAAGATTCTACAAGATATATCTTTTTAAGACACCAATTTTCATATGTAATTAATATATTAAGGTGACCAGATATTGGAACACTGATTTGAGGACAAAAGGGCATGGCGTTCCCAAATCGGTAGTTCATTTGGAGACATATACGTACTCAAAATAAATATGCAAATGTTTTATCACAAAACTGCATTGCTTCAATAAGTGTGATATTACATATGAAAATTTATGTCTTAAAAGGATATATCTTGTAACATGTTGGTAATTTGCATTGACAAAGTAGAACTAAGATGGTGAGAGCATGTTAGCAAAAAGTGAAATGCTTTGCCTCAGGTATATGTGCCGAATTAAAATCAAAAGCTGCACACCAAAGTAATTGCATGGCGAATTTTTCATTTTACCAAAGTTTTTGGAGAAACTTAGATCAAGTACAGTCGAAATTTGACCGCGCCAGTAGTTCAGTGTCCTAGTGCCGGCCACTGACCATTCGTACAAGTGGGTACGGGTTCGAGTCCCGACAGACATTGAGGGTGTATTTGTCTTACAGCACTTGCTCTCTCCCTTCCCTAGAACGAATGTCTCCAAATTAGAGACAGGTGACTGCTTATAGTCCTCTGAGTTGCTTTCGGTGGTCGTTAAACTCGGAAAGAAAAAGTCAAAATTTATTTTCACAAGAAGCATGTCGGAAAATTAGTAAAACGAAAACTACTTTTAAGAACATTTTTCATTAGAAATCTAACGAGGAAGTGTAAATTCGAGCACACATGAGGACAAACATCCAAAATTTGAGGACAATTCGCGTCCTCAAAAGCATCAGACGTTTTTGGGAATAGTAAATGAAATTCGAAAACTGTCCTAAAGAATTGGGGACTTCTGGTCAGCTTAATGTAATATCACACTTATTGAAGAAATGCAGTTTTGTGACAAAAAAATTTCCATATTTATTTTGAGTACGTATTTGTCTCCAAATGAACTGCCGATTTGGGGACGCCACGCCCTTTTGTCCTCAAATCAGTGTTCCGATATCTGGTCACCTTATGTGTTTGTCTTATGGCACTGTCTCTCTCCCTTCCCTGGAACCAGACCCTAAATTAGGGACGGACGACTGCTTATAGTCCATTGAGTTGCTCACAGTGGGTATTAAATCTTCAATAAAAAAAAAATGATTTTTCTGTTTTTACCTTACCCACACAACACAATCATGTCTAATAGACGTCCACTTGATTTCCACCATGTTACGTATACAACCTAAATTGACGTTCAGGGAATTCCAGATTACGTTTAATCTGCGTAATCGGGATATCCAATTACGTTTAATCTATGTTTACTAGATGTTACGTATACACGCTAAATGGACGTGAGTCTATAGATACGTTCATCACACGTCATGTGTGTGCTACACTGTGAAAAAAAAATAAGTGCACGGGAAATTCCTCCCAGTCTACCACAACAAAACCTTCCTCACTCACTCCTACAGGATTTGAATCAGCAACCTTGGGAATGTGAAGCGGATGTCTTACCCTTGGTCTTACCACGGAGCCACAAATTCCTGTTTTTTTTTGGATTGGAGGTTTAACGACCACCGTGAGCAACTCAATGGGCTATAAGCAGTCGCCCGTCCCTAATGTAGGGTCACTGGTTCCAGGGAAGGGAGAGAGCCAGTGCCGTAAGACAAACACAACATCCATGCCTCACGGGATTCAAACCCGGACCCCTTTCGGACGAACGATCATAGGCTATTGCCTTAGACCACTGCGCCACCGGGGCGGCCAAATTCCTGTTAACACCCTTTACCTGCAATGCACAACACTAATGGCACGATGCTTATTTGTTATTAATGTGGGTGAGATAGTCATTTTATTTTCTGTTGGACCTTACGATTTTCCTGTATACGTTCGCAATAATTTTATTCTTTTTGTAGGAGGATTTTTTAAAAATTACGTATTTTTTTCGGCTATACTGAAGGTGACCAGATATCGGGACACCGATTTGAGGACAAAAGGGCGTGGCGTCCCCAAATCGGTAGTTCATTTGGGGACACATACGTACTCAAAATAACTATGAAAATCTTTTTGTCACAAAACTGCATTGCTTCAATAAGTGTGATATCACACATTAAAAACTGTGTCTTAAAAGGATATATCTTGTAGAATTTTGGTAATTTGTATTGACAAAGCAGAACTATGATGGCGGGAACATATTAGCAAAAGTGAAATGCTTTACCTTAGGTACATGCGCTGAATTAAAATTAGGCTGCACACCATAGTAATTGCATGGCGAATTTTTCATTATGCCAAAGTTTTTGGAGAAACTCAGAACAAGTACAGTCGAAATTTGACAGCGCCAGTGGTGCATTGACCTAGTGCTAGCTACTGACCATTCGTACAAGTGGGTTGCCGCCCCGGTGGCGCAGTGGTCTAAGCGATGGCCTCTGATCATTCGTCCGAACGGGGTCCGGGTTCGAATCCCGGTGAGGCATGGATGTTGTGTTTGTCTTACGGCACTGGCTCTCTCCCTTCCCTGGAACCAGTGACCCTAAATTAGGGACGGGCAACTGCTTATAGCCCATTGAGTTGCTCACGGTGGTCGTTAAACCTCCAATCAAAAAAAAAAAAAAAAAGTGGGTACGGGTTCGAGTCCCGAATGAGGCATGGGTGGTGTGTTTATTTTTAAGCACTTGCTCTCCCTCTCTTCCCTAGAATGAATGTCTCCAAATTAGAAACAGGTGACTGCTTATAGTCATTAGAGTTGCTCGTAGTGGTCGTTAAACCCAGAAAGGAAAAAAAAAGACAAAATTTGTTTTCACAAGTAGCTTGTTGGAAAATTAGTACAACGGAAATTACTTTTAAGAACATTTTTCATTGGCAATCTAAAGGGTTAATGAGGAAGTGTAAATTTGAGGACAATTTGCGTCCCGAAAGGTTTCAGATGTTTTAGGGGACAGTTAACTTAATTCGAGGACTGTCTTCAAGAATTGGGGACGTCTGGTCAGCTTAGCTATACTTCGGTTTGCGGCCCCCGTCGTCAGCTACCAGAGATGCGGTGCTAGTAACGTGCTGCCATCTATCGGGCGAGATGAAATACGCGGTGTGGATTATTACTGTAATGAATGTGTTTCTGCAGTATTTTGGCTGGCCCTTAAGATGGTTACATCTAAAATCTCTGCCTTATGTTCCCAATGGTAAAACTTCTTTACATATTTTCTTCGCAATTAATGTATTCCCAAGTATGAAAATTTGCACATCGATAAAACTAACTTTAAGTTATAGCATGGGATACTTAATACTTGCTAAAACATAACAATAATTATATTAAAAATTAATCATTTTTCTTTTAGTAATGTTCAGAGCTGTTAATAGATGGCGCGACCTGCACTTTGATGACGTCAGTAGACAAGCAAATGTTTGATTGCTTAATTATGGTTATGTTTTAGCAAGTATCCCATGCTATAACTTAAAGTTAGGTTAATCGATGTGCAAATTTTCGTCCTTAGGAATACATTAATTGCGAAGAAAATACGTAAAGAAGTTTTACCATTGGAAAAAAAGCAGAGATTTTAGGTGGAACTACCTTAATGGGACCATCATCGTCATTCTTCCGTTGCGATTCCTTTTTTCTCGACTGCCATACTTCGAGTTACGTATCTCTTTGACTATTGTGTGGCGAAGCCACACTGCTGTAGTAGGGCCCTCGACATGGTTTCTAATTTGGAAAGTTCGTGATTGTGATTTGGATTAATAAGTAATTTGTTTTTTCGTTAAATAACGAATATAAATTAGATTTATAATATAGCCAATGCTGTATTTCGGGGAAAAAACATAGCCTTTGGAAAATATTGCTTATGGTCTGATAAGTTAAAAATTCGAAACATTCCCACATTAAGCGACAAATGTTTGGTACCCTTCTTTCGATTCTAAATAACCAGAAATTAAGCCATCTTTATCAATATTGTATTCCTTCAAACATTTCTGGAAAACGTCATTCAATGAAACCTCCATAATCTTCAGGGAAACTTCGAAATCGCTAATGTGAGTCCCGTTCCACCATCTGATGAAGTCCTTCTCGATTGGTTGTATATCGTTTTTCGATATCTTTTATCGCACAGACTCAACTAACTAAATCTGTGACGTTGTGAACAAAGGCTGAACTGGATGAAGAACGGGCTATAACAAACATGAACTAATACAGACATGACGTGGACCAGGAACATCAAACAGAGGTCATCGCTCTTTCCACGTTTATAAGTGAGTCACGGAAAAATTCTCATTGGCCGCCACCGGGAATCGAACCCAAGGTCTTCATGGGTTCGATTCCCGGTGGCGGCCAATGAGAATTTTTCCGTGACTCACTTATAAACGTGGAAAGAGCGATGACCTCTGTTTGATGTTCCTGGTCCACGTCAAATGTCTGTATTAATTATTAGTTCAGTTGCTGAATACCATATTTGGTGAATCCCCAGCATTGTGCGGGGCTCCTAGAAGCAACCTGCTAAATTGGCTTGGCAATTAGTGTGTGTGAGGCCGCTGTGATGCAGTGGAAGCATATCCGACGCGTAACTGGAAGACCCTGGGTTCGATTCCCAGTGGCGGCCAATGAGACGTTTTCCGTGACTCACTTATAAACGCGGAAAAAGCGATGACCTCTGTTTGAAATAACATTAATGTTGAAGACAATAGATTTTTGGTGATTGGCCAGTGTGCGTTAGGGACGACTTCAGCCGATAGATGGCACTGCGTCCCAAGGTATAAACAACTTTGTTTGAATTGCTGGATTGGGTATGTTCGTCGTTTTTTCTAGTGTTTCTTTTAAAAAAACCTTACAGTTTTAAAACCAAACTCTTGTTTTCACAACAAAATCTAACCCATCTTCAAAATGGTTTAATGTTGTGTGCCGATGTGCACATCTTCTGAGAAGAAAAACGTGGGATTTTCATTCCACGAGTTCCCCACAGATCAGAACTTATAGCAACTGTGGCTGAAAACAATATCTCGTCAGAATTTTGCTCCAAATGACAAGTCACCTTCAACTGTTGTTGGTGGTAAGCATTTTCATTCTGATAATTATGTACCTAATTTAATTTTAGAAAAAAGAAAACAAAACAAAAAAAAACCCCCAAAGCTATATAAACTCATATTAAGTAAAATCGTAGACAATGCGTAGATTTGGGTTTTAAATTATTTCGTCAGAAAAATGTTAGTACCTGGGAAAGGTGCGACGTACATATTTTAGATTACGGAAATTAATGGCAAATGGTCCAGAAATTTCCTGTTTCAAATGTATTTTAAAGATATTTATCGTAATATTTACGTGTAAGTGCGATGACGTTAAGAGACCCTGCGGTAGGCCTAACGCATCGCTACCGCGACGCTTGACATCGTCGCGGTAGAGATGCGTTAGGCCTGCGGCAGCATCTATTCACAGCATCGCACTTACAGGTAAATGTTACGATAAAAACCTTTAAAAGACATTTGAAATGCGAAATTTCTGCACCATTTGCCATTCATTTCCATACTCTAAAATCTGGTACGTCGCACTTTTTCCAGATACAAACAGTTTTCGGAAGAAATAATTGAAGACGCTAATCGACACATTTACCAAAATCTCAGCCCTAGATCGTTGAAGAATAAAGGACTGAGATTTACACATAAATTACACCAGTCCCTACAGAAAAATTCTCTTGCCCAAGTAATACGAATTCATAATGTAAATATCCATTTATTCACGTGAAAGTGAATATAAATAAAATCTCAAATGTAAATAATGATACGGAATCAGTTTGTTTATGCGAACTACGTCAATAGATGGCGCTGCGTCCCAACTGATCTTTTCTGTCCTCGCTGTTTTTGCTTAATGTTACAGCCTGGTATGATCCAGTTCAGCCTTGTGGGTAACTTAGCATCTCCCATGTACATATATGATGTGAAATGTAATATGGAATCAGAAGGTATAGTGTACAGATAAATGACAATGACACCGGTTTAAACAAATGAGCCGCAGCATGAGAGGCTGGTGCGGAGGTGTACGTCACACCATTTTTGGTGTGTGAAGAAAGGAATTTGAGATAAGTTTAGTTATAATGGCTGTGAGACGCCATTTAACAGATGAACTGAGGTGGAGAGTAATAGGAAAACTACAGGCAGGCTACAGTCAGGTAGATGTTTCAAGATGGCGGCATGTGAGTCCTGTGTTCCACAGATGGTCGAATTCTAAAATATGCAAACAGCTTCCTAAAGGTACCGCGAAGGAAGGCCTAGGACTACAACACCCGTCAACAATTGACATCTCTGATTAACTGCACAGATGAACATGACAGCTACGATCTACCCTTGCTGTGGCTACAGGAACGGTAGCATCTATTTCCGCTATGCGTAGAAAGGCTGCACAGAGAAGGTATACTAAGTGACCTGCACTATGAGTGTCCCCTTACCACCGGTCACAAAGGGGGAACATTTGAACTGGGCAAGATCGCATCAGTTGGACTGAAAACCAATGAGGGTCAGTACTCTCCACAGATTAGTCCAGATTTGCTTTGCAGAGCTATTCTAAGCGTGCTCTGATCTGGAGAGAATGAGGGAAATGCTATGATCCCTCTATGAACAGTGAAAAGAGACACGGTAGCATGCTGGTTTGGAGTGGCACCTCATTAAGTGGGCATGCAGACCTTTATTTTTTTTTATTGGAGGTTTAACGACCACCGTGAGCAACTCAATGGGCTCTAAGTAGTCGCCCGTCCCTAATTTAGGGTCACTGGTTCCACGGAAGGGAGAGAGCCAGTGCCGTAAGACAAACACAACATCCATGCCTGACCGGGATTCGAACCCGGACCCCTTACGGACGAATGATCAGAGGCCATCGCTTAGACCACTGCGCCACCGGGGCGGCGCAGACCTTTATGTGCCCCCAAGAGGAACCATGAAAGCTTCAAGTTATAAGGACGTCCTGGACCCCTATTTTGCCCTTACACAGATAGCATAAAAGATATATTTCTCCTACAAGACGATAACACTCATCCCCTACTGAGAGAGACTGGTAGAACGTGTTCAAGAGCAGACTTTTGTCTATACGAATTGGCTGACCAGGTCACCCAACCTTTTTTTTTTTTTTTTTTTTTTGGAGGTTTACGACCACCGGGAGCAACTCAGTAGGCTATAAGCAGTCGCTTGTCCTTAATTTAGGCCACTGGTTCCAGGGATGGGAGAGCTAGTGCTATAAAACAAACACTACATAAATGCCTCACGGGATTCAAGCCCGTACCCCTTTCGGACGAATAATCAGAGGCCATCACTTAGCCCACTGCGCCACCAGGGGAAGGGGCGGCACATACTTTTTAAAAGCCCTATGTCTAAACGCTGCTGTTAATATAAATTGCAACACCATAAAGAAATGCTCGGATTTTTTTATTGGAGGTTTAACGACCATCGTGAGCAACTTAGTGGGCTATATGCAGTCACCCGTCCCTAATTTAGGCCACTGGTTCCAGGGATGGGAGAAAGCTAGTGCCGTAAGACAAACATAACATCCATGCCTCACCGAGATTCGAACCCATCTCGGACGAATGATCAGAAGCCATCGCTTAGACCATTGCGCCTCACCCAATCTTATTCGATCGAGCATGTCTTGGAAGCTCCAGGGTTACATGTTGCTGCCCCTTCCCTCTGCAAGACCTGGAGTGGATTAAACAAGCAGAGATGCCAACCTGAGCCAGGGGCCATCAGTAAAAAATCCGAAAAAGGGTGCATATATATTTCTGCAAAGAGGCCATAACTTAGTAGTGAAAGTTCAGTTTTGGCTCGCCAGCCCTGACATACGAGCTATAGAGGCATGATCGGCGTGGCGGGTGAGACCCGGCACACGAGCTATTCGGCAGAAAAGTAACTTCCCGCGAGCTAGCAGAGACGTCATCGGCATGGAGGGTGACACAAGACATTCGGCGAAAAAGAAATGTCTCGCAAGCTCCGGCATACGAGCTAGAAAGGCGTCGCGGATATCATACGAGCTATAGAGGCGTGGCGGATAACACCCGAGCTATACAGGCTTTATAGGCGTGGTGTATGACACCCGACCTATTTGGCGAAAAAGAAATTCCTCGCGAGCTATAGACACGTCATCGGCATGATGGGTCACCCGACACCATTTCTTTTTATCTATTCTGTAAAAAAGAAAAATCTCGCGAGTCCCAACATATGAGCTGTAGAGGCGGCATTGGCGTGGCGGATAACACCTGATACGCGAGCTATTCGGCGAAAAAATTCCTTGCGGGCGCCGAGATGGTGGGTGACACCCGACATTTCTTTTTATCTAATCGGTGAAAAAGAAATCTCACGAGCCCCGACATACGAGCTATAGAGGTGTCGTCGGCGTGGCGGGTGATACCCGACCTATTCGTTGTAAAGGAAATGTCTCGCAAGCGCTGACATGCGAGCTATAGAGGCGTCAATGGCATGGCGGATGACACCCCACATGCGAACTATACGGAGAAAAAGAAATTCCTCGCGAGCTGTAGAGACGTCATAAGCGTGGCGGATATCCTGCCACGCGAGCTGTACAGGCTTCATACGCATTGTGAATGACACCCGACACGCCAGCTATACGGCGAAAAAGAAATTTCTCGCGAGCGCCGACATGCGAGCTATAGAGGCGTCATCGGCATGGTGGGTGACGCCCGACATTTCTTTTTATCCATTCGGTAAAAAGAAATTCCTCGCGAGCGCCGACATGCGAGCTATAGAGACGTCGTCGGCGAAAAAAATTTCTCGCGAGCTATAAAGGAGTCATCGGCATGGTGGGTAACGCCCGACACGCCAACGACATTTCTTTTTATCCATTCAGTGAAAAAGAAATTCCTCGCGAGCTATAGAGGAGTCATAGGCGTGACCGATGACACGCCGAAGACAGTTCTTTTTATCTATTCGGTGAGCCCAGACATACGAGCTATAGAGACATTATCGGCGTGGCGGACGACACCCAAGGTATACGGTGAAAAAGATTCCTCGCGAGAGATCTCTAGAGGCGCGCCATCGGCATGGTGGGTGACATCCGACACGCCAATGTCATTTCTCTTTATCTATTCGGTGAAAAAGAAGTCTCGCGAGTCCCGACATACGAGCTACAGAGGCGTCATCGGCATGGCGGATGACACCCGAACTATTAGGCGATTTCGTAATGTCGTGTGTCACCCGACAGTCGAGTGGAAAGGGTTAAAACGTTTGCACCGGAATTTTCACAAGCACAAAGTCACATGTAATCAATGTAAAAAGTTCGCAAAAGGCGCTGAGCTGAGCTCCCTCTCGGCTTTTGCGCACGGCATTCCTAAATGGCTGTACGGAAGTCACGTGACAAACAGCGTACGAGAAGCGCCGCCTCTGTTGGCGGAAGTCAGAACATCGAAGGATTATAAGGACTACCTGTAATGTGCGTTCTTTCGACCGAAAGACGGCAAAAAAACAAAAAAAAAATGCGTGCCTGGGCTTTTCCGTAGTTTTCTGGGTGACTTCCGTAAACCAGTAAAAGTTGGCATCTCTGAAGTTTTGCATGAACAATGGTCATTGCTACTTACTGAACTCCTAGACACCATCATTAGGTTAGTAATTGTTTCGCGGCGCGAATTTCCAGGATTTTTTCGCGAATTTTAGGGGGTTTTCTGTAATTTCACGAATATCAGATTTCAGGGGTGTTAGTGCTACCATGTTTCGGAGCGGGAAAATATGCAATCTGGAGCAGAAACGTTGGGTTTTTGAGCAGAACTAAGAATTTGGAGTAGCTAATGATAGAATTTTTAATCGTTTAAAATCCATGTTGCTTTAAGTTATGTTTATATACTGAATTACCAATAGTTTGCGAACTATGTAGAATCAGTTTATTGCTTTAGAGCCACTGCTCTTGTAACTCAGTATTTGTCATTTTCTTGTACTTCGCTGGGACCTAAACTCCACAGTGAGTAGAGTTTAGGTCCCAGCCACCTACAGCGAAGTTGCCTTTTGGGCAGGACACAGAAACTGAAGGAATGAGAGCAAGTTGCAAGTCTAGCGACTTTGACAGAACAGTTTGTAGTGAGATTAGAGTACAGTAGATGGCGCCACCGTACAAGTACGATATTGCACATAGATGGGTGAAAGAATTTCAGGGAGGGGCATAGGAAGGGATACCCATTTAACCAGTGGGTTCAGCCTGGGGGCCGTCACTTAACGTGCTCGTCCGATATTCAGCGATTGTTAGTAATTCACACCATCTCTGAAAGATCAGCCCAGGTTCGAACCTGGGGACCTTATACATCGATAGTCTGAACTGCTAACCACCAAGCCATCCGCGGCTCGCCACTGCTCTTGCATGTAGGATCCTATATGTAAGTGGTTCAACGCACCTTCCATCTGGAAAAAGAAAAGTGTGAGGGTGAAGATGTGCCCCAAGGTAGGTCAAAATGAGAAAAAGAAAGCCTCCTAAAAATTCTGCTCCCTGAATGTACGGGGCAAAATTCAGACTTTAAGTAAGAACCAAAAGATCGGTATTCCTGATAATCGATTATAAGTTATGTGATTTAAACAATTCTTTCATTTATCCATAGCGCTCGTGAGCGATTTTAATTAACATACACCAGACTGACGAAGAAAAAACAAAACAAAGCTGTACTTTTTAATTTGGTGAAAAATCAGATCGTGCGGTGAGAAAGTGTGAATATTACACAGCATGAACAAAACTGAATCGTTCCCTGATAATCGATTATAAGTTATGTGATTTAAACAATTCTTTCATTTATCCATAGCGCTCGTGAGCGATTTTAATTAACATACACCAGACTGACGAAGAAAAAACAAAACAAAGCTGTACTTTTTAATTTGGTGAAAAATCAGATCGTGCGGTGAGAAAGTGTGAATATTACACAGCATGAACAAAACTGAATCGTTCACTGTAATTCATTTATAAAAAATATTTAACTAGATCACACCACTGTATTCACAATTATAAAATTACTGAATTCCAAACAAAATAGTGTGGTTTCAAAAGACATAGCTTCAAACAGTTTTTTTCTTGGTTTTGTTCTTGTACTTGCTGGAAAATTAACTCTGGTTTCCTCTTGCGAGCAAACCCTACTTTCTTCTCAGCAAGTTCCACGGCCATATATTTGTCTTTTGTTGACTCTGCCACAGCACAGCACCCACTGTTTACTTTTTGTTCTGCTGAAAGTTTTCCCTTACCATCTTTTTTTATTCCCTCAGATGACAATTTTATCTATCATGTTAAAGAACTTTCAGCCTGAGAACTATGAATTCTGATATCAGAGCTTTCACTATTTTAGAGAAATGGTGTTATTTTCAGAGAATGAATACTTTTTTTTTTGAACACTATGCATCAATTCTAACAAATTTTGGAACTTCGTCACTTCCGTTTTTGGAAAGTCCCCCCCCCCCCCCCATGAAGCTAAAATGCACACACATTTATGAGGGTTATGACGTTTAACAACTACATAGGAGTGGGAACATCGCGGGGGAAAAAATACAATTACCGAAGAAATCTTCGCTCCATCCGACTTCCGTTTTCGAAAATTTATCCAACGGTTTAAGCTGAAATACAAATATTTATGGAATAAAATGATATCTAACAATACTGGGTAGAGGAGACATAGCGAGAAAAAAAAAGTTACGATTACGAGAGAAATTTTACCGTCTACTTTCCGTTTTCGGATGATGAAATTCCGTCCTCCGACGAAGAAAATGACCCCCTCCCCTCCAAGAAAAAAAAAATTCAGTTCAGTTGTGCATCGATCCCGCGCATGGTCCAAACGATAACAAAAAAGACGGAATTCCTCGAATCAGCGTAAGAATCTCGTGGCCAATTTTTTTTTTTTTTTTTTTTTTTTGAATGGAGGTTTAACGACCACCGTGAGCAACTCAATGGGCTATAAGCAGTCGCCCGTCCCTAATTTAGGGTCACTGGTTCCAGGGAAGGGAGAGAGCCAGTGCCGTAAGACAAACACAACATCCATGCCTCACCGGGATTCGAACCCAGACCCCGTTCGGACGAATGATCAGAGGCCATCGCTTAGACCACTGCGCCACCGGGGCGGCCTCGTGGCCAATTACGGGCGGCATAACTTCCGTTTTCGGAAATCGTTGCCTACAATTTCAAGCTGAAATTATGCAATGAAATTATATTTAACAATACTGAACAGAAGCAACATCGCGAGAAAAAAAAAGTACGATTATGGGAAAAATCTGCACTCCGTTTAACAAGACAAAACAACGTCCGCAAACGAAATACGACCCTCCCCCACCCTAACTAATACCCCGAAAATTTCTTCACTTTTGCATCGATCTCGAAAATGACAAAAAAAAAAAAAAAGAGGAGGGAAATTCGCGGAAGAATCTCACGTATAAATTAACCGCTGAATCGATTTCGAATGTCGTAAGATTACGCTAAAATATCGATGACCGGTAAATTTTAACTTTTGGCGCAGATTTCGTCAAAAGCGCGATATTTTAGCAGAATGGCGAAAGAAGAACGTTTTGGCGCAGGTCCACCCCCCCACCCCGATTTTTGCCGAATTTCTATTATAAATTCAGATTAGTTTTCATACTTAAATAATTCTATTACTGTCTTCATTAGAATTTACATTAAACATATACTGCAAAGTCCACAGCAGAATTTTAAACCTTGAATTACTCCTGAAGGTTGTTTGCATTTAGGAGAGACTCTTATCAAACAAGCTTGACAGGTAATTCCAGGTCTAAAGCACTCTGCTAAATGACCTTGGCGACTTGCCACATTAGGAAATCAGGTCAAAAGCACTCTGCTAAATGACCTTGGCGACTTGTCGCATTAGAAAACCAGGTCACAAACACTCTGCTAAATGACCTTGGCGACTTGCCACATTAGGAAATCAGGTCAAAAGCACTCTGCTAAATGACCTTGGCGACTTGTCGCATTAGGAAACCAGGTCACAAGCACTCTGCTAAATGACCTTGGCGACTTGCCGCATTAGGAAACCAGGTCACAAGCACTCTGCTAAATGACCTTGGCGACTTGCCACATTAGGAAATCAGGTCACAAGCACTCTGCTAAATGACCTTGGCGACTTGTCGCATTAGGAAACCAGGTCACAAACACTCTGCTAAATGACCTTGGCGACTTGCCGCATTAGGAAATCAGGTCACAAGCACTCTGCTAAATGACCTTGGCGACTTGCCACATTAGGAAATCAGGTCAAAAGCACTGCTAAATGACCTTGGCGACTTGTCGCATTAGGAAACCAGGTCACAAACACTCTGCTAAAAGACCTTGGCGACTTGCCACATTAGGAAATCATGTCAAAAGCACTCTGCTAAATGACCTTGGCGACTTGTCGCATTAGGAAACCAGGTCACAAGCACTCTGCTAAATGACCTTGGCGACTTGTCGCATTAGGAAACCAGGTCACAAACACTCTGCTAAATGACCTTAGCGACTTGCCGCATTAGGAAACCAGGTCAGGCATGGACGTTGTGTTTGTCTTACAGCCAGTGCCGTAAGACAAACACAACGTCCATGCCTCACCGGGATTCGAACCCGGACCCCTTTCGGACGAATGATCAGAGGCCATCACTTAGACCACTGCGCCACTGGGGCGGCACTTTCAAAATTAACTGGTGCTTTTTGTGCAGCTAACATCCCAAACTGTACAACCTTACATTAAAAAAACACTTAGAAAATTCATTGAAAGATATTGGTGTTATTCCAAATGCACATTGGATGTGGAAATGTTATTTGCCAAGAATATATGATATTCACAAACAAGTGAAAGGTTTTTCAAAATCAGTTTCTGGTGTAAGCATCATAGCAGATGAAACAACTGATTCAGATGATAGGTACATTTATAATATTCTTAGTATTCCATCAGCTGAAATGAATGTTGAAAGCTCAGCTGTAATGCTGAAACCTCTTTGAATGCAATCTTCCTGGAGTGCATAACTTTAGAAGCTGTAAATTTTAAAGCAGTCAGCGAGACATTAATAGGTATGAAATACCTTTTGCGTTATATAACCGCTTTTGTGACAGACAACATATCTTTCATATCCAAAGCTTGGGGAAAGAGCCTGAAAGTTGAATTTTTGAGGAAATACAGTATTGAATGACAGCCCTGAGAATTTTGCCTTCCCCCCATCCCACGATACAAGTACTACCATAACCATCACTGTGAGGGGTAACTATACTTCTTATTGAGGTACTTTAGCTATTTCATTTTGACACCTAATTCCCACCTGGTTCTGTATGAGGTAATTTTGTCAGAATGATAAGCACGGAATGTTTTAGGGTCATTCATTAACATACAATATGATCCATACAGGTTTTCACTGAATTTCATTACATTTCATCATGCATTTTTTGCAATTTCTCCGTTTGTTTCCTTAATTTATGGAAACCAGTGCAATTGTCATGAACAACTAACTCACTACTCAAGTAAACGGGACTGAAAATAGCTTGATTTAATCCTTTCACTGGGACTTGACCTTTAATAGAATTTTGTTGACTGTGCAAAAGAGTAAGGAAAATGGCAAACAAAGGGTTATAAACAGGGAACACAAAGACTTCATTTTTACAAGTGAACATGAAAAAAGTTTCTGCATGCATACTATGAAGGATGTTAAAGTGGAAACAAGAAAAATGTATTAAAATCAATGAAGAGACATCATATTTTGCTCATAAATTTATTTCTTAGCATTTTAAACACCTGCCTGGTGTTTACAAAGAGTTATACAACTACTAGTGGTGCTTTTTGTAACTCATAATTTTTTAACTGGAAAACAATTCACAATCATCATTTGCAGTCAGATAAATAAATATTTGTACTATTATAAAGTTCACTGGGCACAATAGTTAAGTGCACTGAATGGACTTTTGCTCAGTTCACAGTTTTTTCTGAACTTATCCAAATTTCATATTTACAGCATGTACAATTTTATCACTACATCGTAACACCTACATAAGGGCTATTCATGCTTTCTTCTAACTCACTGATGATTTTTTTTTTTTTACATAAAAGCAATTAAAAAGAATAATTTGAAGGTTAACAAATAAATATTTTAATCATTTGGATCAAGACATTCAATACGTTTTTTTTAGTTCATAAATTTGTTTTAAAAACTTATTCGCACATCACATTTTCACGATGCAAAATTTACTAAAAATTCCCTTTTAAATCATCATGGACAGTAGAAAGGGAGAAAAAAGATTAGTTATTGATGCTCATCAACAAATTTTAACATGGCAGCCATTACTAACAATAATTAAATGAATAAAGAATTGCTACAAAAATATAGAAAATTATTTTACAGTTCAGTACTCTAAACATTTTTGGAAGTTACTAAAATTTAAAGAACATACATTTATTTAATAATGGCCAGCAGCAAAACGAGGTAAATTCAGCAATTGTGTTCAATGTTTGTTCCTTTTTACAACTCATCAAAAATCTTAACAGAAGAATGACAATTAGAAAGAACATTGAATGCAAAGAAAACTAAATGGAAGGAACACCTTACAATTTCACATACTATACTTTACAGACTGGAACTTTTCAAGTCAGGGTGATACAGGTTCTGAATATACAAAATTGAAACTGAACAGTTTATGCTGGCATGAATATGAAAGATACAGTTTTAAAAAAAATGTTATGTCATTGGTGTGTTAAGGTCAAATTTCACATGCAAGAGAAATAAATATCTTTGAACAGTTTTTTTTTTTTTTGTACGCACAGATGGAACATTCTTTCTGCATTTCCAGTTTGTCTGCTAACTTTCAAAATCATCTCTAACAGAAAGCCTTAGAGCAGAAGAATGAACTACTCACGAATGCTGTTTGAGTAATGTGTTGTTGCCTTGGTGAAGAAATATTTGTGAGTGCGATGCTATATATTATTAGCATAAATATCTACAAATTGACCACATTGTCTTTGCCTTTTTCTGAAAATGTTTGTTCTTAGATAATGGAAACAGCTAACATCCTTAGCCCCCCCCATTTCCTACAATATTTGCGAGTATCCAATGTTGAGGAAACTATTATATTTGTGTTCCTTTATGGATCACATGAGAAGTCCAGTATTTTAGATACTAAGAGCTGTTTTTTAAACACTTTTAAGATTTGGGAAATTATTTTTATGTTCATTGTATAATCAGAATACAAACTTTACTCTATCTAGTTACTTAACAAATGCAAAAGTGAGTACACTTTCAGAAAGGTAAGTTGCCCTGAAATTCTCTAAATTGAAATCTTGCTCCTATTAATAGAAGGAAAAAAATTATACATTAAAATAACCATGGAAAACTTCGTCCAATAAACAATGAAGATGTTAATTTTTGATCTTTGAATTTACACATAACATAAAAAATTCTATGCTTGGAATTCTGAGTGTCGTAACTTTGTGAAAGTGTTTCACAAAAGATATGTTTTCTTCAGAAGTATATTGCAAAGTACTTTTTTTCTACCACAATTGAAAAGTGAAGTGTATATCTCTAAAGGAAACTCTGATATAAGAGTGGTTTTGAAATCCCACCATTAAACTTTATTTGCAACCACGCTACAGTTGGCTTGAAATCCTTCCGAGGTATGGTGTTAATCCATTTAAGCTTGAGGTTTTCCTTTTTAAGAAAGCTGAAAACTGATACTTTATGATTTTTCACATAATTTGATTTGCACACGGGAACACATTTTCATGGCATTTTTTTCTTTTATCAAAGATTATGCACAAGTAGTAATAGGTGAAACACTAGACATAATAGCAGTCACACTCAAAATGACCGCATTGAGTAAATCAGGGGTCGGCAAACAAACTATGGCCTGCAGGCCAAATCCGGCCCACCGCCTCTTTTTTTATGGCCAGAGAGCTCTAAGAATGGCTTTTACATTTTCAAGTACTTTAAAATGTCAAAGTACATGCTATAACGGAATGGCTGACTGACCGCCGAGTTTAGGAGTAGCAAGATATGACTGTATGTGGCGCTTCTATAGCTTCGCATTCGGTGGCCTCTGCTGCGACACCACGCAATTATAATTTGGCAGCGTTTCCAGTGCCATGTGTATCGCTGTTCTGCGACATTTTGTCCTCGTTTGATTACCCTTGTATATCTATCATGCCAACCAGAAAGAAGAGAAAAGTGGATATCTGTATTTGGCACACCTACCTGTGTGAAAAAGACATTTTTTTCAAAGATGAAATATATAAAAACTCACTACTGGTCGGCATTAACAGATGAAGATTTGCAATCAATTTTGATGATGGGGAGTACTAACTTTGAACGCCTATTTGGTGAAATGTTACCCCCCCCCCCCCTTTGCCAGCAACAACAAGCAATTCCATTCTCATTAGTAGAGCTGTATTTCAAACAACTGTAGCCTTCTTTTAGTCTACTTATTATTATTACATTACATTTTTTTCAATAAATTTGTGAAAACGTGATTTTTTTTTTCGTTATTTAAGTATGCCTACTTACTTAAACAACAAGAAAAAAAATACCTACATAAATATCCTCGAGTTTGCCTTTTGGCCCGCAGAGCCTATAATATTTACTATTTGGCCCTTACAAAAAATATTTGCCGACCCCCTGGAGTAAAATGAACAAGGAGACTATTACAGACGGTTTTGTTACTTTCATAACCAATGCACAGCTAACTAGATCTTCCAGCTGCCACATGTGTGGCTTTGGAAAGGGACCAGAGAAAGACAGGGAAGAAAACTTTTCTTCTAATGCAATTTTCACTTTTGATCTTTGATCACTTTTAAGAAACACAGTTCCTTAACCCCTTCTCCAATTCTACTTTGTTAAATAAGAACTACGACGAAAATTTCTTGTTAAATGGCCAAAAAAATTAGAGAAAAGTTTTTCTCTTCATTAATTTTTTTTTTTAAATGTTTACAAACTTATCTTCCTTTAGAATTTCTTCATGTCTGGTACACATAAAATGCTAAACTGCTAGACTCTGTAGTTTTATAGTCTGTCCCCATCTTTAAGAGTTCTGCAGTTTGCCCCTTTCCTATCAAAAGAGTGGCTCAACTTAAAACACATATTACTCAGTTATAGTACACAGCTGTAATATGTCAAGTCTGAGATACTACAAGGATATCTTTAAAAGAACATATTTTAAAATGCTGGGCAATGCATTTGGGGAATTTTTAGATGCACCTTTAAAAAAATTTATTGTACTGCTTAATATAATTCTACCCTTTTTAAATAGCCCATGCTGGCCTGTTACTTCCAAGAATTTTCGTAGTAAGGCCAGAGAAACTACTTTAGGACACAAAAATGTTGAAAATATTGCTTTATAATTGTTGCTCCACTCCCCCATTACATTGCTACAGCACCTAGAGAAATACAATAATATCGTAACTTAAAATGCAGCCAGCTCATTATCTTACAAATATGTACAATCAAAGAAACTGCACTGCTTGCAATAACACCCTGTGTTACACAGTGCTTAATAATACACTCATCTCACACTTCTGAGACAATTTGCAAATAAGGTCATGCATGCCTACTGCTATATACCAGCGAAATGTTGATTATCTATTTTTAGGGACCAAAGTTATAAAACATATAAATATAGATAAAAAGAGGATGCTTAATAACATAACTATTCCAGTTATTAAAAATATATGATAAAAAGAGCCCAACTGAGAGACATATATAACTGATGTTTTATTGTACATAATTTTAAGTAAATTGAATACACATACATTGTACAGGTGATGTCACAAATCCCATTAATTCAAATATAATAATAAAAACATTGCAAGCCTAGAGAATATTCAATTAGAATCACACCAATTTAAAAACCAATGTGACAATAACACTGCAAGCTTAGAGAACTTTGAATGATATTTCCTTTCTACTTTGAAACCATACAGACATTCGACTTGGTTTTGGTTATGATCAGCATGGATGTCATGCAGATGACATCTGAAAAAATACACTGCTGGTCTTTGCATGAAGTAGTGTGTGACAGTACCACACAAAATAAATAACAAAAAATCTGTGATTTTAGTACTTGAACATTCACAAAGTTAAAAATCTAAAAATTGTTGCTAAATCACATCATGTGGAACTATTTCATGTCACAATTATAATGGAATCACATGTCAATTTAACATTTTTCATCATAAGTATATATGAAGATCAAACACATAAATATAACATGCCATTATATTTACTACTTATGAGTTAACATTATGTTACAGTTACATTCAGGACTGCTCCTGACAAACTATACTTACAGAATTCTCAAAAGCATAGAAGTGGGTGAAGAAAACATTTTTTTTTTTTTTTTTTTTTTTTTTTTTGTAATTTATCTTTCATTGAAATTTTCATTTGTGACTAAATATTCATTACAAATTTATCTCATATATTATGTTTACAGAAATTTCAGTTATCATGACAATGATCCTCCTGCTTGTTTCATATTAATGTCACCCTTCTTTCTCTCCCTCTCCATAAAAATCAAAGAGAAAATATATTCACTAAGCCCATTGCAAAGCAAAAGTATCCTCTTTTATTATTTTATAATATATAAGTTATGTTATATATATATAACCAGGCCTTAATTTCTTGATCTGGACTTTTTGACATTATCTATCTGTACACACATTTTTCCTTTCCAATAAAAATACAAGATTCACAAGGTTTTTTTTTTTTTTTTTTCTTTTACTACTTTTATTTTAGTGTTTTAATGATCACCTCTAAGAACTATAAGGAGTCCCCCATCCCTATTTTAGGGACATTGGATAAACACACCTCATCGAGGAATCAGACCTGGGACCATTTTGCATAATGGTCAGAGCCAGCACCTCAGACCACTTGGTCACAGTATTTACAAGGGATTAAGAACTTTTTGTACGATAAATATTTGAAAAAAAGACTCATTCATCAAAAATTTAGCTAACATGTTTTATAATAGCTACAGGGAGGCCCAAAAGTAACGGCAGTTAGTGGAACTAGCAATTTTAATCAGTAATATAATTTGGTTAGTGAAAATTAACCTTTGGTTTATGTGGCTATATTATATTGGGTATATAAATAAGTTTTGAGGGATTTTCGTTCGGTGTTGTACTTAGTACTGCTCGCATGTATTTTAAGGTGGCAACACTGTGATATCGCAGTATGAGATGCCAGCTGTCAGAGTCAGTATATGGTGTTCGATTGAGATGCGAAGACGTATTTGTTTTACTCGATGGAAAATGGCAACTTTCGTCCCGACAAAACAGCATTTGCTTCCGGGAAGTGTTAGTGCATTACTTTATTGTCAAGAAAAGTGGTGCCGACAGCTATCTCTTAATGTCAGAAATCTATGGTGAACATTCTCCATCTATAAAAACATGTGAGTATTTTTTTAGACGATTCAAAAGGAACAATTTCGATGTCAGTGATAAAGAACGTTCAGGATCACCCAAAAAAATTGCTGATGCCGAATTGGAAGCTTTGCTCGACAAAGATCCATGCCAGACCCCCCTAAAAATAAACTAGCAGCAGCATTAAATGTTTATCAACCATGCATTTCACAACGTTTAGCTGCCATGGGAATGGTGCAAAAAGAAGGGAATTAGGTTTCACATGCTTTGTGGGAAAGAGACCTTGAACGTCGAAAAACCATTTGCAAATTGCTGCTTCAAAGGCAAAAAAGAAAGGGTTTTTTGCATCGTATTATTACTGCCAACGAGAAATGGATATGGTACGATAACCCTAAACAGCAGAAAGCATGGGTGAAGCCAGGTGAACCAGGTCCTTCAACGCCAAAATGCAATATCCATGGTTCAAAGGTAATGCTGTGTATCTGGTGGAACCAGAAGGGTGTACTATGAACTGCTGTGTGCCACTATGAACTGCTTTTTGGGAATGTGCCACTATGAACTGCTGTGTGCCACTATGAACTGCTTTTTGGGAATGTGCCACTATGAACTGCTGCAACCGTCAGAAACTATTGCTGGTGATCAGTATCGAACCCAATTAATGTGCTTAAAACGAGCTCTCACGCAAAAACGGCCGGAATGGGAGAATAGACACAACAAAGTCATCTTACAGCATGACAATGCAAGACCACGTTTCTCGATCTGTGAAAAAGTACTTAGAAGGATCTGACTGGGAAGTTCTACCCCACCAGCCATATTCGACAGATATTGTGCCATCGGATTACCATTTGTTCTGGTCGATGCAGTCGGCACTTTCTGGAGAACGGTTTAGTTTTTATGAAGATATCAAATATTGGCTGGACAACTGGATCTCTTACAAGGAACCAGAATTCTTCCTTTGGGGCATACGTTCACTGCCCGAAAGATTCGGTAAAGTTGTAGCTTCAGGGGAAGCATACTTCGATTAATATTAAAATATCGTTTCTGTTCTCCAACAACGTGTTTTGTTCACCTCAAATCCCTCAAAACTTATTTATAATCCCAATAAGTCAATAGTTGTATAACTATTATCACTACTGTTACACACATTATCTTCAAGTCGAGTGCTCTATGCTTCATTACTTTTGCTATTAGATAAATTTTCAAGGAGATAAAATTAAAAACATTTCAACAGTTATTAAATTGTCCTGAGAATGTTGCACTTACCCACTATTGTAGCACAATTAGGAAGGTTATTGTTAGTTGATTTATTCCCCAGGTACAAATCCCCGACGTCCAAGTTGACAAGTTCGTGAGGAGTTGGTTCGTTGAACCAAAAACATTCACCGGTTTATTTGAAAATATACAACCAGAGTAGAGATTATGAAAAAATGAAGGTGAAGTTTAAAAGGATTAAAGAGATAAAAAGACTACTTACAGTGTGAATAAAATCTTTAGCTCTTATCGGCGCCGTCATTGGTTAAAAACCGAACCATAAACGAGTATCTGAAGTCGCATAAAAGATTACGAGGTTTGCGTAAAATTTTATCATTGAATAGAAGGCAGACAATTTTTGCAGATGCACTTAATACTTAAACAAAACCATACTAGTTTCAATCCGTCTATATCACGGTCAGCCTCAGTGGTACTATCATTGAAAGTCAATGCTACGCAAGGTTGGTGTGCACTAAGTGCTGACTTTCACGTGTCATTCTTGAACAGGTTGTTACACGTCGACAAACCTCGTCTGTGTTCTTATCAATGTGCATCGCAACATAGTCATGCAACAAGTACTTGATTTTCTAAACTGTCATAAACCCTCAGATATTCTATGTGTTAACACTTACGATTTCACTAACCTCTTCACCTCCATTGACCTTGCCAATTTTGTTAATATCTGCAACATCATGTTCAAGGACAATGCCATAAAACTAGAGATTACCAAAGAATATTGGAAGAATCTTGTAACCTTATGTCTACTGAACAACGATATCTGTATGGGAGAAGGTATTTTTTGTCAGATTAGAGGGATACCGATGGGAAGTACTTTTTCTTCCGTCGTGGCTAATTTGTATTTACATCACTACGAAGCTATTTTTGCCGGGAAGGTCGACAACATTACTAACAACCAAAGTGGAAATTACCAGTACGTACACCAATAATTTAATAATTTTCAACGTTCATGATTTTATCACAACAGCTACTATGATATATCCTAGTGAATAAACGTTAAAAAAGACAAATAATAGGGAGCGAGCAGACAAGAGCTTGGCAAAGCAGTTACTGAGGTGGCAATACATTTTGTCTCAGTCAGTGAGATCACGTCTGTTTTTATAGTGTATTATCCACACAGCTTTTTCATGCACTGTATTCTATATTTGAGTGATAACTTTTGGGAATGTGCGTCTACTGTAGTTTCTGGTTAAGCCAGAAATGTGCTGAGTTTTTCTTTCTTAGTATTATTAGCCATTAATTTTGATTTATAAGTAATAATAAAAATAATTATTTTTAGAATTGAACTGATTAATAAAAAGTAAATTGAATGCATTTTGCTGGGGAAATAAAAAATTTTACAGGTACTCTCTGAATTCTGCTATGTTTAAGTTACACGACCTGTTTTCACAAGATATGTAGAAATCTGCTCCCAGCTTGATTTCTCCTAAACACCGTTCCCATGGGTCAGGGCCTTAAATGTGATATACACTATATTGACAAAAGTCACCGGACACCCCTTCAAAAGCAAATGAACGGATCTGCAGCGTTATTAAGATGAGCGGTACAGCTGCAAACGATATAAAAACAAGCCTGCAGCTGGCCGCGATCATAGCGCACTGTTAGGTTGAGTGAAAATGTCGCGGCGGGAGAGAACTGACTTTGAGGAAGGAAAGATTGTTGGGTGTTATATTAGTGGGTTGTCCATAAGAGAAACCGAGAGGCGTTTAAACATACCCAAGTCACTGTTTTGGATGTACTGAATAAGTGGAAGACATATTATGGCATGCCTGAAGCAGCAAAACGTACCGGCAGACCAAAGAAATTCAGAGATAGAGGACGTCGAAGCCTCAGGATAGTCGTTACAGCTAATAGACGGAGTACTGCACAAGACCTCAGTCTACAGGTGAGTAAAAATGCTGGAACCTCGGTATGTACACGTACCATTCACAGAGAACTTCATTTCATGGGTTACCGTGGTCGTGCAGCTGCTCATAAGCCTTTTATCTGCACTTGAAATGCTACTCGTCATTTAGCATGGTGTAAAGAACATTTATCGTGGACCGCAGATCAATGGAAATGGGTCCTATGGAGTGATGAATCAAGATACACGACCCACGAGTCTGATGGCCGTGTGTGAGTATGGCGACAGCCGAAGGAACGCTATTACCACAGTGTACTGTTCCTACGGTCAAGTTTGGAGCTCGCAGTGTACTTGTGTGGGGCTGTTTTTCGTGGTACGGTCTTGGCCTATTGGTTATCGTGGACAAACCTGTTAACCAGCAAGTCTACCTCAATATTCTGGACAATTATGCCCTACCAACTCTGTGGCAATACTATGGAACCAAGCCTTATTGGTACTAGCAGAATAATGTGCCGAGCCATAACATAAAGCAAAGACTGTTATGGCGTGGTTTGACGATAATTCCGTATCGTGTGTGGACTGGCCAGCACAAAGCCCTGATCTTAATCCCACAGAGTACCTATGGGATGAATTAGAGTTCCGCAATAGAAGTTTGAAGCCAAGGTCTACTACTAAGCAACAGTGAGCAGCAGCATTATGTACTGAATAGAAGAGCATAGCTATTGCTGTGTTCCGAAACTTTGTCGAAAGCATATCTCGAAGGGTCTGTGCACGCATTAAGGCCAAAGGTGGACCGACACCATACTAATGTATCCTTCGCAAACAGACATGTTGGTTTTATTGTGGACTCAGAAACATTTTTTGAGAAAAGCAGTTCTTCTATTAAAATTATTTTCTTTGAATTTTTAGAAGAGTGAAAACGTTCAATTGATGTTGTGCGTGATACGATGCAATAAGCACTCATTAACTATCACTAGATAAAGAAATTAAGCACAAAATGTGCATTTGTGCTCAGGAAGGATGATATGAAGTAAAACGGGTTAATCACTCTTCCTCCTTTTTTTTTTTTAAATATACATTTCCCCCTCCATAACTGTTTCCAATGTTTTAAGTCTACCTCTCTCCCCTCCGTCGTGCATGTTGTCTTCCTATGATTTTGTTGAACTATCGCCAAATAATATATGTAGAAATTAAATATACATAAGTGTATATAGAGATCAAATCCTTCTTTTACAAAATTTGGTTTTAGTTATTTTTCATAACAATACATGTTATGGGCTAGGTCTTTGCCTCACGGACATTTTACTCCACGAGCCGCCACTGGTAGGTGCTGATGCAGCTGTGATTATTTATGAGGATCGTCGGCTCAAAGTGAGACAAATGGCAGAACATTTACAGATTTCAGTTGGAAATGCCCACACTATACTCAGTGAGAAATCACACATGATGTGCGTCAGTGAAAGACGAATTCCTTGGTTGCTGATGCCTGAACAAAAACAAGTGCGTCTTAAGGTGTGTGAATTTTTGAAGCAAGAAACTGCTTCAAACAAGGACTATCTGAAGTCAGTGATTTCAGGCGATGAAACTTTTCTTTATCACTATGATCCAGAGGGCAAACAACAGAGTGCTGTATGGAAAAATCTGTCATTTCCAAAGGCAAGATGTGAAAAGTCTGCCGCAAAGGTAATGGTAAATAACTTTCTTTGATTACCAAGAAAAGGTATGCCAGAATGTCGTACCACCAAACACCATGGTTAATGTGGATCATTACATGTCTGTTTTGACAAAGCTGATTGCACGTATCTGGAAGAAGCGTACACACATTCACCAAAATGGTTGGAATGCTCAATTGTAGGTATGAGCATAAGAAACATGCTCATACCTACAATTGCAAGCCTTAGTGTTGGTGTCTTGGAGAAACTGCTTGGAAACTCCACCATGACAATGCTCCTCCTTACGTGGCACAGAATGTTCCAACCTTCTTGGCTGAAAAAAATATTTGAACCTTTCCACACCCTCCATACTTTATGTGGGTAGGCATTTTGTATTTTAAAGAGCTTGTTACATCCAGATCATGCAGCAATTACAGAATTGTTAATCCAAACTTAGAGAGCAATTGCACATGCGTGTCCCACTGGACAGTACAACGGATTTGTGCCGAAGCAGACAGAACTGCAGCTGCCAGCCTTGTAGAAACCGGGTCCATTTTTGTGCCACCAAAAATAAAAAAAAAAATTAAAAAAAAAAAAAAAACTGTACCACAAACGAAACACATGCAGCTTGATGACTTTAATAAAACCATTATGTGTCGGATGGTTCAGGAGTTTTATGATAGAGAATACTCAATGTGTCATAAAATACGAAAAATTTTGCTTCAGAAAAGGATTTTTCTGGGAGTACAAAATTGGTGTGGATCATTAAAAAAAAACCCTTTGATTTCAGTATAGAAAGTGTAATGATGGATGCATATTTCTCATCGTGGGTCAGAAGGTTCAAGAGTTTTACGACTGAGGAGAATAAACGTGTCATAAAATAAGAGAAATTTTGCTTCAGAAAATGGATTTTTCTGGGAGTACAAAATTGGTGTGGATCATTTAAAAAACAACAACTTTGATTTCAGTATAGAAAGTGTAATGATGGATGCAGATTTCCCATTGTGCGTCAGCAGGTGTTTCAGGAGTTTTACAACTGAGGAGAATACCCAACGTGTCATAAAATAAGAGAAATTTTACTTCAGAAAATGATTTTTCTGGAAGTAAAAAATTGGTGTGGATCATTTAAAAAAAACTCTGTTTTTAGTATAGAAAGTGTAATGATGGATGCATATTTCTCATTGTGTGCCAGATGGTTTGGGAGTTTTACGACTGAGGATAATGTCATAAAATAAGAGAAATTTTGCTACAGAAAATGGATTTTTCTGGAAGTACAAAATTGGTGGGGATCATTTAAAAACAACAACAACAACTTGGATTTCAGTGTAGAAAGTGTAATGATGGATGCAGATTTCTCATTGGGCATCAGACAGCCCAGGAGTTTTACAAGCAAGAACATCCAACATGTCATAATATAAGATAAATTTTGTTTCAGAAAATGGATTTTTCTGGGAGTACAAAATTGGTGTGGATCATTTAAAAACAACAACTTGGATTTCAGTATAGAAAGTGTAATAATGGATGCAGATTTCTCATGGAAAGAGTTGATATTGTGGATGCACATATTACCTTCCTGAGAAAAATGCACAATATAACAACAGTCCTCTACTTGGCCTATTATATGCTTTGATGAGACTTGGGTGAATCAAAATCATTCAAAGAAATATACATGGCAAAATTCCAAGATTAACAGAGGTGTTAAAGTACCTGTGGGTAAAGGTTCTTGGCCGATCATTTGTCAAGGTGAATCAGCTCAGCCTGGCTTCATTGAAGGAGAACAGTTTGTATTTTAGTCTAAAATTTGGGGAAGGTGGGGGGGGGTATCATCAAGAGATGAACAGTGAAGTTCTCAAAGAGTGGTTTATAGACTTGTTAATGGGACTGGGAGAGGCCTGCGTAACAGTGATGGATAACGTGAGCTACCACTCTACCCACAAAGAAAAAATCTTAACAATGAAAATTAGAAAAGCTGACATAGTGGTATGGCTCCAAGTTAAAAACATTTCACACAAACAAAACAATACTGTTCCCAAACTCTTGAATATTGTTAGACAGCACAAGGGAAAATATGAAGTTTATGGATTAGATGATAGCGAGTGAAATGGGATATGAAGTAGTGAGACTTCCACCCTACCACTACTGCCAGTACAATCCAACTGAACTGATATGGGCTTAGGTGAAGTTGCAAACCAAAACACTACTTTTAAAATGGCAAATGTAAGAAGGCTACTTGAAGAGGCTCTGTGCCATGTGACTGTGAATGACTGGAAGAAATAAGCATATCACTCAGAAAAACTGCATGAGGATGACTTCATCAAAGAGGATGTGAGAGTACAGATCATCCAAAGAATCATCATAAATTTATTGGATGACAGTAGTTTAAGTGAGATTGAAAGTGGCGAAGAACTTTAAAATTACTGCTATGTTTCAATTTTTGTAAGTAGATAAATTACTCAAACATCAATATTATAAGTATGTATAAATACCTCCCTCCAAAGTATATACAGTAGTGGCCAAAATTGTGGAAACCTTTTGGAAAAAGTGTATTTTTGAGGTTTGATGGCTCTTAACACCACTTTTTTTTTTTGGAGTAATACCATAAAATTATATATCAATGGAAAGAAAATTTCATCAGAAATGTAATGTAGCAAAGTTTGTTCAATTATCTGTATTCTATAAGAAGTTATAGCCAAATAACCAGAAAAAGGAAGCACAACTTGCTTAGGTTGATATGAAGTAGCTTTCCTTCATTTGAATGTAGCCAATGAGCATGAGTGTTTAAAGAGCCAATCAGGTGTCATCTTGTTTTGGCAATGAGCCATTCAGGTCGCAATAGGAGTCAGCTATTGATGTCATGTATTGGAGCTGAGAGGAGGACATTTGTCAGTGTGTTATGCGATTGCTATCAAGTTTTTTTTTTTTTTTTTTTTTTTTTTTGTGTTTTCATTTAGTGAGCTTGTAAATTGTAATAAAATTAAAGAAATGGCGCAAAGAGTTGACTGGTCACCCAGAAAACGATGTAAGATTCTAGATTTTAGACCAAAAAGTGACTATTAAGTAAACAAGGCTTCTGTTATGAAGAAATTAGAAGAAAAATTGATGGAAACTTAACCGAAGGTGGCATTTCTAAATTTTTGAAGAGGTATGAGGAGACTCAGTCACTACAAAACCAGACTGGTAAAGGCAGGAAAAGGTGCACAACAGCAAGTGATGATAGAAGAATTAAGAGACTGTGCCTGGGTGACAGAAGAAAATCATCTGGGTGTATACAAGGTGAAATGGCACAATGCAATGTGAGGTTGAGTGCAAGGACTGTTCGGCGCAGACTGTAGGAATTTGGTCTAAAAGCTAGAATTCCACGATAAAAGTCAAGGTTGAAAGATTAAACTGGGCTAAAACTCCATGTTAACTCAACAGCGGAACAATGTGACAGTGCTATTTGGAGTGATGAGACCAAAATCTCTCTGTTTGGTAGTAATGGCATAAAATACGTAAGGAGAAGAATCGGAGAAGATTTGCATCCTGATTGCATTACATGTACCGTGAAACACCCAGTTAGTGTTATGATCTGGGGTTGTATGACATCAAAAGGTGTGGGCAGAATTTGTGTGATTAATGGGAATATAAATGTCCAAAAATACATTAATGAAATACATGAGCCCAAACTGAAACCTACCACACATGATATTTTAAAAGATAATGAAGCATTTATATTTTGACAGGATTCAGCTCCATGTCATGTTGCTGCTGTGTGCAAAAGTGGTTTCACAATAATAATATTCCACTGACGGAATGGCCTGGGAATAGCCCAGACCTTAACCCCATCGAAACTCTATGGAGCCAACTAAAGAAACTTGTTAGTCAGAAGCAACCCAGCAATAAAATTCAATTAATAGAAGCAACAATTCAATCTTGGTTTCACATTATAACAGCTGCAGAACTAAAAAACTTGGTTCACTCCATGGGAAGGCGTTGTAAGGCCATACTTAACGCTAAAGATTACCCAATCAAGTATTAACTAACATGGTGAGAATTTTTGTATATCTAATTTTTTCTATGTGTTTCACTTCTCTTCTGTATACTGCTGTTCTAATAAAAAAATCCTTCATAAAAGTTATTGCATTACATTCTTGATGAAATTATCTTTCCATTGATATATAATTTTATGATATTACTCCAAACAAAAGTGGTGTTATGAACCATCAAACCTCAAAAACACTTTTTCAAAAGGTTTCCACAATTTTGGCCAGTATTGTAGATACTAATTAAAAATAATTCTAGGTAAGACCTATGAAATAGTTCTCGGTAAATATTATAAATCCATTAATGTGACAATAGAAAAAAACAGAATAATACCTTACTGTATTTAGATATTTTATTTCATAATTAACCAAAATAATAGAATTGATTTCCACATATATAGAAAACCTAACTATATTGCCAATGTTATTCCTGCAAATTCTCACCATCCTGTATCATATAAATACTAAGCCATCAGGTCATACATCAACAGAGCGTTAATCCAGACTTTCAATAACCGATTGTTAAATAAAGAACTCAATTGGATCAGAAATGTGGCTACTACATTTGGATATGACCTCAAAGTAATAAATGATCTTATGAAGAAAATAACAGGGAAGACAAGAAATGATCATTTCAGAATACCAACTGATAAAAAAGATATAAAATATTGTGGATCAATATCTTACAACCATGAAGTAAATAGTATATTAAAAGAAGCATGCAAAAATTTTAACTTGGGCTTTGGTATAAAAACCAAAAATATCGAAGGCACATTAACTTGTGACCACAGAAACACACCAATATTACAGAAAGCAGCTGCTTACTCAATTCCAAGAGGGGACAGCCAAAATAAGATCGCCAGCCAATATATAGGAAGCACAAAAAGAAATATCAGGGTAAGAATATCGGAACATATCAGCAATTGGATTCAAGAAATAAAATAAAACTGCACTTTTCGATTTTTGTATGAATAACCAATGCACAATACTACGGGAAGACAAAATTGATAAATCAACAAAAAAGTTGAAAAGCCATGCAGATCGCTGAATCAATTTTGATTGAGAAGACTAAATCACCAAATTGCAATAGTAATTCACCACATGAACTTTCATATGCCTGGAGAAATTTAGTAAGCACCGAAAAAAAGATGAAAAGAAAACCATAAAAATAAAGTTAAAAGATGACGACAAATACAAGAAATTCAAAACTCTAACACCAGATGGCACCACCCTATGAGAGACCCATGCACAATGTACTTCACGACTTCCGGAGGTACGAAACGTTACCAACATACGTTTCATTCCCGTTGAAAACGCCTAGGAACAGACTAGTGCAAAACGCGTCCGGGGACGCCGGTGGACGTGAGGTGGTGGAGTATAACATTATGTAAATGTTACCGCTAAAGCTCGAAAGCCGTTAATGTGCACATTATCTAGCTAATCTGCAGATTAACTGATTTGCTCCGTTAACGTGCGGAATCAAGAGTTTTCTGCATTTTACCTAGGTAATGTGTACATTAACGGCTTCCATATCGTTAAAGTTCAAAAGTTTGTTTCTCTCATTTCCTTTCCCTACACCTTCCCCCTCTTTCTCCACTTAAAGCTTCATTTCGCCAGCGTCTAGTCGTCGCCGGTTGTTTTTATTTCTCATAATTGGCGTCGGCTGCTAGTGCGTAGCATAGCTAATTCTGTTTTCAAATTCGTTTTTGCCTGTTAGCGCGTGAATTTGTGTCTTGATTTTTTTAAAGTAGATAAATTTAACTCCTAGTAGGCAAGCAAGCATCGAATTGGTCAGTAAAATGAAGAAAAGATTCTTCGAAAACCTCTTTAGCGAAGATTCAAAATATAATAGTGTTTTAATGACAAAACGAAAGTATGATTGCATAATTGAAGATGTAAAGCGAATAAAAGTTTCCAAGAAGAAAGAATCATCTCGAGATTATCTATTATAGTTTTAAATTGATTGATGATTGATTCTATCAACTAATTTGTTGATTGTTTGATTGTTTTAACTTGATTCTTTATATATCGAAAAATAAATAAATAACATTGTTAATTTAAGCGTACAGAAACGTTGCTGTTGTTCCAGCAAAGATCTTATTTTCCCTTTAACGAGTGCCTAGTAGGTAATGTGCAGATTATCTAGGTAATTTGAGAAATGAAACAATTTTCGGCACTTTAACGGATCACCCTAGTTAATCTGCACATTACCTAGATAATCTGTAGAATAACTGATTTCTGCACTTTAGCGGTAACATAAATAGTTCATTCATTGTTCCTTCTGGCTTTTCAAGTTTTATTTCGTTTTTAGATTCGTTCATTGTCAGCCTTTTAGATACGTTCATTGTTAAACCTTTCAACGTGATCGTGATACACGTAGTAATATGGTTTTCTGTTTCTGTTGTACTGTTTTTGAGCTTACGATGCAATATATGGCATGGATTCCTAGGCCGACGACTACCTTTGCATTACTAATCGTTTTATAATGGTCACCATTGAACTGTTTGCAATGCATAGTTGCTGAACATTTGGGACTGAACAACTTGTGGTATATTAGTGATGGGCATAATCGAGTAGAAATAATAGATTCATTCGATTATGAAAATCTCTCGAAACACTTGATTACGCCAAATTCATTTGAATGAAAAAAAACTCTCGAGAGAGCTCTCGATTGCTCATACGCTGCCTCGTTCAAACGAGTGCATTCGAAAGGTGAAATTGCTTGTCTGTTCTCGAGAACATACTAGGTTCCGAGCAAAATGAGCTCGTCTGCCCAAAAACATCTCGAGAGGTACCGAGATCCGAGAGGTTCGGAAGTACTAAGCTGACCAGACGTCCCCAATTCTTGCGGACAGTCCTCGAATTTAGTTTACTGTCCCCAAAAACGTGTGTAGGCTTTGGGGTCGCAAACTGTCCTCAAATTTTAATGTTTGTCCCTAAATGTCCTCGAATTTACACTTTCTTATTAACCCTTTAGATTTTCAATGAAAAATGTTCGGAAAAGTAGTTTCCATTGTACTAATTTTTTTTTATTTTTTTTGATTGCAGGTTTAACGACCACCGTGAGCAACTCAATGGGCTATAAGCAGTAGCCCGTCCCTAATTTAGGGTCACTGGTTCCAGGGAAGGGAGAGAGCCAGTGCCGTAAGACAAACACAACATCCATGCCTCACCAGGATTCGAACCCGGACCCCAGACGGACGAATGATCAGAGGCCAACACCTTAGACCACTGCGCCACCGGGGCGGCGTACTAATTTTCCAACATGCTTCTTGTGAAAACAAATTTTGACTTCTAATTTGGAGACTTTCGTTCTAGGGAAGAGAGATATCAAGTGCTGCAAGAAAAACACACCACCCGTGCCTCGAATCCGTACCAACTTGTACGAATGGTCAGTAGCCAGCACAAGGTCAATGCACCACTGGCGTGGTCAAATTTCAACTGTAATTGTTCTGAGTTTCTCCAAAAACTTTGACAAAATGAAAAATTCGCCATGCAATTACTATGGTGTGCAGCCTAATTTTAATTCAGCGCATGTACCTAAGGTAAAGCATTTCACTTTTGCTAATATGTTCTCGCCATCATAGTTCTGATTTGTCAATACAAATTACCAACATTCTACAAGATATATCCTTTTAAGACACAGTTTTTAATGTGTGATATCACACTTATTGAAGCAATGCAGTTTTGTGACAAAAAGATTTTCATATTTATTTTGAGTATGTATGTGTCTCCAAATCGACTACCGATTTGGGGATGCCACTCCCTTTTGTCCTCAAATCGGTGTCCTTATATCTGGTCACCTTAGGAAGTACTCACTTTTCACGTGATCGAATTATCTCTCGTAAGGAGAATCACCCGGATCCCTTCTAACTTCTTAAGCTAGGTTATGCTATTTGAAAAAATTTAGACGTCCTTAACGTCATTCCGTCTAGCGAAAGAAAGCTCTGAGCGTATAGCGCCAATTACAAATAATTCGAATGGTTATTTCGAATGAATATCTCGATTTGTCAAACGCAGACGGCGGCTGAGCGTATCACGCCATCTACCTGTAAATTCTAAAATTAGGAATCGTTCGAATGATTATTTCGAGTGAATATCTCGATTTGTCAGATCTCTCGATTGTAACCTTTCGATTCTTAAATTCAATCGATTATGCTCAACACTATGGTATATACGAGTGGAGGAATGATGGTGACCTCGGGATGTATATATGCAGTGATGTATTAATGCCCCCTCCCCCTAGTGTTTGGGCGATCTCCCCTTATATTTTGTCTTAATTGTGTTTGTTTGTAACTGAATATTTAGAGAAATTAATTACAAAAATTAAGAAAATGAGAGAAAATATTAATAAAAAAAAAAAAACACATCCACATAAACTTCAATGTGAAATTTCTATCATCCTTCAACAAAACATTAAACAGTCCTCGCTGAAAGGGCAATTTTTCAAGCATTGACAACTCGGACTAGTTCCGCAATAAATAATTCTATACAGTAGAGATGTTTGCACTGTAATACATCATCATATTTTGGAAGCTGACATTCAGTTTTATATCAGTCTTCTGGATACCGACTTTCCATGTATACGGTTAAGCCTCAGTGTAGCACGTGATGTTAGTGCTTCCAATACAACAAAATATTTGCCACCTAATTTTCAACAATAGCAAATTATTAGAAATTGTTCCAATAATAAGGTTGTTATTTTTCTGGCGGTGGTGGTTTACACTTCGTGACAAAAAACAAAAAACAAAAAAACGAGGCACCTCAAACTTGCATTGAAAAGGTTAGTTAGTGTATTTTTTTTTTTTTTTTTTTGTACTACAATTTGCTAATCTAAATAACTAAAGGGGCTGAAACCAAAGGCAGGGGCAGGGGAAAGCTTACACCACACGTTTTTGTAGTAAGGGGAGGACATTTTTACCACTCCTTACTTTTACTAGCGCCCTCAATATTTTACACCACCCCATGGTGAAATCCGTAGTCCATTACTGAATTAAAGCAAAGGTATAACATTTTTACATTTTTAATCACTTGTATGTGTAGATTTCTTGGAATCTGCATTCGTGATATAAGAGCATAAGAAAATTTTTGTACTCTATTTAAAATGTTATATGTGTTAATATACTGTATATATATATACATTGTATAACAAAAGTCAACAAGTTTTAGCCCCCTCGAAATTCGTAATTGCCCCCCCCCCCAAACTCTCTGAATGCAACACTGTATATATGTAAGTAATTGCTCTTACCTTGTTTTTATTTTTGAAAATAATAGAGTGATAACTTCCTGCATCACCATAATTACAAGTCCACGCTTCGACGTGCGTAATAGTAATTCAACAGATACTGAATTTCTTTATTTCAGGACCTATTTCTTTGACATAATTTGAAGAGTCTACACATTTGAGATATTTAATTTTCACTCTTATTATGTCCAGGTAAGATTTTTAAGTATATTATTTTCTTTTCCTTCTAGAAAACAGTTTAGCTGAGCTGACAGAGTCCAAGAATTATAATCCCTGCTTCAGCTTATCTCTTTGTACACATATTGTTTTAGTCATACAGTAAAGTTGCCAGTGACAAACAGTATTTATTAAGAAAACCCACCTCAAGCATTCTCAATGTGCTCAAGCTTATCCTAAACTAAAGTGGGGAAAATGAGTTTGCAGTCTTGAATCTCTTTTGCGGCAGATGCTACCATAGTTATCGGCAAGGGTAGGGAGAGGAGCATGCGACCTTCAGCTGCTGGCTTCAAAGTAACGGACTATAAAAATATAAAGTCCGGTGGCCACTGTCATCATTTGAACACGTGCAAATGAAACGTTACAAGAAGTTAAGGATATGCAATACTACCATAATGTAGGTAAGTTGAACATATCTTAACAAAGTTTTGAATCATACCAAGAATGTTTTTATTACTTGAATCTTAAAAGGGATTTTTACTCTAAGACAGTTAAGTAATAGAAAATGGTAGTGAATCTCTTGTAAATAATTCCATTAAAGTTGCATCCTCTTTTTATAGACAAATTGTCTGATATCAGATTGTGTACTTGTAGGAGCTGTACATTTATTTTGTCCATGTCATGGACTAAACTCCCATTTTTTTCATCATTTGCCAATGTGGTTTCAGTATTTTTACTCTCATTATTGAAACTTTAATTCTGATTCCCAACATTTAATTTGACAGTCTGATGCTTATTTTGGTTATGTCTTGTCAGATTTGAAATTGATGATTTATATAATAATAAGGGGACTGGAAAGTTATGTAGTTTTTTAGGGGGCTAAGTTTGGGGAGCAGTTGTGACTAGGTGTTTATGTAAGTTCAACGTACAGTAAGTGTATGTACAAGTGAATGACCTATTCGCCAAAAACTTATGCAGGTGTTTTTGTCTTCCAGATTTGCGGAACAAAGTGAGTGACTTAAACCGGAGGAGAGCCATGCTAAACTTATTCCTTCTTCTGTATCCGATGATGGGTTCTAGGGAAACCCGAAAATTCTTATATTTGTTTATACAATAAAATCTTTAAATTCAGCAAATGAATTTAAATTTGTATTGTGAGTTACTCTTGTTATTAAGATCGTGCATTGAAGGCAACTACCTCGATTACTTTGGATTATTTCTGCAAGAATTTGAATTCTCCTAAAACATTTGTGCTGTTTATCTGAATGCGTTAAATGTCCGCACGCACCAGCATTGGTTCACCCGATTCAGGTCGGCCAATTTTGACCTCTCTGATGCCCCTCGTGCAGAAAGCCCAATGGAGCTGGGCAATGACCTGCTGAGTGCAGCCGTTGAGGCAGATCCTCATCAAACCATTGATGAATTATCCCAACATCTTAATGCATCATGGTCTACTGTACAAGAGCACCTTTAACAGATAGGGAAGGTCTATAGGCAAGGAGTTTGGGTCCCACACCAACTTTCACCTGACAACAAAGCCCAGAGTTCCACCATCTGCAACTCTTTGCTCAGCCGACAGGAAAAGGATCCACTTCTTCATTGAATTGTCACTGGGGGCCGCAGGTGGCCTAGTGGTCAGCATTCGTGACTGCCATGGTGATAACCTCAGGTTCGATTCTGGGTGGGTACGAAATACCCGCCGTGCGTCGGATGGGCACGTTAAGCTGTCGGACTCCGGGTGCTGGCCCCCCGGTAATAAATAAGGATGTCTTCCTGCCCCCTTTCTGCTTAGCTTCCGTGTCACTTTCCTATCGGGCACTCTAGCCCAAATCTCCTAGCTTCCTATTTCTAAGGGTTGTTTAGGACCCGGTGTTGGACACTTCCTTTCTAAAATCGTTGGACACTTCCTTTCTAAAATCCTCTACATATTGTTGCGTCCTTTGGGTCTTAGTTGTCAGGATGCCCAATTACTTCCGGACGGCGATTCGAATCACTGAATCCGGCAATACCTCGTTAGCCAATTAGCCAACACAGTACACCAATAAACCAATGGAGGCACAGTATAACAATTAAAACAGGGATTTAATGGATACATGCATAAATTACACCGGATTCTTCATCTAATTACAAAGCTATAATTTCTGGCCAGCTTTGGCCCTCTTCGGTGTTTCAGAAAATATGTCCTAACGAAAAGTCTGTTTGTTCACAATGAGCCGCAAATAAAAGTATTCGTAAAAAGTACTTACATAGGTCCTTGAGTATCCACAGTATGGTGACACCCAGTAAACAACACAACACTCACTCACATTCACTAATATGTCGGCACTGCGGGTAGTTCTTTTTCCCTTCCGGATGACGCTGCGTTGCTTACGGTCTCTTCGTCAAAACGACATCACCCCTAGTCGCTGAACGCAGTACTCAGACACACGCACAAAAGTTCTCTCCCCGCTTTCTTTGCGAAGAGGCTCGGCTCCTCCGTGGTTCCCCTTCCGATGTTGGCGTTTCTCTTCTCCGCTCTGCATGAGTGAGGCGATATTCCGTAATTATTATGTTTCTGTCGGCATTCCACCTGAAATCGCTCCTTAGGACAGGTGTCGATAGTCCGGCGAGGATCAGAAAGTTTTTAGGTAAATCTGGTGGTTATTATTCATCAGCTTATGCTTTTCAGCTGGCTTCACTTCTTATGCTCAGAATTGCAAGAGCACGCAGACCGACGGCAAGCATTTTCTAGCACGAGGAAAAATCGAGGCCCAGTTCTCTCGGATATCAAACAAGATCTGTCCTTAACAACAATCTCCCCTCTCCAAGAAATTGGTAAGCGGTGAATTCCAACACTTGAAACCGCGACATTTTTATTATAAACCGCTCTTCAAGTCTAAGAGCTTCCATTGCTTCGCGCGCGGCACAGACAAAAGCTTCAAACGCTTTTGCCGTCCAAACACTTTTGAGTCATGGGAAATAGCTTTTAAACTCTGACCCGTCCCATTTCCGTTTATGGGCTCTTTGTTTTCGTGGCAAACATCTGCAACTCGCCACATGAATTCAAAGTGCTAGAAGATCTTTTCTCAATATACCGCCCCTTGCAAGTGTTTAAAATTATAACTCTGTTAATTAAAACCCCCCAATCAAGTTTCAATTACCGTTAATTAACCACGCCTCTCCAATTAATTATGCGAGGGGAGGGGATCGTCACAATATGATCTGATCTGAACTGTCACTGGAGATGAAAAGTGGGTTCTTTATGTGAACAACAAACGTAAAACCTAGTGGCTTTCTCTAGGCCAGACAGTTCCCACCCCAAAACCAGGCCTACACCCCAAAAAGGTTTTGCTCTGTGTTTGGTGGACTATCGCTGACATAGCTCAGTTTGAGCTCTGAACCCGGACAGACCTCTATTGTCAACAACTGAACCATTTGAAGCAAGCTCTTACTGTAAAATAGAGGTGGAGGTACTATCGATGACACTATCGATAATTTTGTCCCACTCAGTACATCGATAGTTTTACGTTTTTCAATGCTGTAAGTGCAAACCATGATGGTGTAAACTATTCAGCTTCCACCGATGGCTTTGATGACTGGAACGCTCATTTTCACCTCATTTACTCTGGTGTTGAAAACATTGAGCCCAGCCATATTGATACATGATGACACTAATCAAAAGAGTAAACCGCGAAGGTTTGCGGTTTTTGCACTCTGTTGTTCTTCGTGTTAAGTCAAGCTTAAAGCGAAAGTATACGTTTCAGTCAGATAAAGACGCTGTTCTTATTGTTTGTACTGGAAGTTTAAAGGTGCGTCAGGTGCTGAAACAGTTATTTGTTGAAAGTAAGTAATCAGTAATAATAGGTAAACGTGAAATATCTTTTGCGCAACATTATTTTTCTTTTGGTTAAGATAAGGTTTATGCAAAATGTAGCGTTTGCGGAAAGAACTACAAAATGTAGGGTGATACGTCAAAACTTAGGGATACTTTAAAACAACAGCATTCAGCTGCTGTCATTTTAAATGATCCCAGAAAAAAAAACAAAAAAACTGAGGAACAGCCCCACTCAAAACTTTATTTATTCAGTTACTTACGAATTATTACCACAATTTTGCCAAACATTATAGAAAAAAAAAAAATTTGCATACAAAACTGCAGAATTTTCTTCTTTAGCTTTTGTGAACGGAAACAAAAAAAAAATCATACAATGCAAACAGTAAATAAGAATTAAGGAGCCATGTATTAGCTCGTTCTTCACGCAAAACTTTTTTTTTCGTGACTTTTGCTCGCTCACTTTCGGAGGATATCGTTAAAACGTAGATTCCCCGCAGCGGTGGCGCAGTGGTCTAAGTGCTGACCCACCTCGGACCATTCACCCGAGATGGGTCTGAATTCGAATCGCATGTGGAATAGATATTGTGGTTGTCTTACAGCACTGGCTTCTTTATTCCTTCCCTGAAACCAGAGGCCCTAAATCAGCCAAATCAGGGACGAGCGAATGCTTACAAGCCCATCAAATTGCTCACGGCGGTCTTTTTTTTTTTTTTTTAAAAAGGTTAGTTTCAAAGTTTATTGGAGTTTAGCTTCCACAATATGGAAAAGTAAGAAAAATTCTTGTCAGAAATAATTTTTCATCCCAGAAAACAAATTTTCTCCCGAGAAACTTCGCCAACACTATCGATAGTTATCGGCTGTTACGTTTTGACTACAGAAAACTATCAATAGTTCTCCACCTCTGCATTAAAACATCCAACACTGGTCAACAGAAAAGGCGTCATACTCCATCATGACAACGTGAGACGGACCCAGCAGACGATCAGAGATTTTGGCTGGGAAGTTCTGCTCCATCCCCCTTATTCCCCTGACATTGCACCATCTGATTACCATTTGTTCAGATCACTGCAGCACTTTGTTATTGGGAAAAGATTCCACAATATTGATGATGTCTTTTTATAAAGACGACATTGAAAGTTTGGTTTCACAATGGGTAAGTGTGAGAAAACAAGAAAATCAATTACTTTTAATGAAATAAATATATCAAAAATAGGAAATCAGAAATTTTAATATTTCCGACTACGGCAGTCAAAACTGAAGTTTAATCTCACCTACAAGATTTCCTCACATTTTTTTTTTCACGACATAATTGAAGAGTATTCAATGTTGAACAGAAAACATTCGTAGTACCATGCAGTACTAGTTACTCGTTTTTGGTTACCAGATGGCCAAATCAGGTCAATGCTGAATGAAAACTTTCTTACATGCATGTATGGCCGGGCATGTAGTAAAAATTAATGCATGCCAGATTGTAATTTTTATATGCCCCAGGCATATTGGGCAATAGATTTTTCGAACCCTGGTGCATATTATACACAATTATGCATTATGTTTACATATCCTGCTTTTATGCATTCCACATGTAATTTTTTTTTTTTTTTAAATTTCTGAAATGCATCTTGATAGCAAGTCCCCATGGGAAGTCTGCTAAGTTCTTTATCCAAAGCTCTCACATGTGTGATAAGAACTTCTATAATTGGTGTTTCATGAATACAGAAAACAAATCAAAACTGGTTTTTAATGCTTTGCCAGACACCAAAAACTGGCCAGAAGTTCAGCCATCTCAGTCTGTCTCAGATTTGGCCACTCCTTTTGGTATTTTTGTGTTTCTCTTGCAAAAAATGTTGATATTGAATCACAGCCTCACTGCACTGGATACTGTCTTGATAAACACTTTGCAAAAGCATGGTGTTAGTGATAAGGTTATAAATTTTATTACTAGACAAGTAAATTAAAGCTTGGCAAACTCATAAAGACACCGCTTCACACTTCAAGAAAAAATGTTTGCATATCGCATACTATGATATGTAAAAGCAAAGCAGCTCATGAAGTTGTAAAAACCTTCATAGAGCTTCCTTCTGAGTACACATCGAGGAGATTTATATTTTCAAGGCTATGCGATCTATGGATAAATCTTTGGACTTAATCCGGTGCGTAGTTCATCTTACAGAGTGTACTACTTGGTGATATTTAATCTATGGGTAAGTTCATCTTCAGTGGAAAGCATAGCACACACACTGTTTTGACAACAAGCCTGCGGCTGAGAAAAGGCATTCACACTTATTTATGCTGCATTTGCAAAAGAGGTTCTACCAGTTGATAAATGGACTCTTTAGAACTTGAAGTATGTAGCATCCAATCAGAAAGAATGACTGAGGAAGCATTTCAATTATCCAAGCATTTGATTTGTTTTGCAACGGTGGCTATCACATCGACTGCAGTATCTGAAAACTTGGATTCAGAAATAATGATGGTACTCCACAACAGTGGCTGCAGCAATTTTGTTGAAATGAGGAAGAATCCTATCCTGAAGATATTTTCATTATGTCCGAAATCCATTTCATCAGATTTTTTTTAGTCAGCAAACCGAAAAACATTGGCAGCATGGAAAATTAAAAAAAAAAAAGAATATGAAGAAGGAGGAAGGGTTAAACTTAGAGGTTTGAATAAATCTCATTTTCTGAGAGTTAAAAAAAAAAAAAAAACTAGTTGGTTAATTTTTTGGAAAACACCCAAGGGAATTTACTGTTATAATTGCAATTTATTCCGTGACCATGGCAAAGAAAAACATGCATTTGTGGATGGCTACTCAAATTGGAAAAATGTTGCGAGAGATGTTGCTGATCACAAAATTTCAAAATGTCATGTCAGTGCTACGTGAACTTTGTCAAAAGATGTAAAACATATGGAAGAATTGATTCCACATTAACAGTCCAGTATGGACTTGCATGTCCGTGCGGGGTCGGATGCGCCTTGTCTCAACTTTTCTCATTAATCTGCTTCTGTATTCTTGAGCCTCTCAAGTTGCTCCTGCTTCTTTTTTGTCCATAGTCATTTCTGAGATATATTGTTTTACTATAAACTTTAACAAGAAAAGCTTGTAAATTTTATCTCACTAGTTATAAGTATTTTTAACGTGTATAGCAGTAACACTAAATATCTGTGAAGGCCAAAGGACAATGAAGAAATTTGCACTAAAAACTCACCTCTTTGTCCATAACTCCATGGAAAAGAACATATTAACACAAATATGACCTTTGAATCCAAGGCCATGCATGTTTTAATATGTTCTTTTCTGTGGAGTTATGGACAAAGAGGTGAGTTTTTAGTATAGATAACTCCATTGCCCTTTGGCCTTCATAGATATTTAGCATTTCTGAGATTTCCTCTTTCCTTTGGTACCACTGCTATTGGGTAGTGCCGCAGATCCTGACACTGCCAGTGTCGTGGGGAGGTGTCAACCTACCTGACGTACGTTTGAGGTACAAAGCCACTCGTCTCGGGTTCTTGTTACAACAATTTTTCTTTCCATCTTTGCCTGCGCCATGCACCTTGGACACCATTCTAGCTCCACATAATGTACACCTTACAATGAAAACCTTCTTCACGATGGATAGGCTATCACTAGTTCCAAAATGACAACCAGCTGTCATGAAGGAAGCGCTACAATTCTGGAGGGAGCTTTCCTTACATTGTCTGCTGCCCACGCTTGCATGGCCTATTAGAAGAACCATTATTCTACTCATCAGTGTTGCCAACTATTTGCCAGAGCAATAAGCTACAAATCACAATCAAATAAGCTAGATTTAGGAAAGCGATTAAAATACAATGAATGTGTAAAACAACTATAAATGTTTATCAATATATATATATATATATATATATATATATATATATATATATATATGCGGGAGTGACATGGAGGAGACTGGCACAAGACAGACCGTTGTGGAGGAAACTTGGGGAGATCTTCGTCCAGCAGTGGATTGATAATGGTTGACAATGATGATGATGATGATATATATATATATTGATTGATTATGTATAACAGGTATGTAAAGATACATATGTACAGCTATGTAAAGATGCCCAATAAGACTTCTGGAGATGCCCTGGGTTTCTTAACCATCAGGCCACAAAGTGTAGGAATTTAATGTTGCTTATGGAGTTTCACATGGTTTCAGCTGTGTGTATTTTTGAATTGCATAGTTCTGGGCTGCAGAAATCATGTTAATATCAAATCAGAATGAATTATCCTTCATAGAGACGAGTAGAGTTTTAAATTTAATGTTATGTTTTGAATTTGCACTGGCATTTCATGAATTTCAAATTAAAATAGAATTAAGTTTTCTATAAATCCTGCATTTTTTTACACATTGGCAGTAGTTACAATGCAAAAATTAGGAACATTTTTGAAAAAAGGATGTGATTCGGCCAACACAAAATACATTGCAATAGCTTTGTAAACCAACAGCTTTCGTACATTTTAATGGCAGCCATTCATGGTTATAGGCTTCACGCAAAGTAGTACTGCTCCATTGACAAGGGCATCTCCAGATATTTTATTCTAATATATTTGGCTGAAGTTTCACTGTGTATGGTAGAAGAGCTGAAGGCAAAGAAGTAGGAATTTACAGGAGCAACCTCAGCGTGAATTTTTAAAGCTGATCAAATGCGATATCCTTCTACGCTCTTCACTACTCTTTACAGCGTGACTTAAAAGTGAATGAGGAACAAATATCAGGGGTCACCACTCACATTCACTGAAGACAAAAAACAACAACTGCTGCAGGTATCAATATTATGAAGTTGTCATAGAACTATAAACCCATATATCAGCTTTAGTGAAAATTCGGCTTTGAGAATGACTGCCTAATGCCAAACAATGAGCCAGTGACCCTACAAAATAAGAAGCTTCACTAGCTCTATAGTGAATTGTAAACAAACAGGAAGCTGGGAGAAGAGAATCAAACAGTTACCATGGTAACACCCACGCTGCCGAGATTAATAAACTCTGGTTGTGGTATCAATCAGTAATATGAAAAATTTTGGAAGAAAATTCAAATAAGCTAGAGAAAAAGCTAAACTATCGTCTTCCTCCCCTAGGTTCCCACTAGACTCCATTCAAATAAGCTAGATCTAGTGGAAAATACACTAAGTTGGTAACCAGGGCAAGATTTCATCTTTTTTGCTCACTAGCAAATTTTGCTAGTGACCAAATAGTTTGCTAGCAAAACATTTGCATGACTAGCAAGTAAAACTAAATCACATTGTAACTTATTTTCTAATAAAGTTACACAGAAATTTAAATATGTGTATAAATATTTTGACTTACCTTTTTGAATAATGAATAGAATCTTAGATAAGTTTAGTGAATATCTTTATTGTTAATTTCTAACAAATTCTCATACCACATGAATATATTTTCACTGACATTCTAATTCAGATTTCTTCCCATATGGTTTATGCTCAGGGTGTCTGACTTTGTCATCATACCACTTTATAACTGCTGACCGTGGATTAAAAATCTCTTCTTGTGGCCCTTCTACAGTATTTCAATTGTCATCAGAGCATTTAAAGTTTCAACAGACAAATTGTTCCTCCAATCCCCTTGTATTCGTTTCAAAAAACTGAATCCCACCTTACAACATGCAGTACTAAGTGGAAGTATCGCACAAATTTCTGCTAAACTTCTACACACTTCATATCTGCCAACTACCACACAATGCCGTAGTTTCTACGGAATTAGTTGTCTGACTACGAAACTCACTATCAAAACTACGGATTCTACAAATTTTCATTTTGTTTCAAATTTTTCTTTTGCTATTATTTTTATGATATACACGAGATTCTTATAGGGATTCGCGGGATACCGCATTATTTTTTTGTCATCAGTTAGATCATTCTGAAGATCGATATTTGGGAGGGGGGGGGTCGTCTTCCATCTGGACACGAAATTTCATGCTTCAAAACTTTCGAACACAGTAGTGAAACGGAGTAAGAAAATTTTGCCGTAATCACAAATTGTTCTTCCAATGTTGTCTTTGTGTCCGCTTTTCTTGTTAAACATCATTTTATTGCATAAATGTTTGCATTTTAGCTTGAAACTGTGAAGAACAATTTGCAAAAACGGAAGTTGGCTGCTGCAAAATTTTTCTGTAATCTTCAGGCATGAGATTCTTCCGCGAATTCAAGGAATTCCGGCTTTTTTCGTTATTATTGGAATTCTGTCTTTACAAAACTAGAAAACGAAAGGTCGACGGAATTCGGATTTTTTTCCGTAATCATAATTTTTTTTTCTCTCACGATGTTGCCTCTGTCAAGTATTATTGCTCATTAACATTTTACTGGATAAATATTTGTATTTCAGCTTGAAAATACAAGGAAAATTTCCAAAACAAGAAGTCAGACGAAGCAAAAGTTTCTTCCGTAATCGTTTACCCCCTCCACGAACACGTTTCGTAAAAAAGCATCTATCTATGCCACGCAATAAAGGCGATCACTTGGCTTAGGGTACGACAGGAGTTGAGGACAAAGTTCATGGGGCAAAAGAAGGGAGGGTGGCAGAGCAGGTGGTCAAACAACCGATCCATCCCAGAGCTCTGGGTTGGCACAGCAACCATTGCCGACGTCACGTTCAGTTTCTGGCCAATGAGGGCACGATGGAGAGGAGTTTCAATGCGCTTCTACGACAGTTTGGAAGGGATGAAAGATATGGGGAGGATGGGTATTAAGTGTCGAAAGGAAATTGGCGAAAGAGAATCACTGATCGTCGCTGTTTTTAACAAGTGATAATAGAAACTGTTATGTAAACTTCATGGATTAATAATGATTTTTGGTTACTTTAAATGAAGAAATTACCTTACTAGCAATATTTGCTACTGCGATTTTTTTCACTAGCAAATTTGATTTTTCACTAGCTATTTGCTAGTTGCTAATCGGTGAAATCGCGCCCTGTTGGTGACACTGTGTGTCAGCAATCAGGAGAGTATCTGGTATTCCCAACTTGGATTGATGCCAGGATCCTGACAGTGGTTCAACTGGTAGGTCCGGATCTTCGATGGATGCCCTTTTCCATTATTTCTCTGCAACTCTTTTTAACTTCACTGAATGTGGATAACCTTTCCATATTACGCTCTATCCTCTTACATCTCTTCCCAACACTTGTGTCTAGTTCCGGTCTTATTTCCCAGGATTCAGTTCCACTTACTCTGCCATTTTCATTAACCACTCCGTCGAATACTGTTCTGCTTCATAATTTGAAATCAAACTTTCTCTATCATCACGTGCTCTTGGGGCTGTTGTCTCCAATACAATGAAGGAATGGGTAGAGTTGACCTATTGAACAGATTGTCACCTAGTTGCCGACCTCGCCTGAGATAAAAGAAATGGTGGTAGAATCTGTTTACAAAAGGTTTAAACATAGCTTTGATTGTAACATTCAGATTTTACCAGCATTTATATCCAGAGGGAAGTGTTAAACACTTGAACTTCCGGTGAATTGTTGCCATGTCGTTATTGAAGGTGGATACTGAACCCCATTGTTAAATTGGTGGACCATCAGTTTCTGCTGTGCAAGCAGCTAGATATGATGGTATAAACCAGGGATGGGCAACACGGCGATCGCCGAATCATTTTTGATCGATCGCTAACATAAAGTTACTACGAAAATCGACGATGGAGCACTCAGACAAAGGAACGGCCATGTTTGCACCTGCATCTACCATGTGTCAAGGTCACATGGCCTTCCCTCCCCTGATAGCAATCTGCAGCGGCTCTGCTTGCCTACGTAATGAGAGCATTGACAGCAGAGTTAGATGCCAGAGATAGCGTTATGGGAGGTAACAGTCAGCTTCGGGGTAAGCTTGGCATGCAAGTTAAATGCGTAATTGTTCACATCAGAGCTGTCGTTTTTTTCTTTGAAGTATTTTGTTGATATTGTTGCGTCCTTTGGGTCTTAGTTGTCAGGATGCCCAATCACTTCCGGACGGCGATTCGAATAACTGAATCCGGCAATACCTCGTTAGCCAATTAGCCGACACAGTACACCAATAAACCAATGGAGGCACAGTATAACAATTAAAACAGGGATTTAATGGATACATGCATAAATTACACCGGATTCTTCATCTAATTACAAAGCTATAGTTTCCGGCCAGCTTTGGCCCCTCTTCGGTGTTTCAGAAAATATGTCCTAACGAAAAGTCTGTTCGATCACAATGAGCCGCAAATAAAAGTGTTCATAAAAAGTACTTACATAGGTCCTTGAGTATCTACAGTATGACACCCAGAAAACAACACAACACTCACTCACATTCACTAATAGGTCGGCACTACGGGTAGCTCTTTTTCCTTTTTGGATGACGCTGCGTTGCTTACGGTCTCTTCGTCAAAACAACATCATCCCTAGTCGCTGAACGCATGTACTCAGACACACGCACAAAAGTTCTCTCCCCGCTTTCTTTGCGAAGAGGCTCTGCTCTGCAGGGGGCTCGGCTCCTCCGTGGTTCCACTTCCGATGCTGGGGTTTCTCTTCTCCGCTCTGCACGAGTGAGGCGATATTCCGTAATTATTATGTTTCTGTCGGCATTCCACCTGAAATCGATCCTTAGGACAGGTATCGATAGTCCGGCGAGGATCAGAAAGTTTTTAGGTAAATCTGGTGGTTATTATTCATCAGCTTATGCCTTTCAGCTGGCTTCACTTCTTATGCTCAGAATTGCAAGAGCACGCAGACGGACGGCAAGCATTTTCTAGCACGAGGAAAAATTGAGGCCCAGTTCTCTCGGATATCAAATGAGATCTGTCCTCAACAACAATCTCCCCTCTCCAAGAAATTGGTAAGCGGTGAATTCCAACACTTGAAACCGCGACATTTTTATTATAAACCGCTCTTCAAGTCTAAGAGCTTCCATTGTTTCGCGCGCGGCACAGACAAAAGCTTCAAACACTTAAAAGGTAACTTGATCACGCTAGTTACGTTAACTGAAACTTTTACAAAAAGTTCGTAAGTCGGAAGCTTTCGACTTTATCTTAGGTCTTCATCACGCCAATGGGGACTAAGATTGTTGCCAGATTCTACATTTGAATTTTTCTTATTTTTGTTGCCAAAACTTAGAATTGATCTCCAGATCAACGGAATGTAGAGAGGAGATTCGGAGTTGCAAGTCTCCGAATCTCCTCTCTACATTCCGTTGATCTGGAGATCAATTCTAAGTTTTGGCAACAAAAATAAGAAAAATTCAAATGTAGAATCTGGCAACAATCTTAGTCCCCATTGGCGTGATGAAGACCTAAGATAAAGTCGAAAGCTTCCAACTTACAAACTTTTTGTAAAAGTTTCAGTTAACGTAACTAGCGTGATCAAGTTACCTTTATTTGTTAATATTGTTACGTGTTTTGCCCATAATCGTCATGCTTCAAACACTTTTGAGTCATGGGAAATAACTTTTAAACTCTGACCCGTCCCATTTCCGTTTATGGGCTCTTTGTTCTCGTGGAAAACACCTGCAACTCGCCACTTGAATTCAAAGTGCTAGAAGATCTTTTCTTAATATACCGCCCTCGCAAGTGTTTAAATTATAACTCTGTTAATTAAAACCCCCAATCAAGTTTCAATTACCGTTAATTAAATACGCCTCTCGCCAATTAATTATGCGAGGGGGGGTCGTCACAATATTATTGTTTTGGTGAAAATGAGTGCCCCTAAAAGACCGAAAGCTTATTATTTTCATCAAGAATGGGAACTGGACTACTTTTTCGCTATGGTAAAAGAAACGTGTTGCTGCTTAATTTGCAGTACTGAGTTATTCAACAACTCCCCACTGACAGCAAATTATCTGAGGTTCTCACTCTCATAATTTACTAATTATAAATTTATTATCCAGGCCTCTCTTCCTCCGCCTTTTTGTTTAAATTATCCGCGAATCAAGAAAGGGAGAGAATTGGCTACTATAAAGCACTTCATCAACTTTCAATAACTACTCCGTGAATAATAATAAAAACAATAGATTTAATGAAGCAAAAGTATTGGTAAGAGTCTGGTTCCGGTGCCAATGCCCACGTCGAAGAACTTATTTCACATGCGACGTCCGTCACGAATTGTTAAATCAAAATTCAGTTGCCATATGGCAACTCTAATATCAGAGTCGTTCCGACTCCACGCTTTCTCCCGAAGCACTCCGACTCGGCTTCATGCTAAAACAGGAACTTCGTTCCTTAGAGCCTAAACTCCCCACATCTATCTGCCTTCCAAGCTCACCTCTCACTGCTCTTTTCCTCTGCAAGAAGCACCGTCTCTTATTCCCCTCGCTTCGGAGGACCCCTCCTTTTCTCTGCCCCCCTACCACGAGGCGCTGACCTTTTACCTTGTCAGATTCTGGAACGAACCTGAGCTTTGCCCGCACGCCAACTTGCTTCGTATCAGTAACGCAGCAGTTCCTGCTTCTTGGAACTGGTTCCCACTTATATGTCTTCGTGTCTGACGACTGCATGTTTGACATTCCTTCTAACGGACTTCTGCGCGTGGAACCCAGACTCTATACAGACAGAACAAAACATACAACAATACTGACATTCTTTCACATAAAGGACGTATTCAGACCTCCCAGACAAGCTGGCGCCCTTCGACCATTGGGCATGTCTGCGCTTGTGCAGGCATTCTCTTGGACCAGATTTTCTGTGTCCGGCAATGTACTACGAAGCAATGTCTTTCCGCAGCTTTGGATTAGCTATATACCTCCTGTCATCGTCAACGTACGCCAGGCATTTTGCATTGTATATGCACACAGTTAATGAAATAAAGTTATTTCCTGAGTAAAACTAACATTCTTCTCGGGCGACATTTTGTCGTCCCACTGCACGTGACACAGCCTCTTTTTTTTTTCTTTTTTTTATATACATAGATTAACACTTGATCATATCTTAATTGATATGCATCTCATTATTATGTTTTCTCCCTTACAGGAGTAGGTCTCTTAAATAAATTTAGAAAAATCTAACCAGGAAAAGAATTTCATCTACTGCTTCTTCTAATCATTTAACTTCCTTGTACTGCAACATTACCAATAACTGGATAAGAGAAAATATACAAAAGTCAACCTCCTTCTTAATTGTTATAGCAGCAGACATTTTCTACGGTTAACTTAGAAGGGTCACCCCCACTCAGAGGCGGATTTATAGGGGGCAAAAGGGGCAATTGCCCCAGACCCCCCAGTCTATAGGAAAAATGAAATAACTAAAAGATCACATTATTTTATTAAAAAAAAAATAAGTGACAAGCAATTTTTAACAATGACCTACTTTTTAGTTCTGGTTACTAATGCAGTTATCAACACGAAATTTATTTAGTCCAGCTTTTTTATTTACTCATGTAATCATTAGGCTTTGAAAAAAAATCGGGGAACCGAATGTGGGAGTTCCCATCATACTTTTTTCTTTTGCTACGAAATTTCACATCTCAGTTCCTTCTCATGAAAGTCCAGTGGCGGCCACTACAGATTTTTTCTTTTCAGATTCCAGTATGCAGCAGAAAATTCAGCTGTCTAGAGCTCAGAAGAGAAAGGCTTCCAAGGAAAGGAGTGAAAAAACTGCTGCTGTCTTGGCAAAAACACCACCATGCCTTACATAATTTTTTTCTATACACTGTTAAGGTTATGAAACCGATTCACCAACATGCAATCTCTTGTTTATCAGTATTTCTCTGCGCACTAGTGGGATGTCGTGGACCGTGGACCCTTCTCCATAAGGGTGACTAAAAACGAGACAAAAGGAAACTACCAGAGTTTCATCATGATGTCCCCCATCCACCCCCACACCTTCTAAACCTTGCAGACCACCAGACAAACGATTTCTGAATGAGTATTTTAAAACAGCAACCACGAAGAAAGGAGCAAGCTCATTAGAATGACCGCCAAGATTATCTCCCCGCATCTGGCTAACAATTCTTCCTTCTCAGTCGCAGTATATGTCCTCCGTGTTAACTGTATAACCTCTCTGAAGCAAAACAGAAGTGACAATGACGTCGCCAAAATGCGAATATTTGTATTTTTTAGAAACGCGACCGAAACTGGGATCTTCATTTCTTTTAATGTGCGTACGTACGACATTTAGAACATCTATATCCATAGGCTTTCTTGGGTCACAGTTCAAGCTCGAACACGGCTTTTAAACTGGAACTATATTATGCCGTGGAAGTACACACTCTGTAAATAAAACTCCATAGTCAGTTTAGCCTTGCCCCAAGTATAGTTCGAAAATTGACAACACAGAAGTCATTGATGAAGAGTACCAGATGTCCCTTCTGAAGAACCAGCCGTACTCCCAAATACAGTTGCAGAAAATAAGAGTAACGTATCACATGAAGATATTGAAGGCGATGGATTATTACATGCCATATGTATTTCAAACATAGACAGCGAAGAGCCATCATGTGATCGAAATTCAGCCATGCAGTTTCCTGCCAGAGAAAAACATGTGTTCTTTTGGTCAAAATGAGCTATGATATGTCAAAATAAAATTGATTCCGACTCCTATCCAGAATTTCGACGCCATTATCAATCAGGTGAAAGCCAACAACAGGAAGGCAATTATCGTTATTTCAAGAATTCCATGTTTTACACTAGGCACAACAATGGTGAGCAGCATTTGAGAAAGTGGCTCCTCTGCAGCACATCGATGGGCGCAGTTTACTGCTTTTACTGTACTTTGATGACCAGCCGGCGTGACAGGTTTTCCAGAGAGGATGGCTTTAATGACTGGAAAAAAGCAGATGAAAAAAATGAAAACTCATCAATAAAGCCAAGGTCACATAGATTCTCTATTGAAGTATAATCTTCGATGCAGGGAATCTTCTCATGTTGAAATCCATACCTCACCCGGATTCGAACCCAGACCCATCTCGGACAAAAGGTCCGAAGCTCCAATGTGCCACTGGGGCCGGTTTGCCTAAGGAGTAGAAACTGTCACACTCAGACTATTTTCTAATGATAACAGGAGCAAAAGTAAGAGAGGCCATACTACTATATTCATTCCCCTGGCATTCTTATTTCTTTTCTTTTTTTTACCGGGGAGTCCGGGAAAGAAATGGGTTAGCTACTTTATCGATCGAACAAGAAATTGCCCGTGAAGACACGTGTTGGTAATTTTGCAAATAAAGAACGCAAAATGAAATTTTAATTTAGTTTTAATTTACATTGGAAGTAATTAAATAGGTATAGATTCCATTAGTTTGTTTCTACTTATTAAATTTTTGCATCTTGAAATTACTGTTGGATAAATCCAATATGTTTAGCCACACAAAGAATAACAAATTTTGGAGGCGCAAGAATGATGGCCTGCGTAGGGTGTCAAGCGCTGGCCCTGCGTTTAGGAGCCACGAAGAGATCTTTTATCCAAGCATAATGGTAATTTCTTACAAATTATGGAACTTATTGCCCAATTTGACCCATTTCTAATGGGTCACCTTAAAGAATTTGACAATCCTGGGAGTGGTAAGCAGTCATACTTATCACCAACCATTTACGAAGAAATTGTTCTGCATATGGCAAAATTTGTTAAGAAATATATTGTGGCAGAACTTAAAACTGCCAAGTATTTCTTAGTTTCAGTAGATTCAACACCAAACCTGGCTCATGTTGACCATCTGACAGTCATTGTGCGTTATGTTGTTTCTGGAAAGCCGGTAGAAAGGTTTTTAACTTTCCTGTAGACTGGCTCTCACAAGGCTAAAGAACTGACTACAGCTCTGCTAGAATTTCTAGAAAAGCGAAGGCATTAATTTTGAAACTTTACAGATAGTCCCTTATGCACCTTCGATGTTCTGACTTCCCCGGAGGCGTAGTTTGTTACGTGATTCCCCACACAGCCATTTGAGAGTACTGTGCGCAAAAGTAGAGAGGGAACTCAGCTCAGCACCTTTTGCCAACTTTTTACATTGATTGCATGTGGCTTTGTGCTCGTGAAAATTTCGGTGCAAACGTTTTAACCCTTTCCACTCGCCGAATAGCTCACCCGCCACTCCGACGATGCTTCTATAGCTCGCATGTCGGTGGCCGCGAGACATTTTTTTGTCGAATAGGTCGGGTGTCACTCGCCACGCCGATGACGCCCCTATAGCTCGTATGTCGGGGCTCGTGAGACATTTCTTTTCTGCTGAATAGCTTGCGTGTGGGGTGCCAATTGCCGCGCTCATTACGTCTCTATAGTTCCTGGGTCGGGGCTTGCGAGACATTTATTTATCGCCGAATATAGAAGGTGTCGGATGGCACCCTCCATGCCGATAACGCCTCTATAGCTCGCATGTCGGTAGTCGCGAGACATTTCTTTTTCGTCGAATAGGTCGGGTGTCACTCGCCACGCCAATGACGCCCCATAGCTCGCGAGACCTTTCTTTTTCACCAGATAAAGAAATAAAAACGTCATCTGTGTGTCGGGTGTCATCCGCCATGCCGATGACACCTCTATGGCTCGCATGGCGGCGCTCGCGAGGAATTTAGTTTTCATCGAAAAGCTCGCGTGTTGGGTGTTATCCGTGACGCCTATGGCACCTCGATAGCTCGGATGTCGACGCTCGTGAGGAATTTATTTTTCGCCGAATAAGTCGGGTGTCATCATCAGCCACGTCTATGACGCCTCTATAGCTCGTATGTCGGGGCTTGCGAGACATTTCTTTTTCGCCAAATATGTCAGGTGTCACCCTCCATGCCAATGATGCCTCTATATCTCGCATGTTGGCGCTTGCAAGACATTTCTTTTTCGCCGAATAGCTTGCGTGTCGGGTGTCATCCGCCGCACTTATTACGCCTCTATAGCTCATGGGTCGGGGCTTGCGAGACATTTCTTTTCCGCCGAATATCGCAGGTGTCGGGTGGCACCCTCCATGCCGATGACGCATCTATAGCTCGCATGTTGGTGGTCGGGAGACATTTCTTTTCGTAGAATAGGTCGGGTGTCACTCACCACGACGATGATGCCCCTATAGCCCGCATGTCGGGGCTCCCGAGACATTTCATTTTCACCGAATAAAGAAAAAGAAACGTCACCTGCATGTTGGGTGTCACCCGCCATGCTGATGACGCCTCTATGGCTTGCATGTCGGCGCTCGAGAGGAATTTCGTTTTCACCGAACAGCTCCGGTGTTACCCGCCATGTCGATGACGCCTCTATGGCTCGCATGTCGGCACTCGCGAGGAATTTTGTTTTCACCAAATAGCTCGCGTGTCGGGTATTATCTGCCACGCTCATGACGCCTCTATAGCTCGGATGTCGGCGCTCGCGAGGAATTTCTTATTCGCCAAATAGGTCGGGTGTCATCGGCCACGTCTATGACGCCTCTACAGCTCGTATGTCGGGGCTTGCGAGACATTTCTTTTTCGCCGAAAATCTCGTGTGTCGGGTGTCGCCCTCCATGCCAATGATGCCTCTATATCTCGCATGTTGGCGCTCGCAAGAAATTTCTTTTCCGCCAAATAGGGTGCGTGTCGGGTGTCATCCTCTGTGCTCATTACACTCTATAGCACGTAGGTCGGGGCTTGCGAGACATTTATTTTTCGCCGAATATCGCACGTGTCGAGTGGCACTCTCCGCGCCGATGACGCCTCTATAGCTCGCATGACATTTCTTTTTGCCGAATAGGTCGGGTGTCAGCCGCCACGCTGATGATGCCTCTATAGCTTGTATGTCGGGGCTGGCGAGCTAAAGCAGAGCTTTCACTGCTAAGTTGTGGCCTCTGCTGCAGAAAGGAATAAAAAGTGCGAGTTCTGTTTGAGTATGGGTGAAAAGTTATTTGAGTAGAAAGGGTTAAGTTAGATTAAAACGAAATGAAACGTAGCAGTGAAACAGCTATGACAACAAAAAGAACAAAGTCAGATAAAACTTATCGTCAAGTGTATCGCGGTATGTATAGTAAAGAATGGAATTTTTATGAAGCATCTAAAGTTTTGCTGAATCATGTTTTATAAGCCACATGGCTGCGATTTTAGCCTGTCGCAAGGAGACCGCGATGATTGTAGGCGTCATGCGGAGAGCAAGAAGCACAAAGATCATGTCAAAAGATTAAATGGAGATGTGAGTAAAATTAATGTAACCAAAAAACTTCTGACAGCTTATAAAGAATCCTGAAAAAAATATCAAGAGCAGATTAGTGCTGGAAAAGTGCAGCAAAACAAGCAAAAAAGAGAAGAAATTGGATGTTCACAAGGTGATTTGAAATGGGAAGAAGCTGAACAAATGCAGCAGTTGGATTCCCTCATAAAATGTTAAACAATGCTGAGATGAACATTGAATGTGGCATAAAAAAGACATGAGTGCAATAGAAAGTGGACAGATAAAACAAAACACTGCTGACTATCTTAAAAAATTAGAAAAGAATAGAAGTGAGCACTTAAATATTGAGAAAAGCAGCGAAAAATGAAACATTTTTTTGCAAATTAAATGATTAATAATAGAATCCTGCTATGGTTACAATTTTTTTGATCTATTTGAAAACTAAACTGTTTGCATATGTGTGTGTATTTCAATGCAAGATGTTTTAAATTTGAGTAGGGTGCATCTATTTCCAAAACACTTTTTGCTTAAGAGTTAGTTCTATCTACTAATATTTTACCTGCTCTAAAAAATGCTTTCTCACACCAAAAAATGTATTTTACCTGCTTTTTGTATTTTACCTACTCCAAAAATGCATTTTGTTGCTCCAAAAATGTATTTCACCTGCTCCAAAAACGTATTTTACCTGCTCCAAAAATGCATTTTGCTGCTCCAAAAATGCATTTTGCTGCTCCAAAAATGTATTTTACCTGCTCCAAAAATGTATTTTACCTGCTCCAAAAATGCATTTTGCTGCTCCAAAAATGTATTTTACCTGCTCCAAAAATGCATTTTGCTGCTCCAAAAATGGTTTTGCAACTTTCCATGACTGCTTAAAGAATTACTGGATCGTGAGCTGGAAAGATTTAGCTACAAAGAAAAACTAGTTGAACAGACATATGATGGCACAGCAGTGATGGGATCAGAGCTGAATGGATTGCAAGCAAAGTGAAGTTTGATGCCTCTCAAGCATTATTTGTTCACTGCTACGCAGACAGGCTGAACTTAGTTTTGAGCAGAGCAGCATTGAAGGAGTCACATATTTTTTTATTTTTTTCAAATTTAAATGCAATTTGTGCATTTTTTTCCAAATCGACAAAGCATGTTCATTTACTAGAATCTCTTGGTGGACCCAGACCACCTCATGTATCTCAGAACAGGTGGAACTTCAAATCTCATTCAGTGTCTACCATAGCTGACCACAGGTGCCTGCTAATTGAAGTATTTGAAAAAATTGAGGATGATTCCAACTATGATGATGAGACAATTCACGAAGCAGCAGGACTAAAACGGTGGTTCCAAGATTTTAATTTCGTTTTTCTTCTCTTCTCATATAAATATATATATATGGGATGTAAGCTCAGGTGATGCGTAACATCACAGCCTCTCCTTGACAAATGTCAACCCCGCCTTCTCGTGGTACATCCTGTTCTCACTAAAGGGGCTCTGACGACCGCCAATAGCGGTATAACTATACCATCGGGATTAGAGGAAATTCTATCCCACACTCACCAACCCGCTTGGCCAGCGTGGTGAGTTATGGCCAAACCCCTCCAAAATGATTCCACAACTTAAATCTTGGCCCTCAGTCTCCGGCAGCTGGAATGTACCTGGCCAAGGCAGCGGCCAGTGCGACATAAAGGCAGAGGGTGCTAAGAATCCCCGGAGGACCGGACTAGGCTGCCATCTGATGCTGACCTTGGCTATGTATAACGAACGCTCCCTATCTTCTGATTCAAGGCTTCTTGAATTGGAAGAGGAACTACAAAGGATCAAGTGGGACATCGTGGGGCTAAGTGAGGTAAGGAGAAAAGGAGAAGATCTCATCGAACTGAAAAGTGGACATCTCTTCTACTATCGTGGGACAGATACTGGCAGAACTAGTGGTGTTGGATTTATAATAAACAAGAAACTGAAGGATAAAGTTGTAGAAGTTGAAAGTTCCTCTGACAGAGCTGCACGACTTGTTATCCAACTCTCGAAAAGATACCAGGCTCAGATTATTCAAACTTATGCACCCACCACAAGTCATGCTGAAGAAGAAATTGAAGAATTTTATGAGGAAATTTGTCATCTAAATAATAAAGGTAAGCAGCACTTGAAAATAATTATGGGAGATTTCAATGCAAAAATAGGGCAACGGCAACAGAATGAAACTTCAGTAGGTAAATTCGGTCACGGCAACAGAAACCAGCGTGGAAATACTCTCGTTGAGTTTGCAGAGGCAGAAGGGTTTTTCATCTTGAACTCCTTCTTCAAAAAAAAGCCACACAGGAAATGGACATGGAGGCATCCAAATGGGACGACAAGTGAAATTGATTTTATTATGTGTAACAAAAATTCGTCATAGAAGACTGCAGTGTGCTAAACAAGTTCAACACAGGTAGTGACCATAGATTGGTGAGATGTAAGATGCACCTCAACACCAAACTTGAACGTGGCAAGCTCATAAGACAAACAAAATCTATTGACATAACCAACCTTAAAAAACACCATAATACCTTCAAGTTGGAACTGAAGAACAGGTTCTCTGCTTTAGAAGGCCTAACATCGGAAGAAGTGGACATCTCTGAAGTTAACAGAAAAGTAACCAAAGCTCTTATGGAAACAGCAACAAAATTAGCTGGGTCTAAGAACAAGTTGCATGTAAACAAATTATCAGGAAAAACGAAAATGTTGATGCAAAAAAGAAGAGAGATGAGGACAACTAAAGAAGATGTGACTTCCAAAGTGGAATATATAGAGCTATGCAAGACAGTAAGAAAGAGTATCACTGAAGACGTAAGAAAATTCAACTGTGAACTAGTGAGGAAAGCAATTGAAAACAACCAAAGCCTAAAGATAGCAAAGGGACATCTCAGTAAGGGAAGAAAACAGATTATGGCACTGAGAAAAGAAGATGGTTCTGTAACAAGAAATAGAGGCAAAATTTTGACAAGAGTGAAACATTTCTACTCCAAATTATATGAAAGGGATGATACATGCACTCCAGACATCATGAAAGATACCAGTACCAGAGTTCCTCCAGTCCTTCCAGCAGAAGTTGCACATGCAATCAAGAACATGAAGCGGGGAAAAGCTCCAGGAGAAGATGGAATTACTGTAGACATCATACAAGAAGCAAGTGGAGAAATCGAAACAGTACTCGCCCAAATTTTCTAAAATTCGTCATAGAAGACTGCAGTGTGCTAAACAAGTTCAACACAGGTAGTGACCATAGATTGGTGAGATGTAAGATGCACCTCAACACCAAACTTGAACGTGGCAAGCTCATAAGACAAACAAAATCTATTGACATAACCAACCTTAAAAAACACCATAATACCTTCAAGTTGGAACTGAAGAACAGGTTCTCTGCTTTAGAAGGCCTAACATCGGAAGAAGTGGACATCTCTGAAGTTAACAGAAAAGTAACCAAAGCTCTTATGGAAACAGCAACAAAATTAGCTGGGTCTAAGAACAAGTTGCATGTAAACAAATTATCAGGAAAAACGAAAATGTTGATGCAAAAAAGAAGAGAGATGAGGACAACTAAAGAAGATGTGACTTCCAAAGTGGAATATATAGAGCTATGCAAGACAGTAAGAAAGAGTATCACTGAAGACGTAAGAAAATTCAACTGTGAACTAGTGAGGAAAGCAATTGAAAACAACCAAAGCCTAAAGATAGCAAAGGGACATCTCAGTAAGGGAAGAAAACAGATTATGGCACTGAGAAAAGAAGATGGTTCTGTAACAAGAAATAGAGGCGAAATTTTGACAAGAGTGAAACATTTCTACTCCAAATTATATGAAAGGGATGATACATGCACTCCAGACATCATGAAAGATACCAGTACCAGAGTTCCTCCAGTCCTTCCAGCAGAAGTTGCACATGCAATCAAGAACATGAAGCGGGGAAAAGCTCCAGGAGAAGATGGAATTACTGTAGACATCATACAAGAAGCAAGTGGAGAAATCGAAACAGTACTCGCCCAAATTTTCACTCGATGCCTTAATGAAGGAAAGATTCCTGAGGATTGGAACATCGCTACAATGATCCTGCTACATAAGAAAGGTGACATTGAGGATCTCGGAAACTACAGACCTATCAGCCTCCTATCAGTAGTTTATAAAATCTTCACTAAAGTTCTTTCACACCGCTTGAAGGTAACACTGGACGTGGCTCAACCGAGAGAACAAGCTGGATTCAGGAGTGGTTACAGCACAATAGATCATATCCACGTACTGAGAGAACTAATTGAAAGAGCGAGGGAATATGAACTTCCATTGTGCATGGCTTTTATCGATTATGAAAAAGCCTTTGATTCGGTGAAACCATCAGCAGTTACAATGGCTCTGAAAACCTGCGGTATTGAAGATGCATACATTAATATTATTAATAACATCTATGAAAACGCAAGTGCAAAGATTAGGCTGTTTGAAAATACAACACACATAAAAATTGGAAAGGGAGTGAGACAAGGTGACACCATATCTCCGAAGCTCTTTAATGCCACATTGGAGGGTGTTTTTCAGTCGCTGAGCTGGGAAAACAAAGGGATAAAGATTAATGGAGATTATCTAACCCACCTTCGTTTTGCTGATGACGTAGTCATTTTTGCAACTACCCCATCAGAGCTGCAGAGTATGATCCAGGAACCTGCTGACAACAGTAAAGAAGTGGGATTAAAAATGAACTTTCAGAAGACAAAAGTGATGTTCAATGCTTTTACAAGAAATGAAGATTTATTGATTGATGGAGAAAAGCTGGAGATAACAGACACGTATGTTTATCTTGGACAGCAGATATCAAGTGAGGGTCACATTGATGAAGAAATTAATCGGCGTACAAAACTTGCCTGGAGAGCTTTTGGAAGAAACAGCATAATTGTCAAGAGCAATATGCCATTATGTCTTAAAAGAAAAGTGTTTGATCAGTGCATCCTTCCAGTGCTTACGTATGGTGCAGAGACATGGACCTTAACTAAAAGAGATATAAAAAGACTGCAGACAACTCAAAGCAGCATGGAGAGGTGCATGCTTCGTGTAACCAGGAGAGATAAGAAGAGGAACTCGTGGATCCGAAAAATGACAAGAGTGGAAGACATCATGATCAGAGTTAAATCCCTGAAATGGCAATGGGCTGGACATACTGCCAGAAGAACAGACCATCGATGGACAGCCGAAATTTTAAATTGGATTCCAAGGGACAGGAAAAGACCAAGAAGAAGACCACATGGGAGATGGGTGGATGAAATTCGAAAGTATGCAGGGGTGACATGGAGGAGACTGGCACAAGACAGACCGTTGTGGAGGAAACTTGGGGAGACCTTTATCCAGCAGTGGATTGATAATGGTTGACAATGATGATGATGATGATATATATATATATATATATATATATATATATATATATATATATTTGATTTAACTGAGGTTACTTTCTCTGTACTGCAATCAAATAGTTCCGATGTTACATTTTGTAACAAACGAATTACTGGCTTATGTGAAAAATTGTTGTACTTTCGAGATCATAGACAGTTTGATGATCTCTATCATAACGTGTCCAGTGAGGTTGGTTCTCCAAATAAAAGATTTAAAGGAAGCAATGATATTACAGCCACCGTGCAATACAGAAGATTGTATTATGAGGTAATAGACAATGTTACAACTCAGTTAAAATGCCAGTTTTCTGACATTGAGAAATTAAAATTTCTTCAGCTGGTCAATGTACACTGCTTTGAAGCTCATTCTAGAATTTTTCCTGAACATTGTTTTAAAGCTCTGCTTCAAACTTATGAAAAATACTTTAACAGCACCAAACTGCACAGTGAGTTGCAGGTGCTGTATTCAGACAGAGATCTGTGGAACAATGCCAAAAGTACAACAGAACTTCTATCTGCCATATACAATAATAATCTAACACAGGCACTGCCAGAGTTGTTTAGACTTCTTTCCCTTGTAATAACAATTTCTGCAACATCGACCTTCTGTGGAACGCAGTTTCTCGTGCCTGAAGAGGATAAAATACCACAAGAGAAACTCCATTGGGCAATAAAGGTTGTCAAGTTTATCAGTTCTGTCCATCGAGAAGGCGCTTGTGAAGAGGATGGCAGCAGAACAGACATGGTATGACCATATAATAAATCACTTCGCCAAACAGAAAGAACGAAAGATAGATCTCATATACAAGACAATATAAGCGTAAGGTAAGCTTTCTCTCTTGCTGTATAGGTAAACACTGTGTGCAGAAAGTCTTCCAGACTTTTTTCTTTTGTCGTCAGTGAAGGCAGAGGCGTACATACAATAGAATTTCATTTGAGATGAAAAAGATGTATAGTTCAGTCTTGCTTTTTATCTTTTGTTGATCTCTTTAATAAAAATCTCTTTCGATGCAATAAATTTCATATTCAAACTGGCTTAACAGTTCCCAAATAGTCCAAGATGGTAATTCAGACTGGAAAAAATATATTCAGGCGAAGGGCCGGATTCTTACATAAACAGGTTTTGTGTTGGTAAATCATGTAAAACGTGCGTTTCTGGTAAAATTTTATAAATCTTTTCACGGGTCACGTTACTTATTTCATACTTCGCACATGAAAAAGTAAATAAAAAACATTATATTGTAAAAAAAAAAAGGCATTAAATTGAATAAATTTATCATGAAAGAAATACGAGATTACACCATATAATAAAAATTTTGAAGATGACAATCAGATTTTTGGTGTAAATGTGACAAGGATGGTAAGTCTGATAATATCCGAAAACTTGAAAATTTTCATCGTCCTGGATCGGGACTCGAACTCGCGTCTCCCAGATAGCGCCCGGGTATGCTAACCACTACACCACCCAGGACGATGAACATTTTAAATTTTTCGAATATTATTTGACTTACCCATCCTTGTGACATTTACGCCAAAAATCGGATTGTCATCTTCAAAATTTGGATACATTTATTTGAATCCAGGCTGAAAAGTAGTTTGCCTCCACAGCAATTTTGGTCACGGGCCGCCACCGGTACTCACTCAGTATTTATATATTGTTTGCAGACCTGCCAACCTCTTGGAACCAAAAAACGTAACACTCAAATAGAAAAATCGTAACATGACGAGTGCTGATAATTTTTTAAGCCTATTTCAGCTATATAAATTCTTCATGGTGTAAGGTGTAGCTATATAAATTCTTGACCGTTGCAGGTGTAAGGGGAGGAAGGTTGCTTCGAATAAACAGACACTTGTTCACATTCCAGCACCGACCAATCACCACCTTTAAGTAACAAAGAGTCGAAAATATGAATCAATTTCGAACCTTATACGAAATGAGCCTGGATTCTGGTGTAAATGTGTCCATTGGTTGCTGATTGCACTTGACTTATTTTATTTCCATTAAACTACAAATATTTCCATGAAACTACAATCGGAGTCATCCTAAAAGTGTACTGTTCTTAAAGGCTGTTGCCTTATAACGACTCGTCGTGGAACACAAGAACGGTATCCATCCATGTTAATGTGCTCTCCTGCTGTTTCCTTTGTGATACCCCCACGCATCACACAACAATACAGATTGTGAATGGAGGTCTGGTGGAGTCTGAACTTCTTTCCCTACTGCCTGCTTACATAACCCACCCTTCGAGTTTCTCCGAATTGTCAATTTATTGCCTCTTTGTTGTGAATGTTGGGAGAGGTCTTCTACTCTTCCCTCCTCTCTGAGTTGTATCCCAAATGATCAGCAACAGCCAAGAGTGCTAAGCTCTTGATCGAGCAACTTCTCATACACTGTTAAAAATTCCCGTAAAAAGTCTTGTTGCCCGTGTATTTTTACGATCAAGGCTCGTTTCTGCAGTTTCAAGGCGATGCCCTATTTTAACGGGCATGGATATGTAGGACAACTGTTCCAAACCGTAATTTTACAGGCGTTGCTAAGAGGCTCGGGCTAGCCAATGAACGATAATGACAGAAAAGGAATGCGGCATGCGTCGCTTTCTGCTATTGGTTAGCGAGTCGTCACGTGATTTTACGGTGGCTGCTCGTTTTTTTTACCAAGACGAAGGGATGGACGATATTTTCAAAAGTATGATATCTTTTAATATTTCTGAGACCGATATATTGAATCGAAAATATCTGTATTTAAAGATCAATATATCGGATTGATTTTTCGATATTTTTCAATACTTCTGATCTCAATAAGACTGATATTTCGGTTTATTCACTGCATACTGCATTTGGGTTATTACTGAATCCGATCCAATGTTGTGTTAAGTATTGGCTATTGGGAACTTGGGACTAATTGGCTGTTGGCTTGTTCGCACAAATCTCAGCCAGTACTAAATTATCCTGCAGCTTGAAAATATAGCTGCAATCAAGTTTTGTTAATACCATTAAAATAGTGATATCTCAGAAAAGTAATGTATATTACTAACTTCATACCTTTTACAAGACGGTCGCTGTACTTGGAAATAAACGTAGTGCGTTTATTTTGCCATTTCAGTCGTTTTGTTGTGTAAATAATTATTTCCGATAGCGGAATTGATATTTAACGTTTTTTTACAAGACCGACGCCATGGGTTTTACGACTTTAAAACTCGTTAAAAACTTAGTGCTTTTATTTCGCCCTTTTACGTTGTTTTGTTACGTAAATAAATATTTTCGACAGCAGAATTAACATTTTACGTTTTTATAATTCATAAAAATTCGCTAAAAATATATCTTGTATGCTGAGCTGGAAAGCCAACATCAGGGTTGTTTACATCGTAGCCAAGGTAATGTGAGGGCGTATTTATATTATATATTTTATACATTTATGTAATGTACGGTGGCATATATTTATGCCCCCCCCCCCCCGAAAGTGTTTAAATGTGTTTTATTTATTGTTAAAATGTGCCTTACATTGGAAACAAAAATGCTTAATTTAATAAAAAAAATCATTAATTTACGTTACAATTTTTTTTTTTTTTTTTTCTCTTCTCATTCTTTTATTTTGTCCTGGTGGATTTAATTTTTTTCATTTCATTGGCACGGCACGCCCTCAGAAAAATCTATATATGCCCCTTGTTGCATTTCTTAATGAAGGGGCAGAGCACAGATGGGATGAAAGTGGCCAAAGGGCAGGAAGTTGTCACATAAATTTACAGAACACAAATGCGGAAACTGTTTTTTTTTACCAAAACATGTTATCATGATTCTCTGTACTTAACATTGCTACCTATGCAAGATTGTTGATACAGCGAGACAAAATTAGTCAAAAGCAATCATAAAAGTGTTGTGCACTTTTGTGTTTATATAACATCTGCACTCCCCTTCCACTAATGGGGGGGGGCTGTGGCTGTGGATAGTATCAACTGTCACCAACGATATTTGAAGGTTTTGGTTATCATTTGAAAGTAAACAAATTAGATGTCAACTTTCCTGTTAAGCACACTCAACATCTTTTTAAAGAATATACATGAATAAAAAAACACACTTGAAATGGAATTTGTGGCAGAAATATTTTGCTACATAGAAGACCAGTAAACCACAGGCAATTGGGTAAATAAGTCTCATTGATTTGATTATTCTACACATGTTAAGGTTTTTCCATTATTCGAAATGTTTATTTAAGTACAAAAGCGGAGTAAAATGCCTAAAATAAAATCACTGGGTTACTTCTGTCTGAAACATTACCCCCTTAGCCTGTAATCACAGCATATAATTGCAATTTCTAATGCAGAATGTTCTGCAAAGTCATAATATTGTTGAGAGGTAAATGGCTAGAGCTTTTTAATGCAATTTTGAAGAAGTTTGCACACGTACATGAAAATATATTATTTCAAAGTTAGTGTGCATATACACTGTAGATACATATATAATTTTTTTTTTTGTAAAAACAAAACAAAAAAAAACTGAAAATACAACAAACCTTGTTAACAGGTTTCGGCCTAATTTGCCCAGTGTTATCCATTTTGTCATTATGTCTATTTCTCTCTTGATAATAACTGTGAACATATTTTTTTTTTTTTTTTTGTGAAAACTGTTATTCTTAAACGGAATGGCATTAACAAAATTCTGTTGTCCAGAAAAGTTTTAATGTGCAGTGCTCTTCCTCATTTGATTTCTCTAGTGTTTCTTTACAGTATACAAAGTTACTTTTTTCAAAATTCTTTTGCTGCTAAAATCTAATAAATGTGCAATGTAAAAATTGCATTTGTACTCATAAATATGGGTTCTTGGTTTGATTAAAAGGCAATACATTGTGCCAAATGTTTGACACTAGCTGTAGGAAGGGAGTTCTTAGACTACTATTAAAGATTATATGAATACCTTGCATTGCACCCATCGGTTTTACATTTGTTCAAGTTTGCAAAAATTGTATGTGATTTTATACCTGCTACAACTGATTCAGCATCAATATCAGGAAAATTCTCATACAAAAAGATTACTTCTTCCTCAGAAACTGCTAGAAAACAGTTAAATTTTCAAAATAAGAAGCACTGTTCATTAAATGTGAAAATCCTCCAAATATGTGGCGTCAGTGAATAAACAAAGATGTCGCTCTTTCCAGGTTTTAGCAATTAAATGTCATGAAATCTATTCAGTCAAGAAATCTATTTATTAAATGTCATGAATAAAATCTATTCAGTCATGAAATGTTCATTAAATGTCATGGAAACTATTCAGTATCTAAATAATCATGGAAAATGTGCCTCCCAAGTGGTAAAATACATAAAGAAGTTGTTCCTGTCTTGTCTTTCCTGGAACCACTCGCCCTAAATTAGGGACATGTGTCTGCTTATGGTGAATCGAGCTTCTACACATTCGGGAACAACTTTAGATGCTCATGGAGATCAACAAACAAACAAACAAACAAACAAACAAACAAACACACACACACACACACACACACACACACACACACACACACACACACACACACACACACACACACACACACACACACACACACACACACACACACACACTTCACTTCACTTCACTTCACTTCAAGCATTTTTTTCCAGTTCTCAGTCCATTTCTTTGGATTTCTCATCTCCATTAAAAACTTGTACACAATAAATATCTGAAGTATTCTTCATCAAGTCTAAAACGCCTGAGGAGCTATCTTCGATATCATATCATTTTTTTTTTTTTTTTTACATTTTAAATGCGCATTGGTGGAGTCTATCCTTAAAATTAAGGAAGTCAGCAGATTTAAAAATTTTTTTTACAGTTTTGAACTCAAATGGGATATAGCATTTAATGTTTCACTTATTAACACCAAAACAACACAAAAATAAGTACTGATTTCTCACCTCTAGTTATATTCAACTTGCTGTAGATGAGGGATTTTCTCTTTACATGCATATATATCACTAAGCTGTTCTCTAAGATCATAGGTTAGTTTCTTGATGAGAGCTTATCTGCTGGATTAAAGTTTAAAACTGATGGCAATACATTTTATTTACTCTTGATGTATCAAACATCTGCATTTACAGTGATCTCAGCTCACAACTTGAGCTTCACTGACATCCATCACACACAAGACCATTTGTACTTCACATTTATTCTCTTTTTCTCATGCAGGAATTCCTGAATCTGGTCCTCCCTTGATCTTCTACATTTTCTTCCTGTCACTTGTGCAGAATAAATTCTCCTAGTAATCATCTCACCACTCATTCTCCAAACCACCAAAGAATATTTGTCCCCACCTTACAAACAATATTTTGCTTTACACTACTCATCTACAAAACATCTTCATTCCTCACATGATCAAAACATATCTTGCCCCCACCCCCATAAGTAACACATCTCTACAGCTCACAAATCACTCCTATGTTTCATCTGCAGTACTCCACCTTCACTGCTGCACATCAGAGTAGGAACAATTACTGTACTTTTTCACACACAACTATTAGGGACTTTTTTGAGAACCTATCATTCATCATTTATTCAAAATCCTCCTGAAGCAGCTGTGACTTTCAAAGATGAATTTACTAGCCTACTAATTTCACCACCTAATTTGTTTTCTCTGTCAAACATGCTTCCTAAATATGTAAATTGATTTACCTGGTCAATCTCTTTGCCATTTAGACTGATCTGTTTGATTTAATACTAACAATTCATCTGTCAAAAACATAACTTTGGGTTTTTCCTTTCATATACTAAGTTTGAAATTCATACAAACTTCATACATGTGGGACAACATACGCTGCAACTCACTTTTGCTCTCTGCCAACAGGATTGTTTCATCAGCATGAGCAAACATAATTGAGTAACTACTCTCCACAGATAGCATTTACATAGTCTAATGACGACTCAACCATGTGTCTCTTAAGACATAAAAATATTCTTTACCTTAAAAAATTGTTTTGGTAATAAGTAATAACTAATTATAATACACAAGCTTGGCAGTGAATGTGGGGAATAAATATCCTACCAGTTTTCTCAGATAATTTCTTAGAAACATCAGCTGAATTTTTTTTTTCAAGAGCTGCTTTCTCCTGCTAAAAGGGAGCAATTTTATTTGTCCTTTATTATAACATTTTATAGCTTAAAACTATCTTTATGCAAGATTGCAGCTCCCAAGCTGTATTTTTAGTGATATGAAAAACACATAAAATATTGTTTTTCAGATCCTAAAATAAAAAAAAATATATAGCAGAAAGTTTTGATGCAAAAATAAATAAAAAAATCATGCAACAGAAGTGAGCTTGTATCTGCAGAAATGCTGAATATACTTTCCAAAACCCAAAAGGTGATTTTCTTGTTTCATGTGTGGGCATTGCTCGACGAGCAGGGATATGGTTTCTGCTAAGAAGTTTCCAAAAATCCCAGTTGCAAAGGAATGTTTTCATGAGTTTTTCATCAATGTGAGATTATGAGAAATATGTATTTCCAACATTTCGAGAAAAGGCAAGTTGAAGCTTCAGTATGGCATAAATGACAAAAAAACAAAAGTACTTATTAATCCCAGCAGACTGGAATCTTAACCATCAATTAAAGTGGGAATAACTGAATTATAGAAAGAATAACTATTTTTATTGGGATGCAAATGTCAAAGTTAACATTATATCAGCTTGCAAGGAAATGTTATGGAAAAAAATCTTTAAAAAAACTTTGTTATTGTAATTTTTAGAGCATTTTGTATACATTTATATTTTTCAGAAGGTGTGAACAATGTTTGCTATTTTTTTTATCGTTTAAGACAGAACACAATGTTAATGGAGTATACAGATATAATTACTTCTATGGTGTAAGCAAAAATAGTTCCCATGGCATAAGCAAAAAAATTAAAGTGCTTATAATATGTTTACAAGTGACATTTTTGTTAAAAACAGTAATGAGAGCTCATATTGAGAAATGGCTTCCTAGTTTAATTGAATTAATAATCTAAAGCAACTTATGGGAATTTACTAGGAATTTTTTTCCTTTATAGCAAATTTTCGGAGAAAACTCTTCTCCTTCTTCAGGCTCTCTTGTTGTTGTCACTTTTTGCTTGTCACTATCATGGTTACGGTTTACCTTGACGGTTACGGTTAACCTTGACGGTTTAGGTTATTTTTCAACAAATCCTGCCAGATGTTAGGCAGGGAAAATCCTTTGCAGTCATTGATGATGGAATTTTGATTTTTCTCAATTTCTATTCCTTCTTTCAGTTTTCTTTTTTGGAAATTGCTTTGGAAACTGATTACTTTAAGGGAATTCCAATCCATGCTGTGCCCAGTTTCTCTAACATGCCTATCTAATCCAGTCTTGTTGGAGCAATTTTTTATAGCTGCTTTATGCTCAGCTATACGAGTTTCTAGTCTGCGACCTGTTTCACCTATGTAAGATAGTCCACAACTACAATTTACTTCATAAACTACTCCTTGCATTTTTAAAATATCTTCTTCTCTTTGAACTATTTTAGGGAAAAACTTTTTAACTTTGTTTTCTAAACTTGGAGCTAGCCTAATATTGTATTTTTTACTAATTCTCTTTAAAGCCTCAAATAAACCTTTGTGATAAGAAATTTTTCTAGTGAATTTTACTTCTTGCTTTTGTGGGTTCTTCGTACCATTAAAATTCAGAAGCTTCTCAATTTCTTCTTTAGGATAGTTATTTTCTGCAAGTATGACTTTAAGCTCTTCTTTATGGGCTTCTTTTTTATCTGCAGTAGAAACTATTTTATTAATTTTTTGCTATAAATGAAAAAAATTCCTAGTAAATTCCCATAAGTTGCTTTAGATTATTAAGTAATTAGAGTACGAATAATTTGTAATGGCCTTTTCATAGAAAGCAATTATTTTTCCAGAAAGATATTTAAAAAATGCTAACGATTATTAGTCCTCCATTAAAATATGATTATAAAAATAAAAACATAAAAAATATCGTAATCCAAATTAATCAAGTATATAACTTAAATCTTGGCCCTCAGTCTCCGGCAGCTGGAATGTACCTGGCCAAGGCAGCGGCCAGTGCGACATGAAGGCAGAGGGTGCTAAGAATCCCCGGAGGACCGGACTAGGCTGCCATCTGATGCTGACCTTGGCGACGTATAACGGACGCTCCCTATCTTCTGATTCAAGGCTTCTTGAATTGGAAGAGGAACTACAAAGGATCAAGTGGGACATCGTCGGGCTAAGTGAGGTAAGGAGAAAAGGAGATCTCATTGAACTGAAAAGTGGACATCTCTTCTACTATCGTGGGACAGATACTGGCAGAACTAGTGGTGTTGGATTTATAATAAACAAGAAACTGAAGGATAAAGTTGTAGAAGTTGAAAGTTCCTCTGACAGAGCTGCACGACTCGTTATCCAACTCTCGAGAAGATACCAGGCTCAGATTATTCAAACTTATGCACCCACCACAAGTCATGCTGAAGAAAAAATTGAAGAATTTTATGAGGAAATTCGTGATCTAAATAATAAAGGTAAGCAGCACTTGAAGATAATTATGGGAGATTTCAATGCAAAAATAGGGCAACGGCAACAGAATGAAACTTCAGTAGGTAAATTCGGTCACGGCAACAGAAACCAGCGTGGAAATACTCTCGTAGAGTTTGCAGAGGCAGAAGGGTTTTTCATCTTGAACTCCTTTTTCAAGAAAAAGCCACACAGGAAATGGACATGGAGACATCCAAATGGGACAACAAGTGAAATTGATTTTATTATGTGTAACAAAAAATTCGTCATAGAAGACTGCAGTGTGCTAAACAAGTTCAACACAGGCAGTGACCATAGATTGGTGAGATGTAAGATGCACCTCAACACTAAACTCGAACGTAGCAAGCTCATAAGACAAACAAAATGTATTGACATAACCAACCTTAAAAAACACCATAATACCTTCAAATTGGAACTGAAGAACAGATTCTCTGCTTTAGAAGGCCTAACATCGGAAGAAGTGGATATTTCTGAAGTTAACAGAAAAGTAACCAAAGCTCTTATGGAAACAGCAACAAAATTAGCTGGGTCTAAGAACAAATTGCATGTGAACAAATTATCAGGAAAAACCAAAATGTTGATGCAAAAAAGAAGAGTGATGAGGACAACTAAAGAAGATGTGACTTCCAAAGTGGAATATATAGAGCTATGCAAGACAGTACGAAAAAGTATCACTGAAGACGTAAGGAAATTCAACTGTGAACTAGTAAGGAAAGCAATTGAAAACAACCAAAGCCTAAAGATAGCAAAGGGACATCTCAGTAAGGGAAAAAACAGATTATGGCACTGAGAAAAGAAGATGGTTCTGTAACAAGAAATAGAGGCGAAATTTTGACAAGAGTGAAAGATTTCTACTCCAAATTATATGAAAGGAATGAAACATGTACTCCAGACATCATGAAAGGTACCAGTACCAGAGTTCTTCCAGTCCTTCCAGCAGAAGTTGCACATGCAATCAAGAACATGAAGCGGAGAAAAGCTCCAGGAGAAGATGGAATTACTGTAGACATCATACAAGAAGCAAGTGGAGAAATCGAAACAGTACTCGCCCAAATTTTCACTCGATGCCTTAATGAAGGGAAAATTCCTGAGGATTGGAACAACGCTACAATGATCTTGCTACATAAAAAAGGTGACATTGAGGATCTCAGGAACTACAGACCTATCAGCCTCCTATCAGTGGTTTATAAAATCTTCACTAAAGTTCTTTCACACCGCTTGAAGGTGACACTGGACATGGCTCAACCGAGAGAACAAGCTGGATTCAGGAGTGGCTACAGCACAATAGATCATATCCACGTACTGAAAGAACTAATTGAAAGAGCGAGGGAATATGAACTTCCATTGTGCATGGCTTTTATCGATTATGAAAAAGCCTTTGATTCGGTGAAACCATCAGCAGTTGCAATGGCTCTGAAATCCTGCGGTATTGAAGATGCATACATTAATATTATTAATAACATCTATGAAAATGCAAGTGCAAAGATTCGGCTGTTTGAAAATACAACACACATAAAAATTGGAAAAGGAGTGAGACAAGGTGACACCATATCTCCGAAGCTCTTTAATGCCACATTGGAAAATGTCTTTCAATCACTGAACTGGGAAAACAAAGGGATAAAGATTAATGGAGATTATCTAACCCACCTTCGTTTTGCTGATGACAGTCATTTTTGCAACTACCCCATCAGAGCTACAGAGTATGATCCAGGAACTTGCTGACAAGAGTAAAGAAGTGGGATTAAAAATGAACTTTCAGAAGACAAAAGTGATGTACAATGCTTTTACAAGAAATGAAGATTTATCGATTGATGGAGAAAAGCTGGAGATAACAGATACGTATGTTTATCTTGGACAGCAGATATCAAGTGAGGGTTACATTGATGAAGAAATTAATCGGCGTATAAAACTTGCCTGGAGAGCTTTAGGAAGAAACAGCCTAATTTTCAAAAGCAATATGCCATTATGTCTTAAAAGAAAAGTGTTTGATCAATGCATCCTTCCAGTGCTTACGTATGGTGCAGAGACGTGGACCTTAGCTAAAAGAGACATACAAAGGCTGCAGACAACTCAAAGCAGCATGGAGAGGTGCATGCTTGGTGTAACCAGGAGAGATAAGAAGAGGAACACGTGGATCCGAAAAATGACAAGAGTGGAAGACATCATGATCAGAGTTAAATCCCTGAAATGGCAATGGGCTGGACATACTGCCAGAAGAACAGACCATCGATGGACAGCCGAAATTTTAGATTGGATTCCAAGGGACAGGAAAAGACCCAGAAGAAGACCACATGGAAGATGGGTGGATGAAATTCGAAAGTATGCGGGAGTGACATGGAGGAGACTGGCACAAGACAGACCGTTGTGGAGGAAACTTGGGGAGACCTTCGTCCAGCAGTGGATTGATAATGGTTGACAATGATGATGATATATTTACTAATTAATTAATGAAAGCCATACTAATTAATGTATGAAAAACATAAAAAAATATAATCCAAATTCATCAAGTATATATTTACTAATTAATGTATGAAAGCCTGTCTCTCCTAGATAACAAAAAACGAATGGACAATCAGAGGAAATAACATGCTGTAAGTGTGGGAAAATCAGCAGATCAAGACGAAAGTTGTTATGCTCATATTTTTACCAGATTATATAATTACTTCAGGAAGTTTCACTATGTATTAACAAGATAATTGTCAAAGGATGATAAAAAAATTACGTCTGATATATACATAGCCTGAATTACAACAAACTTTATACTACATAACTTGTAAGACATCAAGAAAACTCTCGAAAAGCTGTTTTGCATTTCCTTACCCAGCTGTTAAGATCTACATACTTTATCACTAACCAAAAAAAAAAAAAAAAAAAAAAAATGCTTCACTTCAAATTGTGTGTCATTGGTATGTATTTAATTTTGGTCAAAGTGCCAGTTTACTTCAAACATAATACTCATAGGCAAAAGAACAATCTGCTATCAACCGTTCGTTAAATTTGTTTTCTGGGTGCCTACTGTCAACTAATAGTTAAAATTTTCAACCATCGAGGTTTTCAACGCAGCAGATATTTTTCCTTGTAAAGTTCTAGAAATCGGAAGGTGACATAATATATGTGAATCTCGATAATAAGATCGCAGTTTGATAGTCCTCAAGCAACATAATTTTCGTGACATGCCAGAGGAAAGAACACAGATTTCATTCCACAAGTTGAATCACATCAGCCATGGGCTGATATATTGAATATCGCACCGATATAGTGATTTTCTGATATATCGTAACTTGGATATCAATACTATATATCGAAATATCGGACAAAAATATCGATATTTCGAGATATTGATAAATATCGCCCATCCCTAACTGACGATGACGAACATGAAGTCACGAACATGTGCAGGAAAGACGCCATGAAAACATGTGAGTACACTTTTTAAAATTAAGTTTATTATGATATGTAAAAGTAACGAAATCAATTACCCACATTTTTGTTTGATATTAAGCTCACGAACTGTGTACGTATATATATATAATTTTAAAAGTTTCACCACCAAACGAGGGTGGCTGAAGCATTGTCACACAGGAAAATCTATGTAGTAGCTAAGATTTCATTTGACTGGGGTAGGGGCATAACTCTCACATCCATATATGTTTTACTATCAATATGATACAGTGCTTTACTTTCTGTGCAAGTCTTTATCGCCAGGTATATACCTAGCGTTGACTAGGATGTCGAATAAATTCGATCTGTACATGCTGATTTGGGAATTACGTAGGGCAGCATTCTTCGTATGTTTGTAGTCTGAAATGAATTCCATTTTGCAATATAACACGCATAAATATTGTCTCATCGTTTTGTGCCTTTTTTTTTTTACGGCATAGTGTTCAACTCCTGAATTTAGACAGAATTATTTCTAAAGCACAAACTGGCTGAACAATACTTTGGGTTTTTTTTAAGACTCCTTTTCATTTGCTCATGTACTTAAGAACTTGTGAAGTATTATATTTGCACCAATGAATACAAAGATTAGCTATGGAGTACAGATATGTACAGGCATATTCTTTAATGAAAAGTTTATTCCAGTGTGTTTATGTGGGTATAAAATGTATAAAAAATACAAATACACACGTATATTTGCTAAAATTACATACACTGATGTCACAGAAATTGCACAAATGGCTAAAAAAAAAAATCAAATAAAACTGGTCAAGTCATTTGTTTAGTATCAGTAAGATGTATGAGCTCATTTACTCTTGCAAAGTTCATCAATATTTTGAGTTTTCTTGCTTATGTACAAACAAGTTATCTTCAACATCCAGCTTATTTCAATATTTAGTTTTTATGGTGGTTAAGGATAAAACACTAGTTTCACATAAATATGTAGTTGTAAAAGGCAACAAATACTTAAGGCAGTGCTCGACAATGTTGGAAATTCTTTTTCCATTGGAATCCAAAAACTAGTCGCCGCCCCGGTGGCGCAGTGGTCTAAGGCGCTGGCCTCTGATCATTCGTTCGTAAGGGGTCCGGGTTCGAATCCCGGTCCGGCATGGATGTTGTGTTTGTCTTACGGCACTGGCTCTCTCCCTTCCCTGGAACCAGTGACCCTAAATTAGGGACGGGCGACTGCTTATAGCCCATTGAGTTGCTCACGGTGGTCGTTAAACCTCCAATAAAAAAAAAAAAAAAAAAAAACTAGTCAGTGATTTCAAAGAACAAATGCTTTTCAAACCAACCAGAGTTAAAAGATGTCTCATAAGTTTTTTATTTGGCAATAGAAGATTACACATTTCTGCATTGTATGTGAATGAGTAACTAGTTCATTCAGTGGGAATGGGAAATACTACCTTGTAAATGTTTGGAGAGTGCAGAGATGGACGATTATTAGCTGTTTAACATCAAGTTTCCAATTGTTTGCTCATTTTCTGATGATAATGAATTCAGTTATGAAAATTGGTCAGAGCTGTTCCCTGTAATTTGGTTTTCTCATAAAGTTTTTTGGTCATTGCTTGTGTTTTGTTTTTTCAACATTGAACAGATTGTTTTCACCCTGTAATGAGAAGTTCCACTAGTTCATTTTTCAGAAATTTCAGCTAAATATGCTAAACTTCACCACACATCCTACCAGCACTAGCCATAAATTCAGATTAATTTTGTTTTGAAAATTGGTTCACTATGTGACTCGGTATGGTTGCTAACAAATCCGCATATGCCCCCCCTATTATTTTAGTGAAACCCACTTTGAGAACTATTGGTCTAGAGGATGTTCAAGCCGTTCTGGTATCAGAGTTGGTTGTACATCAAGGTTTTTGGCTAGCAGTCACAATTTAACATATGGTTTGAGTCCCATATGAGGCATTAGTTTTGCCACCCTGGTGGTGCAGTGGTCTAAGCACCATCTTATGATTGTTTGTCCAAGTGGGTCCGGGTTTGAATCCCGGTATGGCATGGATGTTGTGTTTGTCTTACAGCACTTGCGTTCTCTCTTTCCTGGAACCAGTGACTCTTAAATTAGGGACGGGGACTGCTTATATCCCATTTAGTTCCTCACATTAGCCGTTAAAACCTTTAAAAAAGAAACCTGTTTTTTACATAACATAACAGCTTTGGCTTTCTCCTTCCCTAGAACCAATGGCCTCAATTTAGAGGTGGGAAAAAAGTTTCATGTGATGAAATGTCACATTTTCGTTCAGGAAACACATTTGTGATTCTCCCTGACTGCTACATGGTTTTGATTGCTTTTAGGAATACCATTTCACTCACATTCCTTAGTATATAATTATCAATCATTTTGTGACTATGGTATATTCAGTTAACTCATAGGCATCCCTAGCTTAGTTTTCAGCAGGAAGAAGCAAACAATGGAAATCTGCATATATACAAACCCCATATGCCTCTCATTGAAAACAGCTTTTTTACCACTCAACACATAAATTACATAAATTTAATTGGAAACCAGAAGAGCCAAAAAATATATATTTTTTAATTATATCTATAATCACCTCATCATCACATGTATACAGTAATATTTCACATATATGTCAGCGCAAACCAAAGCACTCATAAATAAGAGCGCAGCATAAGTAAAAGTTAGTGTAATTCCAGCCAAAATTAAGTTTAAAAAGTAATTAACATGAGAATAACATGCAAAATAAGAAAAATATCAATGATTGAATTTACTTAGTTAAATTTAACACTTTAAAGCTTAGATTACTCAAAAATGTAAATTACTTGATCTCAAAATTTTAATTACATACCTTTTTTATATTTATGGCTTTTTAAAGTTATGTAAAATTGAAGACTGTTTCTGCTGTTGCCTCTCATTGAAAACAGCTTTTTCAAGTTTGTTTAAACAGGAATGTGTGGCAATTAGATGTATCGGTGAGTTGTATGTAGTGACAGTGTTTCCAAAGCTTCTACACTGCTTTCGTGACAGTCTGGGGATCTTTTGTTAATTCTTCGTTATGTCTCTTCATCATCATCTGAATTTCATTGGCTATTTCTTGAATATCCCTCAATTCCCCAATCAATAATGCATTTTCATTGATTTCTACAAACTCTTTAAAACTACTGAATCCACCTGAAATGGCACTCCAATCTTCATCATTGGCAGATTATTCGGTAAATGTGTAGATTAGCGTCCTAAATTATTTTGTCGGAAACTTGTAATATTGACTTGCGAGTGCGACGCTGCGGTAGGCCTAACACATCACTACGGCAACGATGTGAAGATTTGCTTTGTTAAAAGGAAGATTCGCTTCGCCGTGCAATTCACGTGCGGATGACTACAAGTCCAAGCAAGTACCTTCTTGCCAGGAGAGCGAATCATTTTATACTCATATGCTACACAATATAGTTTGTTCATGTTTTGTAATTGTTTTTAAAGCAGACGTGAAATTTTTCATTCTTTCGCATATGATTCCCTGATCCGAAATAGAAAGTTTGGTAAATGTGTACTTTAGCGTCTAAATTATTTCGTCGGAAAAATGTAACTGTGTGGGAAAAGTGTGACATACAATATTTTAAGCATGCAAAATAATGCGAAAAGGTGCAAAAATATAGTATTTTTAGATAAAAGGAAATAAGTTTTCCAAAGTATTTACCTGAGGTGCGATGGTTTGGAAGAGTACGTGCGGTATAGGCATAGGACGAGAGAGCGGCAACGGCATCAAGGTGGAGTCCGGTGAATGGAAGCTTCGTTGAGAAGGGCAAGTAACGGGCGGAAGAATTAAGAAGGAAGCGGTTTAGCAGTACGTAGTCATCGAAAAGTCTTGTAGGCATACGCAGAAAGAAAGAGGTTGAATTTGTGCAGCATTGTAAGTTTTTGTTTTTTTTAAGGGTAATTTTGAGAAAGCGGAAGTACAAAATCGTCAGTCATTTCGGATTTCGTCAGGGCTTAAAATTTCATTATCCGCCACAATACAAGAAGCTGTCTCCCTGCCATAGTGCGATATATGAATTGAAGAAAATTGCTTATTTTGAAAAATATCCATGTCACGAGGAAAAAAATGTGAGCTACGATGTACTGAATAACAGCAGAACTGCAAATGAAGTGCTTGAAGAAATCACCTACCTGTGCACATCTTCCAAACCAAAACTAAAACTTTGGGTTCAACCGGAACCAAAACGTCTTCCTCAAAACTTCTGTCGTACATAAATTATTTTACATTCCTTAATTTCTTTCCATTCGGAGACACTGTGAAACCACTAATAACGACATTCTGCACATATCTTTCTCAAAAATGAATAAAACAGGTTTGAACTACTTCTGCGCACAATTACACGATACTCTTCCGAAAAATATACCCTACTGCTGTCGTATTCTTCCACGCATTTGCTACCAACTCGTACTTCGCTCCGTCGCACAGCACCTTCACGTGGTGGCCGTTAGCATCGCTTCAGCCTCCCGCACCACCTGCTACAAACCATCGTACTCGCAGGTTAATACTTCAGAAAAATTATTTCCTTTTTATTTAAAAATATAATTTTTCACCTTTTCCTATTATTTTGCATGCTTAAAAAAATGTGTGCATCAAACTTTTCACCCACAGTTAAATTTTTCCAACGAAATAGTTTAGGACGCTGAAGTACACATTTACCGAAAGTACTAATATGCTTTTCTATGTTGTACAGAAAACTGGGGAACTATAAATTTCGGTTTTGGTTTGAACAGATTTGCTGTGTCTCTGCACTTTTGGTTCTTCTGTTAATAGCTTGTTCGCACGGGAGTTTCTATCTTACTCATATGTATCTTTTGCAAATCGAAGAGGTTTTATCCGGTTTTTCCTGCCAACAACGTACAGGATACAACAAAAGAAAGGGTGGCTGCTGTGGACCTATTTTCTGTAGCGTATCACTACAACATTTATTGCTCTTCTGCCAATAACGTAAGTCCTCTTTCTCTTGTACCCGTCATTTCCACACAGCAACAAACCTTCCTTTTAACGGACCAAAGCTTCACATCTTCACTGGAGCTATGCATTATTCCTATCGCAGCTTCTCTTCACAGTGTCAGACTCACAGGTCCATATTACAATAAAAATCTTTAAAACACGTTTAAAATATGAAATATCTGAAAAAATATGAAATACGTTAAAATATGAAAAATATGAAGTTTTAACCCTTTGTCAATAAACACAAGAGGCTAGTTCCATCAGAGGCATGCATTCAGTCGCTGACTTTAAACATTTGGAGCAAAATTACATATGCTTCCAATTTATGGACCTAAAGCATAATATAATTAAAGAAGTGATATTCTTCTGTCCTTGGCACTGCGTAACAATAATACAACTTCCAGTGATTAGCAGTGAAAAGCAACATGACATGCGATGACTGTCTTTTTTCTTGTAGTAGAAAATTATATTCTGAACTTCATTTTTAGATTTAATTGCCCAGTCTGGCACCTAGGGCAACTAGATTATTTATTTACCTGCCCAGGTCAATGATTCACACGACTCAGGCATGGTATTTTTCAAACCCTGATATGTATAAGTAAAAATATATACAGTACATAATTTCATACATACTTCATACATAATTAAAGCTTATATATTTCATTATTACTACTTTAGCAAAAACTTCCCATTACAAAAAAATTACCTTTGCTTGTCTCTGTGGGCACTATTTCACTTTTACAGCATTGCAATCTTATGCGTAATGAAAATTTCTGTAGTACATACTAACTTTTAATGAAAAATTTGTAATGTTTTAAGAACAATACGTTGCTACAATTTTTTTTTGTCCTCCTTGAATTTCATTATAACGAGTTTCGACGGTTATTCTTTTTTTACTGAATCTGGTAAATGCTGGCCAAGAAAATGACAGTGAAAATATATCATGAACAGTTTCTTTGCTTTGCAAATGTAGTAATTAAAGTTAAATGTAAAAAAGAATTGATTTCATTCTAAATTTCTGCGAGTGAAATCTTTCACCTGTGTCACTTTAAGCAGGGCTTGGAAAATATCTGAAATGTTACATGCGCAGCTGGGCATATACATAAATTATTTACCTACCCAGGTAGTAAAACCTGGATGCCCAGGAAAATTTATATTTTAAGATAAATCAGAAGCCACTTTTTTTTTTAAGTTAAAAAATATGAAATTTTTTTTACACGTTTTGTAATTCCTATTTTAAAGGTCTATTCAAAATGTTCAATATGCAAAGCATGTATTTCATGTTTTAAGATGATAGTGCTGAAATTGGTACAAAATGATGTGATGAAATTGTTTTTTGAGAAATTTAAAGATTCTGCCGTGTTCTTTTCCTTTGTCACTAAACACCTGATTTGCACATCAATAAAAATTGTTTCAGTATCTTCAGGTATTGTCAAGATATTATAAATACAACTATTTAATAGTTTTCCAAAAAAAAAAATTTGTGCTCCAAAATGGTTTCCTTGTGGCAACACAACAATGAAAGAACAGGTTTAGTCACTGAAGTCATTTCTAAAACATTCCTAACAGGAAAATTTAATATTTTAGAAATATTGATATGCATTAATGTTCTACAATGACTCAGTTAGAATCAGGGTCTAAACAAGTGTTTCTTCTTTTGGGTGGGGGTCTGAGATTTGAAATTATGTCCTATCAAGTTCAAAAGCTCTCATTTCCATTCAAGTATTTTTTTCTTTTCTTTCTGATACCTTAATTATGGGGAAGCAATGTGATCTTTCAAAAGCAGTACTTCCAGTTTTTGACATAATTTTACTAAACATGTGAAAAGTAGGTAAATATCCAAAAATTAGAGATAGGAAACAAGACAGTAAAAGTTCTGGGAACACTGACAACACAGTGCTCAGTAGAATGTAAAATGAACCAGCACACAAGGCAGTGAATGTGAAAACAAAAAAGCATGATTCAACCCTATGTCAAATGTAATACTAGCCAAAACCTACATGAAAAACCAACTTTGACACCATTGTGGATTGAATACCCTTATAGACGGCAATGTACTCGGATGCCAGTTCGTAGTTCTGTTTGTCATTGATATAACATATAAATACAAGAATATGCCTGTACATATCTTTACTACATAACTGCCCTTTGTATTCATTCATGCAAATACTACATAAGTACGTATGTGCAAATTAAAATGTCTAAAAGAAACTAAGTATTGTTCAACCAACTGTGCTTTAAAAATAATTCTCCAATTAAAACATGTCTAAAAGAAACGTAAGTATTGTTCAACCAACTGTGTGTACAGAGTTCGTAAAGCCTAATGTTAAACAAATCTGTGTGTAACTGATGTCATTATTTATCATATTGTAATAAACCTGATTTTAAGATATGAAAATATCATTACTCACATTTAGAACTGCATTGATTCAGTTATAATGTAAGTATCCAACAATTTCACACTCACACACTTTTCCACAAAAAACATGCATTTACTTGCACACTCTTCCACAAAAAATGCATTTATGTAAAAGTCGGTGACTACTTGCCGTGAGGCTTAACCGAATATGGCCAAACTTCATATTTACAGGGATTGCATTTCAAATTACAGCTTAAGTTAATACGGTCAAACTTATTTTTTTATGGGCAATGCCCTTCAAATTATGGCGTAGCTCAATACGGTCAAACTTATTTTTTTGTGGGCGTTGCTCTTCAGATTATGGGCTTAGTATTTAGGGTTCAGACCGTAATTTCATGGGCTTTCACAAAAATGGGCCAAGCCGTAGTTTTATGGGCAACGGCCGGGCGCCCAGTTGCCGGCCATTGCCCGTAATCTAACTGTGAAATTTTTAACAGTGTATCAAATTTATTTCTAAAAACGATACCCCCACACATCACACAACAATAGAGATTGTGAATGGAGGTCAGGTGGAGTCTGAACTTCTTTCCCTAATGCCTGCTTACATAACCCACCCTTCGAGTTTCTCCGAATTGTCAATTTATTGCCTCTTTGTTGTGAATGTTGGAAGAGGTCTTCTACCCTTCCCTCCTCTCTGAGTTGTATCCCAAATGATCAGAAACAGCCAAGAGTGCTAAGCTCTTGATCGAGCAACTTCTCATATCAAATTTATTTCTAAAAGCAATACCCCCACACATCACACAACAATAGAGATTGTGAATGGAGGTCTGGTGGAGTCTGAACTTCTTTCTCTACTGCCTGCTTACATAACCCACCCTTCGAGTTTCTCCAAATTGTAAATTTATTGCCTCTTTGTTGTGAATGTTGGGAGAGGTCTTCTACCCTTCTCTCCTCTCTGAGTTGTATCTCAAATGATCAGAAACAGCCAAGAGTGCTAAGCTCTTGATCGAACAACTTCTCATATCAAATTTATTTCTAAAAGCGATACCCCCACACATCACACAACAATAGAGATTGTGAATGGAGGTCTGGTGGAGTCTGAACTTCTTTCCCTACTGCCTGCTTACATAACCCACCCTTCGAGTTTCTCGGAATTGTAAATTTATTGCCTCTTTGTTGTGAATGTTGGGAGAGGTCTTCTACCCTTCTCTCCTCTCTGAGTTGTATCCCAAATGATCAGAAACAGCCAAGAGTGCTAAGCTCTTGATCGAGCAACTTCTCATATCAAATTTATTTCTAAAAGCGCTCTAACTTTTTTCTGTAATTTTTTTCATATAGCAATTTTGTCTGATAAACTGCCGAGTAAACAAAAATGGATTTTAAGGAATAATTCTACTGCTTTCCCCTCTAAATGCTAGGGACTATTTTTCGTAGTGGAGGTAGCTGTTTCGTATCCTTAATAGTGCTACACTCTTAGGCTAACTTGGAGTATAGAGGCAGGGGAATTTGTTAAGAGAAATTAGAAACATCTCCTAGGAAAAAAATCTTTCGAAGGGGGGGGGGGGGACAGATTACACATAAGTTGTTTCCAACTGAAGCATGATTTATCATACTAAATATGATAAAATCGTAACAGTTGGCAGCCGTGTTTGGTAACTGCACGTTTAGTGCCCACAGCTGGCACGGAAGCGATTCCTTTTGCTAATGTCATATACTCATTCCTATGAATTCCTCTCGCAACTGGAGACTTCTCATTGCATGTCGACAGCTCTTTGCCAGCTTCACCTACCAAAGTGATAACACCTGATGGTGTTATCACTTTGGACCCATAGCTCATTTGCTCTCATGTTTGCAGCTCTTTTACGGATAAATTTAGTGTGGCTTCTCCAGGCTCTGCTACTGCTGCTTCTACTCTCCTCTCTTCTCTACCTCAGGTCCCTTCACATCTTTGCTCTGCTTTGCTTTTGCTGCTTTCCTCTCATGAATTTTACGATGCTTTTGCATTTCTGAACGCTCGTGCTGCTCGGACTTCCTCTTCTGTTTTATGTTGCTCTTCTTCCTTCTTTTTGCATTTTCTTGGTGCTTGTTTTTTTTTTTTTTTTTTTTTTTTTTCGTGCTCTGGCTTCTTCTGCTCGACTTCACAGTAGCTTATGTTAGCTTCCAAGAAGGGCAACCTTCTTGACATGGTAAATTGGCACTCCATCTCCTTACTCAATCTCGGCTATAAATTCTTTACTAAACTCCTGTACCATCGCCTTAATTTCGTTCTTCCTTGCATTATTTCTCTCGATCAATCTTATACCGTTCCTGGTCGCACTATCTCACACGACATTTTACTCCTCAATCTTATTTCTCTTGCCCGCCTTCATTCTGAGCCGCTCGCACTCCTTAACTTAGATCAACGCTTTGCTTTTGACAATATCTCACATTCTCACCTCTTCGATACTCTATTTCACTTTGGCTTTCCCTCCTCCTTTGCTACTTTCACCCTTTCTCTTTCTGTCAGGGTGCCTATTTCCATGTCTGGACGGCCTCCTTCTTGACCGCTCCAGTTCCGTTTGTCATGGAATCTGCCAGAGTTTCCCCTTCTTGGGGGTTACTCTTTACCATAGCCTTTGAACCATTCCTACTAACAAAATGTGCCTCTTTTCTTGCCAGTCTCCCACCGACTGTGGCTAGCACACGTTACTACACGACCGTATACTTCGCTTAAGCCAAGGAAGTTACTCTTTGCCTGTGTACCGATGCTCAGCTTGACAACCACCTGTGTGTGTACACTCTCCATGTTGACTCTTCTGGCACCTGATTGAACACTTCCAAGATCTCCAGACTATGGTGGGGGCCTGTAGTCAACAAGCACTGATACTCCCTGGGGAGCCTCCTGGTCGTCGACCACTCAGCAGTTCCTTAGGGTTCATCTTGGTGTCCCTTCTTGCTGCTGCCTTCATAACTTGGGCTTCTCTTCTCTCCCAGCTACAGACCACCGCTGCCTTCTGGTGCCGAATAAATATTCTGTTCTTCCTATCACCAACCAGTTGCCATCGCTCGCACATATGTTCTCTCCAAGTGCACATACTCTTGGACTTCCACAACAGTCCCTGCATACCGGCTTGCTGCTATTATCAATTTTATGGCGTCCATCGTCTGGTCCAGCCACTACTGGATTTGGGCCTCCATTTTGACCTCCCCACTTCCATGGAAACCACTTGTCTTGTCCATGTGAACTGCTATTACCGGTGTCGTGACAGATCCGGACATGGCACTTCCGCACAAGGAAAATTCTGTGTCAGATCCATACAAGCAAGCATTCCCCCATTGCGTTCCCCAAAGGGGAGAAGGAAGCAAACTGATTGTGCGTCACTTACATACAGAGGGTCTCCTTAATCATTTCGCAAGGGTAGAGAGAAGCAATATGATCCTTTCGCACAGTAAGAGTGAGGAAAACTGATCATACGTCACTTCCGTACAGAGGGTCCTCTTAATCCTTTCGCAAGGTAAGAGGGAGGCAAACTGATCATGCCTCACTTCCGTACAGAGGGTCCCCTTAATCCTTTTGAAAGGGGAGTGGGAGGCAATCTAATCCTTTTGCAAGGTAAGAGGGAGGCAAACTGATCATGCGTTACTTCCGTACAGAGGTCCCCTTTAATCCTTTCGCAAGGGGAGCAGGGCCGTAGCCAGGGGAGGGCCACGGCCCTGCTCCCCTTGCTACACTTGTGCCTTCTATATGCAACGAAGAACTTAATCCGATTTTTGACCGTGGATATGATTTCATTGTCAAAATCCCACAAGTTCAAAACATGTTTATACAGAATCCGTTGAAAAGCGCAAAGAGTCAAAACAGAAGCTACAAATGCAGAAGACCTGCAAATACTGCCAGACACTGTGAAAATGGTGATGGCTCCAGCTTTCTGTTATATGATAATGAAGAAAAAGACAGAGTTATCATTTTTGCCACTCCAAAAGGACAAGAAATTTTGAAAACATATTCAACATTTTTCATTGATGGAACTTTCAAAAGTAGTAGCAAGCAGTTTTGTCAGCTGTACACTGTGCACCCTGACATAGGAAGTACAGTGGATGAAACACGAATTGTGCCTGTTGCTTATGCTTTTCTATCAAGCAAAAGAAAGGAACTTCACAAAGAAATTTTCCTCACTTTGAAAAACAGAGTTGGAATCCGCAAAGCGTAATGATAGACTTTGAACAATCCGCGATAGCAGCCTTACAGAGCATATTTTCAAATGCTGTCCTCCACGGATGTCATTTCCACTTCACCCAGTGTCTCTGGAGGCGAGTGCAAGAATTGGGTCTAGTAAAACTGTACAAAGAAAGAAGACGTTCGTTTGCATATTAGGATGTGCTCAAGTTTGGCACATCTTCCTTTACAACAGATTGACAAAGGTTGGATGGCCATTCAAGAGAACTGCCCTGAAGAACCAAAACTTAGAGAATTTTTTGATTATTTTGTCAGGCAATGGCTAGAAAATGACAAGATATCTATTGAGATGTGGAATTGTCACAATCAGTCCCATACAACAAATAATGCCATGAAAGGCTGGAACCACTGCTTAAACAAATTGATGGAGAAATGCCATCCGTCATTTAAAGACCTAGTTTCTACTTTGAGAGAAGAAGGAAAATACACGGATTATTTAATCGACTGTTCTGACTTGAAATTTCCACTAAAAAACGTAAGAAGTACCTAATGCTAGACAGAAGGATTGAGAACATTTTAGAAGCCTACAATACAACAAAGAAAGTGTCAAACAGCTCTTGCTTATGTTGCAAAGTTAGAGTAAATGTAAGTTGACGCATTCTTATCAAAATAAAGCATTTTTTTTATGTAAGATGTATTTTAACACAAAAACATTAAAAAAATGACACATTTTGGGGGAGGGGAAGGGGAAAGATCCCTTGGTTCCCTACTCTAAATATGGCTCTATATTGACTCATATAAAACAACATGTTCTGCTCACAATTTTTAAATACACCAGTTTTTTAAATTGCAGTGCATGGAAAAAGTGTGAAGGAAAGTTGTTAGATTATGAACTCATGCTATTATTAAAACATAATGAAAAATTGTTGATGACGTGAAATTATAATGATATTAAAATTATGTTATTTATTAATGTTGATAAATATACTATGTTTGAGCCAAAATTGATTAAGTCCCGTAGGAGTCAATGGTATTTTAGATAATTCGGATGATTTCATAGAAAAATAAGTATTTTCGAATTGAAATAGAGTCTATGTTTTAAGTTCACAGCAGGGCTTTTTAGAAGGCATAAGGACTGGCTCATATTGAGTGCTTGAACTCAATATGAGCCAGCTCTTATTAACTATAGAGAGAATATAGACTGTGCCGCCTCATACTGAACTCAATATGAGCCAGCCCAGCCTATTTAAAAGTTCAATTACCCCACTCACTGGGAGCATGACGTCACCGCAAGGACTCTGAGCAAAGCCGTGCATATATAAATTGCACGGCTTGCAAGCAAATACATGTTGCTTGCTAGCAATTTGCTACTAACTGACCGGTCGAAATCGAGCCCTCCTGCCCACTCCATGGGTTTATAATGATTTCATCTGTAACATATCTTGTTTTCGGCTAGAGTTCAAGCTCTCATTGCACATATCAATTTTCTGTCATCATCTGTTCCTTTGAGACATAAATGTCATGTCTCTTATGTACCCTCTCCTTTTATGATAATAAAGCAAATTTTGAGCTCTAAATTAAACCATAAATATTTACGTTAATTTAATAATTTGCAAAAGCTCATGTTTAAATGCAATGGTTTTGCAATTATTCAAGATTAATTTTGTGCTACTACAGAAACTATTGACACGTTTATCGAAAACCTTTTGAGGATAGGGAGAGAGTCTGGATTGCAAGGTCCTTCCCCCCTGGATATGTGCCTGGGAGAGAGTATCTCTACTTTACAAAACGTTTTCGGTAATAAAAACTTTTGAGATCAACAAAAAGAACAGCTACAAAAAAGATTACCACTTCGGTAGTTGAAACGCGTATGGAGAGGCCGGAGGAGTGTCATGTGTGTGTGTGTGAACAACATGAGCATATTTGAGTCTTTTTTTTTTTTTTTTTTTTTTTTTTGGAGAATTCGTCACTGCTGTTTTATGGTACAATTTTTTTAACATAGTTTTATTCTGATTTTATTCCAATGGAGTTCGACTTGTATTCTGGATTTTATTAGAATTTTAAAGTATTTTCATTCTTTTGTTGGTTTTATACCGTTTCATCGAACATAAGATATCTAGATTCATCCAGTTTACGTCAATATCATCGAATCGGCAATATTTACTTTATGAACAGCAAACAACCGGGCGAAATCCAAGAAAACCCGAAGGTGAGAATTGTTTAACGTTTCAGTTTTTATTGTTGTTATATACACTGCCGGACAATTGCTAAGGACGGATAACAATAGCAACCATAAAATGGAAGGCAGGAAAATGTGGAAATTAGCATAAGTGCGGGATACAGTAAGACGAGTTGTGCGTATGTAAATTTTGGATTGCCGAACTTGTTCGTGACGTCATAGCGCTGATAAGAGATATAAAGGATTTGACGCGTATTGACCGTTGTTGTTCAAACGCAAAGTTGAAAGGGAAAGAATCAATTGACGAACTTGCAATTTTCAGTATGTCTTCCCGACATCACCTAGATGATTTTACGCGTGGCCGTATTATTGGCAAGATTGAAGAAGGGCGAAAAATAACAGATGTTGCCAGGGAAATCGACGTCAGCCACAGTGTTGTTTCAAGGCTTTGGAAATCATTTCAAACAAATGGAGAGTGTAGCAAACGTCACGGGGGAGGTCGTGTTCGCAGTACGACACCCGCAGAAGATTGGTACATAGTGCTATCAACAAAAAGACACCGGCGCAGCACAACTAGTGAGGTAGCAAATCAGTTTATGGCTGCTACTGGCAAGCGGATCTCCCGAAAAACTGCCGCCAGACGTTTGCATGAAGGAGGACTATACGCCCGCTGTCCTGTTGTGTGCATCCCATTGTCCAGACGTCACCGTACCACCCGTTTGCAATGGTGCCATCAACATCGCAATTGGACTGATAACGACTGGTCTGCTGTCCTCTTCTCAGATGAGAGTAGATACAGTCTATCGTCTGATTGTCGACGACAACTCATCTGGCGTGATAGTGGTACTGCATATTGTCCAGCAAACATACAAGAAAGGACCGATATCCGACATGTGTCATGGTATGGGCTGGCATCATGATCAATGGCCGTACGTCCCTCTATGTGCTTCCAACTGGGACTATGACTGGCCAACGATACATTAATGATGTTCTGCTACCTCATGTTCGCATGTTCCGTGGTGCTGTCGGTGATAGATTCATTTTCATGGACGACAACGCAGCATGTCATCGAACAGTCGCTGTCCAGGAGTGTCTTGAGAGCGAGGATATCCAACGCCTCGTATGGCCAGCACGTTTTCCAGATCTGAATCCCATTGAAAATGTGTGGGATGCTTTGGGGAGGAGTCTTGCTGGTCGCCAATGCCCTCCAATAAACAAGGACACCCTCATCCGTGCACTGACAGAGGAATGGGATAAATTACCCCAACAGCTGCTTGATAATGTTGTGCAAAGCATGACACGACGTGTGGAATCTTGTATCGCCCTCCATGGTGGCCATATCCTGTATTGACATCTTACGCCGGAACGCCTGCAGACGGTAATTGCATTTTTCACGTTTACGTATTGTGCACAAAATGGCCTGTTTGTCTCTTGAACACGTTCCAAAGCCTTCTGGATTTCAGAGCACAATAAATTGTCTTTCTTGTAATGTCCTGGCATTCTGACATTATTTTATTTCACTTGGCATCAAACCACACTTACTATTTTATGCGCTATATAGCTGTTTATGATCCGTCCTTAGCAATTGTCCAGCAGTGTAGTTTTCTAGGGACACCCCCATGCACAACTTCGCACACGACCTTCCAAGGTCACAGACGTAAATTCTAACGTGCGAAACAGAGAATTTCAAAAGAAAGCAAAATACTCTTCAGAATTTGCTATTAGCTACTAATGCTTTCTGAAAAACCAACTTCCTACGAAACATGCGTTGCAGGTTGAAAGCGAGTGGGAAGCCACTGACCTTGAACTTTGCGTAAATCAAAATGTATAAAGTTCACCTCAGTCTCTGCATTAGATCACTGACACATGCCAATGAAAGTAGACATGGTGCTTGTCGTGTGTCGGGGAATACGTTGGGTACAAGAATTGAGCAATGGATAAAGGCATTGGAGCACCCATGGAGTGGGCTTTGGGTGCTTAAACCCTCCGACGAGATTAAGAACAACGTACTTCACAAATTAAACATTCAAAAATATTATTTTACATGTTCAAAAAATTACATAGTGTCTTCTTCCCAAAGAGATTATGAGCGACATACGTTACAAATTAAATATTAAAAAATATTATTTTACATGTTCAAAAAATTACATAGTGTCTTTTCCCCAAAAGGTTAAGAGTGACGTACGTCACAAATTAAACATTCAAAAATATTATTTCACAAGTTCAAAAAATTACATAGTGTCTCCTTCTATTACATGATGTCTTTTTCCCAAAGAGATTAAGAGTGACGTACATCACAAATTAAACATTCAAAAATATTATTTCACATGTTCAAAAAATTACATAGTGTCTTCTTCCCAAAGCCCCAAAGAGATTAAGAGCAACGTATGTCACAAATTAAACATTCAAAAATGTTCATAGTGTCTGACATAGTGTCTTCTACTACATGGTGTCTACTTCCCAAAGAGATTAAGAGCGACGTACATCACAAATTAAACAATCAAAAATATTATTTTACATGTTCAAAAATTTTCATAGTGTCTTCTTCCTAAAGCCCCAAAGAGATTAACAGCAACGTACGTCACAAATTAAATATTCAAAAATATTATTTCACATGTTCAAAAAATTACGTAGTGTCTTCTTCCCAAAGAAATTAAGAGCGATGTACGTCACAACCGTATACAAACTATATACACTATCTAACAACAAGTAATTGGACACCCCTGCAATCAACGACATCTGCGGGCCTGATAATGTCACGGCCGCCGCGGTTAAATATCGTGTGGGAAACAACAACGCAACCAGTCGTACGCAAGATGCCACGCAGTTCGGAGCTATCTGATTTCGAGAAAGGTGTAATCGTCGGGTATCACAGAAATGGCCGATCCATACGTGACATATCCAGCGAGTTGAAGTACCCAAAATCGACAGTGGCCTACGTGATTGGCAAGTGGAAGATGAGAGGTGACTGTCGGAATGTGCCCCGACTCGGCAGACCCACAAAACTGGGAGTTAGACCGACGGGTACTGGCCAGAGAAATTCGGAAGAACCGCACCAAATCGATGGGCCACATTCGCGAGGAGTTTCAACAAGCATCCGGGAGTATTCTTTTGATGAATACCATCCGTAAGGAAGCCAATCTGCTCGGTTATCATGGACATGCTGCCGCCCACAAGCCTTTGATCACCAAGTCCAATAGCGCTGCTCAGCTAATGTGGTGCAAAGAACGTCGACAGTGGACCGCTGAACAGTGGAAACAGGTTCTCTGGAGCGACGAATCAAGGTTCACCCTGTACCGTTCGGATGGCAGGGTCTGGGTTTGGCGTCTGCCTGGAGAACGCCACCTGCCGGAATGTATTGTGTCAACTGTGAAGTTCGGCGGCGGTGGAATTATGCTATGGGTGTTTCTCCTGGTATGGCACGGGACCCTTGGTCGCATTTCCCGGTAGACTCAACGCCGAGACCTACTGCACCATTTTGGATGACCATGTGCTTCCTACGTTGTGGCAGTTTTACGGGGTGGACCCATGTTACTTTCAGGATGACAATGCCACCTGTCATGTTGCGAGGTCCACCATGGCTTGGTATGGTGAAAATGGGGTTAATCGAATGGACTGGCCTGCACAGAGCTCGGACCTTAACCCTATCGAGCACCTCTGGGACGAGTTGGAGCGTCGACTTAAGGGGTGGCCCCCATCGTCCGAAATCGGTGAAGGAACTGACCTGTGTTCTCCAAGCCGAGTGGAAGAAAGTACCGCTAGCCATTGTACAACGCCTAGTTGAGAGTATGCCCCGGTGGGTCGCAGATGTAATCGCCGCTCGTGGAGGCTCCACCAACTATTGAAGGTGAATAAACTTCGTTTTCCTTTGCTATCACAGGTGTCCAATTACTTGTTGGTAGATAGTGTGTGTGTGTGTATATATATATAGCATAGGAAAGTTAAATTTTCACTTATGTAATATAACGTAAACCACAACAAAACTGCGCAATGCTGCAAGTATTAGATGTAGTTAGTGTATGTAAAATAAGGTAAATGTGTACTTTAGCGTCCTAAATTATTTCGTCGGAAAAATTTAACTGTGTGAGAAAAGTGCGACGTACAATGTTTTAAGCATACAAAATAATGGGGAAAGATGCAAAAATATAATATTTTTAGATAAAAGAAAAGATTTTTTCCGAAGTATTAACCTGCGAGTACGATGGTTTGCAGCAGTTGGTGCGGGAGGCTGAAGCGATGCTAACGGCCACCACGTGAAGGTTCCGTGCGTCAAAACAGAGTACGAGTTGCTAGTGGATGCGCGGAAGAATACAACAGGAGTGGGGTGTATGTCCTGGAGGAGTGTGATGCGTCGTGGAATCGTGTGCAAAAAGAAGTAATTCCATAATGTTTCATTAATTATTAATAAATGTGCAAAATGTTTTTGTTATTATTGTAAAACTGTCTGAGAATGTTATTAAAAGAAGGAATGTAAATGATATAATGTGCGGCAGAAGTTTTGAGTAAGAGGTATTGGTTCCGGTGGAACCCCAAGTTTTGGTTATGGTTTCGGAGATGTTAAGGGGTCGCTGATTTCTTCAAGCACCTCATTTGTAGTTCTACTGTTATTCCGTCCATCGTTAGTCCTTTTTTTCCGTCTTTAAACGGATTGAAAATATTCGTGTCGAATTGTGGAAGATTATGAAATTTTAAGCCTTTTTGGCAATTTTCTACTAACGATTTCGCAAAACTATCCTTGAAAAAATGATATTACAATGAAGTATAAAACCGACCTCTTTCCTTCAGCGTATTCCTACTACCCGCTTTGATGAGTACGTACTCCTGAACCGCTTCCTTGTGTATTCTTCCGCACGTAACTTGCCGTTCTCAACGACGCTTCCGTTCACCAGCCTCCACCTTCACGCCGTCGCCGCTCCGACATCTTAGGCCTACCGCACGTACTCTTCCGAACCTTCGTACTCCAAGGTAAGTTCTTCGGAAAATATTTTTCCTTTCATGGAAAAGTACTATATTTTTCACCTTTCCCCATTATTTTGCATGCTTAAAACATTGTACGTCGCACTTTTCTCACACAGTTAAATTTTTTCGACGAAATAATTTAGGACGCTAAAGTACACATTTACCTAAAATAATATTAACATACAAGCAGTCTACCCTCATAAACAAACAAATAGGGCCAAAAACCTTCAGATAAAAACAAACAAACAAACCCCAAAGCGAATAACAAAACGACGAAACAATGCTAGGAAAATATTTACAAAAACATTCATTCAGAACCCCTGGATCACTCTTCAGGGAAAGACATCCAGTGGCCCTGAGCACATAAGTTCAGTTCAGGTTTCATGAGAATGCAAAAATCTCAAAAAAGTAATAATGGATATCCAGTTTGAAATTTTGTGTTGTAAAATTTTGTTGCATTCTGTCTTCCCTACCAGAACTATAGAAAATACAAAAGAGTCACTAGGATTAAAATTGAACTAAAAAATGAACAAAAAGCTCCTTACCAAAACAATAATGTTACATGCACTGTTGTGTAAACGAAACAGAAACATCAAAACAAAAACTGAGTCAAAATTCTCCCTACAAAATTAAAAGATAGTAACATAAATCCTTCCACCAAACCCTCATGACATAAATAAAGTCATTCGTAGAGAGTCACGGTTAAGACGTATTTTTTTCTTTTTTTTTTTTAATAAGACGATGAGGCCTATAGACTAAGCTTTGTGCCTCACAGCAACTAGTTGGCCATGCGGAAATAGCTAAAATATCTCCTGATCACTAAGACTCTTGAAGATGCACGACCAGCCACGGAGAAGAACCTCCTTGCGACCAGCACGTGAAGTCACAGTAGCAGCACAAAAGTCCATCAAAGGGACACGCTCATGAGAAGAAAGGTTAGAAATGGAGCGTCCTCACGGAGAAACGTCTTGAGAGAGTAATAAATTTCTCCAAGGCCCGCACTTTACGTTTTGCCACGGAAGCGTCCCGAAAGTCCAACAAAGAATACATTTGAGCAGAGACGGAAGTTGAGGAAGGATGGGTTGTCACTCCAAAACAAACCCTCCGATATGCTCTGTACGCAGGGCAGGAGAGGAGGAAGTGAGGAACAGTCTCAGGCCCGGAGCCACAGAAGCACATCGGGGAACAACGTTTTTGAATCAGAAAGAGGTAGCTGTTTAAAGGTGCCGTGTCCGTGCGTAATTTTTGAATAATGATTGCTGAGGAACTTCGATAACAGTGTTCGCTAGGCCATCTGTGACGGAAGCTGATGAACGGATATAGCTCTGCCCACCCGGACGAAAGCCAGGCTGAATCAGAAGCGAAGATAAGCATGTTACCACTGTGCCGAGCAGCGTCAGAGGCTGTAACTGGGGGGAGGGGACAAAGCCAGGCCCTCAGCATGGCCCCGTCGGGAGGCAGCGTCAGCGGCCTCATTCGCTCTAAGACAGGAGGGTCCCACTTGGGCTGCGCAGTATCAGACGCGGTTATTCTGAAACCACGCATGACGTAGGTGTGAACGCACAGTCTTTCGACTTCTGGCATCCCTGTTTGTTTACAATTGGTGTTTTTTTTTTTTTTTTTTTTGGATTGGAGGTTTAACGACCACCGTGAGCAACTCAATGGGCTATAAGCAGTCGCCCGTCCCTAATTTAGGGTCACTGGTTCCAGGGAAGGGAGAGAGCCAGTGCCGTAAGACAAACACAACATCCATGCCTCACCGGGATTCGAACCCGGACCCCTTACGGACGAATGATCAGAGGCCACGCCTTAGACCACTGCGCCACCGGGGCTTACAATTGGTGTGCTGGAGTTTTCTCTATAAACGCAGTTGATTTTCAACCGCTTGAAGTTTGTAACGTATAGTTTTATGTTTAAGTTTTGTTTATTTTGATATTTACACGTATTTATCACTGAAATTCATTGCTTCTGTGTTTCGTAAGAAACGCAATAATGCCGGGTTGTGCAGTGGCTTGTTGTACTACGTACAATAGGAAAACCAAGAACACTGACATTATGTACCATGTATTTCCGAAGGATTTATTACTACAAAAATTGTGGATTCAGAAATGTAAGCGTCAGAATTCCTTCAAAGTGTCCAATGCAAGAGTGTGTTCTTAACATTTCACACAGGATGACTACCAGCGTGACTTAAAGGCAGAGTTACTTGGGTTAACTAACAGGAAAGTGTTGAAGCCTGATGCAGTACCGACACTAAACCTTCCCACAAGCAATAATACTGGTATTAATAAGGTAAGTTCGAGAGCCAGTGCTACATTTCAGGACCTGAGACTGCAACGCCTACTGCACTTAGATGTCATGACCGTGGAGTTCGGAAACGTGCATTGGAAACTCTTGATAATCTATCCCCAAAGAAGAGGAATGTAGAGAAACCGATGGGAACTGATCAAGAAACACAGTGCATGCTGAGTGATATAAAAACAATGGAGAAAAGAATCAAGAAATTGGAGGAAGAAAACCAAAGGCTAAACACAGCGTGCATTCAGATGAGAGTAAGAAACAAGTACCTTCACAGTCAGCTTGTAACAACTCGACGACGTTCTCAGAAATACTTGAAAAAATTTGACACGGAGTTAGAAACTGAAGTAAGGAAAGTTTTAGCAAAACTCGTCACTGCAAATCAGATCCGTTGTTTAATAAAAGGTAAGAAATGTGCAAAATGGGAAAGGGAAGACATCTGTAAAGCCATTACTCTGCGTGCAATGTCAAGAAAGTGCTATATTTTCTTGAGAGATAAAATGGGGTTTCCATTGCCAGGAATTTCAACACTGAGGCGGTGGACTGCTCGCTCATTCCATTGTCGCCCTGGCATTCTACATGATGTCCTTCAGCTAATGAAGGTACAGGCACAAAGACTTGGTACTTTAGTGTGTACATGTGTCATTTCTTTTGATGAAATGAACATAGATAGCGGAATTTCCTATGACCAAGAAGAAGCTAGGATTGTTGGTCCACACAGTAATGTGCAAGTAGTCATGGTACGGGGACTGTTTGCAAGCTGGAAGCAGGTAATATATTTTGATTTTGACATACAGATGACAGCCTCATTGTTGAACAAAATAATATCATCTCTGGAAGATATTCAGTATAATGTTGTTGCTACTGTAGCTGACCTCGGTGGCAAAAATCGTGCTGTATGGAAGGAATTACAAGTAACACACACAAACACATGCTTCCCCATTCCTCAAATACCAAATAAACGAGTTTGGGTGTTTGCAGATGTTCCACACCTTTACAAGCTGCTAAGAAATAATTTTTCTCGATGATGGACTAACACTTCCAGGTAATAAGAAAATTACAAAAGCTACTATTGAACAGCTCCTTACTCTGGATTGCAGTGAGATGAAGATATGCCCCAAGTTGTCACTTCGTCACATTAGTGTGAAGGGCCGTGACCACCAACATGTATGTTTGGCAACTCAGCTCTTTTCAAACCACACTGCACAAGGAATACGCTTTCTTATGCCACATGAAGAACACGTCGCGAAATTTGTTCAGCTTCTGAACGACTCGTTTGATGTGCTAAATGCAAGAAGGCCTACAGATGAGAAGTCTCTGGCATGTGGATTTGGAACTCATCGTGAAACCCAAGAGAGGATTCTATGACAGCTGCATGCATGCATCCGAGGAATGAAGGTAGGTAATGCAACATATCTGTTACCCTTTCAGAAAGGATTCATCACAACCATTCGCTCATTACTGGGACTCTTCACTGACCTGAAGCCTCTGAACATAAAATACATCCTAACTGCTCGACTCAATCAAGACTGCCTTGAAATTTTTTTTTCACAAATACGCGGGCTAGGCCACTTCTATGATCATCCATTGCCTACAGAAGTGAAATCCCGTTTGCGTCTCTTGCTTCTAGGTGCCAATGTAAGTGACATTCCATTTTCAAGTGCTGCTCCTGTTGCGCTAGGTGGTGGTGATGATGATTACTTTTTGACATCTCAGTTGTTTAGTGCCGTTTTACCTGATATGTCAGAACCCCTGACAATGATTGAAGGTGAAACTGAGATTCGGGATATTACACTACATGACTCTACAGGTATTCAGGTACCACCTGCTACTCCTGGCTCTGATTGCTCTGTAGAAGGCTTTCGTTACCTTACAGGTTACATAGCTTACCGAGGAAGAAAATATGACAGTTCGCTGGGTTCGCCAACTGGCCAGCTACTTAATCCACCATCAACTACAGAATCAGTACCTGTTGGCTGGATTGAGACCCTTTCAGAGGTGGCCTGCTTGTTCCATCAGATCCATGGTTGGAGAAAGTTAGCCAGTTTGAGTTGATGTTTGCAGAAGTGCATGGACATGACTCTTTATCCCAGGAACACAAGATTGTACACAAACTATGTGTGAAAATTGGTCAGAGGTTTCCAGATGTTCCTACAGAGGTGATAAAGTTGTATGTTAGAACCCGAACCTTTAACCGGCTAAGACATTTAAATGCAAAAGCAAAAATTAGGAAGGCAGAAGAAGCTCAACGCAGAAAAGCACGTAAGTGGCAGGCTTCATCAAAGTGAAAATTTCCTGGATGCACATGGCCAAACCAGATTTTTCATGCCATGGAGAAAATGTAAGCAACCTGCAGGAATAATGCCAAGTGCCAAGGAATTCTGCCATCAGAAAGCTAAGTTTTTTTTTTTTCATTTCAATTTTTCATTGTTTGTATGCATGTATGCAAGTATTTGCCATTTTTATTATAGCAATTATATATACTCATCTGAGAAAGAAAAGTTTTATTTCAATACATCTGTCATGGGCACATTGTGTTAAGGATCAAATCTGGTAAAGGAAAAGTTGTAGAATTGAATTAGCACAGCATCAGTGGTAATGAGTATACCAACTTATTTGCTAGTCATTAACATAAAAAAAAAAAAATGTACCACACACATATATAGGAGAGACAAGAGTTTTTAAAGATGAAAAAATTTCACCATTCCTTCATGGCGTGTGTGTATATGTATGTATATATGGCGTGTGTGTATATGTATGTATATATGGCGTGTGTGTATATGTATGTATATATGGTGTGTGTATATGTATGTATATATGGTGTGTGTGTATGTATGTATCTATGGCGTGTGTGTATATGTATGTATATATGGTGTGTGTGCGTGTGTGTATTTTTCAAGATGTCATTTTTAAAGTAGATATTCGATATAGCTTCTATATCTTCACTTCCAGAAAAAATGTCAACCTTCTTAAATGATGTGTGTGGGTGTGTACAAACAATTTTAAAAGAAAAACTTAAAAAAAGAAGAAAAAAAGAAGAATATCAAAACCCAATCACAGAGCTATATTCTCCTCTTGATGAGGGCTAAAACTAAAAAACTGTAAACTCTAAAAGTGAGATTATAAAAGGAGACATGTAGTGTAGAACATGTTGAGAACAATCACTTATTCCTTCTTCAGGGTCAAACAGAAATGATCCCTCTCTCATTTCTACAAAGACCTGAAAGTGGGTTTCTGCAATATTACATCTGCTTAAGTGCACCAAATATAAATTTTGTAAGTTAATAAAATCTTTGAACATTAAATTCTACTAAACCTTGTAAACTACTAAAACAACCAGCTAGCACACATGCTGGTAAAAAAGGTTTAAAGTGAAAACCACATTCTTAAGCTTAGAGCAAAATAATAAGCTTATTTAACTTTACAGGAAAAAGCAATTTTGAAAGAAGAAAAAAAAAGGGGGGGGGGACGCGTATAACACTTAACTCTTGGTTTTCTTGCGCATATATTTGTTTTGTTTCTTTTAGCTTGCTTATGTGTTATATACATTCACACCATGAAGGAATGTTGAAAAATGTTTCAAGAGTGAATATATAGAGAGAGGGAATATTTTTCGTGTTGTTCACAGTACGGAACCGATTGATTTGGCAGCGATGCGTATCGCCGCCTTTGTTGGCATTTTTTGATGAAGTAAATTTCAGAAATAATTTAAGTATCGGTGTTTAACCTTAATTCTTGTAGTTGTTTATTTTGTATAGTGGCTTGGCGGTAAGTATTAAAATATGAGTTCACATATATGCAAATAAATTGGGAAATGTTGCGCTTCACGGAAGGTAAATGGTTTGATTTCATGATTTTGATTTATGTAGGAGCAGTTTTTTGCACTTTTATTTCGTTATTATCATAATAAGTGTGATTATTACGATCGTTTCGTATGCCTTAACCCAACGCCACAAGACGCTCAAAGCTGCCATGTTGGCTGCCGAGCGTCCACGCGACGTCATTTCAGCAGCCAATGAGAGGCGGACATCGTAGCGAGCCCAACCTTATACCATGAGATATATCTAAAGACCTTGGCTGGAAGACCAACATGAGCCGGGCACCAAACGAGCACAATGTCCTCGTAGAAAGAACGGAAGCGTTGAAGAGAATCATGCAGAAGAACGATAATGTCTTGAGATTTGCGATTTAATGCCAACAAGGCCTGTAGAACAGAACGACTATCCGTTAGCAGCAAGAGGCCACCGCACGGGCCGAGAGCAAATTCAAGCGCGGATATTAGGGCCCACGCTTCAGCCGAGAACACCGAGGAAATAGTCGAGAAGGAGAACGAACGGCAGGATTTGTTCCTTGGAAAAAAATGCCCGATCGTCACCGAGGAGTTAATTTTCGAAGCGTCAGTAGCAATGATGTGGTGCGACGCTAAGAACTGGGCCAAGAACACCCCAAAGCAATGTCTGAGAAGCATCGGATGAAGACATCGTTGCTGAGAAGGGAGACCTGAGCAAATAATCGAGTAACAGGGTGCAGACCAAACAGGAGGGGCCGGCATAGCCTGAAGAAGATCGCTGTTGACGAAAAACGGCTCCTGTCGGAAGCGACTGAGCACGATTCCAAGGGGAAAGCCATGGGATCTCCAAGCGTAGAATGACAAGGCGTCCCTTTTTTTTTTTTTTTTTTTTTGGATTGGAGATTTAACGACCACTGTGAGCAACTCAATGGGCTATAAGCAGTCGCCCGTCCTTAATTTAGGGTCACTGGTTTCAGGAAAGGGAGAGAGCCAGTGCCGTAAGACAAACACAACATCCATGCCTCACCGGGATTCGAACCCGGACCTCGTTCAGACGAATGATCAGAGGCCATCGCTTAGACCACTGCGCCACCGGGGCGGCAGGCGTCCTCTTCCAGAAGAAGATGAGCGATAGGCGAACGCTGACCCATCGACAAGTGGCGGTACAAAAATCGGACTGTCACGAGGGTGATTCGAGAACGCACGCTAGCGATTCCACATTCGGCACGCAAGACCGCCACAGGCGTTGAACGAGGAAGGTGAATGGCTGCACGGAGTGCATGGTTGAGCAGAACTTCTAGAGCGTCGTAGAGATAGGTCGGTTAGGCGAACAGGACCGGAGCCGCATATTCCAGAATAGGCCGAATCACAGCAACGACAAAGGCGAGAGCGTTGGGGAAGCCAAGACCCCACCGGCGATGAAAAACAACTTTAACAGCAGACAAGGCTCAAAAGACTGACTTCTTGACGTGCGTGAGGTGTGAAGACCAGGTCAAGGAGGAGTTAAACCAGACCCCTAAAATCTTGATGGAGGACTGCCAAGTCACTGAGTCAGAGTCCAGCAGGAAAGGAAGGGCCGACCGGCGCTTACGAGAAAAGTCAACCGCGAAGCTTTTAGAAGGAGAGAGACGTAAATCCCAGGAAGATGCCCACTGAACAATGGAATCCAAAGAGGATTGCATATAGCTAAGTGCGGCCGCCCGGTTGGGACTATAGGAAACAATAAAAATATCGGCTGCAAATAAGAACATATGCGCATTCGGATGACAGCAATCTACCACATCATCAATGTAGAAGTTAAAAAGGATAGGTGAAATGGAGCTACCCTGAGGAACACCTCGACACTGCGGAAAGGAGGAAGACACCGTTCCCCGCCAACGAACGCGAAATCTGCGCCGAGCAAGGTAGTCAGCCAGCCAACGGAGAAGACGTCCACGAACACCTAGAGACGCCAATTTACCTAGGAGAGCAGCATGACAGACCGAATCATATGCCGCCTGAAGGTCCAAAGACACCAGAAAAACATAATTATGTCTAGCTCGAGCCACCAGAAGATGACGTTGGATCGACAGAAGGCACGCCGATGTGGAACGTCCTGGCAAAAATGCGAATTGCAGCTTGCTGATCCGTTGATGAGAGAGAATGAAGTCTGTTAGGCGAGAGACCAGGACTTTCTCCAAGATCTTCGAAAAACCTGAAGTGAGAGTGATCATTCGGTACGATGATAAGTCGAGAGCAGGTCTGTTAGGCTTCTTCATTGGAATCACCCAGGACACTTTCCAGCATGAAGGATGAACGCCGGCAGACCAAAAGAGGTTAAGGAGGTCAACCAGCCAAGGCGAATTCCACCTCCATATACGTCTCACCAGTTCGTAAGTACATCCAGCAGGGCCGGGTGCAGAGCGTCGGGGCGATCCATTAATAGCCCCGGCAACTTTACCGGCAGTAAGTAACGCATCCATCTCAAGAGAAGAGTCATCATGGTCAATAGAAAAGGAGTGCACCGAACAGCCAGAGGCTGTGGAAAAGAGTTCACCAAACGCCGAAGCCTGCTCCGCCGGATCAGCAACAAGGAAATCGTCAATCCGAAGCAGCAGGTGATCCGGGCTCGAACCAACATGAGATTTCAGACGGCGCAAGAGGGAGAAAACGAAGCCTGGCGTCGAGGTGTCGTTGCATTATGCCTTCCAGTAGGCACGTCTCTTAAGAGTGAGGAGGTGGCGAAGATTCCGTTCTTCCTGCCGATATAATGACCAAGCGAAGAGGCAGCCGGATGACTTGGGCATAGCGAAGGAGGCGGCGTTTCTTGCGAAGCCGCTGAGCACAATCAAAGTCCCACCAGGGAGACCAACGTCGACGCTGACCGCTGGGCCGACGAGAAGCGTGTAGAATCAGGGAAATGCGGTCCAGGATTTGAGCGGCACCGTCAGGAGTGGAAGGAAGTTCACCACGGATAATCTTCTGGATAGAAGGCCAAGCCACTGACCAAGCAACTGGTTGCAGACCCAGTGAAGGAGGGGGAGGGGAGCCAAACATCCCTGCCTCCAATGTTGTTATGACAGGATGATGGGTGCTACCGTAGATCCTATCCACAGACCAGGAGCAGTACGGAACCAGCTGAGGAGAGCACATGGCGAGGTCCAAAACAGAACTTGACCCCCTGCAAAAGGTAGAAGCCCCCGAGTTTAGGAGACAAAGATCCTGCGAGCAAAGCCAGTCCATGAACTCAGTACCTCCCCGGCTCGGAGAAGCAGAACCCCAGCTAGGGTGATGAATATTGAAATCCCCAACCACCATCATACAACAATCAGTGAGCAGTTGTTCGATCCGTCCAAACAAGAGCGCCGAGAGGGGAGGAGAGGGAATGTATAAATTAATAATCCTGAGCGTGGTGTCGCCAGAGAAGATATCCGTCGCAAGAAGCTGCTCGTTCGAATCCGAGCTGAAGATGTCCACCAATCTGGAAGAGATATCCGACCTAATTGCAGTTAAGAGGCCACCCCTCGACACTCCTATACACCGTACGGGCTGGGAGGGAAAAAGAGAGACCAGGATTCTTGGATAGTCAAGATCGTGGCTATAGAAAAAATAGAACTGTCGGTGAAATAAGGTCTTTTGGAGCTAAGGGACTGCGCATTCCATTGGACCAGCGACCAACTATTCATGAAGAGAAAAGTGATCCGCTAGGTCAGATGCCGTCTTGAACCGCATGGAACAGAGGCCACAAAGAAACCTACCGTCCTCACGATGAGCTTTTAGGTGTGACAACAAGGCTGGACGAGAAGAGAAAGGCATAGCGCATGGAGGACACGAGAAGGTTCTGGGGTGAGAAAGTTTGACGGATTCCGCAGCAGACTGCACATACGAAACCACAGATTCTTCGCATGACAGGAATTAATCGGCGCTTAGGCCAGTGTCAGGAGGTTGCTCAGTAGGCACTGAAGAAGCTGGGCATGCTGCACCTGTAGTAGGAGGATTCTGCAACATTTCAGCCTGTGGCACCTGTGCAACGGATGATGTGGGGCCAGCATGTAGGGAAGGAGGTGAAAGAAGATTCGTCAAAGAGTCCAATCTACTGGTGAGTTTAGAGATAATGTCCAGAAGCTGAGGGAAGGCAGAGGAGCAACACACGGAGGTTGAGCCCGAGTCGCCGCCGCCGCATATGAGGCGGCCTGGTGGACTTGACGCACAGAGTGCCGAGCTTCTGGATAGCTCAGATGCTTCGAAGCCATAATATCTAGGATCCACTTTTCTTGGAGGTAAATTGGGCAGTTCGTATCAGAAGCAGGATGAGAGCCCTTGCATAATACGCACTGGAAGCTCGACGCCGAGCATACCGAAGAGTCGTGTCCTTCACCACAACGAGAACAGCGAGCGGCACTACGACAGGTTGACAGCAGATGTCCATAACGTAGACAATCTTTACACTGCCTAGGCGAATCAAAGAAGGGTCTGACCGCACATCTGTAATACCACAAATAGTGTCACGGTTAGTAAAGCCCAGTTCTTCCACAAGGACCGAAGAAGTATGGACCCTCGAGGAATTTACCGAACGTCAGAACCGAACAACACGAAGACAGTTCACACCACGGCCCAACAATTCCGAAGCAATTTCATCAACACGGGCTTCAATGTCCACATCTCAAACTAAAAACTTCGTTGTCATAAGCTTAGTAAGGACCTGAGTTTTGACAGGTACCTGAAGAAAATTAGAAAGTTGACAAATTTCCAGCAAGCAAATAAGATTCGAGGAACGCACCAATAAGTCACCCGAACGTTAAAAATGAACGTCTGAAATCGAGTCATGCATTGAAATATTGTCCACGAAGAATCTCTTCAACAACAAGGGACGGACTCTGGGTAGCTTCCCAGAAGTCGCGGAAATAAGTATTTCACCACGAGTCATTTCGCTCGCAAATGCCCTACGCAGCAATTCCTGAGGAGACCACTGAATCGAACAAACAAAATCATTAACTGGAACTAGCAAACCACCCAGCTGAGGAAGCTCATCACCCGGTGAAGAACGCATTCTTTTAGCCGGAGTCGAGGAATCAGAGTCCCCCATCCCGACGGCAGCTAGGGCCCACCCCGAATCAACAGACCACAACAGACAAGAGCATGCAAAGACAAATATCCTACCTTGGATATGGGAAGAACCAACCGCCTGCAAAACTTTAGCAAGCAAAGAAACGAAAATAGAAGAGGAAACAGCAAGCCGCTGTTTCAAAAATGCAACGAAACAAGAACGCTTTCACCAACGACACACCCAAAACACACAGTATCCTACGGGGTACACCCATTAGAAACAAGAGAGCCAACTTCACACCAGCCAACCGTTGCCAATCAGCATTCAAACTCAGACTCGTATATCTTAAGACATATATCCACAGATATCATATAAAGGACTATATTGGCTGCCCGCTATTTGTGTAACACTCTTACGATGTCGCATCAACGAGCCACACTGAGCGGGTCAGTTTGAGCGGTTTGAGAAAGGGCAGTGTATGTTTCTGTGATATCTATGTATGTTATATGAGATATCCAATATGGTCAAAGCGTATTCGGCGATAAATTGCAGTGCTCGTGATAATGAAAAGAGCAAACAAAGTGGAATACCCTCTCACAGGTGAGTTTTTTTAGTCAGTTTTACGAATTTTTAGATGTCTGTCCAATATGAAGTTGACCCAGTGGTAGTGTATAAGATTTATCTGAGTGGGATATACCACCTGTTAATTAGAAATAGCGTTGAAGTCTAGTTAATTAATATTAATTACAGTTTGTAAATGAACATTGCAATAGTTCGAACAAAATATTGACAGTTATTTTATTAAAGGTTTAATGCAAGACATGCCACTTCACAAAAGTAAAACATCTTTCCATCAGCATGAATGTTCAATACAATTAGTTCGTAAAGGTGATCTTTCACCGCATATGCTTCTTCATCTAGGTGAAAAACTTAAGACGTACATCCACAGATATCATATGCAGTGCTCGTGATAATGAAAGGAGCAAACAAAGTGGAATACCCTTTCACAGGTGAGTTTTGTAGTCAGTTTTACGAATTTTAAGATGTCTGTCCAACATGAAGTTGACCCAGTGGTAGTGTATAAGATTTATCTGAGTGGGATATACCACCTGTTAATTAGAAATAGTGTTAAAGTCTAGTTAATTAATATTAATTACAGTTTGTAAATGAACATTGCAATAGTTCGAACAAAATATTGACAGTTATTTTATTAAAGGTTTAATGCAAGACATGCCACCTCACAAAAGTAAAACATCTTTCCATCAGCATGAATGTTCAATACAATTTGTTCGTAAAGGAGATCTTTCACCGCATATGCTTTTTCACCTAGGTGAAAAACTTCAGGAATGTGACGTATGCTTCTTCACACAAATGAAAAGCGTCACCAATGTTCTCTATGCTCCAATGTGCTCCCAGCAGTTTTTTTTTTTTTTTTATTTTGGTGGGTTGTGCTACTCTGATAAAACTCATGCTCATTATGGGGTGAAATTCCTAGGTAATTTTTTTTGCTGGTGGCTGGGAAATATGTCCTTTTTTTTTTTTTTTTTTTTTTTGGTTGGAGGTTTAACGACCACCGTGAGCAACTCAATGGGCTATAAGCAGTCGCCCCTCCCTAATTTAGAGTCATTGGTTCCAGGGAAGGGAGAGAGCCAGTGCCGTAAGACAAACACAACATCCATGCCTCACCGGGATTCGAACCCGGACCCCTTACAGACAAATGATCAGAGGCCATCGCTTAGACCACTGCGCCACCGGGCGGCATATAATGTCTAGTTGATAAGTATAACAACATAAATTTTCAGTACCACTTTAGCAGAACGACGAAATAAAGTTTTTATTTTGTTGGATAATATTCATTATTTTAGTGAAAAAAGTCATTAACCATATGTTCAGCTGGCTTATTTTTCGTAGATTTTTAAATCAACACTGTTTTTTTATGCCATATTGTTTAGTGCTGATGGAGGATGAATACTTGGCTACTAGGCATCATTAGATTTTTAATATACTTAATGCTGTATTTAGAGAAAATTGATTGGTTACAGTATTATTTTTCAGAAACTATTTTATGCTATAATTTCAGATTCCCTAAAAATGAGAAATTAAGATACGAATAGGCTCTTGCAACAAAAAGAGAAGGCAAAAAGAAAAGCTCTGTTTGGAAGCCAACACAGTTCTCTTGTGTTCAAAACATTTTGTTCCATGCTTCCAGCAGATTTTGAAGTTCTTCAGCAGTGCAGGATACTAAGAAATAATACTGTACCATCAGTTTTTAATATTCCTGTAAACATGATGTCACAACAAAATAATCAGGTGGTCACTACTAAAATTCCTAAGCCTAAAGTAAAAAGTGTATACATTGCACATGATCACACATATTCTTTGCAACCGATGAGGTAACTCATTTAAAACGACAGCTTAGTCAGTCTGAAGAGAGCCTTTTAAGATACATAGCATGAACATACTAACATTTGATATTAACATGTGAATAATATAATGCCTGTAGTAAGGTTCTTTAAATAGTGTAACTTTCTATTAAGCAACATATTCTAGCTAGTACATCCACAACTGTTGGTGCAGGCTATGTTTAGTTTAGTCTCTTGAAAGTTCCCTTATTATCACATATCGAAAAGGTGAAAAAATGAATAGAGCAAATTCTGAACCCATTTTATTATTTGACTTACATTTTGCATGCTAAATATATGGACGAAGGGTTAATCAACACACAAAAATAATCAGTCCGCATTTGGATGGCGGAAAGAATTAGTGGGTGCTTGCCTCCAATAATTTCTTACGAAGTTAAGGAAACACCAGACTCTCCGTCCTATTTTAAAAGAAGTGAAAAGATGACCAATCCTGTGATCTGGTGAAAAATAATTTCCAAATGTGAAAATTGTAAGACTGGTCTTGTTCAAATAGAATGATTTTGCTGTTGTCCTGCCTCAATAGAGAGAATATTTTCTAACTTTGGCATTATGCACTCTAAACTACAAATTCATTTAGGTGTTAATAAATGTGCAAAATTAGTGATGTGATATATCCTACAATGAAAAAAATCAGCCAGACTTGTAATTAGTTCTAACTCTGCAGAGTGTTATGTTAAAGTAATTATTTTGTACATATGAAAAAAAAAATGAAAATGTTAACAAAAATAACACTTTAGTGTTAAGAAATTTGCAAAACGAAAAAAATAAATATCTACAAGGCGAGTTCTAACTTTTAATAAATCTATTTAATGCTAATAATTTGTTTAAAAATAGTAGGTAAGGCTTTATTTTTCTGCCTAGTAGTTTTTGATGATTTAAACCAGTTTTATACCCTTGTCAGGTCAAAAAAATTTTTTAACATAAAAACAAAACAATGTAATTAATACTATGGGCATTAATTTACATACCCCAAATTGATGCACATGGTAAACCAGGTGAGCAAGATAACCTTATGATTATATTGTTCCTTATGCAACGATGAGGTTTGGGGCATTTTCTAATTTAATTTAATGAAATGTAGTTCTATTATTGATCACCAAAACAATTTTAGTCATTTTTTTTCATTCATTATGCAAAAGTTTTGCCTTAAAAATTTATTTTAAGTCTAAGTTTTTAGATAACTTGTGTAAATATGCATATACTTCTGAAACAGAAATTGCCCTTGTGATATAGACTTGTCACTAGATATTATTGAATGTGCAGCATCAGAATGTTTTTTTTTTTAATTTTTAAATGACTTGTGTGTGTAAATATGCTTATACTTCTGAAACAGAAATGGCTTCTGAGGTATAGATTTGAGTGTTGCTAACTCGAACATGCAGCATCAGAATGTTTACTTTTTAGATGGCTTGTGTGTAAATATGTATATACTTCTCAAACAGAAATTGCTCCTGATATATAGATTTGTGTGTTACTAGATATTACCAAATATGTGGCATCAGAATGTATTAATTTAATTTTTAGATAACTTGTGTAAATATGCATATATAACCCAGAAACAGAAATTGCCTCTGAGATCTACATTTGTGTGTACTAGATTTTACCAAATCATCATCATTGTCAACCATTATCAATCAACTGCTGGAGGAAAGTCTCCCCAAGTTTCTTCCACAACCGTCTGTCTTGTGTCAGTCGCCTCCATGTTACTCCCGCACACTTTCGAATTTCATCCACCCATCTCCCATGTGGTCTTCTGGGTCTTTTCCTATCCTTTGGAATCCAGTCTAAAATTTTGGCTGGCCATCAATGGTCTGTCCTTCTGACAATATGTCCAGCTCATTGCCATTTCAGGGATTTTACTCTGACCATGATGTCTTTCACTCTTGTCAGTTTTCTGATCCACGAGTTCCTCTTCCTTATCTCTCGTGATATGCAGCATTTATTAATTTTAGTTTTTAGGTAACTAGTATAAATATGCTTATATAATCCAGAAACAGATATTGCCTCCGAGATCTAGATTTGGGTGTTAGTAGATATTACCAAATATGCAGCATCAGAATGCTTTATTTTTAATTTTTAGATATGTAAATATGCACACACTTCCAAACAGAAATTGCCCCTGAGATACAGATTTGTGTGTTACTAGGTATTGAATGTGCAGCATCAGAATGTTTTATTTATAATTTTTAAATAACTTGTGCCTCTACACGGATAAACTCCAGAAACAAATTGTCTCTGCAATATATATTTTGTCACTATAAAAAGTGGGTTAAGTGTAAATTAACATATGGGCTGCTGTGTTAGCAACACTCGTTCTCATTAACTTAAATTAATCACCTTTATGAGTTGAATAACCACACCTTGTGTGATCCAAATTTTCACTAATGAGCAGATCTTTTTAGAACTCTTTATTTTTTTACATATGTTAGAAAAAAATGCAGAAATTGTTGGACGAATTCTCTGTCTATTAAGAATCAGGAATATGAATAACACCACCACACTTTTGATCCTTCGTAATGATAAAATTTGGCAAATATGCTTGCATATTAAAAATGATATGAATTTTTGGACCAAATCTGTTTTTAAGAAATTGTGGATTCTTATATTGATGAACGTCGGAAATTGTTTTCCGTGACTTATTGAACCAATCTCTCCCCTCGAAAATAAGTTGCTTAGTATCTCAAATTCATTGTTTATGTAAAAAAATGAACTGCAAGACTTCCCATGAATCAGTGACTTTTTTTTTTTTATCGTAAATATCAAAACGCTGTTTCCGTGGTATTTTAAGTTGTGGTTTAATATCTGATTTCCGCAATACTTTGCAATCGCCTTAAAGCTATCACTTGTACAGTACTAACAAATATCGATTTTTCTCAATGTAATTATTTGTATTTTCTCCCGGAAATGTGTACTACATACCTATCATCTAACCTGAGCCAGAAAATCGCCATACGAAATACGTATTTCGTCGAGCTACAGGAAGCAACATTGACCCGCTCGACATGGCTCCTACGCTGTCACGTCTCACTGGCCGGATGTCCAATCTAGTCCTTTATATGATATCTGTGCATATATCCAAGTTGGAATATTAAACTCCAGGTGTGTTCAGAAACCAAAGTGAACAAATTTAGCTGCAATTTCCTAGGTACTTTCTGAAATAATCCAATTTCTATAATGTTGAATAAATGTTTTTAGTGGATGTAAAGAACAGGTGTTATAAGTCTCCGGGGCGACTCGGAGGAAAAATTGTTTTAAGTGTGGCCCTAAGAAGTGGTTAGTACAAAGATATTTTAAGGTGTAATGTTACAAAGTCTGATCTTGAAGGTGGAATGTAGATTGTAAGTAGATAAGAGATCACAAAAGTAAAATTTACAAAATTTTAGTGGATAGGAATTATCTTTCAAAGTGGAAAAAAGCTTTTTAACTGTTTGGTGGTATTGTCTCTGTTATTGATAATGCGAGTGATTCGTAGAAATTGAGATATAATAATGTTTCTATGTATTGTTCTTGGAATTCTTGAAGTCCAAACATTCAGTAATTTAGGACTAAAGTCAAAATTTGTTCTTTTATCAAATACATCTATTGAGAATTCTTTATGCCTTAGTGTAATCTGTAGGTCCAAAAACGCAATCTCAGAATTCTTGTTTGTTTTTTCCAGAACCAAGCTTGGGGGATAACAATCCTGCATATTAAAAGTCTTGTTTTGAACACAGAAACTGATGAGGTCATCAACATATCTAAAATCATGAACATGCTCCATAACAATCCTTCTCTCAAAATAATGCAGAAATAAGTTGGCTAACAGGCTTGAAAATGAAGTACCCATAGGGATACCTTGTTTTTGAATCATTACTCTATTTTTATTATAAATATAGTTGTGGAAGACACAAAAGTTACAAAGGTGTCCTCAGTATTCCTTGCTGACCTTCAAAAGGTGACCAAATTCATCAAAATACCATTGGAGAACTGTATGCAGATCCTGTAAATCGATAGAAGTAAACAGATTATTGAAATCATATGTATTAATTTTACCTTTAAATTAAGCTGTCCAGACGTCCCCAATTCTTGAGGACAGTCTTCGAATTTAGTTTACTGTCCCCAAAAACGTCTGAAGCCTTTGGGGACGCAAATTGTCCTCAAATTTTAATGTTTGTTTCCAACTGTCCTCGAATTTACACTTCCTCATTAACCCTTTAGATTTCCAATGAAAAATATCCTTAAAAGTAGTTTCCGTTGTACTAATTTTCCAACATGCTTCTTGTGAAAAACAAATTCTGACTTTTTTTTTTTCTTCTTTCTGGGTTTAATGACCATTGCGAGCAACTCTAAGGACTATAAGCAGTCACCTGTCTCTAATTTGGAGACATTCGTTCTAGGGAAGAGAGAGAGATCGAGCAGGTGCTGTAAAACAAACACACCACCCATGCCTCATTCTGGACTCGAACCCGTACCCACTTCTTGTACGAATGGTCAGTGGCCAGCACTAGGTCAATGCATCACTGGCGCTGTCAAATTTCGACTGTACTTGTTCTGTGTTTCTCTAAAAACTTTGGCAAAATGAAAAATGCGCCATGCAATTACCATGGTGTGCAGCCTAATTTTAATTCAGCGCATGTACCTAAGGTAAAGCATTTCACTTTTGCTAATATGTTCTCGTCATCATAATTCTACTTTGTCAATACAAATTACCAACATTCTACAAGATATATCCTTTTAAGACACAAATTTTCATATGTAATATCACACTTATTGAAGCAATGTGACAAAAAGATTTGCATATTTATTTTCAGTACTTATGTGTCCCCAAATGAACTACCGATTTGGGGACGCCACACCCTTTTGTCCTCAAATCGGTGTCTCGATATCTGGTCACCTTACTTTAAGTGGTTGATTATCCTTGATAAACTATAAGATTTTTTTATTGTCTGTAATAATCCACGTGGCATCTTGAATATTATTGTAGATAATAATAATAATATATATATAGATATACAGCACCCTCCAAAAAAAATTCTTGTTATATAAATTATAACTATATATACAGCCCCCTCCAACAAAAATTCCTGGGTGTGCCACTGGATAAAGGTGAAATTACAGAAAATGCGTATGTAAACTTTTTGCATGTTAAGTGAGGCATTACAGGAAGAAATACAGGCGACATGCACAATTTTGCATTGCACAACAGGTTCAGGGACGGCTAGGAGGACACTAAAAATGACAAATGCTAAAAACGACAAATGCATCTCTCATGGATGGTCATGAAATTGAAAAAAACTAGACACGTGGATAGTGTTCACTTAAAGGTTTATGTGTTGTTGTGCTATGACTAACCTATTTGTGTGCTTGACACTTGTTATGTTTGGTGTTGAATTTTTTTCTGCAAGTGCAGTTTTTTTTTAACTAACTAAATTTACACTATGTTACGATGTTCGACTATTCAATTAACTTAGTTTGAATGTTTTGTCTTCCCACAGAAGTTATCAGGAGTGGACGAATGTGTAAATTAACTTCGTTACAAATGTTGTAGTTTTTTTTTTTACTACTATGCTACTTCTGACATGTATATTGATGAGTGTTCTCCGCACGTATTGTGACAAAATATTTATCACTACTTATAATATGGACATTTGATGTACAGAAAGTTTCTTTTTTCTATAAATGTTCGTGATATTGAACTATTGATGTCTAGAGATTAGGTGTACTGATATAAAGTCAGTTACAGCAACGGATCAACAAATCTCTTCATCCATTTTGTAAGTTCTTATCTAAAAGAGTTGAATGAATGATCAGATTGTTTGAAAGGATACCTCTACAAAATTGATAGGTTCTTGGCATTAATTTTCCTTTTTAGTTTCTTTCCCTGTGTAAATCTTGAGTTTATTCTAAGTTATATTTCACTCTTAACGTAATATCTTTTCTATCAAACGAATACGTTTGGCAACACAATTGAGGTTAATGGACGTGACGTATGCCTGAGTTTTGATAAGAACGAGAGATAAAAACGACGACTAATCTGTTGAAAAAGAGCGTGTAAACTGATTATTGAAAGGAGCATTGTGTTAGGAGTTGTGTGGTGTGTGGAGAGTTTAGTGCAATATGCTATGCTACGATGTGTTTGCTACATCCTGAATAAAGCATCTTTTCCGTAAGTTTGACTTCTGTTGTTTACATGTTTCGACTGGCCGTTAAGGTTTCTTTCATTTAGGAACTATTTCTTAGTGTGTTGATGTTTTAAATTAACGTAGAAGTAAGACAAGACTTCTACGTTATAACAGTTATGACAAACATTAGAAAAAAAGAAACAAGAAAAATGAAGGAAACAGAGAGATTAAGTAAGAAACGTTGTGATGGATTAGAAAGTAGCTTTATCTATGACATTGAGGATTCAAAAGACGAAAATTGTAACGAAAAAGGTTCAGATGAAGTTGCAATCGTTTCAGAGGACCCAGGACCAGGGCCTTCATCTGTACCTATTTCTGCCACACAGACTAGACTTAATATCCACACATTTTCTACAGTATGCGATAGATATGAGGTCCCGGATCGTACTGCAGCTGCTATGGCCTCAGCTCTTTTACACGATGTTAATTCCAGTAATTCCTCTAACAGTATTGTTCCAAAAAATAATGACATAGTAATAGACAGAAGTAAAGTAAGGCGTGAAAGGCCCAAAGTTCGACACGAAATTGAAAAGAGGGAACAAAGTGATATTGATGGTTTCAATGTGCAGGCAGGCTCTCTATTTTGACGGTACAATTGATGAAACACTGTATATTGAAAAGACCGAAGATAGTAAAATGCACAGAAAGGCAATTAAAGAAGACCACATTTCACTCATACAAGAGCCCAAATCAAGATTTATTGGCTACACAACTGCTAAGTCCGGAAGAGGTCGATATATTGCCAATGCGATTGTACAATATACGTCTGAAAAAAATATTACACTGTTAGAATTAGTTTGTATTGGTTGCGACGGATGCCACATAAACACTGGAAGATATAATGGCATTATACGCGCTTTGGAAGAAAAACTTGGGAGACCATTGCAATAGGTTATTTGCCAGCTGCATACAAATGAGCTACCATTAAGGCATTTATTTGAAAAACTTGATGGAGCAACAACTGGACCAAGTGGATTTGTCGGGCCTATTGGCAAAAGTTTAACAACGTGTCATACTCTGAAGTCTGTACAATTTGAGCGTATTGAGTTCAGTATAGATGAGTTCCATCCCTGAAAAAAAAAATAAGTTTAGACCAACAATATCTTTATTATATTTGTAAGGCAGTTTCAAATGGCGAATGCTCAAGTGATTTAGAAAATAAAAGCCCTGGAAAGCTCTCTCTCTCTACATGGGTGACAACAACAAACAGAATAATGCAATTGTACATAGCTACTAAAAAAAAATCAGACACATTTTAAGAGAGTTAGCAAATTTTGTTGTTAGAGTTCACGCTATTTGTTGGTTCACCATCAAATGCAACCCCGAAATAAAAAATGCTGCTCCAAACCTGTTGAAAGTGATTGAATGTTCTTCGTACTTGAGCAATGATAATAAAAAAAATTGTACACAAATACCTCCAGCATAATGGATACTTTGCTCACCCAGAAAATGCACTCATTGCAATGCTTTCAGATGACCGGAAACACATCAGACAATTTGCTGTAAGACGGATCATTTCAGCCAGGAAAAGCAAGAATGTAAGTGAGGGAAGAATAAGATTTGAAATTCCCGTCATAAACTTTACTGCATCTGACTACATAGATCTGATTTCTTGGCAAGATCTGAATGTAACTGAACCACCACTGACTAGACACTTGTCAAATAACAACTTACAAAGGTTATTAAGAGCGGAAAGTTTTGATATTGCCTCTGAGTCGGTACTTATTGGATTACCAAATCATACTCAAGATGTTGAAAGGGCACTGAAAGAAGTGACCGCATCTTCACAAATTGTTTGTGATCATGCCAAAAGAGAAAGTTTAATAAAGACAAGAATGTTAGACCGGAGTGTATGTCCAGTTTTTGATACAAAAAGCAGTTTAAAGCTTAAAAACTACATGCCCTCGTGGTTGGGAGGTTGAGAAGGGCACGGGTGGGACTAGACATGCAACCGCTTTTGCTGGTGAGTGGTCTTTCCGTGGTGGCCTCTTTTTCATCTCTGGACACGTTAAGTCTTCCTCCTGATGATGTCTATCCTCCTGTTCTTGCCTGTCTTGATGATCAAGCCAATACTGTTTGTGGAACCCCTTGACTTTGTCCTTAGCGTTTTCCCTGCTAACACCTGCTGCATCGCTGTCAACGTCCTATGGGCTTTTACCTGTTACCACCATGCCATCTGCAGCTGGTCATTCCCTGGTGGCCTCTTTTTCATCTCTGCACACGTCAAGTCTTCCTCCTGATGATGTCCATCCTCCTGTTCTTGCCTATATTGATCCTCAAGCCGATACTCTGTTCTCTGGTGCTGTTCCAGCTCATCCAGCTCTATCTGATACTCCCTCACTAGTTAGTACTCCTGCTTGTTCACCGTGTCATTCTCCGGCTGCTGCTGCTACCTCTGTGATTAAGACTCCACCCGATTCTCCTTCTCCTGCCCTCGTGGTACATTCATTTGTTCCTGGTGCTTCCCTTGTTTGTGGTGCCTCTTCCTCCGTTACTGGTACGCCTTACACTTGTTCTGTGCCTGCCTCACCACCGCCAAAGAATATCTAACTGATAAGAAGGTAAGGCTCAGCGAGACATAACTAGCGCCACTATATTATGCGGCAAAGAATTACTACACAGAAGCCAACATTACAGGCTGATGCCGCAGGATGCCGGAGCAGACTGAGTAGGACTGAGCATGCGTGTTTGTGTTCAAAGAATATAAACGCTTGTTTGTGTTGGCGTTTTGTTCAAAGGTTTTGTTGTTCTCATCTAGATCTGTGTTTATATTACAGCCATGAAATACACCCACTCCATTCCGATGAATAACAATTCATGGAATGGAGTGGATGAATAACAAGAACAAATTTGAAACCGCTTGAAACAAATATCCTGGAAAACCATTAAAACAACGTTTTCTAAAAAAAAAAAAAAGAATTATATGCGTACAAAATTCATTAATTATTAGAAAGAAAAAAAAGCAACGCTATGTGGTGTACTCATCCATGGGTTGAATACACAAGACTGGGAGGAATTCGCTTCTAAAAATAACGAGAAGTAAAATAAAATATCTTTTACTCTTTAAAACAAATGTAGCTTAAGACAACGGAAAGGAAAGACACAACGTTAAAAATGTAACAGAATGTGACATGAACCCGTGTACATATATATTTATTCAACAATCTCTTTTCAAGACGGCAAGACAGTACAAAACTTTGGAAAGCGACTCTAAGTATGTACACGCCTTGAAAATGGGTGAAATTCCCTTAAGGTTAAAAAAAAAAAAAAAATATCGTCATGTTGAAAAAATTAATTTATCAATTATATGAAACTGACTTTTATGAAAAATACCTCTTAATATTGTAAAATGAAAGAGGGAAGCATTCGATTACACATTGCATACCAAACAGACAGCTTTAAGCATACACTCGAACGTGACGAATTAGTCCGGTCGGTAGAGAGCTCAGCTATCACGCCAACGGCCCAGGTTCGAACCTACTCAGATACGAACGGATGTTTTTCCGATCTGTTGGGAAAATTTCCCCAGCGCAGTGCGTTTAATTTACAAACTTCGGAAGGGTAGAAAAAAATTGTAGCTTTGGGAAACTGCGGTTGTCTTTGCTTTTTTTTTTTTTTTTTTCTTTTTATTATTATGGCTACTACTGGGAAATTGGCGGACAGTGCTGGCCCAGCAAGACTGTTTTTGCTGGGTACCTAATGTTTACGTTTTGTGGGAACCCATTCCTTTGTTTTGCTACTGAAAATTCCATGCAAACAATTTTTAATACAAAGTACCACGAATCCCATGGAAATTCACAACCAGCCTCAGCATTTTTGACATTTAAGGTATATTGTAAATATGAAATTCATGCCAAGCAACCTGGTATTACTACGGTGCTTAAAGTGAGAATAAAACTGCTAAAATTTCCTTAAAATAATATTAATTGCTAATGTATATATTTGTTTCAACAAAAGAAAGGACAGGATGGATACTCAGAAAAGAACAACAACAAAAAAATGCTTTAGTAGACCCAATGAGACCGAAGGAAACAGTCGCAGATCAAAGGCTTTGCTTCCTTTCCGTGAAATAGGCTTCCCGTCCCGTGTCTCCTACGCTTTTTGCGCCTGAATGTTAACTTTCCCGCAGAGCATCTACGGCCGCATTACATGGTGGCGCTGCTGTCGCCTGTTTTACATTATCTCTACGAGAGTTGAGCTTCTTCACGCGAAGCGTTTATATTCTTTGCCACCGCATTTTGACTTTCCTGATGGCGTTTCTGCCGTTGTAATTAGTGCTGTCCCCGTGAGTTCTACTCATCTCACGAATGTTGCTCCATCGTCCATCCTGGTGCATCTGCACCGCATTACATGGTGGCGCTGCTGTCGCCTGTTTTACATTATCTCTACGAGAGTTGAGCTTCTTCACGCGAAGCGTTTATATTCTTTGCCACCGCATTCTGACTTTCCTGATGGCGTTTCTGCCGTTGTAATTAGTGCTGTCCCCGTGAGTTCTACTCATCTCACGAATGTTGCTCCATCGTCCATCCTGGTGCATCTGCACCGCATTACATGGTGGCGCTGCTGTCGCCTGTTTTACATTATCTCTACGAGAGTTGAGCTTCTTCACGCGAAGCGTTTATATTCTTTGCCACCGCATTCTGACTTTCCTGATGGCGTTTCTGCCGTTGTAATTAGTGCTGTCCCCGTGAGTTCTACTCATCTCACGAATGTTGCTCCATCGTCCATCCTGGTGCATCTGCACCCAATGCCTCGCCTACAACATCAACATTCGCACCTGATGTCTACAACGATCCTGCTTCTTGTGCTTCTCTTACCACTGGCGCTCGTCCAAAGAAGCATAGGCAACGTACTTCCCAACATACTCGAAAGAAACGTGCTGTTGCTACTTCCGCTCCAGTACTCGATCTACCTGTCTCTCGGGAATCAGATTCCCCGGCTTCAGTGTCCTAGTCTCTTTGCCCCTGGAGTCTTCCGCCTCATCCTATCGACTTTTGTACAGATGATGTTACAGAAATGACCTTTTACAAGCATTAGTGTTTGTATTTATGTGTATAAAGGGTACAGTAAATGTCGTTTCTTTTATGGTGAATTTAAGCGGCAAAATTATCTCACTATTCTAAAAAAAAAAAAAAAGTAACTACCGCTGCCGCTGTTTCAGAAATTTCGCAACACTTGCGCTTTCCTAGCTCGCAGTGCAAAAAGTATTGAACACAAAAGTATAAAATTACAATGTTTATAGAGAATTGTTTGAAGAACATGCTGAAATAAACCGTTTTTTGATTCTGGCGATACTTCAAGAACTATTGTATTTCAAAGTTAAGGAAAGCAAAAAAAGTACTATCAGTTCGCATTCCCGACACGCTAATAGCAGCAGAACAATGAAACTTTGTAGGCATATTGGGCCACGGCCGAATTTTTGCACCTCGTCGCCCCTTTTTTAGAATTACGATTTAGTTCACCAGAAATGAAATTTTTAAATTTCACAAAATTCTCTATTTCGCAATGAGATCCATTTAAAAAAAATTGGATATATGGCAAACTTTAGATTATAACACATTGCAATTTTAACAGCATTCCATCCCTCTTTTAAAAATATTTTTAAATAAAAAATCTGATTTTTAAGCATAAAAGACACAAAGGAAAGTAACGAACGGCTTCCTCTGTCTTCAGTGGTAACCACACAGGAAAAGTCCCGTGACCTGCTGCCATGGTGACGTAGATATTTTTAACTTTCTCTTCTCATTGGATGAAAGGACAGGCTACAATCAAACTGGTAATAATGCCATGCTTAATGATGTAGCGACACTTTTAAAGTTCGGTGTTTTCTGCCAGCAAAAAATAAAATAAAAATGGTGGCTATGGAACATTTCTCTGCTTGAAATTTTTGCGAATTGTTTAACCACTTCTACATGACCTGGAGATTTGAAAATTGCAATGTTGTAGGTTTTAAGGGCCGAATACCTAAAAAAGTCAGAAAAAAAAATGGCAGCTTTGGAACATTCTCTGGTTGAATTTTTCATGAATTGTTCAATCACTTCTCAATAACCTTGAGATCTGAAAACTGGCATGCTGATTGCCTTAACACTTTCACTGCAAAGTACACTTGTGAAAAATATTGTGATTAGGCTGTTTACGATAAGTTGAGATTTGTGTATTAGAATACTTTTGGACATGTGTTTACCTCTGTTTACTTCCAGCTATTAGATCGGTAAAGGGCTCAAGAGCCTGCTTGTACGCACGACACAAATGCTTGGCACCTGACCAGCATGCAACTACTACTTTCTGAGGACATCTACGACACAAATGCTTGGCAGCTGACCAGCGTGCAACAACTACTTTCTGAGGACATTCACGACACAAATGCTTGGCAGCTGACCAGCGTGCAACAACTACTTTCTGAGGACATCCACGACACAAATGCTTGGCAGCTGACCAGCGTGCAACAACTACTTTCTGAGGACATCCACGGCTGTTGGATGAAAACGTTCAAAGTCGGCTTGCTGGTTGGGAGGAGTTGATGTCTAGTTCTTTAAATGGATTTTTTGCACGTTCTTTGTGGTTTGTACTTGATGCTTTATAGAGAAAATTGAGGTTTTGGTAGCAAAGGTTTTTGATGTCATTCAATTAGTTTGTACATAGTCTTTGGTTCATATGGTGTAATGTTTTCGATATTTTGGTTGTGGATGAAATGTTTTTAAAAGGTTTTTTATTTTTCATTTGCTTTTAAGTTTATAGTCTTATGCTCGCATTTTAAAGTCTTCGAAGTCGTAGCGATATGGAGGGCAAGGTTAATGTAAATTTTCAGCAGTTTCAATGAAGGCATAATTCCTAACTTCGTAAATATGTTTTTTAAGTTGAGTTTTCAAAGCCTTATGTCGCAAGGTTTCATGTTTGTTCAATTAATTTGTGCAGAGTCTGGTTCGTATGATGTAATGTTTTTGATAGTTTAACTTGTGAATGAAATGTTTCAAAAAGTCTTTCAATCATTTGTGCATGTGTCTTACGTTCGTAATTTAAAGTCTTCGAAGTCGTGGCGATAGGGAGGAGCGGTTAATATTGTGAAAGTTTAATTGAAGGCATGACTTTTTACCTTTGTACATATGTTTTTAAATTGTGGTTTATCAGGTTTTAATGCATTATAAAGGTATGTGAATTTTCGTTGGCACTAATTTGGGGAAAAGTCAATTATAACTCATTATAACTTGTAAGTTTTTGAAGTTAACAAGAGATTGCATAGTTTTTGGTGTTTCAAGTGTTAATACTCATAAAGCATCGATCCTCTCGCCTGTCAAAAAGATAATTGGGCAAACTCTGTAAGAAGCAGAACAATGGGCAATGTTGCAGATGTAAGTAGGATCACTGGTTGCATTTGTTTGAATTATAGAAGTACATAAACACTGTGTCACTCTTGATTTAATTTGGAGAAGGTCCAAATGCCAACATCAAAATTGTGGAAAAATGTGTTAAAGCTCTGATTGTGCTTGAGCATCAGATATTTGTTTTTGTTTGAAGTTTTTTATAATAAATGCAGGTCGTGGCTTTTCAAAAACCCAAACTTTGTGCAGTGAAAATATATTCAGGTTGAATTCTATCTCTCGGTCCACGCTATCCACTTCAGCTCGCCTGAAAGAGTTAAGTTCCAAGGTTAACTTGCCTTTTACCATAACATAATTGTCCAGCTAGATTACGAAAAGATCAGCACCAAAATTCTGTTTACACATGTACCACTGATACTTTTTAAGACTTTCAGGATTTCTACTCTGCTAACGCAAACAAACTCCAACAAACAATAACTATTTTGGATTTTAAAGCTCAGTGTTGAATTACCTCAGTTATCTTGGCTTTGAATGAAATTTTTCGTTTTTCCAATTTCATCCACTCATCTCCCAAATTCAATAGTTTATCTTTTGATGGGAAGGTAAGCAGTACCCCTTAATTCTTGATGGCACTTAGAAGTGCTAGATGGCACATAAAAATTTCCCAACAGTTTATGAACTTTACCCTGGCAAATGTAAAATGAAATTTACACAAAAAAGTATAAATAGAAAATAAATGTAAAATACATTTACGTTGAAGCTAAATATAAACAGCCTAAAATAGCTAGAAATGCTAGACAGCACTTAAAAATTTCCCAACAGTTTATGAATTTTACCCTGGCAAATGTAAAATGAAATTTACACAAAAAAGTATAAATAGAAAATAAATGTAAAATACATTTACTTAAGCTAAATATAAACAGCCTAAAATAACTAGAAATGCTAGACAACACTTAAAACTTTCACAACAGTTTATGAACTTTACCCTGGCAAATGTAAAATGAAATTTACACAAAAAAAAAGAAAGTGTAAATAGAAAATGAAGGTAAAATACACTTACGTAAAAGCTATATATAAACAGCCTAAAATAGCTAGAAATGCTAGATGACACTTAAAAATTTCACAACAGTTTATGAATTTTACCCTGGCAAATGTAAAATGAAATTTACACAAAAAAGTATAAATAGAAAATGAATGTAAAATACACTTACGTAAAAGCTATATATAAACAGCCTAAAATAGCTAGAAATGCTAGACGACACTTAAAAATTTCACAACAGTTTATGAATTTTACCCTGGCAAATGTAAAATGGAATTTACACAAAAAAAAAGAAAGTGTAAATAGAAAATGAAGGTAAAATACACTTACGTAAAAGCTAAATATAAACAACCTAAAACAGCTAGAAGTGCTAGATGGCGCATAAAAATTTCACAACAGTTTATGAACTTTACATTGGCAAATGTAAAATGAAATTTACACAAAAAAGTATAAATAGAAAATAAATGTAATACACATTTACGTAGAAGCTAAATATAAACAGTCTAAAATAGCTAGAAATGCTAGATGGCACTTAAAAATTTCTCAACAATTTATGAACTTCACCCTGGCAAATGTAAAAATGGAATTTACACAAAAAGAAAAAAGTATAAATTAGAAATTAGAAAAAAGAAATGCGAAATACATTTATATAGAAACTAAATATAAACAACCTAAAATACATCCTGGAACACAAGTAAAAAAAAAAAAACTATTCTACTGAACTAGTTTGAGAAGAAATATCAGCTTCTAGAAATCACAAATATTCAACGCTTTTTAATAGGCGATACATCCTAGAAAGCAGTCAGGAACATGGAAGGATATGACACTTGACTGGCTTCAAAAATTCACACTGAGGTAAATATCTACCTCCATGGCTGTAAGACTTTCAAGAAAAACACCCTTTTAGCATTCTGGTGCAAAAAAAGTAAAGGCTAAACATCCCCTGGTCATAATGTGGATTGATGGCTTTATACCCTTCGGATCTACCTACTTGTGTGAAGGAACATTTCTGCCATAATGTAACTCTGTTCCTTGAACCAGACCTGATTCTTGCCATCAGCACCTTTCACCAAGAATCAACATATCGAGGTCTTCAAAACGAGCTCACGTATTTCATTAAGACTTACGTATTAACATATTCAGATACCTGTTATTTAAAATTTTGTTAAAAATAATTTAAAATTTTGCACTTTAAAATTATAGTAGAACCTCTAATGTATTTTATGGGGAGAGAACCTTAAAACTTGAGCTAAAATGTGGTAAAAAATACACTCACAGACATTTACGCACCTGGAAGAAAAGATGCTACAACCGCGAAACTTTGCAAATGGCTAGAGTGCGCGCTGGTATACAAATGATCCACGCTTGGTGCGGGTGCGCCTGACCGCACACCATGTGGTGGTGCAGCAAGCATGAACCGGCAGCCTTAGTGTGCGTTTATGCTGCAGCCTCGCTGCTGGCACATAGATCCTCGCTCAGGCACCTCGCTGCCTGAGCGAGGATGTGCAGCTGTTCACATTGCTTTTCTTATTATAGGAATCACGACTGTATCTCCTATTGTCAAACAGACTTTACCAGTAATGAATTTTGACTAGAAATTGTAAAATCTTGTTATTCTTCTTCTGTCCTTCACGTTTTTTTAAACAAGGTCGTTAAAAATTCTGATGTCCGGACCCTACAGCAACCTATTTAGTCAGTGGGCGTACAACTGAGAGTGAGTAATAAAAACAGTAAAATACAAACCAAATACAAATAATTCTTAAAAGGATAAAATAATAGCCTGTTATCTTTCGTCGGTCAGTAGTTCGTTCTCGGCTATTCTCTTTTGGCAGTATTTCGTCATTACCACTGACCTTCGACTGACGCACGTTCATCAGGAAGAAACCAAGTGAGAGAGAATTTAATGAAGCCGAAGTAACATTCGGGCAGTATGCAGCCAAAAATGGTTTGGGGGTGGCAGACACTTCGCTACAAAACACAACTGATGACGTTATTAAGATACTTATGATAGCTAAAAACCGGAACAATTAAAGCGAAAGTTCAACCTTCTGACAAAGATTTGAACAACCAAACCAATAAAATTAAATTAAAATCCATCTGTCCAACATAAACTTCAAATGAAAACGAATATACTATAGTCAAACGTCCAAAAATACCGGGAAATCCAAACATCGCAGTTCCGACGCGTTTATTGGCTCACTTTACTCGACCATTCTCAAGGGCATTTCGTGCATTACATCAATCTCGATTTCTGAGGCCATTGACAATCTTAAACAAGCACTGGAGACTTCTGCCTTGTTTCAACAAAACTCGCTCCTCCAGATTTTCCACCTTATTGAACTTGTCACAGACTAATTTTTTCTGTTTCAAAGACCAAATTTATAAACAATCTAAAGGAGTCCCTATAGGATTAGCACTCTCAATCGTGCTTGCTGAAGCTGTCCTTCGGCCACTAAAAGCAAAAATTTTCAGCACTCAAACCCTGATCCCAACAACATGGCTGAGATATGCAGACGACATATTCTTCATCTGGCCTCATGACCCTGCTGATCTCAATCGTTTTTTCGACCAGCTCAATAATATGCACCCCTGCATCCATTTCACGATGGAACAGAAATCGAACAGCACGCTCCGGTTCCTTGATGTGCTTGTCAAAAAGGCACCACAAGGAAGGTCAATAACAAGTGTCTATTACAAACCAACGCACATCCCAAATGTGATGCTGCCCTCCTCATGGTATCTGACAGTACATAAAATGGCCCTTTTCCAACATAGGGCACGATGGGCCTTTACACACTCTTCTGATCCACCTACGCTCCTGAAAAAGCTCAATGACTTAGGAACCCTTGCAACCAGAGCAGGATATGACGCACAGAAGATTGAAACGATTATTGAAAGGGCAAAAATAAAGTCCATCAGCCCTGACAACCAGGCACGTGATAGCCTGTTTCGCTAAATTGGATCCTGCCCCTACAAACAACATTTCACTTATTTTCTGAAGAACTCGCTTCGAAAATGTGGACTTGACATCGGAGTAAGAGGACCTAAACCATTTGCCACAATCCTCACCTCAAAAAGGAACACTAGCACAGATCTTTCAAACGCCGGAGTTTATTCTATACCGCTTATCTACCCCCGACAGATTCATGAAAGAATATGTGGGCATGACAAAGCGCTCTTTTAAGGTAAGACTAGCGGCACACAAGAAAGACGTTGGAGCGGGAAGAATAAATACAGCATAAGCGAAAGAAGTCGCAACCCATTCAGCCACTCTCCGCAATGGTACACATGAAGAAAGTTGCCTCCTACACAAATGCCAAGGCCACTGCTGTAAGGGAATCCATTGAGATCTTAACCAACCCGATCATGTGCAATGAAGAACTTTCATTTGACTTACCTTTTGCATGGCGCATGTTTCTACGTACAGCACGCATCTAACCCATGTCTTTCACCCGCCTGCACGAGGCATATTTCATCTTCTAGCATTGTACTTAGTTTGTTATACAGTCGAACTTGGTTAAGACGAGCTCAGGTATAACGAGGTCCCGGCTATAGCGAGTAAATGCCAGAAGAAGTTTGGTTCCATATGCAATTAGTGTTAAATTATCCCGCTTGTTACGAATATCAACTCTGTTATAGCGAGCAAATTTGCAAGGCTTTCAGATTTTTTTAGACCCAGTAAAGTAGCGCATCATTAAAAGGTTGCGTCAATTAGCCACCTGCTACCCAAAAAGGACGGTCTGTATGTCACCTCTCCGAGAGAAAAGCGGGGAGTGTTTTATGACGTCTTGCATTTCAGCCCAAGGGTAGGTAGAGGCAGCATTTTGTGGGGGAAAGCTTCCCAGCCTTTCCTTTGCCACTGTTTACGAGAGGGTTCGTGGAATTCACTTTTTCTCATCGGCCGGCTGCTATGATCTAACCCCACGCATGTTTTCTTAGTGCATTGAGCATTTCAACTTCGCACGGGACATATCGTAACCATTTTGTTAATCAGAAAGTCGCACGCAGCCCTACTCTTGCGACATCACTTATGCTTTCCCTCCCCCTTTTTTATTAAGTGTGATATTGGGAGCAAAATGGCTGGTGTTAAAAGAAAGGCTTTCTCCATCAGGGAAAAATGGATATTATTCAGGAACTGCAAGACGGCGAGAAAATTCAGCTGTTTGCAAAAGGTATGGGCTTTCATCATCTACCGTATCTACATTGTAGAAGAACAAAGATGCAGTTTTGTCAGCATTTAAAAACAATCTTACAGATTACAAAAAAATGAAAAAGTGTGAAAAAAATTATATTGATGAAGCTTTACTTTGTTAGTTTAAAGTTCAACGTGATGCTGGTTTTCCTAACAATGGACCGATTTTAAAAGTGCAAGCGGAAAAATTTGCAGCACATTTCGGTCATGAAAATTTTATATGCAGTAACGGGTGGCTTGATCGCTTCAAGAACAGACACAATATTGTTTACGCAAAAATGTCAGGGGAATTAATGTCTGCGGATACGGAATCTGTAAGTCAATGGCTAAAAAATGTTTGGCCCAGCTTCATTTCTGAATTCAGTGAGAAGAACATATTCAATGCTGATAAAACGGGCATTTTTTACAAGGTAGCCCCTGACATGACTTTAACTTTTAAAGGTGATAACTGCATTGTAGGTAAATTGGCAAAGGATCGGCTAACCGTTCTAATTTGTGCGAAAATGGCAGGAAATGAAAAAAGAAAATTATTGGTGATTGGCAAATCGTTAAAGCCTCAATGTTTTAATAATGTTCAGCATCTTCCGGTTGATTATAAAGCAAACAGAAAGGAGTGGATGACATCAGATATCTTTACGGGAGAACTTCATAAATGGGATCATGAGCTACGAAAGAAAAACAGATACATTTTGCTGTTAATAGACAACTGACCAGCACATCCCAAAGTAGAAAACTTGACAAATATCAAACTTGTGTTCCTACCACCAAACACAACATCAATTCTACAGCCTATGGACCAAGGGATTATTAGGAGCTTTAAGTGCAATTTTCGGCGATTTCTAACCGTACAATTAATCCAGAAAATGAAGAAGAAGCTAGAAATTAAGATTTCTGTATTGGATGCTGTTCGTCTTATGAGAGAAACTTGGGATTGTGTCACTCCGACAACCATTAAAAATTGTTATAGGAAGGCTGGTCTTCTAAAGGTGACTTTAGTAGAAAGCACTGAAATGATTGATGACGATGATCTCCCCTTATCAGAATGGTTAAAAAGTAGAGATTTAAGCACCTTTCACAATTGCAATTCTCTTGATGATTTTATCGACATTGACGCTGCGGTCCTAACAACTGGAATTTTAACGGAGGAACAAATTGTGCAAGAAGTCATTGCGGTGAATGAAGAAACTGAAACCGACAGCGAAGGCGAAAACATTACAGAAACACAAGAAGTTGTGACTTACAATCAAGCACAAGATGCCTTGGATGTTTCGACTAGATTTTAAAAACCCAATTCTGGCAATGAGTGTGTGTTCAGTACATTATCAGTTCTTAAGTGTAATCTGATGGATTTTCGGTTGAAGTCAAGGACAACGCAGATAAAATTAACAAAATTTTATCATACGAAATAAAAAGGATATGTGCTTTGGACAGATAGCACTGTACCTGTGCTTAATTTTATCTAAGTACTGTATGGTACAAAAATTACAATACTGTATAGTACATATTTTATTTCATACTACAGTACGTATGTAGTTTACATGTCCGTTATTCAAGAATTTCAACTTAATCTGCATCACATCGTACTTACTTACATATGCATGTACTACAGTATGTATAATGGTACATATAATTCTGTGTGTATGTAGTACTGTACGTGCGCATTTTTCAACAATTCCACAACTAATCGAAATAGTGTACGGTAATTTCAACTAAACGTAAGTACTATGTATTTCTCAACATTAAACATTGTATGTATTATATTTGATAACGAAATTTATTTTTTGAATGATTTCCTTGATATTTTGGGTCTTTCCCGGATTATACGAGTAACGGCTATAACGAGCAATTTGTTCGATCCCGAACAGCTAGTCTTAACAGAGTTCGACTGTATTGCATTTAAATCTTGTAGTCTTTAGACGTTATTTCAGCCTGAAGAAGTCACCCGTTGGTGGCGAAAGCTCGCACGCCTGTTTAATATTTATTACGCCAAATAAACAGATTTTTACACGAATCGTCAGTGTTGTCCTGTTTTTCAATCTTCTATGCTGCTGTTTATTTGGTCTTCTTGTTTTATCATATTCAACCATGCTGGTGATAGTTCAACTGGGACATTCAAATTGCAATTATACGTTTTGGTTTTCTTAATCATAATAGCCTCCACTGTCGGGATCTTTTTATGTGTAGTGTGAGAAGTAACCAAACTAATGTTCTCCCAGTCAGGGGTAGCCTCATTATTATGACAATATTGTAAAAGTGATGTTCAAATTTCTCTCTTATTCCAGTTATTTAAATGTTCTCGTAATCTGATATCAATATTTCTCTTGGTGCAACCAATGTAAACTGTTTTATTATCAGGATTTTTTTTTTTTTTATATTGGAGGTTTAACGACCACCATGAGCAACTCAATGGGCTATAAGCAGTCGCCCGTCCCTAATTTACGGTCACTGGTTCCCGGGAAGGGAGAGAGCCAGTGCCGTAAGACAAACACAACATCCATGCCTCACCGGGATTCGAACCCGGACCCCTTTTGGACGAATGATCAGAGGCCATCGCTTAGACCACTGCGCCATCGGGGCGGCTTATTATCAGGATTCTCGTTTACATTAGTAATTGGTATGCGATATACACTTGCTTTACGTAATATGGATCTTTGATTGCTTGATTGTAAAAGTCTGCTGTTGCCGAGCACAGTGTCTGCAATAAGTAATTTTGCCCTGTGGCATTCTTTTTTTAAAGGAGCAGATATAGGTGGACAATATAGTAGTTTTCTGCAGAATCTGTATGTATCAGTCAGATTTTGTTTAGGTCTATCTTTACTATTTAGAATCTGTTTGCAAAGGTTGTCAATCAATCTCTCCTTGTAGCCAAAGTCCTTAGCTAAAGCTCTAATCCATTTCAACTCTTTCTGCTTTGCAGTATCATTAGACGAGAGTACTATTGCTCTTTTTAAGTAATACCTGAACACTGCAGTTTTAAATTTCCATGGGTGATTTGAATTACTAGGTATTATATTTGGGACGAATGTTACCTTCCTGTATACCTCATAATCAATTCTTGAGTTATTATTGATGACATTGATATCCAAATATGGTAATTGTTTATTTTTTTCCCCATTCGATTGTAAGTTTAATAGTTGTACATATCTTGCTGTATGTATTTTAACAAACTCACTTTTAGAAAGTCTGCCTTCTATGACAGAATGAAAAGGGGTGTGCTTAACATTCCTGAATATAACTTTATACCAAGTACTGACATACAAGCCCCTTTTGTGTTCATAGGTGATGAAGCCTATCTCTTACTGAGACACACGATGAAGCCTTATGCAAGGAAAACTCTTGATCAATCCAAGGAGAATTTATAATTAAAAAAAAAAAAAAAAAGGTTAAATCACAGGAAAACTCCACAAATGAAATTTGCTTCTATAAAAATACAACACGGTTTTTAAAGATATGAGAGAGATGATCGCGTAGTTTTACACTCAGTTGGTAAAGTGAGTCAATGGACGGGAAGAGTGGCCTTGAAGGAACCAATCACAGCGTAAGTTTGAGGATGCCTGGCGATTGTCGAGGCTCGAAAAACAAACCAGTTTGATATCATCACTGTGGCGATGATCGCAGCGAGCAGCGCAGGTAGCATCGCTACTCCACGATAAATGAGCCTGTAAAGATTTATGGTTGTGTTTCATCATTGCTAGGCATCCATATGCACAGCTCGGCGATGTTGTGCCAGCAGCGAGGCTGCAGCATAAACGTACCCTTATAAACCGGTTACAACGTAGAAGTCTTTTCGTACTTCTACGTTATTTTAAAAACATAACCTCAAGATGAAATAGTTCCTAAATTAAACCTTAACGGCCAGACGAAACATGTAAACAACAGAAGTCAAACTTACGGAAAAGATTTTATTCAGGATGTAGCACTTCCATAACAAAACGGTATCAACATTAAACACACCACACAGCTCTTAACACAACGCTTTCCAAGCAACAGTTTAGTCGTAGTTTATATCTCTCGTTCTTATCAAATCAGGCATACATCACGCTCATTCACCTCAATTATGTGTCCAACAGTATTCATTTGAGAGAAAAGATATCACGTTAAGTGTGAAGTATAACTGAGAATAAACTCAAGATTTACATAGGAAAAGAAACAAAGAGGAAAGTTAATTTAGAATATACGTCACACAGTGTGTAGTTGATGCCCCATGAAAGCAAAAAGCATCGGCCGATGCAAGCAAGAGTACAGAGTGACAAGAATGACGCATAGGCATTGATTTGCACATTTTAAGACTTTGAAAGAGGCCTGATCATCGGGCTGAAAACCGCAGAATGGTCGGCACGCTGTATAGCCTGCGATGCAAGTCGTTTTTACCATATCCGACTGTGCTGGGAGCAGTGGACACGAGACGGCACAGCCAAGAGTGGCTCTGGACGGACCACCAGTAGAGATAATCGACGGATCGTGCGCCAGGTACGAAAGGATACCACGGGGACCTGGTCCACTATACAGGCAGATGTAGTGGCTTCTGTGTGATTACAAACCATTTCCTGATGCCCCGCAAAAGCAAATCTGCATGCCCCTTACGTGTGCTGCCATTAACCCCAGAACAATTCTGGCTCTGTGTGAAGTGGGGCCAGGCCAGAGCAATATGTGGTGTTTAGCGATGAGTTCCGCTTCGATTTTGGGGACAGCTGATTGTCGTGTCCTTGTGTGGAGGTCCCCAGGTCAACGGCACAATCCTAACCTTGTCATCGAGCGCCACACCTCCCCCCACTGCAGGCATTATGGTCTGGGGAGCCATTACCTACGATGGCTGATCAGCTCTAATAGTGGTACATGGATCATTAACAGGCCAGCGATATGTGGACGAGATCCTACGGCCCCATGTGCTCCCATTACTGGCCGGGATTCCAGGTGCGCTATACCAGCAAGATAATGCCCGCCCGCACATGGCTAGGGTTGCCCAGGACTTCCACGGCCTGCCCGCTTCCTGGACATGTCCCCTATCAAGCACGTGTGGTACCAGTTGAAATGCTGGCTGCCGCCATGCTGCGCCATCTGGGATTTGGAGCACGTCCTCCAACACGTGTGGACCAGTCTGCCGCAGGACAACATCAGGCATCTGTTCGCCTCCAAGCCAGACTGTATTGCAGCACGTATCACCGTACGAGGCGGTGCGACACACTATTAAAGATGACAGGACTGCGTGACACAGATCCCTGTGTAATTGTCCTGCAGCTCTGTTTTTGCAATCATGTGTATCATTCATCTATGTTATTATGTCTATAAAATTTCAGTTCAATTCAATGGTTCCTTCTTGGTGCGCAAATTTCATTGTCCGTGAGTGTAGCTCCCTCCATTAAGCAAAATATTTTTTTTTTCTTTTAACGAAGTCTTTCATAGAAGTTTCTTTTGTTCCCATTTCAGAGCTGCCAAGTGTCCCGGTTTACCCGGATTCTGTCCGATTTCGAAAATATTTTCCAGATATCCGATTTTTCTACAAAAAATCCGGTTTTCTAATTTTCTTCTTTTATTTATTTATCACACACGGTATTCTTCTTTCATCATTAATGATAACAGCCATTATTTTTCTCCAACATCAATGCTGGCTGTGGGAGTTTGTAGCGAATGGAATTTTTTTTTTTTTTGGTTAATCTACAGTACTTCATGCGCCAAGGTTACGAGCCCCGCGATGTTAGCATGTCCCTTATCAGTGTCTTGGAAAGTCGAAGTACTGGTTTATGACGTCACATCCACAGCGTTTGTGCAGAGCCTTGTGCACGTATGGAATTCTGCTCCAATGTGCAACAAAACAAAAATTTTGCACCATGTTGCTACACAAGATAGATTTTGCACCAGAACCGCTGTGCCCGTCTTCATTATCAAAACTTCTGCACAGTAAATTCTCTGTGTGCACCGTTCCATTTGACGCTGAGTAAAACCATGCAATGGGAAGAAAGATTAAGATTACAGGTGCTACGGATTTTACGTAGTTACTGTACTATGGAAATCGTCAGTCCGCTACAGCAGTGGAGTAGTCAGAAATTTCTTAATGGGGGGGGAGGAGGGGTCTATGACTTCAGTACATTGGTGAAAGCTTCATATATATACATATATCTGTAAGGGTCTGGATCCGCAGACCCCCCACACACACACACCCCCTTGGCTGCGCCTATGCATTACGGAAAACTTTGAGTATGCAATGTAAATCGAAAATCTCAGGAATAACATTATTAAACATCTGTGTAAAATTTATTTTCGTATTTTCGAGATTCTAACACTTGTTAAACATTTTCAACAATGTTTCTTGGGTGTTTTCGATACCCTAACATTTCATTTTTTTTTTTTATGTTATAATCGTTATAAGCATCTGGTAATGCGACAGAGTTCACACGACCCCTGGAATCCTAGTAAAATTCTGAAAACTAATTTCCTTTTTTTCCCTAAGTCTTGAAAAGTCCTTAATTTTTCACACTTTAGTGAAAGGTCGTGCAGTAGTACTGCTTTTTTCCAGCAATGAAAAGTTTTAAGAAAAAGGTGGAAAATCAGGATTGGATAGGGAGTGATTGAAAAAAAGCCGGGAAAAGTTGGCGAGTCTCGCAAACGTTTGTAATCACACCGAAAATTACTGCTGTAGCAGCAATGAGAATGTTGCGTCGCTTTCCGTTTCCGCATATTAAATTTTCTTAACTTTCTCTCTCTCTTTGCCTGATTATATTCTTATTTCTTGATGTTTGTATGTGCGTGTGTGTCAGTAAGTGAGAGAGATAATGTTCTTCATTTTTAATATATTTGGTAATAGTAAAAAGGAGTGACTTCGTGTTTTTTAAGCATTTTTTTTGTTGAAATGCTTGTTCATTTATTTCTAATACATACTTCTTCAAAACTATAATCAATAGACAGCAATCGTTTTTACCCCTTTCACTTTTATTAATCGAAATTAAATTTCTAGATCAGTATTTAAACTGTCCATAGCAGAGTAAGAAACGCATCGATTTTCCACATTTAATTTTCCATAAAATTTGTGTTTTTCAATTTCTTAGTCACTTCTTACTCACACGAGATTTTTCCGTGGATTCGCGGAATTCCGCTTTTTCCCATCATTTGGGTCATTATCGAAATCGGTGCAAAATGGAAGAGAAGCTCATTGATGTCCCAGTTTTTGATTTTGAAAAGTTGGGCCATTTGTTGTACTCAAAATGGAAGAGGATGTTGCTATTGCTGATCATCTTACTGGTGAAGATGTTCTACAATATGTTCAGAAAAGTTTTGAGATTGCTGATGATGCTGAAGATGTGAGTGAAGACCGCAAATGTGTTAGAAAAGTTTTGAGACTGCAGAAAATGTGTGTGAAGACTGAGAAGGTGCTGAAGACACTGAAGATGTGCGTGAATACTGTGCATGTGAATCAAAACTTACTAAAGAAAATATTATCAAAGCATTTCAGACAATTCAATTCAAAATGGGCTTCAAATTAAGTGTTTATGTGCCAGAAGACACTTCTCGCTATCTAAATGTTGTACATGACACTTGCCATGAAGAAACATCTTGCGCTACAGTACAGGGGGAAAAAAACCTACCGATTTCTTTGCAGGATAATCTACGGAATTTTTTATGGTAGCTTCATTTTATTTTTGTAAAAATTAAAGGTCTTATACACATGCACACTACAATACTGTACGTGCACTGGCATTAAATTATTCTTTAAATTCAGAATGGTCTAAATGAAATGAATATACAGTATGTAATTGTTATACTGTAGGTAATAAAAATTTCAACATATGCTAATAAAACTTACTTTTTACTATTAAAGTTCTTAATGAAAAGACTAACAAGTTTAAAATACTGTATTTTTCAGCATATAGGATGAGACTTTTTCCCCATAAGTCTAGGCTTTGACTTATATGCCACATCAGCTTATCTATTGATTGGTAATTGAAATTTCTCAAAAAGAGAGAGGAAAAAAAGTATTGTACCTTAAATTTGGTCATGATCTGAGCATCCAAAACACAATGTTACGTTTACAAGAAAGCATTTCCAACCTGTTCGAAATATAATACTCGGTTCATTAAGAATTTGTTTAACTGCTGCCAAAATGAATATTTTTGTTTGATAGAAACATCATTAAAATTGGCATGATCGTTTTGGAGTGGGAGATCCACCACAAGATCGCGCTGACTCCACATCACACAAAGACACTGCAGGTCACAAATAAAACAGAGTGTGATTGGTTGTTAACTTGTTGCGGTGGGCTCTGCCTTTTCTCACTGCAAAGGTCTAATGTTTGACCTTGGCTCACTCTCCTGACACACGTGCCTCTGAGTGCTGGCTGGCTGTTTTGTTTTAAAGAAGATAAGCACAGGTGTGCATTTATTGTGCAACTGGAAGCTCTGCCAACTGCCTTTGTTTTTCTGTTCAACAGATATTGTTATATTGATATTACTTATGGAGTTCTTTTCTCTTCTGGCTAAGCAAAAGGATGAAGAAGTGGTATAGACTGCTACTTCTTTTCTTAAGTTGATGTCTAGAAGATGATGACTGAAAGTCAAGAAGCACTCACAAGAGAGATGGATGATGACATTTAAAGGATGTATCAAAATATCTATTCTGTATGATATATTACTTGGTGTTATTACCTCAAGGGCTCATTTGAGTATTGTGTATTTGAAAGGATTTGTGTCTTATATTACACCTGATGAAACCATGTAAAAGTTTGGAAAGCGCTAGTATAAATCATGAATGAAATTTTGCAGCGCTAGTGTATTTTAGCAAAACTTAAAACATTTAACATGGCTAGGTGGTATAAATTTTTATTCTATAAACATAATCCGGTGCGTAGTTCACCTTACCGAGTGCATGACTTCGTAAATCATCATACAGAGTGCATCACTTGGGGATATTTTATGTGTTCAACCATTTCGTTTAGCTGATATTGTTTGTGACCACCAGCACAGTGCAGTTGGTCAAGTTGCTGTGCACTGTGTGGGAGGTGGACATTTCTGATGGGTGTTCGAATCCTGGTCCTGCTGGCCATCTAGTCTGTAGTTTTCTGCAGACTCCCTGGGTTTGGGGACACAAATGAGTGAATCGTTTCCTGAGAATTCAGCCCCGGACACACTTTGTCCCTTGATCGTCAAGTTGGGGGTTGGCCATGAGGCTAACGACCCCACCTTGCAAAACATCTCTCGCTACGAAACCCATTTCCCGAGAAATTTTTTTTCCCATGGATTGACTGGAAAACTGTTTCAAAATATTAAATTGTTTTCATTCCAAGAGCCAATATTCAAATGTTCAACGTTCCTAAATATGGTGCCAAGAGATGGATATTTATACCGTATACGACAGGCAATATAATCTGCAATAAAAGCCATCACTTATTTCTCGGCTTCACACTTCTAGTTTATTTATTTTTCACATATTTCATCGACTTACTTTTCTAGTCATGGTTTAGCACAAAAATTTTTTTTCAGCGTTCAAAAAATTTCTCCTTTTTCATTCAACCCTTTTCCCCATTAAAAAAATCAGCACCCCTTCAATATGAAATCGTGGACAAACTTTTGAACCCATTCCATTACAGTAATTAACAGGGAAAACATGATGAATTAAACACACCTGCATGGTTTCCTTATATTTCATCAACTGGCCACAAGCCCATTCATTGCACAAAATGATGGCATTTTGTAAATTAAAATAAATATAAACAACAGACGTTCACAAAGAAATTTATACATCATCACACCTGGCTAGAAGAGGAGAATCACTGAGTTTTTTTTTTAATTCTTTTTGTACATGTGCATGCTGCTAGGGGTGAGACTGTTGTTACTTGCATTCATCATAGGAGCACTCATTAGGCTTCAGGAAGTGAACATCTATCTACCCACGTGTTTGCAAAAGTGCTAGCTGTCTTTGAGAGTTGTCAAGCAGAGCTTCGAGATGCTTTTTAGTAGGGATAGGACATTCGAACCCTTGAATCTTTTTCAAGATTCAAAAACTCGAATCTTCACGCTTTTCTCGTCATTCGAATCTTAACCTACAAAAATTGGAGTTTGGTCCTTGTTCTAGGGCGATATTTGTTCAAAATTTTTTCAGCATGACGAGTCCTGACATTAGAAAAGAATCGAAGAAGATAGTCTACAGTGTGTACACAGCAATTTGAAAAAACCTTGTTACTTCCAAACCAGATGCAACAGTGAAGTAATTGTTCAGCCAAACACAGAGAGCAACCTCCAAATCGACTGGTGTCTCCCATCGGACAGTGCCTAAGCCACCATACCTCAAGCATAGTGGGAAAAGTGACTTAGCCAGATTTCATCTCTTTTCCAGCAGCAGTTACCATGGTAACGAGTGTGAGAACGAATGATGGGGTGACCTTGAGCCACGTCGCGCACGACTTAAGTTACTTTGTCTACAGCTCAGCGTTTCTAGTTCTGCTATCATTTGTATCTTCTTAATAAGTATGGGTATACTTTTCGAAAACTGTATTCTTTAATTTGTTTCTCATTAAACACAGATTTCAAATTTTGCTTCAATTAAAAGCTTTTAATTTTAAGTAGAAGTCTTTTCTTTCCCTTTTTATAATTATTCTTATATGAAGGATTCGCGAACCTTTTAGGATACGAATTCAAGAAAATTTAGGATTTGTCCCACCTCTACTTTTTATAGTTACACTGTTACGAATTTTGGGTGTTGTAATTAATTCGATTAGCTGGTTTTGCAAGAGGCGGGTACAGCGTTAATTGTTGATTGAAAAATTAACAGCTCAAGTGGTTTTCCCCAGTGCTAAGGAAAGGAGATAAGAGCTTCTTTCTTTGGGAGGGAGAAATCTGAAACGAGCATGGGTCATCTGGTGTGGGGAACGCAATGCGTAGCTCCCATGTGCTGTGCGTGCAGAGGCGTAACTAGGCATTTCTGCGCCTGGGGCAAACCACAAAATGTTGCGCCCTCCATCTTCTTTTTGTTTTGTTTTTCTGTTGGTGTCGTGAGTAATTCTAAGGGTTACAAAGAGCAGTTCCTTACTTGGAGCCACTGTTTTTGAGGAATGGAACCGCCGGACAGCAGACAAATACCCATACTGGGACTTGAACTAACGGTCAGAGACCAGCACTTGGACCACTACAGCACCGGGCCATCTGTCTTTCTATCTTCTGTATATATGGTTTTGTTTGTTTGTAGATTTTGCATCCATAGCGAGAAACTTAATAGACAATAAATGTATTCGCCCGTTCCCAATTTAGGACCACTGGTCCCAAGGAAAGGAAGGACACTGCATTACCGGGGCATCACACACAGACACACTGCTCATCAAAACAAATCAATGACACACCCCAATATTATCTACTATCTCTGTATAGGAGGCACAATCAAACTGACAAGGGAAGGTTCTGGGTGGGAACACTCGAAAACAGATGAAACCCAGCTCACCCTACTAATTCGATGGCGCCGAGTCTCTTAGTGATAGTCGTTCCCGTGTCAAGTCAACTGTTTGGTCTGCAACACCATCTAAAGTTCAAAGACACTTTGGGCTTATTTTGAATGAATTTAACAAGTCTTCTCCTCCATTTTGTAGTTTTGTAAAGTGCAGGTGCTGTTATATATAAGTAATTCATAAAATTTATATTGTGACAAATATTAATATTTTGTACATTTTGCAGGAAAATGGACTACACGTGCACTGTTAATCCCTGGAATGTTGTTCAACTTTTACAACAAAAGTTACGTCGAAAATTTAAAGATTTTCAGAAACCTGGTGTTGAAGATGAATCGTTTGCCAATTTGCTTGAAACTCTAATAATCAAAAAGTATGAAAAGGACCTTATTAGTTACGAAGAAACCACACTGGACTTTCGCGAAAATATATTTGAGGGTACAGAAAATATGGAGAATGACAACGACGAAAGTGGACAGTAAGGCCAAGAAGGCCCATCGACAGATACTAGTGAAAATGAGGTATCATCAGAAAAGAAGTCACGAAGAACAAGCATTCTTTAAGTAATTCCGGAAGAGGTGATGGAGAAAATCTACGATGCTCATCACGAGAAGAAAATGTCCTACGACAATTTGTGTAAGAGATGGAAAAGTATTGGTGCTAAAAGAAATGTCGCAACCATTCTAGCGCATGTTACAGCAAAACGGAGAGCAGCATGTCAAAGCGATGTCTTCGGTGGCAATTATTTTGATAAAATAAAGGCAATAAAGAAGTGCACACTGGAAAGATTCAGGGAAGCTCGAGTTTATGGTATGCCTATTCATTATTGGCATTTGCAGAATTTCGCATTACAAGTGGCCAGGAATGTTGGGCTGAACAATTTCAAAGCATCAAAGAAATTCAATCATGTGTTTAAAAAAGAACATGGGATAGTGTTTCACACTGCGACAACATTTTTGATGCAAAAAGATGTATGAGAAGAAGCTGATATAAAGACAATCGCAGAGGAATTTGTTAGTGGGTGAATGAATTTAAAGTATCAGCATCATTAGAGTAAAGTAAAATTTGGAATACGGACCAAAGTGGCTTTAATCACGAAGTCACGTCCCGGGGTATTCTTTCTTACAAGGGAGAAAAGGAAACTTTATCTACTGTCCAATCCCTAAATAAGACTATCCACAGCTATACAATTGATGTTGCTATATCTATGTGTGGAAAATTAGCGACAAAATTATATATATGCTTCCAAGAACCTGGAGGGAAATTGGGTCCAAGGGTGCAAAAGGGTGTCGATGAGCTGTGCCAATCTCTCGGAAACAGACGCAAGTAAAATTTTCCATTTTACCACTTTTAACTTGCAGACGCAAGTAAAAGTGGTAAAATGGAAAATAAAACATTTCGCCAGTTTTCTGTTCCAAGTTTTGGATGTTGATATTGAAGATCAGTCACTCTTACTGTTAGATTCATAGGGTGGTCACAAAGATGAAAAGGTTTTGCATGATGCAATTCCTGATAAAAAACATAACTCTAAAGATTATACCACCAAAAACAACATGTTATGTTCAGCCCCTGGATGCGTACTTCTTCTGTCAGTACAAAGCTTATTTCAGGAGATTGGTAGACTTTGTGAGACATCGACTAGATCAGAACCAACACAAGCTCTATGACAGACGCTTCAACATAAAGCTGCATTCCGTCATTTATAATCAATTATGTTCATCAGTATTCCAACCTATGCTTATATATGCATGGCAAGCAGCTGGCTATGAAGCAGGAGAGCAGGTTTTATTCAAAAAGGTAATAGAAGTTGCCTTTTAAATGTGGAATGCTCAAATGCCAATGGAAAGACACTGATGATAGTGAATGTGAAAACCTTGCAATTGTAACTTGTTCCCATTGCTCACTTTCCTACTGTTTTGATCATTTTGTTGACATTCCTCACTTACATATTTAGAAATATATATTTATGTAGCTGTTTCATTATTTATTTATGTTTGTGTTCATTAAGAAAGTTTTTGCACTTGCATTGCCCTTAAAAGCAACCCAAGTGTCCTTGAACTTTAGATGGCACTGCAGACCAAACAGTTGACTTGACACGGGAACGACTATCACCAAGAGACTCAGCGCCATTGAATTAGTAGGGTGAGCTGGGTTTCATCTGTTTTCGAGTGTTCCCACCCAGAACCTTCCCTTGTGAGACTGCTTTTACCAATTGGTTCGGATCTACGGTAACACGCCAGCCAGATCGAATGCAGCTGGCAGTCGTGGCTCTCCACTGCAGCAATGATCGAATAGCCGCCAGAGAACCTTTAACAGTGTGAATGACATTTTCATCATGCAACATAGGTACAGCAGTGCCTTCATTTTTTAATGTGAGCAACAAAAATCCCCTGAACGTTTTGATGAAAAAATGCACATTTTACACTGCCAAGGCTACCGAAACTGGCGAAGAACATTGCCACTTCTGTAAATGGAGAAATGACAAAGTATGGTATGAAAAAAACTGTACCGGAAACACGTACAAAAGAATCTGATTAAAACTGTACCGGAAACACGTACAAAAGAATCTGATTAAAACTGTACCAGAAACCTTTAGTCAGTTTGTAAACAGTGATTTTTGCGCCCTCTCTTGAGCTGCCGCCCCGCCTGCCCTGCCCTCGTTACGCTTCTCGGTGCGTACCAGTGTGAGACGGCCGATTTTTGTGGAAAGCAGTTAGCGCCACCAGATCGGAAAGTTATGGCATTCTCGATGCGAATGCTGGCAGGACTAAGAAGTGTGCTAGTTAGTTATGTTTCTCTACTTGCATGCGAGCTGACCCCCACATATTCCGAAGGCAGAGATATGTGCATTCTTAACATCTTCATTGTGCTAAATACAGCAAGAAAGCAATAAAATTGATGAGAGAGATAAGGCAGACCCCCTGGCAAAAACAGCGAGGAACTCTCCTGGCAAAATGTGAATGACTGGAAAAGATTAGTCAAAAGACAAGCTTGTGAAGAGAGCTGGACTCGGATAGCAGAACCACAGTGATCCCGCTGCGCTGTGCTTTGGCAGCTGAAGAGAAGTTTCTGTCCGAAGAAGTCTGCCAACAATTCAGGAATTTGTAGGACCTGGCTCTTTAAGCTACCGTGAGGAAAGCCAGTTGGAGATACCCTTTCCTGGGTGCACGGTTGCACGTAAGGCTGGTAGCAACCTGAAATTCTGGCCACTAAGGAATCTGCATGATACTGGGATATTGAAGTGGAGCTACAGAGCGGACTTCCGGAGATAATTCTATTGAAGCCCTGAGATGGACGACCTGTGATATAAAGCGAATCACCTTTACCTATTTGGAGCAGGAACAGACAGACGGACGGATCTTGCTATCATGTAAGCGGCCTTGTTTGACCTCAACATTAGTGTGCATAGATGCGTACTTGGCTTCATACAGGTGAATGCAGTGCACAAGAGTTAAGTGAGAGATGGGGTTCGACTCCCCTCTCCATCGGTCATAGTGCGTGCGGTCACACAGGTGTGCTTCAGAGCAAACATAAATCAATGCATCGAATACAGATACCTAACAGGAATTGCTGCATTTCTATAAATACTGTATTTCCTTATGCCTGCCAGTTGTGAGTAAATTGGCTACAGTCAGCCAATAAACTTTTGTCGACTGAGAACTGCTTTAAGCCGGACAGTATATGTCAACGAATAATCGTTAAACTTTAATGGTAAATTCAGCCTATCAGCTATCCCAAAAAGGAGAGAGTCTATTTGACGCCCCTCCTTTTTCTTCTGCATATAAACGTCTTCATTATCTGTTTTGTATGTTGTCTCATGCCAGTCCTGATGTTGTTTAATAATTTATGAGTGTCAGAAGAATTTCTTGGTTTTGATTGGCTACATTCTTTTCACCAATACATAAGATTTTGGCAATAAAAAGCTAACAAATATTTATTCGAAATTCTAATGTTTATCTCTGGGTCATCAAACAACACCTGACACCCAGACATCTTAATTCATAAAGTTACTTTTATTTGATAGTCTGGCCCCCGAGGTGTAACAATACAATAACCTTGTCTTAATTTGTTATGCTTTTAAATGGAATTTTATTTGTAGGAGTTTTTAGTAAAATGTTTGGTGGATATATGTGCTCAACTTGGATTCAAGTGGATGCGGTTGAGTAAGTGTAATAGTAAAAATTTCATTTTTAGGGAGTGAGGCAATTTTTTTTAATATAAAAAAGGAGGAATTTATTTAATGTCATTTTGGTAACATAGCTGAAGAATGGGCATGGCTTATGAGATAGGTATAATAACTCTTAATTGTATTTTTTGTACTATGGAATGAGCTGTACTTGCTGCTTTGAGTCGATTATGTGTGTAACGGTTTTGTATATGTCTCATCAGATACGTACATACTCGTCAAAAACAAATGTTTTCTTTCATTACAGTGTCTGTGATAGTAGGTAATGATAAATTATTAATTATTCTTTTAGTTACAATGAAATAGCATTTTAATTTTTAATAAAAAAGCTAATGACAGATGCTGGACAAAACAGATGTGCATGTGGTCCAGCTACAGATGACAGAGATCAATGGGATAGATACAATGGCAGCAACATGAGCAGCAGCCCTAGAACATCACATGGCATTTAGCTACATTTAATGTTGTATATGGTGCAACAATGGGAAAGTAGGATGCTTTCACTACTGTGAAAATAAAAATAGGGTTTAGGATGGTTTTGTCATTCAACACACTTGTCACCCTGGAAACTAGCCAAGCTGTGACATTTTTAGTTTGTTGTAAAAGTCCACAGATGTACAATGGGTAAAGAAACTATACATACAAAGAAATATTCTCGCTATTTCTTGATTATCTGCTACAGAAGGATAGTTGCAATGCAAAAAACATCTCATATATTATTAATTTGTATTATAGAAGAGTGTTAGTGGTCTAGTGATTCAAGATTTTTTGTTACATCATTAAACAATAAGTAAAAGTACAGCTAACAAGCACAATTTGCTATAAAGAAATTATAAATACAAATCAAATATTACAAAACAGAAGATAATATTTCCTAAATTAATGATTTATGGTACTTTCATTTGCCTTAATTAGAGAATAAATTCTGTCTGACATTGCTGTTTTCAAGTCCTGTAACGTGCAAATGTTGATTAAGGGCGATTGTGAGATGAAACAAGAAACCCTGAACCTTAACCTCAGGGCTACGTATAGAAATAATGCATATTATTTATATAATATACTGTATATATGTAATGTACAATAGAGGTACACATTATTTATGTATTACATACACATTATATTAACTAGCTACACAAGAACTAACCATTAGTGCCTGTGCAGTGTAACTTCACACCTTTTTTGTAATAATATTTTTTTAGCACGTTAGAAATCTTTTGAAAAATGTATTTTCAAACTTCCTCTGTGATCATGTATTCATACAGCATTGCAAATGTCAAATCTATATTTTGAGGTTACTCACCTTTATTCCCTAAATCTTTCAGGGAATAAAGGTGAGTAACCTCAAAATATAGTTTATCTGTGATGTTAGAAGATCTATCAAAAATTGTGAAATATGACTTCAAAAATTGCATTTTTGAAGTCAAATTTTGCACCTCAGAACATTTAGGCAAACTATGGAGATCAGTTCAGCTCTGTATGCTTAAGTCTGTTGCCATAACATCCTATAGTGTTGTTTTTTTCAATTCTGCAATTAGCTCATTGGGTTCATTGAATCTTATGTAACGAAATTATTTGATATAAATACAGCTGCCAAAATGATAAAAGTATCCTTCCTTTCAGCATACACTACAGTTTTGAATCTGGAAAGGCATTTTTAATTAATTATCACTTCATGGCATTTTTAAAAAACAGATGATTTGAGGATTCCCAAACTCCTACACAAAACTTGAAAACCCGGAATTCCGAGTTTGGAATATCTCAAAAATCCGGCATTCCGGGCTACACCCGGACGACAAACAGGAATGGTTGATTTTGTCCCAGCACCAATATATTGCAACTTGTAATTCTCTTGATGAAGAACATTGCTTGTTTTTTCCATGTCCAAGCCTGACAAGTAACAACCAGATATTTTCCATCAGGTTTAAGTCTGGGCTCCGAGTCAGCCAGTCCATTACATTTATTTTATAGTTTGTAAACCACCGTTTCATGGAATTAGAAAGCATGGCAGGGTGAATTATCTTATTGGAAAATCTGACTCTTCCCACCTGGTAGATCTAATGGAATTAAATGTTTGTACAACATAGCCTGGCAACTCCTGGATGCCATAGGGTGATTAGTAATGGCAATGTTCACTTTACCTCCACAGCCGAACACAGCCCACAATATTTCTTCCCACTTAACTGCTTAAAATTCTTTGGGCTTTTCCCATAAATCATGTCAATGCCATTTATTTCCATTGGAGCCATCCAAATAATTTTTTTCTAATCTTAGAAAACAAAACTTTTCCATTTTTCATACCATGTTATCAAGTTTTTGGCCCAGTCTAATCTACATTTATGTTCTCCAGTGAGTAAAGGCTTTGCCTTTATTTTAATGCACGCAGCATTTCTGTTTAGTTTTAAGAGTTTTTTCGACTCTCGCACGAGACAGTTTTTTAAGCAAAGATCAATCAATCGTCTTGTAGACATATTATCAAAAGTTGCCAAATGAAAAAACAAGTCATTTACCTCTTGTACTCAGTGATGGCTTCCATCCTGTGCTTAGTGGGCAACGTTCGTGACTGCCATGGAAAGGACCTCAGGTTCGATCCCAGGCAGATACGAACGCTCGATCCACTAAATATCCACCGTGCGTCGGATGGGCACGTTAAGCCGCCGGACCCCGGGTACTGCCCCCTCCCCGGTAATAAATAAGGGCGTCTTCCTCCCCCTTTCTACTTCACTTCCGTGTCACTTTCCTATCGGGCGCTGTAGCCCAAATCTCTTGGTTTCCTATTTCTAAGGGTTGTTTAAGACCTGGGGTCAGACACTCCCTTTCTAAAATCCTCTACATATGATCATTTGATCATCCTGTGCTTTTTGTTTTACTGGGTTTATCCTTATTCCTTGCAACATTTCCATGTCCTTATTCCTTACAACATTTCCAAAATTAAAAATGCCTTTCTACTTCGCTTCCCTCAAATCATCTGTTTTTTAAAAATGCCATGAAGTGATAATTAATTTAAAATGCCTTTCTACTTCGCTTCCGTGTCACTTTCCTATCGGGCGCTTAGCCTAAATCTCTTGGTTTCCTATTTCTAAGGGTTGTTTAAGACCTGGGGTCAGACACTCCCTTCCTAAAATCCTCTACATATGATCATTTGATCATCCTGTGCTTTTTGTTTTACTGGGTTTATCCTTATTCCTTGCAACATTTCACACGGCCCCTAAAGATCTTCCAATTAACTTCGCAATTTCTCTGTAAGATTTGTTTTGGCCAAGATAAAATAACACTTTTGTGATTTCTTCCTCACATACTTCTCGGCAAGTTAACGCAGCATATAGTAGAAGCCTGTTTACTGGCAAGAAAAAAGAAATGAGACGGTTCTGCGTAGTATAAGTAATGTACGCACATATGAAAAATTTGCATGTCATTTCCTAATGCTGATTTCAAAATTGTATTTATAATTATTTTACAGTGAGACTGGATTGAATTTTCCATTTTTAAAAATTGGACATATTATTTTAGCCTAATTTGCTTTGTTATTGAACACTCATTTTCTAATAAAAATTAGGAAACCCCCATACTATTTTTTATTTTTGTTCCACTAACAGGTAACAGCCCTTTTATTAGCCAATCGAAAAACATCACAGTACTCATACTTCTTACACAGTGTGCATCAATGTATGAGAAGACAATAAATAAGTCACAAACAGTTGCGGAATAGCTGAAAATGGAAATTAATTTCTAAAGGTGTCAGCACAATCCAGCTTACTCATAGTTAAACATAGCATACGCTAGGTATCGCACACGCATACCCAGCTCAGATTCTACTTTGCATATAGGAGGGGAAGCCAGTAAATACTTCACAAACAGTTATGGCAGGCATGTGTAATCTATGACCTGCGGGTGGCATCTAGCCCCTGCTCTTATTTTATCCGGCCTGCGAGGACTTTTACAAACTTCACTAAATCTAGCCCTCCAGTCATCTATGGACTATTACGGTTTTCAGTAATCAAAGAGTTGGTCCGCTTTAGATGTCGCCCCATAGAAGAATCTTGTTGATAGATAGCAGCACGTTGATAGCAGCATCTCTCTTTGATTAACGGGAGGAGAAGCATGTGGGCGAGACGCCTGAAGCGCCGCTGGGTGGCAGAGCCTGTCAGCAGGTGCAATTCTGTTTGATTGATAGGAGGAGGAGGAGAAAGTTGTTGGCAGGAGAACTCTCTACAGCGAACAGACTGAGAGAAACGGGCGGGATATTGCCATCGTGCTGCTATTGTTCATGGTATATATATGGTGCACGCAAGCAGCACTGTCGCCCCTAACTGTCAGTACTGAATTGAGCGTCTTATAAAGATTTAATATGCTAGTTTATTATGTTTAACTATATTGATTTGTTTTGGCACTTTCTGATTTTTTACATTAGTTTTATTTTGTTATAATTATATGCCTGGGAGTAACTTTTTTGTAGAATGAAGTTCGTTAAATCTAAAATAAGGATGATAATAATGGATTCCCATGTAGAAAATACTTAGCGTGTTGCAACTTCAGTTATTTCCCTGAACACTGACTGTCTTGTGAGAGAGAAATCCCAAACACCCCATTGCATGCATCTGATCTGTCTTAAGCTTAATTTTGTTCGAAGTGAACTTGAAAAAAAATCATATTCATTAAAATAAATGTTAAATAATAAATCCCCCCAATGGTATCTTCACCTTGTCGTGGTGGTGGTGGTGTGGGGGGGGGAAAACTATGCCAGCGGTAGTTTGACTACCAGCAGGGACACCCAAGCCGGACAGGTCTTCGTGGGCTAGAAACCAGACTAAGAGAGATACCTAGGAGATGAATAACTCTGAAATCAAATCCTGTAAGTGGGAAGCAGCACTTACAGAATGGGCTGGAGACTAAAGACATGTTCGATTGGCTGCGAGATGCAAGCTAGGCCCAGTGGACCAGAAGGTTGCATCACTGCGATGTGGAAAGGGGAAACTACCACATTATACTCCCAAATAATCAGTAATGGAAAAGTCTCAACAAATGAATGATTCTGGCAACTCCGATCCCGGGACTTTTCCTGGAGTCGGGCCCGGCAGGAGAAGAGGCAGGGCTTCTCAGGTCGACATCATGCGAAATTCCTACACAAATATTGCAACATGGAATGTTCGTACAATGATGAGAATGGGCAAACTAGAAAATATTAAAAGTGAAATGGAGCACAGGATTAATATTCTTGGACTGCCTTGAGACTAGATGGAAGGAGGAAGGAGAATTTCAGAGTGACAACTGTCACGTGATTTATTCTGGAAGTGAATATGGCCAAGGAGGAGTGGCTCTGGTGTTGGATAAGCAGTCTGTCATGGCCTTAAAGGATGTTAGAGTATTGAGCCACAGAGCGATTATGATCATGCTGTTTACAAGAACTGTTGATACGGTGATAGTTTAAGTCTACATGCAGACTACAAGACATGATGACAAGGAAGTGGAAAATATGTATGAATGTTTGGAAGAAATGCTGAGTTCGACAAAAGCAGTTGACAATGTAATTATAATGGGAGACTGGAACGCTGTGGTGGGGGAAGGTTCAGAAGGAGATATCCTAAGAAGGTACGGATTGGGACTGAGAAATGAGAGAGGGCAAAGGTTGATCAACTTCTGTGAACAAAAAAAATTAGTACAGTAGAGTCTCAAAAACTCGGCACTCAATAACCCGGCAGTCCGGATAACTCGGCCAGACCCTAGCAGGGCGAAAAAAAAACCTGTGTGTGTGCAGACCCGTTCAAGGTCATTGTCCGCGTGCGTGTGTCCCCTCTTCCCGCATTTCTTTTTCTCGCCGGCGCGCGCTCTGCCGTTCAGTCTACCTGCAGCCTTTGCCAGGGTTAGTCGATTTCTTAATCGCGTTGCGTAACTCGATGTGAGTGAGTGTACTGTATTGTTCAGAGCTGTTTCAAAGTTTGTGGGTGCTAGACAGTAGTACTCTGCGATGGCATCTTCCTTTAAAAGAAAACAAGTGAACTTGTCTATGGAGCAAAAGTTGGGGGCATTAAAGAGACTGGATAAGGGAGAAAGTGTCAGTGCAGTGGCTAAGGACTTGGGAGTTGGCAAAAGTACGATTGGAGACTGGAAGAAGAAGCGTACGGAAATCGAGTCGTGGTGTGTTAAGAGAATGTGTACAGAAACATTGAAAGAAAGGAAAAGTATGAAGGAAAGTGAGTTTAATGAGGTAAATGAAGCACTTTACATTTGGTTTCGCCAAACAAGAGAGAAGGGCATCCCAATTAGTGGGCCAATTGTGCAAGAGAAGGCCTTGAAATTTTATCGAGCATTAAAAAAAGACAACGATCCTAAATCTGTCGCAAGCACTGGCTGGCTTGATCGCTGGAAGAAACGCTATGGAGTCCGACAGCTTAGTATTTCTGGGGAAAAACTATCTGGGGACACGGAGGGTCTGTCTCAGTTTAAGGAAAACTTGCAGAAATTTATCGAAGTGGAAGGTTTGACCAGGGAGCAATTGTACAATTGTGATGAAACAGGGTTAAATTATAAACTGTTACCAGCGAAAAGTTTTGCTTTCAAGGAAGAACAGTCAGCCCCAGGTTTTAAAAGGAGCAAGGAGAGGGTAACAATCCTAGCATGCAGTAATGCAACAGGTGACCACAAATTAAAACTTGGTCTCATAGGAAAATCAAAGAAACCACGTGCATTTAAGCACATTGAAATGGATAAACTTTCCGTTTGGTACCGAAACCAGTCACATGCCTGGATGAGCTGTGCAGTTTTCAAAGAATGGTTCCATGAAGTATTTGTTCCATCGGTTCAGCACTTTTTAAAATCTAAAAACCTGCCAAGGAAGGCTATTCTGATTTTCGGCAACGAGTCTTCGCACCCAGACATTGACGAATTGAAAAATGGGGACATACGAGCAATGTTTTTCCCACCCAATGTCACAGTGTTAGGCCAGCCAATGGACCAAGGAGTTTTTGTTAGTCTCAAGAGAAAATATAGGCTCAAGCTGTTATCCTTCCTTCTTTCTGCAAACGATGATGGTCAAGGCCTTATCCAGAACTTAAAGAAAATTATCCTATTGGATGTTGTTGGACGGGTGGCGGACACCTGAAACGAGTTAGAGTCATTAACACTAGTTCTTTCGTGGCGAAAACTCCTTGATAACGAGGGAAATGAGTTCGTTGAATATGAAGATGCAGAAAATGTAAACTTACTCGACCTCCTGAAAACAGTTCCTGGATGTGCAAAAGCCGATGAAAATGACGTCGAACAGTGGTTCCACAATGATACCGAGCAAGACATTATGTCCGATGCAGAAATTATTGCTGCTGTCACAGTAACAGAAGAAATGCCCGAAAATGATGAAGACGTTGACATTGAGAACTCCACCGTACAAGCCCCTAGAATATCACATAGTGAGGGACTAAAGGCTGTCGAAACTGCCCTTCAGTATTTTGAACAACAAGGTGTGTCGGTAATGGACTTACTGTTCCTTCGTCGTTTTCATGATGAAGCAGCAAAACGCAGAGTGCAGTGCGGAAAACAACAAGACATTACGCATTTCTTTAACAAAAAGTAGCCAGTTTTTTCTGAGGTCTGTCTTACATATCAGGTAAATTACTGTACATTGTGCACATATTCATTCATTTTCATTTTCATGTAGTAAAGGCTCTATGCCTTCATAAAGGATGTACTTTTCCTTTGTTTAAGGGTATTTGGGCAGTTTATATTCTCTGTTGTATTCTCAAGCAACCAATACATACAAGTACAGTACAGTATACACTGTATTTTCTGAGAAAACACTCTTACTTATTCTTTTTTAACCCCATTCCCGATAACCCGGCATTTTCACAAACTCGGCCACCCTTTGGTCCACATTAGGCCAAGTTTTCGAGACTACTGTAATTACAAATACGTGGAATCAAGTTCATAGACGGAGAAGATACACGTGGAAAAGCCTGGGGGATAAGAATAGGTACCAAATTGATTACATTTTGGTTAACAGACATTATAGAAATCAAGTGAAAAAGTCAATAGCCTACCCAGGAGCAGATGTTGATTCCGATTCATAACCTCCTTATGATGACTTTATCATTTAAAATGGAAGATAGAAAAACCAAAGAGAAGAATGAAATTTAATCTGGAGGCATTAAGACATAAAAATATAAGGCTGAATTATTAGATCAGGAGTTTAAATGGTATTGTAGCAGTTCAGATAGACATTCAAGAACCTGAACAGCATTGGATGATGATAAAAAACATAGTAATAGATGCTGCAAAGGAAACAATCGGAAGACAAAACTTAGAAATTAGAAAGAAATGGCTGACACCGGAGGTGATAGTCAAAATGGATGAAAGACGTAAATGGAAAAATATTAACACAGAACAAGGAGTATTAATGTATAAGAAACTAAAAAATGAAGTGGATAGAGAATGTAAAAAAGCAAGAGAAAAATGGTGGGTGAATCGTTGTGAAGAAATAAGAGAAAATGGAAAACCAGGGATGGTCAGACCTTGTTCACAAGGCTATCAAAAGCACGGCACAGAAGAACAAAAGAGTGCAATACTGTACCGTCCAAAACAAATAGGGAAAGCACCTGACTGATCCAAAGGAGAAAAAGAGAGGTGGAAAGAATGTGTTTCAGAACTATATTATGAGGAGAAGGAACAAGAACCAAATAGGTCAAATTCATACTTAGTCAGTGATGGAATGGAGAGGGGTCAAGAAATTACAAAAGAAGTATTTGAGGAGGAGCTCAGATCAATTCCAAACAATAAAGCTCCAGGAGTAGATGAGATACCTATTGAACTACTTAAAGCATCTGGAGAAGCTTTAATTAATCAATTATTTGTCTTTGTAAATTGTTGCTATCAAAAAGGAATTTGGCCTGCTGACCATACGACCTCCATAATAATTCCTATACTAAATAAACCTAATTCAACAGAGTGTGAACAGTACAGAACCATAAGCTTAATTTCACATGCATCGAAGATTCTGCTGAAGTTTATTAAAAAGAGATTGCATTTTAAGGTGGAAGAGGCGCGTTGGGAGAGTACCAATTTGGATTTAGAAAAGTAAAGGGTACTAGGAATGCGATTGGCACCCTGAGATTCTTGGCAGAAATAATTATTGACAGGGGGTGCTCCCTCTACATTTGTTTCATTGATTATGAGAAGGCCTTCGACAGAGTGACTTGGACAAAACTTTTTCCAATCCTAGAGAGACTTGGCGTGGATAATAACAGTATCCAGCTTATCAAAAATCTCCATGTAAATCAGGAAGCATTGATTTCAATTCAAGAGGGAATGGCTGATCCAGTCTCAATAAATAAAAGTGTAAGGAAGGGATGCTTGTTGTCACCTGGCCTTTTTGGTATTTATGCCGAAGTTATGATGGATCAGGCCTTGGGCAGCGCCAGCGAAGGAGTTTGGGTTAATGGAGAGAGAATTAAGGCCATTAAGTTTGCTGATGACCAGGCAATTGTTTCAGGATCAGCCAAATCATTTAGAGTGCATATCAAAAATACACAAAAATGTAGATATCTATGGAATGAAGATAAATAAAAATAAGACAAAACTAATGGTAATAGGGAAGGATCCAAAACAGGCTTTTGTTAAAATTGAAGGACAATGCATCGAACAAGTTAAACCATCTTCAGGATCAATGCACCACCACAGACTGTATCCACTTTACAGAACGTGTAAAACAGAATTTACAGACGTTAAAGCGTCATCCTGAAGAACCTTGTGGTCACGTAATTGTATGTGAACTATATGATAGAATTACATGAGATATAAAGTTAAATCATTCCGCTATTTGGGTCAAATTATTACTGAAAATGCGAGATATGAAAAGGAAATAAGAATGAGACTGGGGATTGCAAAAACGGCTTTTAGAGAGAATCAAAGACTACTGGCATCCAAAAATATAGATCTAAAACTGAGGAAGAGAATTTTAAAGGCATATGTTTGGTCAGTAGCTCTCTACGGTTCTGAGACATGGACACTGACCAAGAGGTAAGTGAAGAGGCTGGAGGCATTTGAGATGTGGAGCTATAGAAGAATGGAGAGAATAAGCTGGCTCGATAGAAAGACTAATGAGGAGATCCTGGAGAGAGTGGGAGAATCCAGGAATCTGATCAACATGTTAAAAAGAAGAAGAATGTTATGGATGAGACACACATTGTGCCATGGAGGCCCGATTCTGAAAGTTTTGGAAGGTAAAATTCAAGGCAAGAGAGGAAGAGGATGGCCAAGGAATGGTTTTGCAGCACAATTACTCCAAGACACCAATACTAGGACATACTATGACTTAAAAGAGAACGGCGGAGAATAGAGAGGAATGGAGAGACAGAGTACATCTACTGAACAACCAGTTCTTGGACTGAGTAACCAAGAAGAAAAGAAATAATAAATAGCTGAATAAAGCTCTCATGAAATGTATGTTTTACTGTTAATCTGATTATGCATTTTTTATACTAATGGCACAGCTAAAATCAAACTACTGCTAATCTGCGTGTGCATTTTTTATACTAATGGCATAGTTAAAATCAAAATAACAAAAACTAAAGATTTTGTGTCAAATAAATACCATGTCTTTAAATTTTAAAATAGCATCATATGGCATGGCCTGCGTTAACATTTAAAATTCGCTATTCGGCTCATGCTTCTGGTGGAGTTGCATATGCCCGAGTTATGGGATAGCTGATAACGGTAGTTATTTGTTTTTAAAAGTGTCGCTAGGTGGCAGCACAATCCAGTTTACTCATAGTTCAACGTAGCAGCATTTAGGTATTGCATGAGCACCAAGAGCACCTCGGGACTGTTGTTAAATGACCTCCTTATGGTGGGTCCGAGAGTTCATCAAGAATTGTTCCACATTCTCTTGAGATTTAGATCTTTCTGGGTGGCTTTAAGGGTAGACATGGGGAAAATGTTTAGACAAACAGTTGTGCACCCAGAGAATACTGACTGTCAGATATTCCTCTGGAGAAAAATCTGAAGAGCCTGTACAGACCTTTAAATTGAACAGTCACTTACGGCACTGCGTGTGCCCCATTCTTAGCAAGTAGATCTTTGAAGCAATTGGCTTTGGACAAAGAGGCTGTTTTCCCATGAGCATCCAGAGTGGTTTTGCAAGACTTCTATGTTGATGATCGCATTTCAGGAGCCAATTCACCGTCTCTGAGCTGGAGCTGCAAGAATTATTGAAAAAGGGTGGTTTAACATTGCGTAAGTGGACATTGAGTGCTGCATCTGTTTTATACACTATTACTGATAAGTTCAAGGATTGCAGTGACACCCTGAGAATTGATTGTGACAAATCAATCAAGGTGCTTGGCATTGAGTGGTGTCCAACCAGGGATACCTTCCAATTTTCTGTTGCTACCAACGAGAAGTTGGAGTATAGCAATTTAGCAAGCGAGTCATACTTTCAGAAATTGCGAAGATTTTCGATCCCTTGGGTTGGCTGTCGCCAATAGTAATTAAGGCTAAGATTTTTCTCGAGTTGTAATCTGAGTTGGGACGATGAGCTTTTCCAACAGTACAGGAAGCGTTGGACCAAGTTTCAGTCACAACTTTCCTGTCTGAGAGATCTCAGGATTCCTAGATGTGTGATGACTCCAACTTCTGATTACCTTGAAATTCATGCCTTCTGTGATGCTTCTGAGAAGGCTTACTGTGCAGTGATTTACATTCGTTCAGTGGGTTTGGACTCCTCGGTGCACATATCTTTACTAGCTGCCTAGTCCAGAGTTGCTTCCTTAAAGAAGCAATCGCTGCCTAGGCTGGAGCTTTGCTCTGCCATGTTGTTGGCAAATCTGCTGGAAGCTGTTCTTCTATGTCTCGACATTCCAATCAAGAAGATTTTTGCATAGACAGATTTAAGAGGTACGCTCGCTTGGATTTCGTCGGAACCACAACGCTGGCTTTCTTTTGTAGCTAATTGAGTGGCAAGAATCTCGGAAAAGCGTATTACCTACTGCCAATGGTTTAAGAGTTTCACACACAACAATGTGACTAACCAGCTTAACAACATTTTTTTCAGTGACGAGGTATGGTTTCATTTGAATGGATATGTCAATAGCCAAAACACTCGCATATGGGCTGCAGAGAATCCACACGCATTGCATGAGGTTGGGCTTCACTTTCAGAAAGTTGGAGTGTGGTGCATCCTGTCTAGATGGCGAATTGTAGGGCCATTTTTTTTTCTTTACACAACTGTAAATTCCGCCGTGTATGCACACATTACCAATCAATTTGTAGCGATGCTGGAAGAACACAAACGTTACTGTTGGTTTCAACAAGATGGAGCAACGTGCTACACATCATACGACACAAAATGGAGATCCTCCGCGAGCTATTCCACAATCGATTAATCTCGAAAAACCTTTGGCCACCTCGCTCACCAGACTTGAGTCCTCCACACTTTTATTTGTGGGGCTATCTGAAATACACTTTACCACAACAACCATAAGATGGTACAGGACCTGTGGAACAACATCATTACAGCCATGAGGGACGACATACCAGCCAACACGTTGAAAAGAGTGTCCGCAAGCATGTGTCGTCGGGTGAATTTGTGTCTTCAACAGAATGGTGGACAATTCCAGCATCTATTGTAAAGTGGTTTTCATTACCTGTAAGTATGAGTGTCAATATAACAGTATGTAAAAATAGTTATACATCACTATATTCATGGTAGAAACATCTGAATTCAGAGTTCGGGGACTTTTGAATCACCCTGTATTAGCACATATTGCTGAACAAAGTAGTGAGCCAAGACGTAGAGCAAATGATCTACAAGCTCTTATGCAGCAAGTGTCCTCTTATTTCGGACTGTAACTCTCACTGGATATATTTTCAGTAACAGAATAATGTTCTAAAGAATTGTAGAAAATTACAACAACGGCCAGCAAGACAAATCAAATTATTACACTACTCAAAGAAACACTGCATAAGAAAAAAAAAAAAAAACACTTTCCATGCAATTTATGAAAAAGCATGTGAAACTGCAGAAAAATAACATAGTCTGGAACCCATGTTTCCATGACAAAGAAAAATTCCAAATGATGCAGGAAAGGAAACTAACCATGTATTTGTAACAGCCAAGGATTATTACGGGCAACTGTTTTACGAAGCTCACAACCTCGTGATAAATGAGCTAAATCAAAGATTTTGTAAAGAGACGCTAACTATGTTGGGGGAAATTGAAAAACTTTCAATTTTGGCATTCAACGGCACACAGGGAGATTTACAAATTTCACAGCAGAAAGATCCTTTTCGGCACTTAAGAGACTGAAAACTTACATTCGCTCCACAATGACACAATCCCGACTGAGTCACCTGTTGCTCTTGCACTGTCTTAAAAATACCCTGGACGAAATTTAAAAAAATCTGTCAGAGATAGTGGAAGACTTTATTTTTACAAACAGAAGAAGAAGGGATTACTCTGGCAAATAGTGAAATCGAAATGGGTATGAACGTACTAACTTACTTTTATATCTGATTTAGTGTAAGGAAGTTTTGTTTTAGTGTCTTCACCTCTGCTGTCATTTGATATTTGCCAACTCCCATCTTCTTTTTAACTTGATTTTTATTTCTGTTAAAGAGGGGTTATACGTGAAAAATAAAAAATCTTTCTAAAACTTTGAAGAGGTTCGACATCTTCTAATTAAAATAATATATCATCCATTCAGCCGTGACAACCAGACTATTTTTATTTATTCCTTAAACATTTCCTTTAGTTTGTATATAGCATTGCTATTTAAATATTCTAACAGAATATTTACATAGCAATTTGTCATTTTATATTACGAATGGAAATTTAAGGCCCGGTTAACGAACTTCACTTTCTGCCACCCCTGGCACTGGGATTATTATTATTATTTTTTTTTTTTTATGTGGTGCCTGGAATTTTCAACCTGATTCTGGACCCGTATTTTTATGGCACTGATTCCAGAAATGGCATCCATTTTGCTCTAGTTTTTGAGATATTTTTGGCGTGATTACCGAGTATTATGTTATTTTTCCTGCCAGCATTTGTTACCTGTAAAACATTTGTTTTTGTGGTACATGGAATTTTTGACCTGATTTTGGGTATTTTTGTGCCACTGATTCTGGAAATGGGCCTTTTTGCTCTAGAAGCTCTAGTTTTAGAGATATCGTTGGTGTTAAGACCTAGTATTACTTTATTTTCCCACCAGCATTTGCTACCTGTTCATACACATACCTTTGAATTTTCTGTTGACATCTGTGTTTGCATGTGCACATAACATTTTCAGACGTGTTTTATTTCTGTTTCAGGTGTTGACATGGATTCATCACGAAGAGAATGTGTCAATCATCCAGATGTTTTTTTGTTACATTTGCAGAAAGTACACATTCGCTCAACAGGGACAAGCTATAGTGGACTTTGTGAAAAGAGCTTATTTTGCCCACTTCACAGTAAAACTAGCCTTGGGCACTGAATGTCGTGTGTAAAATGTGTACAGAGCACCTGCTATAGTGGATGAACGGGAAAAGGAAGTGGTACACCAATGGCATGGCACAAACAGAGCAACCACAGTGATGACTGTTACTTTTGTCTGGTGAATATAAAGGGTATCAATAGGAAAAACCGGAGTAAGTGGATGTATCCTGATCTAGCCTCCACTAGTCGCCCTGTTCCACATTCAGAAGAGATACCTGTCCTAACATGTAGCAGACTTCCAGAGGTCTCCAAAGAGTTGGATGACTCGGCTGGTGAGAAAGAAAGCTATGCTGAGCAACATTGTAGAGATTTCCAAGGACCTGAATCAGGTTTCAGTCAAACGGAATTGAACGACCTCATAAGAGACCTAAGTCTTCCAAAGAAGGCAGCTCAATTGTTAGCTTTCAGGCTGGCAGAAAAAAAATGTACTGTACTGGGAACAAAAATCACAGCGTATTGTAACAGAGAAGAGTTTCTGCCATTCTTCACATAAGGAAATTATTTCATTTTTCTGCAGCAATGTGCCATGATTGCTGATGAAATTGGGCGTACGGGAATACACACCCACTGAATGGTGGTTATTCATATATAGCTCCAAACGCCACCTCAAATGTGCACTTCTACATAATAGGAACAGATACAGATCAATCTCAATCGGTTACTTAGCTGGTATGTGGGAAGATCGGGCGACAATAGCCATAGTCCTACAAAAGATAGCATACCGTGATCTTTTGGTCACTCGGTATGCGGAAAGATCGGGCGACAATAGTCACAGTCCTGACGATTATGGGCAAAACACGTAACAATATTAACAAAGAAAGGTAACTTGATCACGCTAGTTATGTTAACTGAAAACTTTTACAAAAAGTTCGTAAGTTGGAAGCTTTCGACATTATCTTAGGTCTTCATCACGCCAATGGTGGACTAAGATTGTTGCCAGATTCTACATTTGAATTTTTCCTATTTTTGTTGCCAAAACTTAGAATTGATCTCCAGATCAACGGAATGTAGCATTAGCCATAGAATTTTAGAACATAGAAAAGATGTTTCGAAAGCCAATCCCAATACTGCCTTGTCTATTTTGACAATGGAAGACACATCTGCAGTTCCCCACTGGAACGAAGCAAAACGAATTGCTTCTTTTGACAATCGTTTTGCCCTCCGTTACCGTGAAAGCATAGAATTATTTTCAACTCAATGACTTGCAACTCTGAATCTCCTCTCTACATTCCGTTGATCTGGAGATCAATTCTAAGTTTTGGCAACAAAAATAGGAAAAATTCAAATGTAGAATCTGGCAACAATCTTAGTCCTCCATTGGCGTGATGAAGACCTAAGATAAGGTCGAAAGCTTCCAACTTACGAACTTTTTGTAAAAGTTTTCAGTTAACGTAACTAGCGTGATCAAGTTACCTTTCTTTGTTAATATTGTTACGTGTTTTGCCCATAATCGTCATGTTTCAAAGCTACGCAACTTCCGGGCATTTTATTTTGGACTGGACGAAAGATTGGATTTCCTTCAGGAAACTTCGGACTCAAGTCACTAATTCTCTTTGCAGTCTTCGTTTTCTTGTTTCCTGCAAGACTTCTGGCATTCTTCCCCAAGCTTTTCAGATCTGCAAACCCATCTTCAAAGGACGGTGCCGTGCGTTACTACAGCAGACCAGCCATAACCTCCTATCTGCCGCTATCCGTGACCTGCGTTCCTCCATTGCTAAAACTGAACTTTCCTGCTACATTAGCTACCAATCACTGGCTGCTACCACTCATCCTGCTTTGCTTGATATTTTCATGATTCGCATCAACCAAACCCTCTCAACAATTGAAGTAAATGAATATGCTCGCCATACAAAGAAATTCAATTTTCTACTCTCCAAGCAAAAAAGTCAAGCAACATCTCCGTCATCAGCCTCTACTGACAAGCCAAAGTATGTAAATCTTTCTTCTGTCACTATTCCTCCTAGCTTGGATAAATTCTTATCATTAGGCCCAAAATTTTCACCTGCTCTTCCTATCAATCTTCGACAAACTGTTTCTGTTATAGAATCAGCCATCCACAGAACTGAGACTGTTCAGCAGCCTATCCTTCGTGCCAACGCTGCTGTTATCTTATCCAAGCAAAATTCTGTGCCAATCAAGTACTCTTCTTCTTGTTTAAAAGAATTCAGGTCATTTATTCAGGAAAATGACCTAGCCGTATGCAAAGCAGATAAAGTTGGTTGCCCAGTCATCATTGGTAAAGAAACTCTAAACCAAAAAGTGCTTTCTTTTCTTACATCTGCTAACTGCATCCCTTTACAGTCAGACACCACCAACTCACTCAAAAACTCAGTTGACAGATTAGCTAAGAAAGAAACTCTTCAATCCTTCCTTGGTGATATATCACCCCCTCCTTACTTTAGAACTCCCAGGCTCTTCCTGCAAGTGAAACTGCATAAAGCTGGTAACCCCATCAGACCTTTAGTGGAATATTCTTTTTCTCCAGCAGTAAACCTTGAAAAGAGATTGGTCCTCAAATGCAAATCCCTCGCAGCCAACCATCCTCATACAGTTGTCTCTACTTCAAACTTCATCCACAACTTTCCTAATTCCTTTTCTCCTTGTGATAATCTGTATACTCTTGATGTAGAATCTTTGTTTCCCTCTGTACCATATTTTGATTCCTACATGCTCCTCATGAAGAAATTGATTCTTCATTTTGAACCCCCCGGTCCTCTTTTCAAAGATCTTTATGATTGTTTCCACACTATTCATCAACACAGTTGTTTTGTTTTCAACAAAATTGTGTATAGGCAACAATCTGGTCTCCCCATGGGCTCACCTCTTTCCCCTCTGCTTGCTGAAATCTACATGCAACATATTGAAGCTTCCATCATTCCTCTACACCCTTTTCAACCTTCCCTACAGCAGACCAGCCATAACCTCCTATCTGCCGCTATCCGTGACCTGCGTTCCTCCATTGCTTAAACTGAACTTTCCTGCTACATTAGCTACCAATCACTGGCTGCTACCACTCATCCTGCTTTGCTTGATATTTTCATGATTCGCATCAACCAAACCCTCTCAACAATTGAAGTAAATGAATATGCTCGCCATACAAAGAAATTCAATTTTCTACTCTCCAAGCAAAAAAGTCAAGCAACATCTCCGTCATCAGCCTCTACTGACAAACCAATATATGTAAATCTTTCTTCTGTCACTATTCCTCCTAGCTTGGATAAATTCTTATCATTAGGCCCAAAATTTTCACCTGCTCTTCCTATCAATCTTCGACAAACTGTTTCTGTTATAGAATCAGCCATCCACAGAACTGAGACTGTTCAGCAGCCTATCCTTCGTGACAACGCTGCTGTTATCTTATCCAAGCAAAATTCTGTGCCAATCAAGTACTCTTCTTCTTGTTTAAAAGAATTCAGGTCATTTATTCAGGAAAATGACCTAGCCGTATGCAAAGCAGATAAAGTTGGTTGCCCAGTCATCATTGGTAAAGAAACTCTAAACCAAAAAGTGCTTTCTTTTCTTACATCTGCTAACTGCATCCCTTTACAGTCAGACACCACCAACTCACTCAAAAACTCAGTTGACAGATTAGCTAAGAAAGAAACTCTTCAATCCTTCCTTGGTGATATATCACCCCCTCCTTACTTTAGAACTCCCAGGCTCTTCCTGCAAGTGAAACTGCATAAAGCTGGTAACCCCATCAGACCTTTAGTGGAATATTCTTTTTCTCCAGCAGTAAACCTTGAAAAGAGATTGGTCCTCAAATGCAAATCCCTCGCAGCCAACCATCCTCATACAGTTGTCTCTACTTCAAACTTCATCCACAACCTTCCTAATTCCTTTTCTCCTTGTGATAATCTGTATACTCTTGATGTAGAATCTTTGTTTCCCTCTGTACCATATTTTGATTCCTACATGCTCCTCATGAAGAAATTGATTCTTCATTTTGAACCCCCGGTCCTCTTATCAAAGATCTTTATGATTGTTTCCACACTATTCATCAACACGGTTGTTTTGTTTTCAACAAAATTGTGTATAGGCAACAATCTGGTCTCCCCATGGGCTCACCTCTTTCCCCTCTGCTTGCTGAAATCTACATGCAACATATTGAAGCTTCCATCATTCCTCTACACCCTTTTCAACCTTCCCTACAGCAGACCAGCCATAACCTCCTATCTGCCGCTATCCGTGACCTGCGTTCCTCCATTGCTAAAACTGAACTTTCCTGCTACATTAGCTACCAATCACTGGCTGCTACCACTCATCCTGCTTTGCTTGATATTTTCATGATTCGCATCAACCAAACCCTCTCAACAATTGAAGTAAATGAATATGCTCGCCATACAAAGAAATTCAATTTTCTACTCTCCAAGCAAAAAAGTCAAGCAACATCTCCGTCATCAGCCTCTACTGACAAGCCAAAGTATGTAAATCTTTCTTCTGTCACTATTCCTCCTAGCTTGGATAAATTCTTATCATTAGGCCCAACATTTTCACCTGCTCTTCCTATCAATCTTCGACAAACTGTTTCTGTTATAGAATCAGCCATCCACAGAACTGAGACTGTTCAGCAGCCTATCCTTCGTGCCAACGCTGCTGTTATCTTATCCAAGCAAAATTCTGTGCCAATCAAGTACTCTTCTTCTTGTTTAAAAGAATTCAGGTCATTTATTCAGGAAAATGACCTAGCCGTATGCAAAGCAGATAAAGTTGGTTGCCCAGTCATCATTGGTAAAGAAACTCTAAACCAAAAAGTGCTTTCTTTTCTTACATCTGCTAACTGCATCCCTTTACAGTCAGACACCACCAACTCACTCAAAAACTCAGTTGACAGATTAGCTAAGAAAGAAACTCTTCAATCCTTCCTTGGTGATATATCACCCCCTCCTTACTTTAGAACTCCCAGGCTCTTCCTGCAAGTGAAACTGCATAAAGCTGGTAACCCCATCAGACCTTTAGTGGAATATTCTTTTTCTCCAGCAGTAAACCTTGAAAAGAGATTGGTCCTCAAATGCAAATCCCTCGCAGCCAACCATCCTCATACAGTTGTCTCTACTTCAAACTTCATCCACAACCTTCCTAATTCCTTTTCTCCTTGTGATAATCTGTATACTCTTGATGTAGAATCTTTGTTTCCCTCTGTACCATATTTTGATTCCTACATGCTCCTCATGAAGAAATTGATTCTTCATTTTGAACCCCCCGGTCCTCTTATCAAAGATCTTTATGATTGTTTCCACACTATTCATCAACACAGTTGTTTTGTTTTCAACAAAATTGTGTATAGGCAACAATCTGGTCTCCCCATGGGCTCACCTCTTTCCCCTCTGCTTGCTGAAATCTACATGCAACATATTGAAGCTTTCATCATTCTTCTACACCCTTTTCAACCTTCCCTACAGCAGACCAGCCATAACCTCCTATCTGCAGCTATCCGTGACCTGCGTTCCTCCATTGCTAAAACTGAACTTTCCTGCTACATTAGCTACCAATCACTGGCTGCTACCACTCATCCTGCTTTGCTTGATATTTTCATGATTCGCATCAACCAAACCCTCTCAACAATTGAAGTAAATGAATATGCTCGCCATACAAAGAAATTCAATTTTCTACTCTCCAAGCAAAAAAGTCAAGCAACATCTCCGTCATCAGCCTCTACTGACAAGCCAAAGTATGTAAATCTTTCTTCTGTCACTATTCCTCCTAGCTTGGATAAATTCTTATCATTAGGCCCAAAATTTTCACCTGCTCTTCCTATCAATCTTCGACAAACTGTTTCTGTTATAGAATCAGCCATCCACAGAACTGAGACTGTTCAGCAGCCTATCCTTCGTGCCAACGCTGCTGTTATCTTATCCAAGCAAAATTCTGTGCCAATCAAGTACTCTTCTTCTTGTTTAAAAGAATTCAGGTCATTTATTCAGGAAAATGACCTAGCCGTATGCAAAGCAGATAAAGTTGGTTGCCCAGTCATCATTGGTAAAGAAACTCTAAACCAAAAAGTGCTTTCTTTTCTTACATCTGCTAACTGCATCCCTTTACAGTCAGACACCACCAACTCACTCAAAAACTCAGTTGACAGATTAGCTAAGAAAGAAACTCTTCAATCCTTCCTTGGTGATATATCACCCCCTCCTTACTTTAGAACTCCCAGGCTCTTCCTGCAAGTGAAACTGCATAAAGCTGGTAACCCCATCAGACCTTTAGTGGAATATTCTTTTTCTCCAGCAGTAAACCTTGAAAAGAGATTGGTCCTCAAATGCAAATCCCTCGCAGCCAACCATCCTCATACAGTTGTCTCTACTTCAAACTTCATCCACAACCTTCCTAATTCCTTTTCTCCTTGTGATAATCTGTATACTCTTGATGTAGAATCTTTGTTTCCCTCTGTACCATATTTTGATTCCTACATGCTCCTCATGAAGAAATTGATTCTTCATTTTGAACCCCCGGTCCTCTTATCAAAGATCTTTATGATTGTTTCCACACTATTCATCAACACAGTTGTTTTGTTTTCAACAAAATTGTGTATAGGCAACAATCTGGTCTCCCCATGGGCTCACCTCTTTCCCCTCTGCTTGCTGAAATCTACATGCAACATATTGAAGCTTCCATCATTCCTCTACACCCTTTTCAACCTTCCCTACAGCAGACCAGCCATAACCTCCTATCTGCCGCTATCCGTGACCTGCGTTCCTCCATTGCTAAAACTGAACTTTCCTGCTACATTAGCTACCAATCACTGGCTGCTACCACTCATCCTGCTTTGCTTGATATTTTCATGATTCGCATCAACCAAACCCTCTCAACAATTGAAGTAAATGAATATGCTCGCCATACAAAGAAATTCAATTTTCTACTCTCCAAGCAAAAAAGTCAAGCAACATCTCCGTCATCAGCCTCTACTGGCAAGCCAAGGTATGTAAATCTTTCTTCTGTCACTATTCCTCCTAGCTTGGATAAATTCTTATCATTAGGCCCAAAATTTTCACCTGCTCTTCCTATCAATCTTCGACAAACTGTTTCTGTTATAGAATCAGCCATCCACAGAACTGAGACTGTTCAGCAGCCTATCCTTCGTGACAACGCTGCTGTTATCTTATCCAAGCAAAATTCTGTGCCAATCAAGTACTCTTCTTCTTGTTTAAAAGAATTCAGGTCATTTATTCAGGAAAATGACCTAGCCGTATGCAAAGCAGATAAAGTTGGTTGCCCAGTCATCATTGGTAAAGAAACTCTAAACCAAAAAGTGCTTTCTTTTCTTACATCTGCTAACTGCATCCCTTTACAGTCAGACACCACCAACTCACTCAAAAACTCAGTTGACAGATTAGCTAAGAAAGAAACTCTTCAATCCTTCCTTGGTGATATATCACCCCCTCCTTACTTTAGAACTCCCAGGCTCTTCCTGCAAGTGAAACTGCATAAAGCTGGTAACCCCATCAGACCTTTAGTGGAATATTCTTTTTCTCCAGCAGTAAACCTTGAAAAGAGATTGGTCCTCAAATGCAAATCCCTCGCAGCCAACCATCCTCATACAGTTGTCTCTACTTCAAACTTCATCCACAACCTTCCTAATTCCTTTTCTCCTTGTGATAATCTGTATACTCTTGATGTAGAATCTTTGTTTCCCTCTGTACCATATTTTGATTCCTACATGCTCCTCATGAAGAAATTGATTCTTCATTTTGAACCCCCCGGTCCTCTTATCAAAGATCTTTATGATTGTTTCCACACTATTCATCAACACAGTTGTTTTGTTTTCAACAAAATTGTGTATAGGCAACAATCTGGTCTCCCCATGGGCTCACCTCTTTCCCCTCTGCTTGCTGAAATCTACATGCAACATATTGAAGCTTTCATCATTCCTCTACACCCTTTTCAACCTTCCCTACAGCAGACCAGCCATAACCTCCTATCTGCAGCTATCCGTGACCTGCGTTCCTCCATTGCTAAAACTGAACTTTCCTGCTACATTAGCTACCAATCACTGGCTGCTACCACTCATCCTGCTTTGCTTGATATTTTCATGATTCGCATCAACCAAACCCTCTCAACAATTGAAGTAAATGAATATGCTCGCCATACAAAGAAATTCAATTTTCTACTCTCCAAGCAAAAAAGTCAAGCAACATCTCCGTCATCAGCCTCTACTGACAAGCCAAAGTATGTAAATCTTTCTTCTGTCACTATTCCTCCTAGCTTGGATAAATTCTTATCATTAGGCCCAAAATTTTCACCTGCTCTTCCTATCAATTTTCGACAAACTGTTTCTGTTATAGAATCAGCCATCCACAGAACTGAGACTGTTCAGCAGCCTATCCTTCGTGCCAACGCTGCTGTTATCTTATCCAAGCAAAATTCTGTGCCAATCAAGTACTCTTCTTCTTGTTTAAAAGAATTCAGGTCATTTATTCAGGAAAATGACCTAGCCGTATGCAAAGCAGATAAAGTTGGTTGCCCAGTCATCATTGGTAAAGAAACTCTAAACCAAAAAGTGCTTTCTTTTCTTACATCTGCTAACTGCATCCCTTTACAGTCAGACACCACCAACTCACTCAAAAACTCAGTTGACAGATTAGCTAAGAAAGAAACTCTTCAATCCTTCCTTGGTGATATATCACCCCCTCCTTACTTTAGAACTCCCAGGCTCTTCCTGCAAGTGAAACTGCATAAAGCTGGTAACCCCATCAGACCTTTAGTGGAATATTCTTTTTCTCCAGCAGTAAACCTTGAAAAGAGATTGGTCCTCAAATGCAAATCCCTCGCAGCCAACCATCCTCATACAGTTGTCTCTACTTCAAACTTCATCCACAACCTTCCTAATTCCTTTTCTCCTTGTGATAATCTGTATACTCTTGATGTAGAATCTTTGTTTCCCTCTGTACCATATTTTGATTCCTACATGCTCCTCATGAAGAAATTGATTCTTCATTTTGAACCCCCGGTCCTCTTATCAAAGATCTTTATGATTGTTTCCACACTATTCATCAACACAGTTGTTTTGTTTTCAACAAAATTGTGTATAGGCAACAATCTGGTCTCCCCATGGGCTCACCTCTTTCCCCTCTGCTTGCTGAAATCTACATGCAACATATTGAAGCTTCCATCATTCCTCTACACCCTTTTCAACCTTCCCTACAGCAGACCAGCCATAACCTCCTATCTGCCGCTATCCGTGACCTGCGTTCCTCCATTGCTAAAACTGAACTTTCCTGCTACATTAGCTACCAATCACTGGCTGCTACCACTCATCCTGCTTTGCTTGATATTTTCATGATTCGCATCAACCAAACCCTCTCAACAATTGAAGTAAATGAATATGCTCGCCATACAAAGAAATTCAATTTTCTACTCTCCAAGCAAAAAAGTCAAGCAACATCTCCGTCATCAGCCTCTACTGGCAAGCCAAAGTATGTAAATCTTTCTTCTGTCACTATTCCTCCTAGCTTGGATAAATTCTTATCATTAGGCCCAAAATTTTCACCTGCTCTTCCTATCAATCTTCGACAAACTGTTTCTGTTATAGAATCAGCCATCCACAGAACTGAGACTGTTCAGCAGCCTATCCTTCGTGACAACGCTGCTGTTATCTTATCCAAGCAAAATTCTGTGCCAATCAAGTACTCTTCTTCTTGTTTAAAAGAATTCAGGTCATTTATTCAGGAAAATGACCTAGCCGTATGCAAAGCAGATAAAGTTGGTTGCCCAGTCATCATTGGTAAAGAAACTCTAAACCAAAAAGTGCTTTCTTTTCTTACATCTGCTAACTGCATCCCTTTACAGTCAGACACCACCAACTCACTCAAAAACTCAGTTGACAGATTAGCTAAGAAAGAAACTCTTCAATCCTTCCTTGGTGATATATCACCCCCTCCTTACTTTAGAACTCCCAGGCTCTTCCTGCAAGTGAAACTGCATAAAGCTGGTAACCCCATCAGACCTTTAGTGGAATATTCTTTTTCTCCAGCAGTAAACCTTGAAAAGAGATTGGTCCTCAAATGCAAATCCCTCGCAGCCAACCATCCTCATACAGTTGTCTCTACTTCAAACTTCATCCACAACCTTCCTAATTCCTTTTCTCCTTGTGATAATCTGTATACTCTTGATGTAGAATCTTTGTTTCCCTCTGTACCATATTTTGATTCCTACATGCTCCTCATGAAGAAATTGATTCTTCATTTTGAACCCCGGTCCTCTTATCAAAGATCTTTATGATTGTTTCCACACTATTCATCAACACAGTTGTTTTGTTTTCAACAAAATTGTGTATAGGCAACAATCTGGTCTCCCCATGGGCTCACCTCTTTCCCCTCTGCTTGCTGAAATCTACATGCAACATATTGAAGCTTCCATCATTCCTCTACACCCTTTTCAACCTTCCCTACAGCAGACCAGCCATAACCTCCTATCTGCCGCTATCCGTGACCTGCGTTCCTCCATTGCTAAAACTGAACTTTCCTGCTACATTAGCTACCAATCACTGGCTGCTACCACTCATCCTGCTTTGCTTGATATTTTCATGATTCGCATCAACCAAACCCTCTCAACAATTGAAGTAAATGAATATGCTCGCCATACAAAGAAATTCAATTTTCTACTCTCCAAGCAAAAAAGTCAAGCAACATCTCCGTCATCAGCCTCTACTGACAAGCCAAAGTATGTAAATCTTTCTTCTGTCACTATTCCTCCTAGCTTGGATAAATTCTTATCATTAGGCCCAACATTTTCACCTGCTCTTCCTATCAATCTTCGACAAACTGTTTCTGTTATAGAATCAGCCATCCACAGAACTGAGACTGTTCAGCAGCCTATCCTTCGTGCCAACGCTGCTGTTATCTTATCCAAGCAAAATTCTGTGCCAATCAAGTACTCTTCTTCTTGTTTAAAAGAATTCAGGTCATTTATTCAGGAAAATGACCTAGCCGTATGCAAAGCAGATAAAGTTGGTTGCCCAGTCATCATTGGTAAAGAAACTCTAAACCAAAAAGTGCTTTCTTTTCTTACATCTGCTAACTGCATCCCTTTACAGTCAGACACCACCAACTCACTCAAAAACTCAGTTGACAGATTAGCTAAGAAAGAAACTCTTCAATCCTTCCTTGGTGATATATCACCCCCTCCTTACTTTAGAACTCCCAGGCTCTTCCTGCAAGTGAAACTGCATAAAGCTGGTAACCCCATCAGACCTTTAGTGGAATATTCTTTTTCTCCAGCAGTAAACCTTGAAAAGAGATTGGTCCTCAAATGCAAATCCCTCGCAGCCAACCATCCTCATACAGTTGTCTCTACTTCAAACTTCATCCACAACCTTCCTAATTCCTTTTCTCCTTGTGATAATCTGTATACTCTTGATGTAGAATCTTTGTTTCCCTCTGTACCATATTTTGATTCCTACATGCTCCTCATGAAGAAATTGATTCTTCATTTTGAACCCCCGGTCCTCTTATCAAAGATCTTTATGATTGTTTCCACACTATTCATCAACACAGTTGTTTTGTTTTCAACAAAATTGTGTATAGGCAACAATCTGGTCTCCCCATGGGCTCACCTCTTTCCCCTCTGCTTGCTGAAATCTACATGCAACATATTGAAGCTTCCATCATTCCTCTACACCCTTTTCATCCTTCCGTATGGTTAAGATATGTAGACGACATTTTCATTAGCTGGCCACATTCCGAGTCTGAACTACAGATACTGATCAACTCCATTACGGAAAAATTTCCTTCCTTTAAGTTCACTATATCTAAGGAAGTAAATCACAAAATTGATTTCCTGGATGTATCTATCTGCAGAAACGCTGATCTCTCCATTACTCGTTCCGTCTATCGAAAACCTTCTGCGGCCACTAACATCATTCCCCACAAATCTTGCACCCTGCACCTCTACAAGCTTGCAGCATTGAAGTCCTACATCCACAGGGCTCATATCATTTGCAACAACCAACTCTCTCTTCAAGAAGAACTCTCCAAAATTTCTACAATAGCCCTCTCCCATGGTTTCCCTGCTGTTACAGTCAACTCCCTCATAAAGAAATATCAAAACCATTCGAAAATCGAATGCCTCCTTCCTCACAAGAAAGAAGACCTGAAATTCTGTGGTTCTGTTCCTTACCATCCTTCCTATGCTTATAAGTTACAGATTCTTTTTAGAAGTTTTGGTTACCATCTTGCCATTAAATCTACTCCAAACATCTTGAAACTTCTACAAAGGGATAGGGACTAAGTTGAAAGCCTGAACCTCCCAGGAGTTTACTGCATTCCTATCTCTTCTTCTACTGGGGATAACTGATACATTGGAAGCACATACAGGAGCATTAGCCATAGAATTTTAGAACATAGAAAAGATGTTTCGAAAGCCAATCCCAATACTGCCTTGTCTATTTTGACAATGGAAGACACATCTGCAGTTCCCCACTGGAACGAAGCAAAACGAATTGCTTCTTTTGACAATCGTTTTGCCCTCCGTTACCGTGAAAGCATAGAATTATTTTCAACTCAATGACTTGCAACTCTGGATCTCCTCTCTACATTCCGTTGATCTGGAGATCAATTCTAAGTTTTGGCAACAAAAATAGGAAAAATTCAAATGTAGAATCTGGCAACAATCTTAGTCCTCCATTGGCGTGATGAAGACCTAAGATAAGGTCGAAAGCTTCCAACTTACGAACTTTTTGTAAAAGTTTTCAGTTAACGTAACTAGCGTGATCAAGTTACCTTTCTTTGTTAGTCACAGTCCTACAGAAGATAGCATACCATGATCACCAATAGGCATCTGTGTGGATTTGAAGATGGTAAATTTTCTCTTAGGGCAGCAGGCTGGGTACACTTAGTACTCATGCTTTGTATGTCCGTGGAACACTTCAACACTGGGTGAGAAGACAGTCGACAAAAAAGGATGAGTTTGGCAAATGGGGTGTGTGGGTGTGGGTGGGGGGTTGCCATTCAACATACTTGTCACCCTGGAAACCAGCCAACATGTGACATTCCCAGTTCGGTGAAGTCCACACATATACAGATGCAATCTAGTTTGGAGAAGTACACAAATATAGTCTTCAATTGAATTCGCCTGTGCACGATCTCAATGAATTATAAGAGCAAGTCAACCATGCTTTGTGTTCCATTCCTCAGCTGGAGAGAAAAATATCACAGAACCTTTGATGGACAGAGAAAAGATCATATTGCCACCTTTGCAGCACATCAAACTTGGTTTGATGAAACAATTTGTAAAGGCACTTACGAGAGATGGAATGTGTTTCAGCTACATATGTAAAAAATTTCCAGAGTTTAGCATGGAGAAAATAAAAGCAGGTATATTTGATGGATCACAAATCCAGGAACTCATGAAATACCAGCGTTTCCAAGACTCAATGGACAATATTGAGGCATGAGCGTGGTCGCCATTTTGTATGGTTGTACAGTGTACACTTGGTTGTAATATGAACATCAAATTGCATTACCTCCACAGTCATTTGGATTGATTTCCATATTGTCTTGGTGATATCAGTGATGAACAAGGGGAGTGATTTCACCAGGAAATAAGGGTCATGGAAGAATGGTACCGCTGGCCATGGAATATGAATATGATGGCGGACTATTGTTCGAGCATCCACCACAAATGTCAAGGAACATCACATTGCAGGAAATAACAGAAATACGGGTTCAGCAATATGTCTCAATGACGAAACTTGTGTGTTGTTGTTCATGTTCTAGGCTTCGTGGGATTTCTCTGAATACATCATATCGTGAGAAGCAGATCTGGTGGACAAAAATTAATGCCATTTTCGGAATCCGAGACCCCAAAATACCCCAAAAAAGGTCAAACATCTTAGGCAACAATAGTTGTGTCTCCAGTGGTTATCAGCCATTGAAACTGTACCTACACTTTTTAGACCAGATTAGAACGCAACTGTGTGAAAGATTTAAAAATCACAATTTAATTCCATCCCTAGAAAAAGGAATTCCAAATAGGTGTGTCACCGTACACTTGAGGATCTGGAAGAGTGCACCACTTTCTACAGCAAAATTCTTCTAGATCCAGCTACATTTTGAGCCGAATTTTCTGTCTGGCCATCTAAATGGCGTGGAGAAACTGAACTACCTAACTCTGCCACTGAAGGGTTTTAAAAGCCAGGTAACATTATTTATGAACATGAGCAAATTGCTGCAAATCCTTGCTAAGCTACCAGTCTCTACAGGAACACCTGAAAGAACATTTTCCAGTTTTAGACGTTTAAAACTGTATTTGCGCAATTCAACCAGCAAAACTCATCTGGATGGGCTGACCTTGATGTCTGTTCATTGAAATACTGAGATAAATTCAGATGCCATCCAATGATTCAGAAAGTCTGTGAAAATTTGTCGCATTTTTTTGTAGTGACATATATTCAACCGTTTTGTGGTTCCTTTATATTATTTCTTCCATTTTTTTTTTTTTTTTTACTGTATCTTTTTTTAAAAATAAAAGCCCCATTTTTTTTTCCACAACTTAATATTTTAGGGTATCATTTTCTTATTAGATTTCAACAGTAAACTGTGTGTTATCGGCCATCAACGCAGGGAATGGCTTTTGATACCAAGAGAAGACTGACCACTGGAAAAGGTTGTGGCACCCGGAAAGAAAAAGGTTTCAATTGGCAGTACAGTAATGACAGGTTTATGGCTGTCATAAACCTGTCATTACTCATGAAGTGGCACTTAATTTCATTCTCTCCCTCTCTCCATCCCTATGAACGTTGCAAGAAGCAAATTAACCACTCAGTACAAGAAAATAAATGAGAACGTCCTCAACTTAAAACATGTACTTTATGCTTTCATCTTGCAATTTGCACCCCCATTTCCTTCTCAAATGACAATACACTAATTGAAGTTCGCTCACTGCTCACCCATGTCAACAGAACACGATAAATAAATAAATAAATAAATAAATAAATAAATAAATAAATAAATAAGCAATCTTAAAAATGCCTTATGATAGATCAATCCGATTAATAAAGTGGCTGTACTTCTATGAATTTGTTATTGTTTCACCAGCGGGTATAGTGAAAAAAAAAATGTCCTTCTGAAGTAAAGGTTATCAAAGTAAATAACAGAAACAATTTGTAAAAAAGAAAAAAGGAAAAAAAGAAAAGAATATAACGGCGGCTCCTGTTGATCTAAAAATTCGGGAGTGGGAGGTGGACCCTAAAAACCCTTCCCCTGGATACGCCCATGAAGAGGACACTTTTGGCAGCTGGGAAAATAAAAATGTGATTTTGGATGATTTTTACATTCAATAAACTTGTCACCCAGAAAACTAGCCAACCTGTGACATTTCTACTACGGTGGAACAGCTCACAGATATAGGATACATCATTGTACTAAGGAAACAACAGAAACTAATTAGCATTGCAATCCCACATGGTGCTGGAACATAAAAGGAGGCTCCTCGTGTGATTGCAAAGCCATGAGTAAAACATCAAAGAATGGTTGTTGGGACAGTGAAAGCAACAGAATGCTTTTGGTAGTGGGAAAATAAAAATGCGACTTCAGATGGTTTTGAAGTACAACACACTTGTCACCCTGGAAACCAGCCAACCTGTGACATTTCTAGTTTGGGGTTGAAATCTACAGATATTCATACAGCACTGTAATAAAGAAATATACAATAGAAACTTGTTAAGAGATGCAAACCAACTTGGTGCTGGAACATAAAAGTAGGCTACTCGTGTGATCGCAAAGCCAAGAGTAAAACATCAAAGAATGGTTGTTCGGACAGTGAAATCAAGGGAATGTTTTCGGTAGTGGGAAAATAAAAATGTGGCTTCAGATAGTTTTGAAGAGCAACACACTTGTCACCCTGTAAACCAGCCAACCTGTGACATTTCTACTTTGGTGGTGAAGTCCACAGGTATGCATACAGCACTGCAATAAAGAAATATACAACAGAAACTAAGATGCAATACCACATGGTGCAGGAACATAAAAGGAGGCTCCTTGTTTGATCGCAAAACCAAGAGTAAAACATCAAAGAATGGTTGTTGGGACAGTGAAATCAAGGAAATATTTTCAGTAGTGGGAAAATAAAAATGCGACTTCAAATGGGTTTGAAGTTCAACACACTTGTCAACCTGGAAACCAGCCAACCTGTGACATTTCTAGTTTGGTGTTGAAATCTATAGATATGCATGCAGCACTGTAATAAAGAAATACACAACAGAAATTTGTTAGAGATGTAATCTAACTTGGAGCTGGAACATAAAAGAGGGCTACTTGTGTGATCCCAAAGCCAAGACTAAGACCACCCAGAATGGGTGTTTCGACTGTGCAAATAATGGGGGGAAAAGGCTGCTTTTGGCAAATTGTGGTGGTGGAGGTGGTGGGGGAGGGGGTATTTCGGATGGTTTTGAAATTGAACACACTTTTTTCCCTGAAAAATAGCCAACCCGTGACATTCCCGGTTCAGTGAAGTCATTCATATACAGATGCAATCTAGTTTAGTGGAGAAGTCCACAGATATCGTCTGCAATTGAATTGGCTTGTGCACAATCTCGAAGAATTATGGGAGCAAGTCAACCATAGGCGACGGAAGGTAGGGAACACTGGGGTCCGGACACCCTGTGGAATTCCATGGCCCCCTCACTACAGGGGGAGGGGGTTCCATGAAATTTCAAATAGTGTAAGTGTACAATTTTGAAAATTGTTTTTGCTTCTCAAATGACAATACACTAATTGAAGTTTGCTCACTCCTCACTCATGTCAACAGACAAACAGGCCACCACATATTGGGATGCAATTGTCAATTCATCTACCTACACCACTTCCTCCCCTTTCCCCCTCCGGCTACTTAGACAGAAAGTGAAACCAGAGCATCGTTTCCCGGGCACTCTATCTCCAGCTCTCCTGGCACCGCTTTGGATCCTGTGGTCTGTGGCGTTTCAAATTTTACATGCAATCACTCACTGCCCTCTCATATTTCTAAACACAACCCGTACCAGTCTGGCATCTTGATGTTAAAGAAACAATAAACTAAGATTCCAACTGACATTTTTTTGTCTCTTTTAACACGACAAATAAATAATTAAATAAATAAGCAATCTCAAAAATGCTTTATGATAGATCAATCTGATTAATAAAGTGGCTGTACTCCTATAATTTTTGTTATTGTTAACCAGCAGGTATAGTGAAAAATAAATGTTTTTTCTGAAGTAAAGGTTATCAAAGTAAATAACAGAAACAATTTATAAAAAAGAAAAAAATGAAAAGAAGATAATGGCGACTCCTGTTAATCTAATAACTTACAATAAACAAGCAAAATAAAATTCGGGGGTGGGAGGTGGACCCTAAAAACCCTTCCCCCTGGATACGCCCATGAAGAGGACACTTTTGGCAGCTGGGAAAATAAAAATGTGATTTTGGATGATTTTTACATTCAATAAACTTGTCACCCAGAAAACTAGCCAGCCTGTGACATTTCTACTATGGTGGAGCAGCCCACAGATATAGGCTACATCATTGTACTAAGGAAACAACAGAAACTAATTAGGATTGCAATCCCACATGGTGCTGGAACAAAAAGAAGGCACCTCGTGTGATCGCAAAGCCAAGAGTAAAACATCAAAGAATGGTTGTTGGGACAGTGAAAGCAACGGAATGCTTTTAGTAGGGGGAAAATAAAAATGCAACTTCAGATGGGTTTGAAGTTCAACACACTTGTCAATCTGGAAACCAGCCAATCTGTGACATTTCTAGTTTGGTGTTGAAATCTACAGATATGCATACAGCACTGTGATGAAGAAATATACAATAGAAACTTGTTAGAGATGCAATCCAACTTGGTGCTGGAACATAAAAGAAGACTACTCGTGTGATCTCAAAGTCAAGAGTAAGACATCAAAGAATGGTAGTTCGGACTGTGAAATCGTGGGAATGCTTTCGGTAGTGGGAAAATAAAAATGTGGCTTCAGATGGTTTTGAAGATCAACACTCTTGTCACCCTGGAAACCAGCCAGCCTGCGGCATTTCTAGTTTGGTGGTGAAATCCTCAGATATGCATACAGTACTGTAATAAAGAAATATGCAACAGAAACTTGTTAAGACGTACAATCCAACTTGGTGTTGGAATATAAAAGCAGTCTATTCATGTGATCTCAGTCAAGAGTAAAACATCAAAGAATGGCTGTTGGGACTGTGAAATTATGGTAAAATCATGCTTTCCGTAGTGGAAAAATAAAAATGTGGCCTCAGATGGTTTTGAAGGTCAACACACGTCACCCTGGAAAATAGCCAACCTGTGATATTCCCAGTTCGGTAAAGTCCATACTTTACAGATGCAATCTAGTTTGGTGGAGAAGTCCACAGATATTGTCTGCAATTGAATTGGCTTGTGCACAATCTCAATGAATTATGGGAGCAAGTCAACCATAGGCGACAGAAGGCAGGGGACACGAGGGTCCGGTCCCCCTCTGGAATTACATGGGCCTCCTCACTAGGGAAGGGGGGGGGGGTCCATGTGATTCGAAACAGTGTAAGTGTACAATTTTGAAAATTGTTTTTGCTTCACAAATGACAATACACTAATTGAAGTTTGCTCACTCCTCACCCATATCAACAGACAAACAGGCCAACATATATTGGGATGTAATTGTAATTCATCTTCTACCTACGCCACTTCCTCCCCATTCCCCCTCCGGCTACTTAGAAAGTGAAACCAGAGCAGCGTTTCCCGGGCAATCTATCTCCAGCTCTCCTGGCACCGCTTTGGACCCTGTGCTCTGTGGAGTTTCAAATTTTACATGCAATCACTCACTGCCCTCTCATATTTCTAAACACAACCCGTCCCAGTCTGGCATCTTGATGTTAAAGAAACAATAAACTAAGATTCCAACTGACATTTTTTTTGTCTCTTGTAACACAACAAATAAATAATTAAATAAATAAGCAATCTCAAAAATGCCTAATGATAGATCAATCCAATTAATAAAGTGGCTGTACTCCTATAATTTTTGTTATTGTTAACCAGCAGGTATAGTGAAAAAAAATGTCTTTCTGAAGTAAAGGTTATCAAAGTAAATAACAGAAACAATTTATAAAAAAGAAAAAAAAATGAAAAGAAGATAATGGCGACTCCTGTTAATCTAATAACTTACAATAAACAAGCAAAATAAAATTTCGGGGTGGGAGGTGGACCCTAAAAATCCTTCCCCCTGGATACGCCCATGAAGAGGACACTTTTGGCAGCTGGGAAAATAAAAATGTGATTTTGGATGATTTTTACATTCAATAAACTTGTCACCCAGAAAACTAGCCAACCTGTGACATTTCTACTACGGTGGAACAGCTCACAGATATAGGCAACATCATTGTACTAAGGAAACAACAGAAACTAATTAGGATTGCAATCCCACATGGTGCTGGAACATAAAAGGAGGCTCCTCGTGTGATCGCAAAAGCAAGAGTAAAACATCAGAGAATGGTTGTTGGGACAGTGAAATCAAGGGAATATTTTCGGTAGTGGGAAAATAAAAATGCGACTTCAGATGGGTTTGAAGTTCAACACACTTGTCAACCTGGAAACCAGCCAACCTGTGACATTTCTAGTTTGGTGTTGAAATCTACAGATGTGCATACAGCACTGTAATGAAGAAATATACAATAGAAACTTGTTAGAGATGCAATCCAACTTGGTGTTGGAACATAAAAGAAGGCTACTGGTGTGATCTCAAAGTCAAGAGTAAGACATCAAAGAATGGTAGTTGGGACTGTAAAATCGTGGGAATGCTTTCGGTGGTGGGAAAATAAAAATGTGGCTTCAGATAGTTTTGAAGTACAACACACTTGTAACCCTGGAAACCAGCCAACCTGTGACATTTCTAGTTTGGTGGTGAAATCCACAGATATGCATATAGCACTGTAATAAAGAAATACAAAAGAAATTTGTTAGAGATGTAATGCAACTTGGAGCTAGAACATAAAAGAAGGCTACTTGTGTGATCTCAAAGTCAAGAGTAAGACAACCCAGAATGGTTGTTCGGACTGTGCAAGTAATGGGACAAAAAAGATGCTTTTGGCAAATGGTGGTGGAGGCGGTTGGGGGTTGGGGGGGGGGTTATGATTTCAGATGGTTTTGAAATTCAACACACTTGTCTCCTTGGAAAATAGCCAACCTGTGATATTCCCAGTTCGGTGAAGTCCATACATATACAGATGCAATCTAGTTTGGTGGAGAAGTCCACATATATTGTCTGCTATTGAATTGGCTTGTGCACAATCTCAATGAATTATGGGAGCAAGTCAACCATAGGTGACGGTAGGTTGTGGACACGGTGGTCAGGACTCTCTCTGGAATTTCATGGTCCCCCTCACTAGAGGGTGGGGGGGGGGGTTCCATGAAATTCCAAACAGTGTAAGTGTAGAATTTTGAAAATTGTTTTTGCTTCTCAAATGACAATACACTAATTGAAGTTTGCTCACTCCTCACATATATCAACAGACAAACAGGCCAACACATATTGGGATGGCCCGCACGGGGATAACTGGTTTACCAGTTATTTGGGAGCGGCGCCCCCACGGCCCGAGCTGACCTTGTGACGGATCATTTTGTCGTTACGACTAGAACGATTACATCACCGAAGGGACAGCTGTTCATCCAGCTGATGGGGATGGCGTCCCCACGGCCCGAGCCGACATGTACTAGATGTGAATTTTCACTTTTTTGTTTTTTCACTTGACACGCTCCCGCCTCAGTTGTAGGTTGCTGAGGTTGTGATTATGCGCCAGCTCCGGATTTTAGTTTCTCGTTTTCTTTCCTGTCTTCTCCATTTCATGTTCCTTTCTTTGTTTTTCCGAGCTGGTTAGCTAGACCTGCCTGCACGTTTGCCGTGTGCGGTGACCCGTAAGGTGGAAAAGGGGATGCTGGAGGCTGAGGTTTCTGGAGGCCTGGGTGTTGTTGTCGCCAGTTGCCAACACTCCTCTTTGCCCCCTGCTTCACCCTAAACGGGCGGCTGGGAACTAACCCACTCCTAGTCAATGAGGTCTGTGGCCGAGTGGAGCCCAGACCTCTAACGGCTTGTCGTCTCGTACGACAGGGTGAGTCTGGGGATAGGGTGGGCATGCCAAAGGGGTGTTCCCCAGGCATGGGAAAGTCTGGGTGCTCGCCGAGCGCATGTCTGCCCTATCAACTTGCTATATCCGCTTGCTATCCCTAGAGCCGTGTCCTGCGTCCACTTGGGCTTGCGGACCTCCGGTTCTCCCTTGTTGGGCTCGATTGTGGGTGGGGAAGTCGGCGGATGAATCCTTTCAATTTTTTCATGGCTCTCAATGAAATTTCCCATGAACCCAAAACTAAAAGAAGTATGGAGGAAGGTTCAGGTCCTTCCGCCAAAAAATTTGTCGCTGATGTTTCCAATGCTAGATTCTTTTTTTGTGCACTCATTGGACCCTTCAAAGCCTTTGAGTGCCAAAAGTCCATTTTGGATCCATAAAGCACTGCAATCAATTGCAAGCTCTCCTAAAAGCGTAAAGAAGCTCCAGTCTGGAGATCTTCTTGTTGAGATGTCTACTGTGGCCTACAGTTCCACACTTATCAACACCAGCATGCTGCTTGAGACTCCGGTCAAAATAACACCACACTACCTAAATTCATCTCGAGGTGTTGTCTCCTCTCGGGATCTTATTGATTGCACTGAGGAGGAACTTCTCGAAGAACTGAGGAGCCAACATGTTACGGGTGTGCGGCGTATTTCTTTCAGGAGGAATGGGCAGTTTGTCCCATCCTGGAACATTATCTTGACATTCAACTGCCCTTCCCTGCCTACATCCATCAAGGCAGGTTATCTCCACCTCGAGGTACGACCGTACATTCCTAACCCGTTGAGATGTTTTAGGTGCCAGTCGTACGGCCACTCTCAGCAGTCATGTAGGAGTACTCCTAGGTGTGGACGCTGTGGTGCCACAGAGCATCTACTCTCAGAATGCGTGGCCGAGGCCGAGTTTTGTGTGAACTGCAAGGGTTCACACCCAGCATCAGCCAAAGATTGTCCCAAGTAGAAGGAGGAGAAGGAAATCCAAAGGCTCAAAACGGTGGAAAATATTTCCTATCCTGAGGCCAGAAGAAGAGTGGTTCCCGTTACATCTGATCGGCGATCATACGCTTCAGTGGTGGTTGCCAAATCTACGGTTGGCATTCAGACCGACGCTCAGATCTCCCCTAACTGTCCATTCAATATGGAGGAAATCATCGCAGCCGGACTGGAGGCACTCCAGTCGCGAGCTAGGAGTCTGAAAGCGGCACCCGCCACTTCACCGAAGCAGACTCACTCCAACACCAGCAAGGGCACTCAGTCCACTTCTTCTGGCAAAAACGCCAACACTAACACCAACACCAAGGTCAAGGATAAGAAGAGCATTTCTTCTCCTTCAAAGTCTCAGCCAAACAATCAACGGCGAGCAAATCCCGCCAAGACACTTGGGACAAAGCATTCACCAATCTTGGCCCCTGGTCACACACCACCAAATCTGGGGGAACGCTCACCAGAGGAAATGGAGGCTGACCAAGTTTAATCATTTCCTTTTTCATTTCATTTTTACCCATGGGTTCAATAATTCAGTGGAACTGCCGAGGTTTTCGCACCAGTTTTGATGACGTGAAACATCTGCTTTATTTGTACTCTCCGGTGTGCCTTTGTCTTCAGGAGACAAAGCTTAAACCATCGGACCTGCTTTCAGTTCGAGGCTACAGTGCATTTCGGACAGACCACTCGTCTGGAAATATAGCCTGTGGGGGTGTCGCTATTCTCTTTCCTCACAGGGTTCCGGTATCTTCCGTTGCGGTTTCCACAACTGTGCAGGCCGTGGCGGTTCGTATTTCTATGCCTGTGCCTCTTACTGTTTGCAGTGTTTATCTACCACCGGATGAGGATGTTAGCGTCTCTGTTCTGGAGAGCTTGATTGATCAGCTGCCCTCTCCCTTCCTTCTTTTGGGTGACTTTAATGCTCATCATCCTTTGTGGGGTAGTGTCAGCGCCAGCGCTAGAGGTCGTCGCATAGAGTCTCTTCTGTGCTCGGCCTCTGTGTGCCTTTTAAACACCGGTGCTGACACTTACTTCCATGAGCCGACAAGATCTTTCAGTGCGATCGATTTGACCTTGGGTTCACCATCGATCATTGCTGACTGGTCGTGGACGGTGTGTAAGGATCTCCACGGGAGCGACCACTTCCCAATCGTCCTCTGGCACCATGCAAACGTGCAATATTCTGCCTCCCGCCCACCTCGATGGAGGATGGATTGTGCCAGATGGGAGGTCTTCACATCGTCCGCGGTGATATCTTCTGAAATGGTGACCCAAGAGTCAATCGACGCAGCTGTACTTAAAGTCACAACTTGTATTCTTCAGGCAGCTGATCTTTCAATTCGTAAGACATCTACGAAGCTCCCCAGAATTCCGAAACCTTGGTGGAACCCTAAATGCGCAGCGGCTAGGAGAGCTCAACACAAGGCCTGGTCTACTTTTCGGCGTTATCCAACCGAGGCTAATCTCGTTGCTTTTAAACGTGCTAAATCCTATGCTCGGTTGGTGCGTCGACGTAGCAAGAGGGAGTCTTGGATCCAGTATGTATCATCTCTTACCTCACGTGCCAATTCGAAAACTGTGTGGGAAAGGATTCGTAAGATCCGGGGAACCTACAGTTCACACCAGATTGCCATTCTCGAGAGTAACGGCTGCACATATGCTGACGTCGGGGAGATTGCAGACTGTCTGGGGAGGCGTTTGCCTCCGTTTCGAGTGATCTGGCGTATCCGGCCTCCTTTCATAGGATTCAGTCCTCCGCGGAACGCCAGAGAATCTCTTTTGCGCCGTATACCGACACTGGTTATAACTCCCCCTTCAGCATGTGTGAACTTCGGGTGGCTCTGCATCGGTCCGGGGCTACTTCTGTCGGTCCCGATGACATCCACTACGACATGCTCCGTCATCTCTCCCAGTCGTCTCTCGAGAACCTTTTAATCTTATACAACCGCATCTGGTTAGAACACAGTTTCCCGGAGTCTTGGCGAAAGGCTTTTGTTCTACCTTTTCCGAAGCCTGGCAAGGATCCTAAGTCTCCCTCTAGTTATCGCCCAATTGCTCTCACTAGCTGTCTGTGTAAAGTTCTCGAACGCATGGTTAACTCACGATTAATTCATTTTTTAGAACATCATCAATTACTTTCACCATCACAAAGCGGTTTTCGGCGTCATCGTTCACCTCACGATCATCTCCTGCACCTTGAGACATCTGTGCGCGAGGCGTTCGTGCGTAGGCAGCACCTGGTTTCTGTATTCTTTGACATCGAGAAAGCCTATGATCGTGCGTGGCGGCACGGGATTATCCGTGACCTCCACGCATGCGGATTGCGAGGGAATCTTCCGACCTTTATTGTAAATTTTCTTCGCAATCGGGTGTTCCAGGTGCGCCTGGGTACGACGCTATCTGCAACATTCCATCAAGAACAAGGTGTTCCTCAAGGTTGCATTTTATCTGTCACATTGTTCATCCTTCGCATTAATTGTCTCCTCACAAATCTTCCTCCTGCGGTTTCGGCTACTGTGTATGTCGATGACTTGCACATCTTCTGCTCGTCATCGAGCATGCGTTTCATTGAAAGGCAGTTGCAGTCTAGTATTAATCAGATTTTTAAAGCGGCAAATAGCAATGGTTTCGTTCTTTCTCCCGACAAGACAGCGTGTGTTCATTTCTGCCGGAGGCGTGGCCTCCATCCTGACCCCGAGCTGTATTTGGACCGTGCAGCCATTCCAGTTTTGCCGGAGACCAAGTTCCTTGGACTGACCGTCGACCGTGCGCTTACGTTCCGTGTGCACGTTCGGCGGCTCAAGATTTCCTGTCTGCGTGCTCTTTCTATTCTAAAAATCCTTTCGAGAGTTTCGTGGGGCGCAGACAGGATCTCTTTGTTTCGCATTTACCACTCCTTAATTCGGTCGAAACTGGATTACGGCTGTATCGTGTATGGCTCGGCTCGTCCTTCCGTTCTCCGGCCTTTGGACGCTGTTCATCATCAGGCACTGCGTCTTTGTACGGGAGCATTTCGAACATCTCCGATTCCCAGCCTTTACGCTGATGCGAACGAACCATCGCTTGAATTACGCCGTCTGCGGCTGTCTGTCCACTTTTACTTAAAACTTCGGTCTCTTCCAGACCATCCTTTGTACGGTGCAGTTTTCCATCCTCAGCATGCTCGTTTATTTGCGAACCGGCCCTCGTGCGTTCCAACCTTCGGTCTTCGTATGGCGGCCGTAGCTCGTGATGCAGGGCTCGACTTGTCGCTTGTTGCAGCGATCAGGGGCTTTGGGGATCCTCCATGGCACCCACTTGGTGTCATGGTTGATACCACCTTTACGTCTTTCGACAAATCCTCAACCCCTGCGTCAGTGTACCAGCAGCTCTTCGCTGAGCATCGTGCCCTCAAATCTGAATACACTCCCATTTTCACTGATGGCTCCAAGATGCATGGAGTCGTTGGATCCGCAGCTGTCTGTGTTGATGACGTGTCAGTAGCGCGGATCCCAGCTGAGGCCACGGTGTTTTCGGCGGAGATGCATGCTGTGTATCTTGCACTTCTTCATGTTCAGTCGAGTTCTCATCATAGTGCTATGGTCTATACGGATTCATTAAGTGTCCTGCAGTCTTTGTCATCGCTGGACTATTGTAATCATCCTTTTCTTTTGAACGTACGAGGGCTTCTTCGTTCCTTGCTCGAGGCCGGTGTCCAGATTCAATTCGTCTGGATTCCTGGGCATGTTGGAATCTCGGGTAACGAGTGTGCTGATGCGGCCGCGAGATCTGCTTCCTCTTTGGTCGTCACACCCTTGCCACTGTTTCATCGCAATTTTCGATTTCTTGTTCGTGATCATATCAAACGAACGTGGCAGGGTCTGTGGGACCAACAGGTTGAAAATAAACTGCATCGTATCAAACCTATTCTCGAAATCTGGAACTCCTCATCTCGTCGGAACCGCAGGGAGGAAGTGGTGCTTGCGTGTCTCCGCATTGGGCATTGTCGTTTCACTCACCGCTTTTTGCTGTGTGGCGACACTGCGCCGATGTGTGAGGCGTGCAACTGCCGACTCACCTTCACTCATCTTTTGTGTACCTGTGTTCGTTTTCGTGATGTACGTTTTCATTTCTTTCATTCTCATTTGTTGAACGAGGCATATGTACGAGGCATATGTACGAGGCATTTGAGGCATATGTAATGTTATAATACCGAATGGCTGTTTCCCTCCTAAGTGTAATTAGGCGTTCACATATAACTAGCTTATCAGATCTTAAACGTGAAAAATTTTCAGACACAGAGTAGACATGAGAAATCTTCAGAGACACTATTCAATTCATTTATAAGTCTTACGGTGGTCGGATGATGATAATGCACCGGTGGCGCCATCTACTGTACTCTAATCTCACTACAAACTGTTCTGTCAAAGTCGCTAGACTTGCTCTCATTCCTTCCGCTTCTGTGTCCTGCCCAAAAGGCGATCTTGCTGTAGGTGGCTGGGACCTAAATTCTACTCACTGTGGACGGAAGTCCCACAAGAAAATGACAAATACTGTGGTGGTGACTTTTCGGTAACCGTGATCAAATCACAGGTAGAGAAATAACGCTCATCTCTAGTATGTAGTACTGTACGTACGCATTTTTCAAGAATTCCACAACTAACTGAAATATTGTATGGTAATTTCAACTAAACGCAAGTATTATGTACTTCTCAACATTAAACAGTGTATGTGCTATATTTGATAAAGAAATTTATTTTTTGAATGATTTCCTTGATATTTTGGGTCTTTCCTGGATTATACGAGTAACGGCTATAACTAGCAATTTGTTCGATCCCGAACAGCTCATCTTAACAGTGTTCGACTGTAGTTTTGTTTCATATTGAAAATTGAGGGGAACTTTCCAAAACTAGAAGTCGGATGGAACAAAGTTTTCTCTCATAATCGCCCCCTTCCCGCTATGTTCTCACTCTTTTTTGTTGTTAAACATCCTCCCGTCCCATAAGTTTTTTTGCATTTAAGCTTGATAAGGCAGGAGGAAATACCCAATCCCAAAAACAGAAGTGACAAATTTGGAAAAATTAATGTATTATTTACAAATTTCGGATTTCCTGTCTGTCAAGCTTTGTGAAGTTCTAAACGCACATGACTGATGAAAACTGGTGGAAGTTCCGAACTTCAATCTCACAATGTTACCTATCATGCCCTCACCAGGGGAATCAACTTTGTGTTTTCCACATGCTAAGTTTGTTTTATTAGTGTCCTTGTTTGTTGTGACGTTTTGTTGTGGTGCATATCTTTTTTCACAAAGAGATGGATCGTTTCATAAAAAAGCATTAATGTGTGCTGCACAATAATACGAGTTACTACTGACAAGGCTCTTGCCAACGTTGGCAGGTATGCACCTGGGAAGTAAGATTTTATTTCTGTAAGACGAGGAACAGCACAATTCACATTGAGAAAAGACTTGTGCTGAGCAATCTCAAGGAAGTGTTCCAATTATTCAAACAGAAGTATCCAACATAAAGTATTGGGTTTTCCACATTTGCTGACCTCCGTCCAAGACACAGTGTTTTGGTAGGTGGAAGTGGTACTCACTCTTTTATGTGTATGTTCCGTTCATCAGAATGTGAAGTTGATTGTGATAGGAGCAATTGTCAGACAATTGATTAAATTTGAAGAAACTACTTTAAAATCTTACTTACAAGGATTGCATTCCAGCAATGGTATACACTATATTGACAAAAGTCACCGGACACCCCTTCAAAAGCAAAAGAATGAATCCGCTGCATTGTTAAGATGTGCAGTACAGCTGCAAGAGCTATAAAAACAAACCTGCAGCTGACCGCAGTCATATAGCACTGTGAGGTTGAGCGAAAATGTTGTGGCAGGAGAGAACTGATTTGGAGAAAGGAAAGATTGCTGGATTTTATATTAGTGGGCTGTCCATAAGAGAAACCGAGAGGCATTTATACATACCCAAGTCAACTGTTTTGGGTGTACTGAATAAGTGGAAGACGCATACATGCCTGAAGCAGCAAAACATACCGGCAGACCAAAGAAAATCAATGATAGAGGGCGTTGAAGCCTCAGGAGAGTCGTTACAGCTAATTAACGGGGTACTGCACAAGACCTCAATGTACAGGTGAGTAAAAATGCTGGAACCTCATAATGTACATGTCCTATTTGCACAGAACTTCATTCCATTGGTTACCGTTGTCGTGTGGCTGCTCATAAGCCCATCTCCTCTTGGAATGTTACTCGCCATTTAGCATGGTGTAAAGAACATTTATCGTGGACTGCAGATCAATGGAAACGGGTCCTATGGACTGACGAATCCAGATACATGATCCATCAGTCTGATGGCTGTGCGTGGGTATGGCAACAGCCGGGGGAACGCTATTTACCACAGTGTACTGTTTCTACAGTCAAGTTTGGAACTGGAAGTGTACTCGTGGGGGGGTGTTTTTCGTGGTATGGTCCCGACCCATTGGTTATCGTGGATAAACCTGTTAACCAGCACGTCTACCTCGATATTCTGGACAATTATGCCGTACCTACTCTGTGGCAATACTATGGAACTGAGCCTTGTTGGTACCAGCAGGATAATGCACCGAGCCATTAAGCAAGGACTGTTACGGTGTGGTTTGACCATAATTCTGTATCGTGTGTGGACTGGCCAGCACAGAGCCCTGATCTTAATCCCATAGAGCACCTATGGGATGAATTAGAGCGCCACATAAGGAGTTTGAAACCAAGGCCTACTACTAAGCAACAGTTAGTGGCAGCATTATGTACTGAATGGAAGCGCATACCTATCAATGTGTTTCAAATCCTTGTCGAAAGCCATGTCTCGAAGGGTCAATGCATGCATAAAGGCCAAAGGTGGATCGACACCGTACTAATGTATGTCAATAAATCGTATGTTGTGTTTCTTTTCTAGGTGTCCAGTAACTTTTGTCAATAGTGTATAATCCTGCTCGGCCTCAATGCTTTTTGGGAGAAAGCGACAACTGTCCACTGAAAAGTCACATACAAGAGCGAATAAGGCACACAATGGATGACAATATCATTAATTCAATAGTTTTCAAGCAATGTGTATCTGCAGACAGAACTGCATTAGAAACAGTTGCAAAACCTGTGGATTAATTTACTGACGTCTTGACAGACAAACATGGAAAAATTAAAGTTGTATTCCTTTATTGCTTCTCAGCAAACATTTCAAGACGGCATAAAGTCAGTAGCAAAATAGTGAGTTTCTTGTCATTTGTGACTTTTCAGAGAACTAAAGTAGCAGCCATCGAAATTGCATCACATATGAGATATATCAAAAGACAGTCAATAGATGTGCAAAGTAGTATATTTAAGCCATGATCGCAATATGTAATGATATTATATGTACATGGTGACTATACATCCCTAACTTTTCGGGACAGTCCTGAATTTCAGAGGTCTGTCTCGGTGTCCCGAAAAATAACACAAAATCATGAGTCATCCTGATTTGATTATTCACATATGAGGCGTGATCAAATAAAACCTGTTCAAGTGGCTTTATGAAGATAAACGAAAAGGCATATTTGATAATAAAGGGCATTTTCGATTAATTTCTGGGAATCAGACAAATCGTCAATGATAATTAAGTGTGTTAAAGCCTTGTTGATCTTCCAACTAAATCAACTGGAATCTTCAATAGAAATTAATGAAAAAAATAAAATAAAAAAAAAAGTTGTCTTCGTCAGAGAAGTACGATTGGAACACACCATCAACGTCATCAATCACTTCAACGTCAAACTTAAAATAAAATGGATTGAGTACTTCCTACAAACTTTAATGAAATTAATTTTTATAAGTAATCATTTTGATTCAATTCACCTATGATTATTATTTTTTACTGTTCATTTTAAAGGCAAATACATGTAGTAACAAAAGTCAAGTGTGCTGTATTTCAACCCCTACCTCAACAGGACAGGAGGTATTTTCAACCACTTGACATGACCCATTAATCTGTCCCGAATTCAGAGTTATGGTCACTGTACATGTGTAATATAGAGATCTGGTTCTCACACTTTTCTGGAACTAGAAACAGAAAGCCATGATTCCCACTCTTCACAAGCTTTTGATTTGGTCAAAAGTAAAAGAAAGTGTGTCACCTGGAATTCAGGTGATAAGAATGTTACGTTTTCCTTTAAATACCGCTCTTAGCAGATGCAAGTTTTACTTTGCTTTTAGTATCCTTTTGTTATTTTACTTAATTAGCAAATAATTATGCTAAAAAGTAAAAACAATTAGATAAAATACAAAATATGAAATAAAAAGGGGGAACATTATTGTGGTCACCAGCTAATATCCAGAGTAACCACAGAGTGCATCACGGATAGCAGCTAGACGGGCTGGGAGTAACTCAATAAGGTGCTGGAAGGATACCACTGTAATGTTTTTGAAGATTCAACCAACAGGTTGCAAAATGTATCTTGTTTGATCACCAAGAACTTTTCTTCATTGAATAAATCAGCTATTTGTTCCACAACACAGGCTTATCAATACCGTTAAGGAGCACTGCTGCAAGAACATGCTTTTCACAGTTCTGGAAGAAGAAAGACAAAGGTTCATAGCATAGGTAGGCCTACAAAACATAACATGAAAAGTTATTTCTCATTTCGTGGGATCCTAATACTTCATAGGGCCACCTCTATCTAGTTTTAAAAACAGATTTGCAGCACTCCAGCATGGAGTGGATGAGTTTCATCAAACATTTTGTACTAAATCCTGATACCAAACTCTTGTAATAAATTCCTGCAGTTGTTACTTATTGTCACGCCTCTGCACTGCAGCTGTTTTGGCTATTATGTACCAGTAGTTAGTTCTCAATAGGGTTTAGGTTAAGACTGTTACCTTGCCAAGTTAGACACCTGACCTTGGCCTCTTGTAGGGAATTTTTGACTTACACACAAATATTGGGTATCGGGTTAAGTGAAAATAATGCTAACAAACCCATACAAACATTACTTGTGAAAATTTTCTCACCTTTCTGGCATGGTGCAGTCATCCTGGAAGATGCAGGATTCAGTGTCACTCAAATTGTTTCTAGATTGTTGGAATTAGCTGGGCAGATAAGATGTTTTTTGCAGCACTCTGCCTTCACTGACCCATTTATAAAGTGTAATCTGCTGACACGTTTATTAGATATGCATCCCCACCAGATCTTGATTTTTTTTATTTTTTTTAGCAGTAGCAACATTTGCTAGTGGCCTTATTTTTTACTAGCAAATTGCATTATCTACTAGCAAAAGTTTATTAACATTATGCAAAAGAAACTTTAACATGTCCCTTTCCATTAGTCAACCATGACAAATTTTGATTTCCCCCCTGTAACTGTCACATTGTAATGCTGCAAAGATTACAAATATTTAGATATATAAATTCAGGTTAAAACATCTATAGCGGAAGCCACAGTTGTTCCTAATTCAAATGCAAATATTAAAAAAACATTTTTTTATTTAACTTTATTCACAAAATTCAAGAACACTATTCAAAATCGTAAGTTATTTTTACGATCTGGGTTTCAGGTCTTTTTTTCATACCACTTGAAAACAGCAGGCCTGGGGTCAAACTTGTCTTCGGACAAACCTTCAGCCTCAACACTCATGAGAACAGTCAATATTGGCAAGTTTAAACTAGTCCTCCAATCAGTTTGAATTCTTTTCATGAAACTGAACCCAACCTCACATGCAGAAGTAGATAAGGGAAATATACTGGATATTTCTACTAAAGCCAAAATGTTTTTATAATGTTTGTACTTTTCAAGAAACATTCGTTTCAAGAAAGCAGTTGTTCCTTTTTGTATGTGTCTAAAATACTTCACACGCGCAATGCAGTGCATTACAGCTCCCAGTGAAACATTCACAATTTTTCCACTAGCAACTTTTGCTAGAACCACTTTTTATCACCCGCAAAATGCATTTGCTTGCAAGCAATTTGCTACTAACTACCAATCGAAATCGAGCCCTGGTTCCCACACCATTTCGCTCGCCGGAAATTTTACTGTCTGCACCAAGCAATCACTGGTAAAGGCCTCGCCTTTTCTACGCCTAACATTGGGTTTGCCATCAGACCCGTGCAGGTTAAATTTTTGATTCATCCAAAAACATAGCAGAATCCCACATGTGCATGGTCTACTACGCAAGCTCTTTAGCCCAAATAAGCCATTGTCTGCACATTTTACTAGTTAGTAATGGCTTTTTACGTAGACGGTAAGCTTTGAGGCTCATTTTGCACAGACAACATCACATAGTTCGTGCACTCCCTTTTACGCCTGTCTGCTGTTTCCACCGTACCTTCAGTTCGGACAAACTAACTACATGTTCTTGCAGGCTGAGACGCTTCAGAATTCTATCCTGGCATGACATACTCACGTTTACCTCCTGATCCGGCTTTTCTTCCCAGGTTGTCATTTCACGTATCCTTTGTAAGAAACGCACAATTGTTGATTGATGACAACAAACTCTTTGAGGTATTTCACGCAAGGATAAACCTTCACAATTCAAAGCAACAAGTACGTACCTTTAACGCGGTGTTAATGGTTGAAAACTTTCTATTTTGTTTAATAGCAAACCACCTTCACATGTGGTTTCATACCAATAGATGATGCAATCAGGGGTGCAGAAAATTTTCAGGGCCCAATATTTCCCCAGAACAAAATTTTTTTTCTGTCTGAAATTTCCCCCAAAACTATAGCGGACTTTCATACAAGTTTAAGCGATTATGGAGGATATATTGATGATTAAGAATGTTACTTAAAGCTTATTACTTAAAAATTTGGAAGAGAAAAAAACAAAACAAAAAAAACTAATATTTTATTTAGATTCAAAATGAAAAACAACAAAACAATAAAACCTGATATTTATTTTAGATTCAAAACGTAAAAAAAAAAAAAACCCTAATATATCAATAAAAGGATGACTTCGCACAACTCGTCAAATGAAATGAGAAAACTCACCATCTATGTACGATATTTAATGAAAATACGAAATATATATACAGTTAAAATACCCCACTAGTACTTTCAGGGTAACATTTACCCCATCATCAGGTGGAACAGAGGCAATGTAGTATTCCTTTATATATTAGTGCAACAATGCGTTATGGGTATAAGTCAGAAGTCGCATGGGTCGACCGTTGCCATTATAACAGTGTGAAGAGTATAATTTCACAAGTTATTAGTTTAGCATATCAAAAACAAGGATGCGTTATAAATACAAAGTTATGATCAATTTATATATTCTTGGAATTTGTAAATATATATTACTATAATTTAAAGTTCAGGTTTGTAATACGTTCTTTCCAAATTCTTGATATGTCCACAGGCAAGTAGTCATTGCAGCATTTATCCCCTAAAGCTTCGATGTACATACTGTGGCTGAATCATTCTGATCCTTTCTATTGCCCTAGTGGAGCTTTTAATGGAATACGGGAGCTCACTGCTAACTTAGAGAAATATAGGGCAAGAGCTTTTTCAAGCGGTCGGGTAGGGCTAACATAGCACGCGACCAAAGGCCTAATAGATAGCCCCTTTTTATTATACGCCCAAAGATATCGGGCACACGACAACCAGGTGGGGGAATAACATGGATACCCCAGAATGATGATTAATAGATTATACACTAGAATATCAAGTAAACTAACTATTAATCTGAAGCCAGACACAAAGCCTAATAAACGATTCGTAGGAGCATTGGACCAGCACCCCTATATCACTAACACACTATCTCGTATCTGTTCAAAACACAATATACAATTTGGCACCCGCTCGAAGAACCTCCTATCATCAGTTAAAAAGGATCGGGCAAAAACAGATATTATGAACAAATGGGGTGTGTATAACATTCCACTGCTGGACCCCTCAACAGGAGAACATGTTAACAACTACGTGGGCTCGACAAGAAGAAGTTTGGGTATGCGTGTCCAGGAACACAAATACGATATCCAAACCAACAGCATAACACAGCTTTATCAAGGAATGTGGTAAGCGGCATTCTACAACCAGACTGGGAAAACATCAGACTACTGGACACTCCAGCATATATACATTCACTGCATTTTGTTGAAAGTATGTACATCGAAGCTTTAGAGGATAAATGCTGTAATGACTACTTGCCTGTGGACATATCAAGAATTTGGAAAGAACGTATTACAAACCTGAACTTTAAATTATAGTAATATATATTTACAAATTCCAAAAATATATAAATTGATCATAACTTTGTATTTATAACGCATCCCTGTTTTTGATATGCTAAACTAATAACTTGTGAAATTATACTCTTCACACTGTTATAATGGCAATGGTCACGACCCATGCGACGTTTGACTTATACCCATAATGCATTGTTGTACTAATATATAAAGGAGTACTACAGGGTGTTCGGAAAGTAACTGTGCACCTAGGCTACCGTTTTGTTTTCGCAGTTATCAAGTGCAGTATGTGTCACCGGAACGTAATAAAGTGGATTCTCCCAGTCGCAGCCGATCGTGGGAGCCCATGGGGCTCACTGCGCATGCGCAGCAAGCTGCTCGAAGCGTCGGTTGCCGCATTGCGGCAGTTGAGTTCCAGAGGTCTAAAAGAGACGAGTCGTTGTTACTGTAAGTATCGAAGTTATCGTGTGTGCTGCTGTTGTTCAGTTTTTTGCACTGTGGTTCTTTCAATTGCGGAAGGTGTGTTTCTAGTTCAATACGTCTCTTGAGAAGGCAATGAATACACCGATTTAGTGCGGCAGCAATTTGCTGCCAAATTCCCCGACACACCTGCACCTCATCATAATGTAGTTCGTCGACTTATTGAGAAATTTCGTGCGACAGGCTCAGTGTTCGACGCCGAACGAAGCGGGAGACCAACTAAACTTACCAATGGGAAGTTGATGGACATCTCTGACTCCCTGCTGCGGAGTCCATCAAAATCATTGCGCAAGTTGGCGCAAGAGGAAAATATCGGGCTTGCGACAGCACATAAAGTGGTGAGAGAATCATTGCACCTCTACCCATACAAAGTAACAGCGGTACAACAATTGCCACCGGCGGATCACGTAAAACGACTCCGGTACTGTGAATGGTTTAACAATTTTATTCAAATGAAAACTGTTGCTGTTCTTGATGTCACCTTCTTTACAGATGAGGCGTGGTTCCACCTCTCTGGGTATGTTAACGCACAAAACACACGATTGTGGTCCACAGGGATTCCTCATGCTGTGTCGGAACGACCCTTGCATGACCAGAAAATCGGAGTGTGGGTTGTGCTATCCCGACGGCACATTGTCGGGCCATTATTCTTTCAGGACACCGTGAATAGTGCACTTTACTGTTCCATACTCCACGACTTCATCGGCCGCCTTGAAGAAGACGAAATCACCTACAACTGATTTCAACAAGATGGCACTACTGCGCACACAGCTCACACCTCTATGAAACTTCTGAATGAGGTTTTCGGCGAACGTGTCATCTCAAAAAACCTTAGCCCCCTAGCTCCCCAGACCTTACTCCACCAGACTGTTTTCTGTGGGGCGCAGCAAAATCTGCTGTGTATCGTGATCGCCCACGCACGCTTGATCAATTACAAACTGCAATAACTACGTTCATCAGAAACATCTCACAAGCAGAGCTGCATCAAGTGTTTGCAAATAAACTGAAACGGGTTCAGCGCTGTATCGACGCTCGTGGAGATCACTTCGAACATTTTTTTTAAGTGCATAGCTTAGGTGCACAGTGACTTTCCGAACACCCTGTAAATTGCCTCTGTTCCTCCTGATGATAGGGTAAATGTTACCCGAAAGTACTAGTGGGGTATTTTAACTGTAAATATCTTTCGTATTTTAATTAAATATCGTACATAGACGGTGAGTTTTCTCATTTCATTAGACCTAATATATAATTATTTTAGTTTCAAAATGTTAAAAAAAAAACTAAACCTAATTATTTTAGATTCAAAACACACACACACACACACACACACACACACAAAAATGATGTATATTTATTTTAGATTCAAAAAAAAAAAAAAAAAAAAACCTAATATTTATTTTAGATTCAAAATGTAAAAAACAAACTTAATATTTATTTTAGATTCAAAATATACAAAAAAACCCTAATATATTTATTTCAGATTCAAAATGTTTAATTAAACTTAGATTCTAAAAAGTCAAACATTTTTGGGTCTAGGTGAAAACAGTGGCACAGCAGAGAGAATGAAAAATAAACAAGTAAAAAAAATTCTGTAATTAACTATAATTTATTTCATTCTAGCATTTCAGGCATCTAACTGTGCTAAATAATTTCACAGAATAAATTTAAATTAGACTTAAATCCTTTGAAAAAGGCATTGCTTATTTGCTTTAAAACGTCCGGAACCCCCAATAAATTTTCAAATTGGCGCCTATGACACATTTACTGCCATTAGTTTCGGAAACGTTTATTAGCATGACTAGTAGGTTGTGTCATACTTGTTACTTACAAGGCCACACTGTCTCTGCCTTGATATTGGTAAAGCCGTTATGGCTCGGTGAATCAACTGCAAGCAGTACGTCATTGCGCTCTTGAGCTCTTGTATTCATAATGACAAGACATTTTTCAAAATTTCAGATTACCTGATTACTGTGCAGTAAATTACTCTTATCTTTCACATTATATTCGTTGCTAGTAAGTAATTTTTTTGTTTTCTTCTTCTTATTATTATTATTTTACCCCAGAGCTGCTGCCTTAATTTCCCCAGAACCTCATTCACGTACTTGTACAAATTCTGCACCCCTGGATGCAATCACCAGAAACATTGGTGCAACAGACTTTGGTAGCCAATGAAAAGTGTTCTCATGTCTCTGATGTCATGGATGATGAAATCTTTACAGTTTCTTGATGTTCTGGAACACAATGCTACTTTAATTTATAAAAGAAGCACATTTATATATACTTGATCTCAAAATCTACAGTCTTGTGACACTTATATATATTAAGGTAATACAACATAGTTTGTCACAAATATTTATTTTTTCAAGCTGACCATAGTTTCGCTGGGTATTTTATTTTTTCAAGCTGACCATAGTTTCGCTGGGTATTTTATTTTTCAAGCTGACCATAGTTTCGCTGGGTATTTTATTTTTTCAAGCTGACCATAGTTTCGCTGGGTATTGACCTAGTTTCATCAGACCATTTGTCCTGATGTAGCTGTGACATTTCTAGTTTGCTGGAGATGGCCACAGATTATACTTCATTGTATTAAGGAGGCAAAAGAAATTATTAGAGATGCAACCCCACATCGTGTAATCTCGAAGTCAAGAGCAAAATATCCTAGAATGGTTTAGACTGTGCAATCATGGTAACAGAAGACCCTTGTCACTAGTGGAAAAATAAAAGTGTGATTTCTGGTGATGGAACATAAAAGGAATCTACTTGTGTGATTTCAAAGTCAAGTGTAAAACATCCGAGAATGGTTGTTCAGACTGGGCAATCACGGTAAAAGAAGACTCTTTCGGCAGTGGGAAAACAAAAATATGATTTGGAAGGGTTTTGAAATTAAACAAACATTTCACACTGGAAACTAGCCAACCTGTGACATTTCTAGTTCGCTGGAGATGCCCACAGATATAAATCATTGTATTAAAGAGAAAACAGAAATTAGTTAGAGATGCAAACCCACATGGTGTTGGGACATACAAGGAGTCTACTTGTGTAATTTCAAAGTCAAGAGTAAAATATCCCAGAACGGCAGCAACATCGACTTAGCTAGCAGTTAACCTGACTAGGGAGGAAATTTCTCACTGTCGTTGGCCCACAAAACAACAAAGGTTACAATTTAAATATAGTTTAAATATTTCCATATAACAGAGCTGTGGGGTCCAGACATTGGGGTTTTTAATTAACTTTTTAAATGGTGATCTCCCCAAGAGGGCCGACCACCAGTTACATAAGAGACAGCTGCGGCTATTCAGGAGACATTTCTGTAAAGCCCCAGGAAATCCATTCTTCGTGCCTCACTGGAAACTGGGATTTCCAGTGCCATGGTTCACAAAATTTTACATAAACATTTTGATGAGATGTTAAACAAAACATGGCGTGAAATCGAATATCTCTTAGATGTCCTTCGGGCCACAAATGGCACCCATGTGGAGGTGTACTGATACTGGAAAGTTTTTTTTTTTTTTTTTTTTTTTTTACTTGTGCACCATCAGTGCCGTCACCCCTTTCTTGAACCTGTAATATATTTTTTGTATTAATTTTTGTAATAACTTGTATTAACTTTATCTTTGACAAATCTCAAGCCTCCAGTTCTTGTAGTTCATAGATTTTAGTAAAATGATTCTGACTTACACACACTATATATATTTAGAAAGAAATTCTATAGTTGTTTTTTTATTACAATTTAATTAATGCCACAAAATGGATCAATAGAAATTGTGACTGTTTACTTCTGGAATGATTTGTCTTTGCTACTTTTTATCACCGTGTCTATGCAAAGGCATTTATCTAATTTTGTTTTGCCACCTTACAAGGCCACTGTATCATAGCTATTTTACAGTACCTCATTTTGTACTTCATAGTTTTAATATTTTACACAATGAGTTATGTCTGTCTACCATACATTTTAATCCTTTCAAACTAGGTGCACAGGCATAGTTAGGTGAACAATAAGAAAGGGAATATCAATTTGCATACACCCATATTTTTAAAGTGGTAACCTTAAACAGTGTGTACTTATTAAAATATTTCAATTAGATTTATAGTGATGGCAAAGCACTTTCAAGTGTACAACCAGGATAAAAATTATTAGCATTAAAAACTAATGAGGAGGCAGGCGGGTTCTTCGAAATCACAGAAATTCAATGGGAATGTTCCTTACATTTTTTTTTTTTTTTTTTTTTTTTGATAGAAGCAGTCAGAGATGTAAAATGATACTTTTAGGTGTGTAAGTACAACAGAACCTATTTTAACTGGCTCTCATTTAATCATGCTTTTTGTTTTTTGGAAAAGGCTGGTGTAGGGATCTTTCCCTACACCAGCCTTTAATAGTCCAGTCGAGATACCAAAGCCTGTGCGCTCTTTGAGGGGACCTTTTTTTATGGTATTGCATTTCATTTTTGACATGTTAAGGATGAAATTTAGCCTGGGTGCCACTTTTGTAATTTTAGCGTTTGGCGGCCATTTTGGAAAATGGCGACTGGCCTTCGCGATATGAGAAAGTACAAATATCTTCCAAACCACTTGGACAATTTTCATGTGTAAAGTACCATTGGATAGGTATTTAATTACTCTATACACTTCACAAGTGATTGCATTTGAAAACAAAGAAATAAAACAACTATATGAGGAAGTAAATCTTAAACAGTTCTATTCCATTTAATGTTAAGTTTGCTTTATTTAGTTTGTACACTAATTTTGTGCGTTCTTCTTTTTTGCAGTGACTAAATAACAGATAAGTGGAAAATGGATATGCCTGGCCCAAAAAAACCAACAGAGACCAACTTTGTTGGTTGCATCGCCACCAAAACCTACTGGCAAGAAAACTAAAATTCATACAGAAGACGAATGTGTGATATGTGAGGAATCAACATCGCCCAAACAGAATCTGCTACAAAATCCAAACCAGGACACCTGGAACAGCATTGCAGAGAAAGCACAATAATGGAAGGGTTTGGGGACGAACTATGAAGATCTGCATGAAAAAATACAAGTTGACACTGTGCCTAGGAAAATTCAGAAACTCTCTCTGCAAGCTTGAAATTGTTGGACAGAAACTAACACGAGCACAGGATACTCATAGGAAATCGGCCCTTGAAGCAAATGTGGAAGAACTGCTGAAAATCCTACTCCCCAGACAAATGAACCACAAAAACGAAGTAGCCGTAAAGGTTCTAGTCTTCGGCTTGCGTTATTTGTACCAAACCCTTGGAAGGAAAACCTGTTATAAGCAAAATTGGTGGAAGAACACCAGTGAAGTTTCACAGACTGGAAACGGTGGATGCTTGGAAAACTTTTTCGAAGGTGGTCGACTATGTTGAAGATGAGCAAACCAAGAATAAACTGCAAGCTCTAATTAGATTCTGTGACAATGATGGAGGGATACTGAAAGCTGCTGCATTAGATATTCGATATCATAAAGATTGCTGGAAGACATACTGCAGACAAGTGTACAACCAGAAGGCGAGTGATAATAAACAAGAACTTCAGCAGCGACTAAAATGGGTAAAAGAAAAACAAACAGAGGCATTCAATCAACTGTGTGAATATACTGTTGAGTGTTTGGACATCTGCAAAGAAGTTTACACACTGAGGGACTTGCTATACGAATATGAGCAAATTATTTAAGTTAGTCAGGTTACTAGGTAAACAAACCGAGGCATTCAATCAACTGTGTGAATATACTGTTGAGTGCTTGGACATCTGCAAAGAAATTTACACACTGAGGGACTCGCTATACGAATATGAGCAAATTATTTAAGTTAGTCAGGTTACTAGGTAAACAAACCGAGGCATTCACTCAACTGTGTGAATATACTGTTGAGTGCTTGGACATCCGCTCCTTCTGCCGAAAAAAGGGAGACCCCCCCCCCCTGGACCTGACAAATTGGCGCCCTACCTCAATTCTTAGCCGCGACTACAAGTTTTTTACTAAAATTCTCGCTCGCCGCTTGAATTCTGTCCTTTATTTCGTCATCTCACCCAACCAGTCATACACTGTGCCTGGTCGGTCTATCTCTACTAACATTTCCTTTCTCTTGAATCTGACTTTTCTTGCTCGTCAACTTTCTGAACCTCTCGCTCTTCTGAATCTAGACCAAAAATCAGGTTTTGATAACATCTCCCATGACTATCTCACCGCGGTCCTGCTTCACTCCCCCTCCCCCCCCTTCGTCACTCTCATTCTCGGCCTCTATCGGGGCGCCCATTTTCATATCCGGACGGTCTCCTTTATTTCGTTTCAACGTGGGATTCGGCAGGATTGTCCCCTCTCGGGTCAGCTTTTTGCCCTCGCATTTGAACCTTTCCTTCTAACCGCTTGACAGTCTCTTCTTCTATCTTTGCCCCCGACCGTGGCAAGTACACGTCATCATCAACTTGTTTATACGGCATATGTAGACAATGCTACGTTTTGCCTCCGGAGAGATGATTAATTTGGAAGTCTTTTGACTGTATACCAGAGCTATGCTGCTCTTTCAGGAGCTTCGCTCAACGTGGCCAAAAGCACTGGATTATGGTGTGGGTCGTGGGTGGGCCGGACTGATACTCCATGGGTGCAGTTTGGTCCTCCTCTATCCAGAAGATACTGGGGGCCCACACCGGTCACCCATTTACTGTTTGTTCTGCTACGTGGGATCAGCTCCTTCCTCGATTACAGCGTACTGCCGCTTTCTGGCGCTCAACTCATACTTTACGTCATATCATCAGCGAGCGGACGTCGTTCAACGTTATCTACTATCTCAATGCATGTTTCCGTGGAATTCTGCTGTGTTTTCTTCTGCACGTCTCAACAACATCAACAGCATCTTTACATCTGTGATATGGCCATCCAAACATTGGAGTGCTGCTTCAACTCTTTATCTCCCAACAGCTCTCGGAGGCATTCGCTTCCCAGATGTCCACCTTTTTTATCGGGCAAACCGCATCACCTCTTTTCTCCGTCCTTCGCTTTGCACCACTCTAGGAGTCATTTTCTCAGTTCACGATCCATCCTTTTCTTTTCTCCTATTCCTTCGGATGGATTCTCTCTCTCTTCCTTCAGATAATTTTCCTTCTCTCGTATCCAAAGCTCAAGCGTTCTTTCGCTCTCTCCCTCTCTCGGACAGCTCCTTCTACCACCCGTGATCTCCTCGCTGAACCCCTCTTCTTTTCGACACTTATTCATCCCCCTCACCTGCCTTATTTTTTTCACTCTCATTGGTTCCGTTCCGGGTTCTTTACTGTTTGCTCCATTGTAACACCAGACTTCCTCTGGAAACCCCTATCCTCCATCTTTCCTGATCCTACCCCTTCTATCGTGGATGAATATGCCCTTCTCCGTTCTTCTCTCCAATCTCTTTATCCCTCCCTTGTATGGTCTTCTTGCTGTATCTGGTTCCAGCCTTTTCTGCCCTTCTTCCTCCCTCTCCGGGGGCTCAACGGTCCCAATTCACTCTGTCTCCCTTGGCTCTCTTTACTTATTTCTCCGGGAACCTCTCACCCTTCCTCACCCTCTTCCGGACGCTCCTTCCTCTCTTTCTTCGGCCATCTGGTCAGCTTCTCTTTCTCTGCTAAAGCATAACATCCACTGGCGCTTCCTTCACCGTCGGCTACTTGTTTCTTCTACTCTATCCCGAATGGCTCTTTCCTCACCTCTTTGCTCTTTCTGCGGTTCTGTTGGTGATGAGGCCCACATGTATTGCCACTGTCCGATTTTGTTCCCGATTCTACACTCTGCATTCCATCTTACTGACACCATCTCTTCCCGCAGCTTGCCCTTTATTGCATATTCCTGGCTCCTCTTGACAAAGCATCCGCCGTCTCGAATACCTGATGTCTGTTCCTACTTGTTTGTTCTAGTGAAACACGTGATTTACCTTTTTCATCTCTATCACCGCACCTCTGCTAATACATCAAGCATCTTGGCTGCCGGTGAGACAATGCGGTTGGTTTTCCATGCTCATCTCACGGCTCGACTCAACCTCGAATATTCCAGGGCAACTGCCTCCCGCTCTCTCGCTACATTCCGGTTAGCCTGGGCTCAGGATCCCGGGTAGTTTCGTGTTTCTGATTCAATGATTCGTCTAGTGTGAAGACTGTTCTCTTTCCTATGATGGTTTTTACTCTACAATGTCTTTGGTGACATTGAGAGTCTTCGTGGTGTTCCCTCCCGAATGTTATATGGTCATGTCCTGTGGTATCTTCCCTACGGTGGTGGGGTCCTTACCTCTTTTATTTGTGTGATGCTTCTTGTCTTGATTGTGTGTCTCCCTTATTGTGCACTGTGACCTTGTTTGTATTGTTCACTGTTTTTTGTCAGCACTGTGTTTTATTTCTTATGTTTGTTACCTCTAGAGTGACCTCACATATTATATAAAAGTTTTACCGATCATTGATTACTGTGTGCGTAAGCGTGTTCTGTGATCGGTGCTACAATTCTTTCAAGGTGTTTTTTGCACTTTGATGTTGATAATCATCGCTGGCTTGGCACTGGAATGTGTATATGGTGCTACTTGTTTCATCTTATGTATTCTCCATTGTGCACTGTGACCTTGTGTTTATATATCATAGCCTTTATCTCTTTAACTTGTGTGCTGTTTCATGTCTTGACTGTGTGTCATTCTTTACTGTGCATCGTGCCCTTGACTTGCAATGTATGTTTGTTTCTTTTCTTATCGGTACCAATGGTGCTCTTGCATATTGTTTATGCTTGGACATCCGCAAAGAAGTTTACACACTGAGGGACTTGCTATACGAATATGAGCAAATTATTTAAGTTAGTCAGGTTACTAGGTAAACAAACTGAGGCATTCAATCAACTGTGTGAATATACTGTTCAGTGCTTGGACATCTGCAAAGAAGTTTACACAGTGAGGGACTCGCTATACGAATATGAGCAAATTGAGAGAGACATGATGATAAGAAACAAAGAAATTAGAAACACCTGCGACAACAAGTGCGCCCTACGTTCACTTCGAGAAAAACTGGAAACACACTTTGGAAAGAACATTGGGTTTCAGTCGAGATACAGACGAAACGAGTCATCACTCATCTTCTTTCATAAGCACGGGGGAGCATATGTTGAAAGTGCTGTGAATAGTTGGGGTACGAACACCTCCAACTTTATACGAAATGTTGCTAAAATTATACACAGTAAGCATCGAAAAATGCCTGGATTACCATGGCCCTTCCAGGTTGAAGAACTGCAAAAAGACAGTACCCCTAATGATATTCACAACTTAATAGCTTTGGTTGCGGATCCCAATGCTGAACTGGAAGAAGACCGCGCAGTGGTTGCGGAATGATTACAACCAGCTGTACGTTTAATTTCTGAGAGTGTAATGCATTTAATCACAGGAAAACGCCAACCACTACAAATAAGCCTATTAATGTCTGTGTATAACTTGACTGGCAGCAAGGAACTTATTGCTGTCCTAAAAAAATTGAGAATAGGCTTTTTGTATGACAATGTGCTCGATGAGTTATCAGCTTTGGCATTACAGGAACGCAATAAGGGAGAACAAAAATAAATGGGTTCAGAGATCCTATTATGTCCACAACAAATTGCATCAGGTCAGCCGGGAACAGTTGTAATGGATAATGACGATTTTCGAGAAGATGTACTAACAGGTTCTGAGACTACTCATTACACGAACATCATAACGGTGCAACCAATATCTTCTCACTGTGAAGCAGGTACCGATGGAACAGCATTAATCATACCAACACCTGCAGTCAGAAGAATACTAGCATGTCCTGCTGTCACCAAAAACTCTAGCCATGATGGCGTATGCAGTGAGCCACAACCAAAGAAGTTGAAATCCAGTGAACAAGCACCAATGCTACACCGATTAATTGCTCACTCCCTTGTACGTGTGATTCAAGTGGAAGGTAATGTACTCTCATACACTGGTTACCATTGCAACCTTGTATGCGATATTGACAAGTGGGAAACACATAATGTCAAGTCTTACTCACAACCACCAAGCAAAGAAGTTGTCAAAGATGTGTTGGATTGGTGTCAACGAATTGAGGAACACAAGAAAATGCCACTAATTCAACTTGTTGGTGATGAAGCAGTATATAAATATATTGAAGAATATCTATATGTCAGGATGCAGATAGGTGGTCCTTTGTTAAGGGCGTGTTAGGTGGATTTCACAAAGAGATGTCATACCTTAATGATATGGGAAAGAGATTAACAGGAAGTGGCATCAAGGAGCTAGCTGTTGCCGCAGGCAGCGTAAAACAAGCATTATCTGGGAAACACAACAACAGGGCAATGCGCCTGCAGAAAATGATAGCAGAAGCTTTATTACGCATATTGATTAAAAAATGTGTTGAGAATCACCCAGACTTACTTAACAGTCTAGAACACGTGCTAGATATCACAACAGAACAAGAAAGTGAAGACTTTGTTGCATCACATTCATTTCAGAAATTCGTGCATGTGATGTTTCAAGATATCTTAGAGTCTTAAGCAGATATGGCAAAATTTTGGCTCTCTTACATCATTGATGTTGAAGTCCTGTTTCAGCACTAGCACTGTCTAATGAGTGGAGTAAGTTTTGAAGAATACTTAGATAGTTGTCGCAGAATGCTTCCTCTACTAGCACCGTATGGCAACATAAATTATCTGCGCTACCTCTCTCTTTACTACTGGCGAATGTCCACCTTGACAGAGGACAAGAGAATGTCCACCTTGACAGAGGACAAGAAGATACATATGGCTTCAATATAGTCATTCTCGTTGACTGGCAAGAGTTAGGGCATATTGCCTCCCGACCAGGTCATTGAAATGACCATGAACAAACAGTCCAAGTGGTGGCTGGGTTGCATTCTCCAAAAACTCTCCATGATTGCTATTAACATAATAAGCAGACCTGCTGTGTTGTACTTAAGGGAACAAATGCAACAAGCCATACATCTGAATAAGCCTCTTTACCACCACCCAGAATTGGGCCCATTGAGGATGAAGACTTGCAGGTTATTCATGGAGTGGAACTTGCTCTGGAGGAATGGGACACGGACCCATGGGAACTAAGTCAACCAAATCTTTGCTCACTTTGCACTGGACAGCTGGCAATGGGAGAAGTAGTCAAGAGTCTGCACACAGCCCATGACGAGAGGAATGCCATGGCAGAAGCAATCTTGGACCAACTTTCTTCAGGAACTAACTCGATTGCTGTACGATCCTATCAGCAAAAGGAAAAGCAAAACATTTGCGACAAGGACTTATCCACTGCAAAGGGCAAGAAAGATCTGCAAGGACATTAACGGACCACACTGTAGCAAAGCAAGTTGTAGATCTCTTAACAAGGGGAGAAACTACTACCAGGACTCATGCAATATATAATAACAACGGTGTGCTTATCCCTTTTTACAGCTGAGTGTATGTTCCATAAATTAGTCTAGTCAAAATTCATGACATTGTTGACTCTCCAACCTGTGATACTGCTGCCATTTTACCATGCATCATAGATGTTGGAATGGCATGGAACAAGGTACCACTGTGCCAAACTTGGAGTTGTTATGCCTCCAACCTCTACGAGTACATACTAAGTCGCCATCCTGAAGCAGTCTCATTTCACTTAGTCAACGATATTTACAATGAAGAAACGTTGATTGACAGTACCAAACATCACGAGCGAAAACATCGTATGCAGTCGTACGGGTTCGTCCCAAACGTTTACCCTGTTGCTGACCAGCAAATGCCTACAGGGAGTGAGTGGTGTTCATTTCTGTTGAAGAATGCAAACAAACAGAGGCTGCAACAGTTCCTTCTGAATGAGTGACAATCCTATGAGCACCAAGCTGACTGGTATTATTGGTATTATAACAAGGATCTTCTCTGCTATGATCTCACATTTGACGAATGCGATCTCAGATTCAAAACACGGTGGGCAAGTGAAGCTGATACCAGCGCGTTCTTCCAAGCAGCACAGTCTGGCGAATCTCATCCAGTTGTTCTTGACTTTGAAGACACAGATGTATGGGTTATTGCATCATACATCAGTCACCTAACTCAGCAGGATATGTACATGTACAAGAAGAAAACAGGAAATGCTGCAAAATTCTACAACTTATTTAAGACATTATGTGTTAAACTAGTAGTATATGTGAGTATTCTTGATTGTTTAGAAAGGAAAGGAGATGTAACATAATCAAGAATTACGAGGAACGTGGGTTGTTGTGGCAACCAGGTTTGTATGGTAATGGCAGTGTTGATACGAAGTGAACGAGGATCGTTATTACAAAATTAAAGTTTATGTTCTAGATTGGAGTTCGTAATTATTTAAAGTAAGTTCATTATATTTTATTAAAGCTTAATATTTGACAACTCAAAGGAATTATCCTAGTGTAAAGCTAAGGAAAATTAATTCTGCTATACGAAGAAATTACTCAATCAGGAATCACAAACTGAAACAAAAGCTTGTTCTCAATGCAATGATGAAAAGGAAATCATTAACCAGTTAAAACAAAAGTTTACTGTAAGTACAAGTGAAAAGCTTTAGATTAAAATTATCGCCAAAAAGTTGGGCCTTACATTAGATTGAAGAAGAGTTTATTTAATGTTGCAAATTTTATGGCACGAAAAGCTAAACAGCTAGTAAAGGAAAAAGGAATAATGGCAATTCCAAATCCAAAACCAGGAAAAACATTGTCAGAAGAAGCAGTTACGCACGTAAACAAGTTTCACCAACGTGAGAAAATCAGTCGCCTTGCACCTGCCAACTACTACGGAATGTACGTAGTTTCTACGGATTTTGTCGCCTAACTATAGAACTGACTGTCGAAACTACTTTATGATATACATGATTCTTAAGCGGAATCGCGGTTTTTTTTTTTTTTTTTTTTTTGTCATCATTTGGACCATTTTTAAGATTGGTGCGAAACTGAAGGGAATTGGGCGGGGGGGGGGGGGGGGTTGATTTCTGTATAGCAAAGGTATTTCATGTTTCAAAACTTTAAAAAACTGTAGTTAAATGGAGTAAAAAAAATTGCTGTAATTTTTCTCTCTCGATGTTGCCTTTGTGTCCAGTATTTTTGTTATATATATTTTATTGTATAAATGTTTGTATTTCAGCTTGAAACTGTAGGCAACAATTTGCAAAAACAGAAGTTAGGCGTCACAGAAATTTGCCTGTAATCTTCAGCGAATTCAAGGAATTCCACCCTTTTCCCTATTTTTTGGTCATTCACGAGATCAATGCACAAGTGAACAGAAATAGAGGGGGGAGATGGGGGGATGTTCGTCGGAGGGCAGAATTCCATCTTTACAAAATTTTCTTAAACGGAAGAGTGACAGAGTTCAGATTTTTTTCATATTCATAATTTCTTTTTCTTCTGATGTTGCTTCTGTCCAGTATTATTATTAAATAATACTGTATAAATAATTGTGTTTCAGCTTGAAAATCGAGGGGAACTTTCCAAAACCAGAAGTCGAATGGAACAAAGATTTCTCTCATAAATCGCCCCCATTCCCGCTACATTCCCACTCGCCTCTGTTGTTAAACATCCCGTCCCATAAGTTTTTTGCATTTAAGCTTGATAAGGGAAGGGGAAATTCCCGAAAACAGGAATGACAAATTTGGAAAATTTCGAATAATTGATGTATTTTTTTACAAATTTTGGATTTCCCCATCTGTCAAGCGTTGTGGAGTGCAACTGATTTTTCTGGTGAAAGTTCCGAACTTCAATCTCAAAATGTTACCTATCATGCCCTCACCAGGGATATCAACTTTGTGTTTCGCACATGTTAAGTTTGTTTTATTAGTGTCCTTGTTTGTTGTGACGTTTTGTAGTGGTCCATATTTCTTTTTCACAAAGAGATGGATCGTTTCGTAAAAAGCATTAATGTGTGCTGCACAATAATACGAGTTACTACAGACAAGGCTCTTGCCAACGTTGGCAGGTATGCACCTGGGAAGTAGGATTTTATTTCTGTAAGACAAGGAACAGCACAATTCACATTGAGAAAAGACTTGTGCTGAGCAATCTCATCGTGATAAGAGCAAATGTCAGAGAATTGACTAAATTTGAAGAAACTACTTTAAAATCATACTTACAAGGATTGCATTCCAGCAATGGTATACACTATATTAACAAAAGTCACCGGACAAATGAATGAATCCTCTGCATTGTTAAGATGCGCGGTACAGCAGCAAAAGCTCTAAAAACAAGCCTGCAGCTTACAGCGATCATATAACACTGTGACATTGAGCAAAAGTGTCGCGGCGGGAGAGAACTGACTTAGAGAAAGGAAAGATTATATCAGTGGGTTGTCCATAAGAGAAACCGAGAGGCATTTAAACGTACCCCCAGTCAACTGTTTTGGATGTACTGAATAAGTGAAAGACACATGGTGCGCCTGAAGCAGCAAAACGTACTGGCAGACCAAAGAAAATCAGTGATAGAGGACATCGAAGCTTCAGGAGAGTCTTTACAGCTAATCGACGGAGTACTGCACAGGACATCAGAGTACAGGTGAGTAAAAATGCTGGAACTTTGGTACGTACATGTACCATTCGCAGAGAACTTCATTCCATGGGTTACCGTGGTTGTGTGCTGCTCATAAGCCTTTCATCTCCACTTGAAATGCTACTCGTCGTTTAGCATGGTGTAAAGAACATTTATCGTGGACCGCAGATCAATGGAAACTGGTCCTATGGACTGATGAATCCAGATACACGATCCATCAGTCTGATGGCCATGTGTGGGTATGGCGGCAGCCAGGGGAACGCTATTTACCACAGTGTACTGTTTCTACGGTCAAGTTTGGAACTGGCAGTGTACTCGTGTGGGGGTGTATTTCGTGGTATGGTCCTGGCCCATTGGTTATCGTGGACAAACCTGTTAACCAGCACGTCTACCTCGATATTCTAGAGAATTATGCCCTACCAACTCTGTGACAATACTATAGAACCAAACCTTGTTGGTACTAGCAGAATAATGTGCCGAGCCATACAGCAAGGACTGTTATGGCATGGTTTGACGATAATTCTGTATCGTGTGTGGACTGGCCAGCACAGAGCCCTGATCTTAATCCTATAGAGCACCTATGGGATGAATTAGAGCGCTGCATAAGAAGTTCGGAACCAAGGCTTACTACTAAGCAACAGTTAGCGGCAGCATTATGTACTGAATGGAAGCACGTACCTATCGCTGTGTTCCAAAACCTTGTTGAAAGCATGTATTAAAGGGTCAGTGCATGCATTAAGGATAAAGGTGGACCGACACCGTACTAATGTATGTCAATAAATGGTATGTTGTGTTTCTCTTCTAGGTGTGCAGTGACTTTTGTCAATATAGTGAATAATCCTGCTTGGCCTCAATGCTTTTTGGGAGACAGCAACAACTGTCCACTGACAAGTCACATACAAGAGCGAATAAGGCACACAATGGATGACAATCTCATTAATACAATTGTTTTCAAACAATGTGTATATGTAGAGTCATTTGTGATTTTTCAGAGAACTAAAGTAGCAGCCATGAAAATTGCATCACATATGAGATATATCAAAAAGTCAGTCAATAGATGTGCAAAGTAGTATATTTAAGCCATGATCACAATATGTAATGATATTATATGTATATGGTGAATATACATCCCAAACTTTTCGGGACAGTACTGAATTTCAGAGGCCTGTCACGGTGTCCCGCAAAACTAATAACAAATCCCGAATGTCATCCTGATTTGATTATTCACATATGAGGCGTGATCAAATGAAACCTGTTCAAGTGGCTTTAGTAAGATGAACGAAAAGGTATATTTGATAATAAAGGGCATTTTTGATTAATTTCTGAGAATCAGAGAAATCATCAATGACAGTTAAATGTGTTAAAACCTTGTTGATCTTCCAACTGAATCAATTGGATGGAATCTTCAATAGAAAGTAATGACAAAAAAAAAAAAAAAAAAAAAAAAAAGGGGCAAAGTGCTCATAAAGAAGTTGTCTTTGTTAGAGAAGTATGATTGGAACACACCGTCAATGTCATCAATCACTTCAACATCAAACTTAAAATAAAATGGAACGAGTACTTTCTACAAACTTTAATGAATTTAATTTTTATAAGTCATTTTGATTCAATTCACCTATGATTATTTTTAGCACGTCTTTTGTAAAAAAAGATCGTGCTTATGTTACCGGTTTGTCCGTCCGTCCGTACTCACGATATCTCTGCAACTAGTCTGATTTGAAAAATTCTTTTTGCATTGGGAAGCTTGAAATATGCGAATGATGATCCTTTATTTCATTTTTTTTACGATGTACAATTTCGCCACTAGAGGGCGTAAATGCAGATGATGTCGAATTCAAATATACGTTTTATTCCACATATTTGCTTCTAAACATCCGATTGAAAAAAATCTTTTACCTTTCGATTATATTTATGTCAGAGTATTTTAGATATAGTAACCTTTTTGAAATTACGCATAGATTTTCCGCTAGGGGGCGTAAAAGTAAATTACGTTTTCCCCGATAACTCTTCTTCTAAAACACCGATGTGAAGAAATATTTTCTTCAGTGGATACACCTCCTGATGGAAAATCTTTTGCATATAATTTCAAAATTTTTGGCATATAATACTTTGGTCACCAGGGGGCGTAAGTGTTAATTTTTGCTTCTGATGTATTTGCCATAAAATCGGAGCTTCTAAAATATCGATTGAAAAAATTCTTTCGTGGACTGATGCCACTCACATCGATAAACCTTTTCGGAATATTTTCTTTTTAAAACATTTCACAGTTTCTCCGCCATGATAGAATCACGAGATATAATGATACCTTTTGTAAGTGTCGGACATGAGGTATAAATTAAAGAAACAAGATTGTTTTTCTTGCGCGTTTTGTAAGAAAATATTCATGAAGTCGTTTAATTTGTATCGACATATGAGGAATATTCATCCAGACCAAAGCACTGACTCATCGTCTTCAGAAAAAAAAAAAGAAAAAGGTAACTACAGATGTTCAGGGTGCGAGAAATCGCTTTCTCACAAACATAATTTTTATCAAGTAGTAGAAGGTATGATATTTGAGAGGAAGGTATATTCATGTTCGTTTGGCGAAGAAACGTTTTTACAGAAATACAATTTGGATAGACATGTAAATAACGTTCATCCGTCGCAAATCAAAGGTGAGTCCTCGGAAGCACTGTCTGTGCCCCTTCAGTCGTGCACCATTTGTGAAAAAACGCTTACTTGTAAAATAAAACATCTTAATGCTCATTTTAGGAACCATCATTCGGAAGAACAACATACTGTAGTATCGAATGTGAAGTGTTGTATTTGTGATAACAGGTTTTTTTTAACTCTGAAGACTGCATACACACATTGAGGCAGAACATTTGGATATCTCTCTGTCATTTAAAAATAAGAAGTTTAATTATATAAACGATTTTGCTGTGTGGAAAGAGAAAATTGAAATTGAGTCTGGGTCTCATTTTGTTAAATGCAGATCAGACTTCCTGCTAGCAGATGGTAGAACTGCTGTCCAATATAAATGCCATCGAAGTGGGTGCTATGAGAACCCGTGCAAGATCGACAGAGACGTCTAAAATTATCTGGAATTGTCACAAAAAATGAAGAAGTTGCAAAATAGGAGCACATTTCACCACTCACGTTGAAACATGGGATATGGGAATCATAGAGGAACAGATATTTGTTTACCTAGTGCCATATTGTGACGTCACACTTCGTATTAACACAGCATTGGAGCATAATGTTCAACGTGCACCTTAATCTGGGGCGTATATCGACTATCCACTCCTGGGAAAAGAGTGCGACGCCAACAGTTGGGGAGAAAATTTCTAAGTCTCGGGCATGCGCATTACAGGGAATGAGGATTCAGCCACTGTAGAATTGAGACGCTAGTATCCTTTGTGGCCTCAGGCCAGATCTCACGTTGTAGACGATCCATACCTGGCCGTGGTTTTCCTGGTGCGACCGGAGCTTTGGTGGCGTGACCCGCCAGCCAGTCAGGGAGACATCGTTCGTTACCTTGACATCATTGGCTCATCGGGAGCACAATCGCATCACAAAACTCCTGTCATTGCTGCTACAGCTCATGCTCGATCAGATGAGTGAAGTACGCTTCCGCAATCGCAATTCCAGAGCGCCTTGTGGTCGTGGAGTCGTGATTTGTACTTCGTCATGACGGTGGTACGTGGTCGTTATTTGTAGAGATTATAACAGCTTTATCAGACACTGTAGTATTAAACGATGTGTCGAAAGAGCGTACTTTAACGTCTTTTTTTTTCTTTTTCAGCTAGACTCAGTCCAATGGTGTAGAAAAGAAAAAATGCAGAGGAAGGAAACAATGAAATCTGCAAAAAACTAGCGGTGGAAGTACGTAAGCAGCCAATGAACATGGACACTTCATTAGAAAATGACGAATGTGTTGCGTTACATCGAAGTCAAAGTAGGAAATTCATTCTTGTTCTTTACCAAAATGGTACAAAGCATTTCCAGGGATTACTTTCCATGCACTTGTAGTGTTTACGTTATATATCTATATATACATATATTTTTTTAACTAAAAAAAGCAAAACGTCCGAATGCATTCAGTAGTAGTGAAATATTTTTTAATATGAAAAAAACAAAAACCCACGTTTTTTTTTATAATTCCCCGGTGCTTTCGCAACTTTTTTTTTTTTTTACTCGTTAATTTTTCTAAAATACTCCTCACTTTTAAAAAATTACTCCCTAAATTTTTTCAAAGGAGTAAAAATACCCCTTCAAATTATTTTTCCGGCAAACTCTGGACATGACCCATTCATTTGTCCTCAATTTAGAGTCAAGAACTATGGTCACTGTACATGTGTAGTATAGAGATCTGGTTCTCACACTTTTCTGGAACTAGAAACAAAGCCACTGATTCCCACTCTTCACAAGCTTTCAATTTGTCAAAAGTAAAAGAAAGTGTGTCACCTGGAATTCAGGTGATAAGAATGTTACGTTTTCCTTTAAATACCGCTCTTATCAGATGCAAGTTTTACTTTGCTTTTAGTATCCTTTTGTTAATTTACTTAATTAGCAAATAATTATGCTAAAAAGTAAAAACAATTAGATAAAATACAAAATGTGAAATAAAAAGGGGGAACATTATTGTGACCACCAGCTAATATCCAGAGTAACCACAGAGTGCAGCACGGATAGCAGCTAGACGGGCTGGGAGTGACTCAATAAGGTGCTGGAAGGATACCACTGTAATGTTTTTGAAGATTCAACCAACAGGTTGCGAAATGTATCTTGTTCGATCACAAAGAACTTTTATTCATTGAATAAATCAGCTATTTGTTCCACAACACAGGCTCATCAATACTGTTAAGGAGCTTTTCACAGTTCTGGAAGAAGAAACACAAAGGTTCATAGCATAGATAGGCCTACAAAACATAACATGAAAAGTTATTTCTCATTTCGTGGGATACTAATACTTTGTAGGGCCACCTCTATTTAGCCTTAAAAATAGATTTGCAGCACTCCAGCATGGAGTGGATGAGTTTCTTCAAACCCTGATACCAAACTCTTGCAATAAATTCCTGCAGTTGTAGCTCATTGTCACGCCTCTGCACTGCAACTTTTTTGGCCATTATGTACTAGTAGTTTCTCAATAGGGTTTAGGTTCAGACCATTACCTGACCTTGGCCTCTTGTAGGAAATTTTTGACCTAAACACAAATAATGGGTATCAGGTTAAGTGACAATAATGCAAACAAACCCATACAAACATTACTAGTGAAAAATTTCTCACCTTCCTGGAGTGGTGACATGGTGCAGTCATCCTGGAAGATGCAGGATTCAGTGTCACTCAAATTGTTTCTAGATTGTTGGAATTAGCTGGAGAGATAAGATGTTTTTTGCAGCACTCTGCCTTCACTGACCCATTTATAAAGTGTAATCTGCTGATACCTTTATTAGATATGCATCCCTATTAGATCTTGATTTCTTTTTTTTTTTTTTTTTTTTTTTTTTTTTTAGCAGTAGCAACATTTGCTAGTGGCCTTATTTTTTACTAGCAAATTGTATTATCTACTAGCAAAAGTTTATTAACATTATGCAAAAGAAACTTTAACATGTCCCTTTCCATTAGTCAACCATGACAAATTTTGATTTTCACCCCTGTAACTGTCACATTGTAATGCTGAAAAGATTACAAATATTTAGATATAACTCACTTTTCCATGACCTGACAGATTAATTCTAACAATTTAATTCAAATGCAAATATTTAAAAAAACATTTTTTTATTTAATTTTATTCACAAAATTCAAGAATGCTATTAAAAATCTTAAGTTATTTTTACGAACCAGGTTTCGGGTCTTTTCTTCATACCACTTGAAAACAGCAGGCCTGGGGTCAAACTTGTCTTCGGACAGACCTTCAGCCTCAACACTCACGAGAGCATTCAATGTTGGTAAGTTTAAACTAGTCCTCCAATCAGTCTGGATTCTCTTCATGAAACTGAACCCAACCTCACATGCAGAAGTAGATAAGGGAAATATACTGGATATTTCTACTAATAGTGTCAAAATGTTTTTATAATGTTTGTACTTTTCAAGAAACATTCATTTCAAGAAAGCAGTTGTTCCTTTTTGTATGTGTCTAAAATACTCCATATGCGCAATGCAGTGGTGTTACAATTTGCACTGAAACATTCAAAATTTTTCCACTAGCAACTTTTGCTAGAACCACTTTTTATCACTTGCAAAATGCATTTGCTTGCTAGCAATTTGGTACTAACTACCAATCGAAATCGAACCCTGATCCCCACACCATTTCGTTCACTGGAAATTTTACCTGTCTGCACCAAGCAATCACTGGTAAAGGCCTCGCCTTTTCTACGCCTAACATAGGGTTTGCCATCAGACCCATGCAGGTTAAATTTTCGATTCATCCAAAAACATAGCAGAATCCCACATGTGCATGGTCCACTACGCATGCTCTTTAGCGCAAATAAGCCATTGTCTGCGCATTTTACTCGTCAGTAATGGTTTTTTACGTGGGCGGTAAGCTTTGAGGCTCATGTTGCACAGGCGACGTTACACAGCTCGTGCACTCGCTTGTACGCCTGTCTGCTGTTTCCACCGTACCTTCAGTTCGGACAAACTAACTACACGTTATTGCAGGCTGAGACGCTTCAGAATTCTATCCTGGCACGGCATACTCACGTTTACCTCCTGATCCGGCTTTTCCTCCCAGGCTGTCATTTCGCGTATCCTTTATAAGAAATGCACAATTGTTAATTGATGATAACGAACACTTTGAGGTATTTCACGCGAGGATAAACCTTCAAAATTCAAAAGCAACAATTATGTACTTCTTATGCGGTGTTAACGGTTGAAAACTTTCCATTTTGTTTATAACAGCAAACTAGGGCTGGAAAAATAAGCTCTAGATCTAGGAGCCAGGTGAAACGAACGAAAATTTCAAAGTATCATGCAAAAACGTAATGCATGGTGATGATGTCGGAACAAAGAGTAATAACATAAGTGTATTACGCACTGCCTATTACCCAAACTACTAACTGCTAAATGAAATTGAAATTCGGTCTATAAATCTCAGGGTTCTATAATTTTGATAAAACATAAAAAAGAATGTGAAAAAAAAAAAAAACTTTTAACCACATCAATCTGAGATGAAACTATTTGGAAGAAAATAATAGCTAAAAAAAATTGCGCCATCAGCTTCCGGAGTACCGCATAATACGGCTTTGGAAACGAAGCGGGGTGTTAAAAAATATGTAAAGATGTGATTTTAGAAGAAGAAAAAAATCCGAGATAAAGCCATCTAGAAGTAAAAAAGATAGATAAAATAAAAATGCAGCCGTCAACTTCCGAAATGCAGCATGGCCGCAGAAACGGAAGGGAATGTTGCAAATGCTTAAAAAATATGGATTTTGTAAAAGAAAAAAAAAAAAACAAGAAAGAAAAAAAACCAATCTAACTGAAATAAAGCTATCTGAAGACAAAAGACGCAAAACCTTTGATCAACTTCTGCAATGCCTCGTAATGCGACCGTGAAAGACGGAAGACGAACGATAAAAATGTGTAAAAATATGGTTTTAAAAACAATAAGAGAGGAAAAACAAAGAAAGACACCTTATCAATATAACTGAATACTGAAGTGAAGCTATCTGCAAAAGGGAAAGAAAAGTTGTGACGTCAACTTTCAGAAAGCCGACAGCCACGGAAACAGAGAAAACACTTTAAAAATATGGTATGGCTCTTGTAAAAAAGAAAACAAATCGATTTAATTTAACTTTCAGTTAGATTAAAATGTAGGCCTCCATGTAAAAAAAAAAAAGAAAAAAAAAAGAAAGAGGAATTGCGACCATTATTAGCTTCCGAAATGTTTTTATGCCTTTTTAACTACCACGCACGTTTGTCAAAAGTGCATAAAAATATCGCTTTCGAGATTCAAAGCTCAAGAAAAGCAATTCCATCTCATCAAGTTGAAGTTACCTGTTTGAAAAATATGGAAGAATGAAAGCTAAAATAAAATGAGGGGGGGGGGGGGCATTCATCGATTATAGTTGTCTGCGTGATCTATCGATTACAGCTTTACATCTTAAAAGCAAGCCAACGTTAAAAATGAGTGAAAATTTCCCTTCCTTTTTTTTTTTTTTAAATGTAGAGAAATCTTAAAAACAAAATTAATGTTAAGAAAATAGAAAAACAGACTGCAAACCTTTCCGAGAATCTGCAACGTGTGTTGCCGCGACTCGCGGTTTCTACTCCTGGGCCCGCAGTTTAAACCATACAGCATGATCTATATATATACTGTATTTATTTTAGAATCAAAATGTTAAATATAAACTAAGATTCAAAAAGTCTGAAACATTTTTGGGTCAAGGTGAAAACAGTGGCATGGCAGAGAGGCTGAAATATAATATAAACAGCTAAAAAAATTCTATAATTAACTATAATTTATTTCATTCTAGCATTTCAGGCATCTAATTGTGCTAGATAATTTCACTGAATAAATTTAAATTAGACTTAAATCCTTTGAAAATGGCATTGCTCATCCGTTTTAAGATGTCCGGAACCCCCAATACATTTTCAAATCGGCACCTACGACACATTCGCTGCCATTAATTACAGAAATGTTAATTAGTGTGACTAGTGGTTGCGTCGTACTTGTTACTCGTGAGGCCACGCTGTCTCCACCTTGGCATTAGTAGTCGTTTGGGCTCGGTGAATCATCTGCCAGCAGCAGCACGTCACTGCGCTCATAACCTCTTGTATTCATAACGACACTACATTTTTCAAAATGATTACTGTGCAGTTAAGTACTCTTATCTGTCACATTATTTTCTTTGTTAGTAAGTAATTTCTTGTTTTATTATTATTATTATTATTATTTTACCCCCGGACAGAAATTTCCCCAGAACCTCGTTTGAGCATTCGGACAAATCCGGCACCCTTGGATGCAATTACTGGAAACATTGCTACAATAGACTTTGGCAGCCAATGAAAAGTGCTCTCATGTCTGTGATGTCATGGATAATGCAATCTTTATGTTTCCTTGAAGTTCTGGAGCACAATGCTACTTTAATTTATATAATAAAAAAACATTTCTATATATTTTACAGGTACTGCAATTTCCAATGTTGCCACTGTATGCTATTGTCTTACAAGATGAAGTTCAAGGCTTCCATTGAAACACCTTGCAGGCTACAGTTCATCCAGTTGTTGTTTACTTCCGCGATGAATAATTAAACATTCGAGCTTCGTGATAATATCTCAATGCCTATATCATGACATTATGGCTGTTCATTCACTTCAAAAGAAGCTACTTGAATTCCACAGCACGATTTTCAAAAGGTTGCATTAGTAATATCCATTATTTCTCTGATGGTACAGCTGCACATTATGAAAACTATATAGTACTATGGAAACAAAAGAAATTAGTTAGAGTGCCAATCTGGTGTTGGGACATACAAGATGTCCCAACACCAGATGTGACCTCAAATTCAAGAGTAAGGCATCCCAGAATGGTTGTTTAGACTGTACGATCGTGGTAACAGAAGACGCTTTCGCTAGTGGGAATATAAAAGTGTGATTTTGGATTTTTTTTTTTATTCAACAAACATGTCCCGTAGAAATTAGCAAACTTATGACATTTCTAGTTTGGTGGAGAAATCCAGATATAAATCATTGTACTAAGGAAACAACAGGAACTATTTAGAGCTGCAACCCAACATGGTGTTGGGACATAAAAGGAGTCTACTCGTGTGGTCTTACAAGAGTAAGACATCTGACAATGGTTGTTCAGACTGTGTAATCATGGTACACTCTTTCGGCAGTGTGAAAATAAAAGTATGATTTCGGACGGTTTTAACATTAAACAAACGTGTCACCCTGGAAACCAGCCAACCTGTGACATTTCTAGTTCGCTGGAGATGCCCACAGATACACATCATTGTATTAAAGAGACAACAGAAATTATTAGAGATGCAACTCCACATGGTGTTGGGATATAAAAAGAGTACTCGTGTGATCTTAAAGTCAAGAGTAAGACATCTGAGAATGGTTGTTCAGACTATGTAATCATGGTAATAGAAGACGTTTTCACCAGTGGGAAAATAAAAATGTGATTTCAGATTATTTTTACGTTCAACAAACATGTCACCCTAGAAACTAGCCAGCTTGTGACATTTCTAGTTTGGTGGAGAAATCCATAGATATAAATCATTGTACTTAGGGAAACAGAAACTACAACCAAACCTGGTATTGGGACATAAAAGGAATCTACTTGTGTGATCTCAAAGTCAAGAGTAAGACATCCGAGAATGGTTGTTCAGACTGTGCAATTATGGTAACAGAAGACACTTTCACTAGTGGAAAAATAAAAGTGTGATTTCAGATTGTTTTTACATTCAACAAACATGTCCCCTAGAAATTAGCCAACCTGTGGCATTTCTAGTTTGGTGGTGAAATCCACAGATATAAATCATTGTACTAAGGAAACAACAGCAACTATTTAGAGCTGCAACCCAACTTGGTGTTGGAACATAAAAGGAATCTACTTGTGTGATCTCAAAGTCAAGAATAAGACATCCGAGAATGGTTGTTCAGACTGTGCAATCATGGTAAAAGAGGACTCTTTCGGCAATGGGAAAACAAAAATAGGATTTCGAAGGGTTTTGAAATTAAACGAACGTTTCACTCTGGAAACCAGCCAACCTGTGACATTTCTAGTTTGGTGGAGATGCGCACAGATATACATCATTGTATTAAAGACACAACAGAAATTATTAGAGATGCAACTCCACATGGTGTTGGGACATAAAAAAGGAGTCTACTCGTGTGATCTTAAAGTCAAGAGTAAGACATCCGAGAATGGTTGTTCAGACTGTGTAATCATGGTAACAGAAGATGCTTTGACCAGTGGGAAAATAAAAATGTGATTTCAGATTGTTTTTACATTCAACAAACATGTCACCCTAGAAACTAGCCAACTTGTGACATTTCTAGTTTGGTGGAGAAATCCATAGATATAAATCATTGTACTTAAGGAAACAACAAAAACTATTTAGAACTGCAACCGAACCTGGTGTTGGAACATAAAAGGAATCTACTTGAGTGATTTCAAAGTCAAGAGTAAGACATCCGAGAATGGTTGTTCAGACTGTGCAATTATGGTAAAAGAGGATTCTTTCGACAGTAGGCAAACAAAAATATGATTTTGAAGGCTTTTGAAATTAAACAAACATATCCCCTAGAAATTAGTTAACCTGTGGCATTTCTAGTTTGATGGTGAAATCCACATGATATATAAATCATTGTACTAAGGAAACGACAGAAACCATTTAGAGCTGCAACCCAACTTGGTGTTGGGACATAAAAGGAGTCTACTTGTGTAATTTTAAAGTCAAGAGTAAAGCATCCCAGAATGGTTGTTCAGACTGTGCAATCGTGGTAAAAGAGAATGCTTTCGTTTAGCAGGAAAATAAAAATGTGTTTTTGAACGGTTTTTACATGAAAAGAGATTGTTCCACGGGAGACTAGCCAACCAATGACATTTCTAGTTTGGCGGTGAAGCCCAAAGATATACAGGGTGTCCAAAAAGTCTTTCCCACATTACAAAAATTCTTATTAAAAAAAATCTATGCAAGTTAAAATAAAATGGTTGGCAAAATAATACAGCACCATTCATTAAGTCTTTTTGGCCTGATGCACGACAGAATCATCGGATCCTTTTTTTTTTTTTTTATAGAGCTCACAGTAACATGTACAGTGTACCTGGACATGCTGGAACTTTTTGTAGCACCTCAGTTGCATGCACTCCAACCTTTGGTTATTTTCCAACAAGACAGTGCCCCACCACATTAGTTAATCATGGTTCGTGAGTTCCTGGATGCCACATTTCCAGACAGATGAATTGGCCAGGGCGGTCCCATGACATGGCCACCTCGATCGCTTGACATAACCCCTCTAGGCTTTTTCCTGTGGAGTTATGTGAAAGAACAAGTTTAGCAGTGTTCCAGATATCGAGATTTAAGACAATGCAAAGGGCATGTGGAATGGAGTAAAGTGCCATAGGCACGAGGTAAGTCCGTTGAGAGGTCCTCGTTACATGCGTTTGGCTTCGTCAGAATTTCCACTCTCTCATTGCTGCAGCTTTCTGGTTGGTGTATGGTGCCAACTTTTTGAGGCTGTCCCAACAAAGTATGGCCGACCGGAGTTGGGCTTCTGTTGCTAAGGCTGTAGAGAGTCTACTTAGTTTGACATCACGCTGTGCTCGGAGATCCGGAGTTGGAACGACCTTTTGGTCATTCCTATATACTTGTGTGTATACCCTCTGCGTTCCATCAGGGTAGTCTAGCAGAATCGAATATACACCCGCATTATCTAAGAGTCTTCACAGATTCCTTGGAGGTGCGTCAGGAGCAGAGTGATCTACGGGTTTTAATTTCTATGTCAAGTCCATGTTTCTTTAAAGCATTCTTCAGAAAGTAGGTGAAGCCCGAAAGATATGAACAAGCCCCAATATAGCAAGGTTTTGGCTCCCTGTTGCTGCTAGTTGGGTTCGTGTCTTTGGATTTGACTAGCTCAATGATATTCTCAATCGTATTACTATTGTAGCCAGCGGCTCGGGTTAGGTCTCCAGCTGGTCGGTGGTGTTCGAGCAGTGCGTGAGCGCTCGTTTGGTCCTGTGCTGGATGAGAGCTTTCTTTCTGGAAGTGGGGCAGTTTGAGGATGGGAGAATAATATTAGGGATTTAGGATGCTTTGTAGTGCACTTTTGTCTGCAGGCTACGAGTTAGGATCTTGGTGATAAGAACATCCAGGAAGGGATCCCCCCCCCAATCCATCTTGAATTTAAAGACCGAGTGCATGTTATTGATACGTTCCAGAAAAGCACCAATTCATCTTTGGGGAACATCCAAATAATGAATACATCATCTGCATGCCTGAGCCAGGTGGAGAAGGTTGGGGTGCTAGCACTGCATATTTTGTTTGTGAGGGGACGGATTACTGCTTCTGCTAGCACAGCTGATAGCAGGGATCCCATGGGGATGTTTTTGGTTTGGTGGCAGATTTCATCTCTCTGACCAAAAGACCCCACCCCAAAACTCATTATTCCAATTACCCACCCAACTACTCCCCATACCATTCTTATCAATGCCGAAGGCACCAACTTCTGAAAAGTCATCAACACAAAGTTTGTATGGGCCACAACATAAATGATGATGATGGGAAATAAGTGACAGAACAGGCAACATTTCCTAACGGAAATTAATTGGTGTTACTAAAAAATTGCACGTTTTGCCATAAAATATATTTTTTTCACCTTTGAACACAGCTCATGTCCTTGTTCTTTTTGAATGCCACGATTTGTATCGACCACATGTATTTCCATCGGAGGCCAACTTATAAACAATCCTTGCAAGATCATTACTTACTGCATCTTATCAAATTACCAGAACAGGGGAAAGTTGCCGAAGCTATAGCTCGTGATGCTTGTTCGAATCATTTTGTTTGGACGGGCAAATATACACGCTTTGCAGACTGGAACTTTGTGTTTCACGCCAGATTTACGAGTAATTGCACGGCAGTTTGTGGTTCCTTTCGACCTGGAATGGCTGACCAAAAATGTCGCCGTTGCGACTCCCCCAGGAAACTTTACCACGCATTCTGAATGCTTGTCGCATTCACAGGCAGTACCTCGTGGGGAACACCACCATGACACCATCCTTCTTTACATCGCTGAAGTGGTTCCACCATCTCTTGGGAATTCACACCTGAATAAGACCCTCGCAGATCATTGCTTACTGCGTCTCATCAAATTACCAGAACAGGGAAAGTCATCGAAGCTATAGCTCGTAATGCTTGTTCGAATAATTTTGTTTGAACAGGCAAATATACACGCTTTGCAGACTGGAACTTTGTGTTTCGCACCAGATTTATGAGTAATTGCATGGCAGTTCGTGGTTCCTTTCAACCTGGAATGGCTGACCAAAAATGTTGCCGTTGTGACTCCCCCTAGGAAACTCTACCACACATTCTGAATGCTTGTTGCATTCGCAGTACCTCCTGGGGAACACCGCCATGACGCTATCCTTCTTCGCATCGCTCAAGTGGTTCCTCCATCTCTTGGGAATTCACATATGAATAAGGCTTTACCTTCCTTACTTTCTAGACTTCGCTTGGATTTGGTTATTATAAACGAATCATCTTGTAAAATCTCCCCCCGACGCTACGGCCTATATGGGGGAGACATAAATTTTTTTTTAAATAATAACTAGCCGTTGGTCTTTCAAATGTTATAAAGTGGGACATACAGCCAAGGGAACAATGCTACGCAATAACTAGCAATCTCATCATGAATTATCGCAAATGCAGAGAAAGTTTCAGGCAGCTGACGCTATGTTTCATTGCTCACTGAAACAGGACGGTACAATGTGGCAGGCTGGCTGAATCAACAGCTGCTGCTTTCCAGGAGAACTGGTTGGCTTTGAACTGATAAACCAATCATTTTGCATGATGGCCCAGGAATGGAATTTGCAATACCATGCAAATTTTATCATTCAGTGTGTCGTTGGTGCTCAGTGGCACTGCGTCTCTAGTTCATGTTTTTTTTTTTTTTTTTCCCCTTCAAAATGTCCAAACAAAAGACAGTGCTATCTTTCTTTCAAAGAGTTTGTAAACAAAAAACTTAAAGTTCATCGTCAGTTAAAAAGTGTTAACGACAATAAAGTGATGGTGCCGGAAGAATGCTTAGAGTTGGAAAATTCCAAAAATGGTGCAAGTATTAAACAGTTTTGTGATGTTGATATAAATGTAAGTGATCCTGCGCATGGTATAAAAGCCGCTAATATTAATGGCAGACCTTAGCAGCCTAAATGTGATTTCAAAACACAAAAAGTTCAACGAAAATCAAGGAGTTTTAGGGATTCGTGGTATTCCGATTTTCTGTGGCTAGAATATAGCATTATAAAGGATGCAGCGTTCTGCTATTCATGTAGATTATTCTGTCAACAAAAACGGTGCGGCAAAGAGTCATTCACAACTATAAATATGTCCAACTGGAAGAAAGCTTTGGAAAAATTCAGGAAACGTGAGAAAAGTGAAATGCATTTGAAATCAATTCATATTAGCAGTTCATACTCCAACATAGAAATAGATCGGAAAACACTACTATTCATTTTTACGTACATTATTACAAAAACTTGGAAATATTCTAGCTGGATAATGCTTACCTAGGCATTCTGTTTCTAGCGATGATTCACTTTTCGCGCACATTCTGTTTCTAGCGATGATTCACTTTTGGCGACAATAACTTTGTTGAAGTTATTGTCATATTGTCCGTTGCATGTGCAGCAACCATTCATATCAAACACGCTGCTTACTTTAGGTAGAGTCAGTAGATCTTCACTTTAGGATTCAACATCAATTTTTTACCGTTATTAATGCTCTAAATTTTTTACCCAGTCTTTAGGCATCCTCAGGAGCGTGACGACTTTTCCACTGATGTTCGTGGTAACATTTCCAACACCCCAACTTCAAATTGTAGCTCTAGCAACCAGCCCATTCAGTCGATCACAGGTGATCAAGATCGTAGGATGACCGAAAGCTACCACTAAACGAACCTTTTACCATATGTGACTGTGTGTTTCGCTTGTTTTATATGTTTACTACTCCATTCCACTTAAAGCTCTTGACTCTAATGCACAGGACACCAATTACGGGGGATCTACACTTCGGACAATTGCTACCCCGCGTATCTGAGCACATGTATAATGTTCGAACTGGTTCGAGTGCCACTGCCTTATCCAAGTTAATTAACCAAGGCCAACACATACCAGAGTGAAATAGCACCAATTTAATAGCAACATCTGCAACTAAACCTAACTTATTATTTACAGAGCATGTACATTTCTCTTTTTGCTGACCAGTGTTCTAATGATGACGCACCATGGAATTTGCCCACCTCATGGAAACATTTTATTTCAAATCATTGTTTCTAACATCACAACTCATAACCGCATTTTTGTAGTAATTTGCATGTGTGTACGTTCGTAGAGCGCGTGTGCGTGGGTTGGAGCGGCGCTTTCATGCTGCTGCATTGTGGGTGTCGGTTACCGGCTTTAAAATCACGGTGCCTGATGATGGACCCATAGTGGGTCTGAAAGATCTAGCAACATTTTAATCTGGTTTTAACTTTAAATAAAAGTTCGTCTTTTAAATCTGCAATTATTTCCACGTTCTTTTTCGTGTCTCGGCAGCATTAAGTTTTTTCAGGTTAAACATGTACAAAACACCAATTTTCAAAGGAACTTTCTCATTAGACACAACAATAGTTAACCCTCAACGTAAGGCATTCAGCCCCAGGGGCCGCGGGTGGCCTGGTAGTCAGCATTCCTGACTGCCAAGGAGATAACCTCAGGTTCGAACCACTAAATATCCGCCGTGCATCGGATGGGCACGTTAAGCTGTCGGACCACGGGTACTGCCCCCCCCCCCCCGGTAATAAATAAGGGGGTCTTCCTTCCCCTTTCTGCTTTGTTCCATGTCACTTTCCTATCGGGCGCTCCACCCCAAATCTCCTAGCTTCCTATTTCCAAGGGTTGTTTAAGACCTGGGGTCAGACACTCCCTTCCTAAAATCCTCTACATATGATCTGATCTGATCTACTAGAGCATTGAATGGTCACGTTAAGCCTTCTGACCCCCGGTAGTAAATAAGGGCGTCTTCTACCTCGCTTCCGTGTCACTTTCCTATCGGGCACTCTAGCCCAAATCTCCTAGCTTCCTGTTTCTAAGGGTTGTTTAAGACCTGGGGTCATACACTCCCTTCCTAAAATCCTCTACATATGATCTGATCTGATCTACTAGAGCATTGAATGGTCACGTTAAGCCTTCTGACCCCCGGTAGTAAATAAGGGCGTCTTCTACCTCGCTTCCGTGTCACTTTCCTATCGGGCACTCTAGCCCAAATCTCCTAGCTTCCTATTTCTAAGGGTTGTTTAAGACCTGGGATCAGACACTCCCTTCCTAAAATCCTCTACATATGATCTGATCTGATCTACTAGAGCATTGAATGGTCACGTTAAGCCTTCTGACCCCCGGTAGTAAATAAGGGCGTCTTCTACATCGCTTCCGTGTCACTTTCCTATCGGGCGCTCCACCCCAAATCTCCTAGCATCCTATTTCCAAGGGTTGTTTAAGACCTGGGGTCATACACTCCCTTCCTAAAATCCTCTACATATGATCTGATCTGATCTACTAGAGCATTGAATGGTCACGTTAAGCCTTCTGACCCCCGGTAGTAAATAAGGGCGTCTTCTACCTCGCTTCCGTGTCACTTTCCTATCGGGCACTCTAGCCCAAATCTCCTAGCTTCCTATTTCTAAGGGTTGTTTAAGACCTGGGATCAGACACTCCCTTCCTAAAATCCTCTACATATGATCTGATCTGATCTACTAGAGCATTGAATGGTCACGTTAAGCCTTCTGACCCCCGGTAGTAAATAAGGGCGTCTTCTACATCGCTTCCGTGTCACTTTCCTATCGGGCGCTCCACCCCAAATCTCCTAGCATCCTATTTCCAAGGGTTGTTTAAGACCTGGGGTCATACACTCCCTTCCTAAAATCCTCTACATATGATCTGATCTGATCTACTAGAGCATTGAATGGTCACGTTAAGCCTTCTGGCCCCCGGTAGTAAATAAGGGCGTCTTCTACATCGCTTCCGTGTCACTTTCCTATCGGGCGCTCCCCCCAAATCTCCTAGCATCCTATTTCCAAGGGTTGTTTAAGACCTGGGGTCATACACTCCCTTCCTAAAATCCTCTACATATGATCTAATCTAAAATTTAGCCCCAGATTAGACTCCTCCTCAGCTTTGTATGCAGGTATCACCATGCAATTTTTGTGTTAAAATGTATTTCAACACAACAATCCTTTGAAGAAATCCGAAACTTCTTTCCTTCCTTTTCCCCCAGCATACTGCAAGTTGTCTTACAGAGGGACCACTTAATGTGAACTCAGAAGTTACTCTCTGAGTTCCTCCAGAAGTTGCAGGCAGTGATGATCAGTGATGTAGTTCTAAATAAAAAAGTGCTTTAGCAGTGAATGGATTAGTCAAAAACAACATGGAAACAAGACTAGTCAAAACGGGTTTTTTAAAGTTTGACTTCTTTTCAATCATTTATAATTTTTAATTAAATTTTATTATACAGGATTTTATTAATTTCTGTAAAAATTGCTGAGTTTAGGCAATTTAAAACAAAAGAATGAATGTTACAGGTGTCACATGCCAGGAATATATATTTTTTTTTCTATAAGTGCCTTTGCAGTGAATGTGATTCTCAACAATTTTAAATATTAAGTATTAATTGAAAGATTCAATGTTTTTTTTTTTATTATTGACTTGGCCTATCAGCCTCTCTCATGAGTTAAGGGAGGCAGTAATGGATACTTGCTGCCCTGGTCGTGTAACGGTCTTCTTTTTTTTTTTTTTTTTTTTTATTGGAGGTTTAACGACCACCGTGAGCAACTCGATGGGCTATAAAGCAGTCGCCCGTCCCTAATTTAGGGTCACTGGTTCCAGGGAAGGGAGAGAGCCAGTGCCGTAAGACAAACACAACATCCATGCCGGACCGGGATTCGAACCCGGACCCCTTACGGACGAATGATCAGAGGCCAGCGGCTGAGACCACTGCACCACCGGGGAGGCGGTGTAGCGGTCTAAGCGATGGTTTCTGACCATTTGTTCGAATTGGGTCCAAGTTCTAATCCCAGTGAGGAATGGATGTTGTATGTTTGTCTTCTTACGGCACTGGTTCTCTCCTTTCCCCGGAGCCAGTGGCCCTAAATTATTTAAAGGCAACTGCTTATAGTCCATCAAGTTGCTCACGTTCAGCCTTTAAACCCCCCCCAAGGATATCTTGGGGGGGGGGGCTGAACACTGTGAGTATCCACAAGGCCACAGGCAGTCAGTCATCTGTCACTGATTTGGGGTAACTGGTCACAAGAACGGGAAGAACCCTGGGCCGGCTTCATCCTAGTCTCAGGTCCGGGACCAGCTCCAGCGATTAGCCAGAAGCCAACGCCTCTGACCACTTGTCTACAGGGGCTTCCTTTTTCGCGTTACCCGTAAGAAACCAGGAGATGTGCTAAGTGACAACTTCAGCAAAAATCCCACTGCAACCATGAAACACTTGTCAGTTATGCTACATACTTGTTCAATTTTTCTGTGTTGATTTATTTCTTGTTAGTAAAGTTTTAACATACGGAGAATGTACCTCCTATAACATAATTCTGAAGACTGCAGACCTAACAAAGAAGTTATTCTATTAACACTAAAATTCTTGGAATTCATGAAACACCATAGAATGTGAACTGACTGTAACATGATCATTCGTTTGATAAACAAATATGTTTGCGTATAAAACACAGCAATTGCCATTTCGGGGTACATGGCCATCAAAAACACCTTTGCCCCACTTTAACAATGAAAAGTGTCTTCTTGACACTAAGCCTAGAAGAAAAGTGCCTTAGCACTGCTAAGTCCCTTCTACATCCCAGGTGATGATGGCACAAAAGTGTGATCCAACCTCTCTCCTTTCATGTGGTACGACTGTGTTTTGGTGTAACATATATACTATCAACTGATCTGACATGGGAGGGGATGGATTGAAAAAAAAAAAAAACTGTCAATAAAAAAGCTGACAAAGATTTGCCTTCATAATTCCCATCCAAACGTTTAATTTAACCAAGGCTGAACTCGATCCTATCAGGCTGTAACATTAGCGTTGAAGACTATAGACTTTTGGTGATTGGCCAGTGGGCGTTAGGGACGATTTCAGCCGTTAGATGTCACTGCGTCCCAAGGTATAAACACCTCAGTTTCTGTGTTGTTTGAATTGCAGAATTGTTTATGTTCGTCGTTTTTTTCTTGTTTCTTTAAAAAAAACTTCTGGTTTTAAAACCAAACTGTTGTTTTCACAACAAAATCCAACCCATTTTCAAAATGGTTTACTGCTGTGTGCCGATGTGCACATCTTCTAAGAAAAATGTGGGATTTTCATTCCATGAGTTTCCCTCAAATCAGAATCTAAAGCAACTGTTGCTGAAAGAAATATCTTGTCAGGATTTTGCTCCAAATGACAAGTTACCTTCAACTGTTGTTTGTGGTAAGCATTTTCATTCTGATAATTACGTACCTAATTCAATTTTAGAAAAAAACCTCAGCTATATAAACTCATATTAAGTAAAATAGTAGGTAAATGTGTAGATTTGCGTTTTGAATTATTTCGTCGAAAAAAATTAGTACCTGGGAAAAGTGCGATGTACGGATTTTAGATTATGAAAATTAATGGCAAATGATGCCGAAATTTTTTGTTTCAAATGTCTTTTAAAGATTTTATCGTAACATTTACCTGTACGTTCGATACGTTAGGCCTACGCAGCGTCTCTTCACAGCATCGAACTTACAGGTAAATGTTACGATAAAAATCTTTAAAAGGCATTTAAAACAGGAAATTTCTGTACCATTTGCCATTATTTTTCATACTCTAAAACCTGTATGTCGCACTTTTTCCAGGTACTAACATTTTTCCGACGAAATAATTCAAGACGCTAATCTACACATTTACCAAAATCTCAGCCCTAGATAGTTGAAGAATAAAGGAGGAATGAGATTTACACATGAATTATACCAGTTCCTACAGAAAAATTCTCTTGCCCAAGTACTACGAATTCAGAATACAAATATCCATCTGTTAATGTGAAAGTGAATATTAATAAAATCTCAAATGTAAATAATGATACGGAATCAGTTTGTTAATGCGAACGTCAATAGATGGCGCTGCGTCCCAACTCATCTTTTCTGTCCTCGCTGTTTTTGCTTAATGTTACAGCCTGATAGGATCGAGTTCAGCCTTGATTTAACAAACGGTTCCAGAAAAATGTCCTGATTTTAACGTATAGTTTGGCTGAACCAAAATGAACCTGCTACGTATCACTCCTGAATACAACTGGTGAGCATTACACATTTTGATGTCTAACATTTCTATTTGAGAAACTACATCTGCTGTAGTGTGGAATACAAGTGCCATGGGATGGCAGTCGGGAGAAAAAGAGAAACTGCTCGAAGTTGCCTGCTTTCTGGTGTTGGTGAACTTGGGGAGTGAAAAAAAAAAAAAAAAAAAAAAAAAAAAAGAACTCAGCCTGAGGTTAGATGTGTGGGTGGGCCCCCTATCGAGAGGGCAGATGAAGAGTATTTTGTCGGCGTGTCATAGTTTGTATAATCGACACTTCCTAAATTTGAGCTATACCTTATCCTAATTTGCTTTGGACTAGATCAAAGTAAGTTAGGAGTGGAACTAATAAATTTTCACTCCAGTTAAGTGTCCTGGACTACACACATTAGTGTAGATTTATAACAAAGTTCATTAAAAAAAGTACATTCAAACAATGGCAATGTTCATTTAAAAAGTACACACATGTATTTTTTAATTTAACTCAATTTTAGAAAAAAACCTCAGCTATATAAACTCATATTAAGTAAAATAGTAGGTAAATGTGTAGATTTGCGTTTTAAATTATTTCGTCGAAAAAATATTAGTACCTGGGAAAAGTGCGATGTACAGATTTTAGATTATGAAAATTAATGGCAAACGTTGCTGAAATTTTCTGTTTCAAATGTCTTTTAAAGATTTTATCGTAACATTTACCTGTACGTTCGATACGTTAGGCCTACGCAGCGTCTCTTCACAGCATCGAACTTACAGGTAAATGTTACGATAAAAATCTTTAAAAGGCATTTAAAACAGAAAATTTCTGTACCATTTGCCATTATTTTTCATACTCTAAAACCTGTACGTCGCACTTTTTCCAGGTACTAACATTTTTCCGACGAAATAATTCAAGACGCTAATCTACACATTTACCAAAATCTCAGCCCTAGATCGTTGAAGAATAAAGGAGGAATGAGATTTACACATGAATTACATCAGTTCCTACAGAAAAATTCTCTTGCCCAAGTACTACAAATTCAGAATACAAATATCCATCTGTTAATGTGAAAGTGAATATTAATAAAATCTCAAATGTAAATAATGATACGGAATCAGTTTGTTAATGCGAACAACGTCAATAGATGGCGCTGCATCCCAACTCATCTTTTCTGTCCTCGCTGTTTTTGCTTAATTGTTACAGCCTGATAGGATCGAGTTCAGCCTTGATTTAACAAATGGTTCCAGAAAAACGTCCTGATTTTAACGTATAGTTTGGCTGAACCAAAATGAACCTGCTACGTATCACTCCTGAATACAACTGGTGAGCCTTACACGTTTTGATGTCTAACATTTCTATTTGAGAAACTACATCTGCTGTAGTGTGGAATACAAGTGCCGTGGGATGGCAGTTGGGAGAAAAAGAGAAATTGCTCGAAGTTGCCTGCTTTCTGGTGTTGGTGAACTTGGGGAGTGCAAAAAAAAAAAAAAAAAGAACTCAGCCCCCCTATCGAGAGGGCAGATGAAGAGTATTTTGTCGGCGTGTCATAGTTTGTATAATCGACACTTCCTAAATTTGAGCTATACCTTATCCTAATTTGCTTTGGACTAGATCAAAGTAAGTTAGGAGTGGAACTAATGAATTTTCACTCCACTTAAGTGTCCTGGACTACGCACATTAGTGTAGATTTATAACAAAGTTCATTAAAAAAAAGTACATTCAAACAATGGCAATGTTCATTTAAAAAGTACACACATGCATTTTAATTTAGTTGCAGTCGGAAGGTGTACATATATATACATCACATGTGATGCACATTATTTCTCCCATAGATTTCTTTCTTTTCAGAACTGCCCACCCCCAGGAAATTCTGTGTGCTACTGCAGGGGAAGGAGAGGCGTGAAGTAGACCATTTGTTCACTCCCACCAGTAGTTTAAAAATTCATGCTATTTCTGGACATCTGATTCACCACATAGAACCTCGTGTTATGCACATTCATTCCATGGCAGAAGAAAGTACAAGTAGTTAACAAAATACCCCAATTTTGTAACTGTTTTTTTCTTTTTATGACATGAAAGGTTGGAATTTGCATCATGAATGGCAACACCTATTGAGTCTTGAAGAAGGGTAGGGGTACTGCCCAAAAATTCGACTAGTGAGTAAAATTCTTGATTCCTATGCAAACCCCACATTCATTTGAATAGTTATAGATTAATAGCTTCTAGGAATAGCCATGTCATTCTTTATTACCAACTTAAGCATTGTTTCTTTAGAAAAACTTGAATGTACTTGTCAAAGATTTCATATATTTTCTTTCAAATGATGCATCAGTGGCAGATCAAAATGTTTTAACATTATGCATCAGCAAAGTTGTGACGATAATGCCAACACAGCCCGTAAGCACTTCACAAATCACCAGGTTTTTTTTACTGTGTATCCTTGGTGTATCCATTTAAAACTGCAACGATAAATATTGATGATGAATTTAGGATTCTTTTCTGCTCCACCATGAAATGGTGAAGCCAAGAAGTTATGTTCCATAGATTTATCAATTTTTAAAAAGTATGGGAGTAAGAGTCATGAAATGCAAAACCAATTTTTCACCCAAACCAGAAATAAACCACATACCCTTCTCTCATGGAATCAAGATTCAGCTTTGGCTGAACCAAGAGGGAATTCCTGGTTATGTATATAAGAATTAAAAGAACTATGTATTCTTTATAACATGAAATTCAAAATTTAATATACAATAACAAAAAGCTTGTAAAGGAATTGCGTATAACCGAGTAAAACGAGTTACGTATAACTGTTGTTTTTCTCACAGCTCCCATTTCTTTTCGTCAAGGAATTCGTCAGGGCTACCCTTTTTCCAGGCAGCTGTTTACCATCGCGCCTTCGAGCAGTTCCTCCACTCTAAGCATCATGCCTTCAACACTATCCTTCCACCCACCGCTGCAAGCCCTCACCATAACTCCACCTACTACACTGCCGATGCTACATATTACATTCGCACTGATGCCCAATAGACCCATCTCTTGCAGTGTTATGGTGAAAAAAAATTTTGAAGGTTGAAAGTTATTTATCAAAGGAGACTATATCTATGCTGGTATTGAAATTGATATGGAAATTATAGAAAATTTAAATTTGGGAGATGGGTGGATGCATTTCGAAACAAAAATCTTTTCTAAGTATTAGAAGGCCATGAACATCCTAAACAAAAATGCATCTGAAAATTTACATTCCACAAGAAGTTATTGGAAAGTTTGCGTTGTTTGTGTTCACACAGAGTTGAGCCACCTGAAAGTGCAAAAACAAGTGAACATTGTTGCATGTGTATGAAAATGTGTCACCATAAGTCATAGGATAAAATGCACTCGTTCAATAACAACCTGTGGAGGCGGTGAAAGTCAATTCAAAAGGGCAGGACAAAAACCGCAGTCATGAAATACCTTATAATACCAGGATTCGGATCGATAGCCTTAGTCAAGCTAAGGTGGGGTACAGGGGACCAAGTCATGGAAGACAACAGCACACAAAATTTTTCACACTGCACTAATTTTGGACTTTTTTTGAAAGGCTACTGCCTGTATTTATTATTTTTCTTTAAAAACTTAATAAGGTCATTTAGTGGACAATCAGATGGCATTTCCCTTTTGTTGTTTGCTTAAACACAGCAGTATAAAAACAGAATCTCAATTTCTTTTCTATTTCTCTTTGGCCACTAGCCCTATGAACAGCACAACTTTACATATTTCAACACAGTTGGTTTGAACACTAGGCATTGACTTTATGCATCCAAAATTATACCATGATTCACATAGCTTACACAAAAAAAGATACTGGATTATTTTTAATTCCACCAGGTGGACAAGTTCTGTTCTTTTGAAACGTACTCTCTTCTCTCTCACCTAGTTAGCTCAATGACAAATTTACAATTTTACACTTATTGATTTAAATTTACAGCACCTAAACAATCTTAGCACACTCTGCAATCCAGACCAGCTTCGAAGACTTTAATTTAAATTTACAGTTATTTTAAGAGCCACCAACTATACTTTAACAAATCTACTATCAGCAAGTAAACAAACCAAGTAAGCTATCCTCAAAACAGAATTTACACTGAGCATAAGCATTAATAAACATTACATAACCTATAGAACTACCCTGAATGAACCTACTTCACTTATAAAGAAACCTCACCAAATAATCTTAAAAATTATCACTATTCACAACATCACCATAATTCAGAAACTCAAACAATCTTCTTGCACCAGCTTGCTCATAAAAATCACCCCACTCTGCACTTCACATAATAGCTCAAGATACTCAATAACTCTACACTATAAACAAAAGCTCAAAATACCAATCAACCAAATTTCCAAACCAAATATCAAGTTCACCAACACCAACAACCAGAATTTAGAACCCACATCCCCAGCACTACAGCAAATCATAAACAAATAAATCTAGATACCCCAAATCACCAAACAAACCCAAATTTAACACCCGCAGTGAATCACTGAGGCAGCGGTGAGGCAAATACTCCCAGCCCAGACACCACCCCGGGTTCCCGAGAACCAACACAGGAAGAAAACACCAGTCAGGCCGAACGCGTGAAATCGGGCCGTGAATCCAACTTCAGCCCAGGCAAAGGGAAAGGAAAAAATCCCCAAGTGTGACACACCATCATCAGGCACAGAATTTCCTCCAACATGATCTCGCCAATTATTGAAGCAACGCCCGACCGACCCTCGCCGGCAGTACATATCCCCGCGAGCAGCGAAACCACTGGGGGGGCCTGAAGACAAGTTTTCCCCCAAAAACCACGTCCCCAGGGCTCCCCCCTCGAACCAATGCACGATCCCACCCTGACCAACCACGTCTGCAAGAGTTCGTCGCACCTCAACCCCAAATACTCCAGGCACATCCGGCCCAGAACCAACACCACCACATCCCAGGAAATTCACCCATCTCTCCACATCCCAAGAAATCCCAAATCACAATATCCACATACATCCCAGGAAAATCCATCTATCTCTCTCCACATACATCCCAGGAAAATTCACTTATCTCTATATCCACATATATCTCAGGAAAATTCACTTATCTCTATATCCACATACATCCCAGGAAAATTCACTTATCTCTATATCCACACATATCCCAGGAAAAATCACCAGCAAGGAAATTCCCCCGCACCATGGCAATGCGCAGGCCCACTTCAGACAACAACACCGACCACCCACATAACCCACTAAACACTTCCACCCTATTGAAAATCAAAATCACAATCCAGACCCTTTCCGTAAAAACAAGAAAATCCAGGCCAAAGAAAAGAACAATCAACACTGGAACCGGTGAGCAAAAGTGTGTCCCCCTCAACCCATGATGTTCACTCCTCCTGTGAAACACTAAACTTGAGAACAAAAAATACCCCAACTTCCATTCCGCACACATCGCATCCCGGTGAAAATTCCCCACCCAGAGCCCTCTGCCCTAAGACAAGTTCCCGGCTTGCCCTAAGATCACCCCTTTCCAATGGGAGATTAACACTCATCTGGAGCATGTAAAACACTGGTCCTCAATTAACACTCCCACCATCCCAATCCCGACACCCAACACTCCAAGAATGCAAACAACACCCCAGGTCTCCAATCCCACCACACCACAATATGTTCCCAAAATCCCAATACAAATCATCCCACAACCCATCTTCACTCAAAAAAAAATAACCCAACACTGCAAAAGACTAGAGAGAAATGCCCACCATTACTTCACCACCCACGACATCACAACACCACTACTTCTCAACCATCACACGCCCAACCAAACCACCATCGATGCACCAAAATCCACTGTGCCCAAACATTAAACCAAATTCCTCCGACACATTAAAATTCACTGGCCCGGGAAGTTGCCAAAACACCAGACATGACAACACAAAAAAAAACATAAATGAAAGCATTTTCAACTCCCCTCTCTTTTTTTTTCCTGAACTCATACCTGAGGAACTAATAAATCTTAATTTTGAAAACTGAATGACAACAATATGGGGACATCTGTCCCACATCCAGCTAACCTAAAAAAAAAACCAGAAAAATTTCTTTCTTTTTTTTTTTTTTCGCAGAACTATAAATTTGATTTCACACTGCTGACCCACTCGTTCAACAATTCCGCAGCGGTCACAACATAATACAAAAAAAAAATCGAGACAGAATTTACCTTCTGGGCTGGGCAGGAACAACTCTTGTTTCAAATAAAAAAAAAATCTTCTCGTCACACTGTCACTGTTGATCCTCTCTTCGCCTCCAACAATGTCTTTCTCTTTCTTTTTGGACACAATGTGCCCGAGCACTTCACCTGAACACAGGGAAAACAAAAGACATCCCGAAGCCGGTGATGATGGACCCTCTCAGAGGGAGTAATTCTCCCTTGTCCTTTTCGATGCCCATCCCTGGTAGGAATTTGGTCGGCTGCATTGGAAGGTGGACGGCAAAGGCTCGGAGGTTCCCCTTTCTTTATCCATCAGCTCTCACGAGAATGCTTAGGAGTGCATCGGTGATCATCTTTCACTGCGCCCCGAGGAGGTCTCGTCCTACGGTGGTCCTGTCCTTTCTTCATAATTTCTTCCACCTCTCTTCATTTGGTGGAATCAGTGAGCAATTCATCGCAAGCCCTGAGCTCCTTTTTTTTCTCTTTTTGTAACTAACCATGAACCTGACAAGTCCCCAAGCTAGAAGACCGTCGCTACTAGGCTCCTTTAAGCTTTTTACCTCTATGTTCTCCCGGCCAGCAAGAGGACAAGAACAAAAGTGACTGAGACAAGCGTCTCAAAGTGTCAAAGAAACTCTCGCGTGTTGGAAAAAAATGCTGACCCCTGATTGGCTGACCTTTTGCATGGCAACAGTGGAATTTCTCTCCCACGCCTCGAGTGACCTCTGACCTTCACTCAGGCATCGTTGCAGCGTCCAACACTCTCCACGGAAAAAAAAAATGTTACTAGGCACGTGCATCTTCTGGTCGTCCAGGGGAAGATGAACTTGACCTTCAACATGTAGGCACCAAGCCTCTTGACCCTGAGGTCTAAAAATAGATTCTGTTGCTGAATTCCTTACCCAAAAGACGAAAAGATGTTGCAGTTTTGGGCGACTTTTTCACGACGTTGGGAAATGAGGAACGCAAAAATGGCGAATTCTTGCTTTGCAGAAAATCACTAATTTTAATTTTCTTTTTCTCTCGTTCCGTGATGTTAAACTAAAATTAATTTTGATTCTCTGAGGTGCACACCTACTCGCCTTTTCCTATCGCGATAAAAGAACAGATAAATTAATTATTTTCAAAACCCCAAAGTCAGTTATATCAAATATTATTCTCTTTTTTTTTTTTCCAACATGAAATTTTGTTTTCCTGGTTGTGATTAAGACAAGCGAATTTTGCGCACGAATTCCCCTGTCTTTCAACCAGGAATTTTCTTCTAACGTATGTCATGGGAGAAAATTTTTGCATTAATTAATCTCTGATAAACGAACAGAAAGATTGATCAGGTCTCTCTGAAATTCACCAGAGGTTAAAATTTTCGCCATGACAGCAGATCTATCAGCTCTATGCAGATTGCTCAGTGGCCTTGTTAAGCACCTCCAAAAGCTCTGAACTTTGGAGTGGTGCCTGGTTATCTCATACTGACGCTCCTTGAGGAGCCGTTTGGCCCTCCACCATGCAAAAGATCCTAGGCATTCACAATTGCGTGTTTCAATGACTACTTCCACCATATCCTGGAATGCTCTCCGTCGCCGTCTTCAGCAACATTTTGGTGTCACGCGCGTTTCTCCGCTTCCTTTGATCAACATGCACTTCTTGCACGCACCTACTTAATTTCACAATGCCACTATTAATGGTACATTTCTCCAGTTCTGGCATGTTGTATCACTGACATCAACTCTTGCCTTTCTTTCCTGACGTGGACTCACCATCACTGGGTCGAAGTATCAACACTTAGCTTGCCACCTGCTCTTGGAGGGGTCGGTCAACTTCATCGATGTTTCGCTCTACTACCAAGCCCACCAGATTGTCTCATTTCTCCACCCGCCGAGTTCATAGTTTCTTCAGTTCAGACAGTCCAGAATGTTTTGGTCTCTCAATGAAACCCGTTCTTCTCCTTCAAGAAGTTTCTCCTCATGGACAGTTATCCGATTCACCACACTCGTCTTTTGCCTGTCTACCCCGAGGCTATTTCCTTTCTTCGTTTTCTCTCACTTGTTCTCCTCCTGCCTTTACTTTTGATCTTCTTGTGGAGCCCCTCTTCTTCTCCACTGTCATTCATCCTCCTAATCTTCCATTCTTTGCTTATCCTTCCTGGCTTCGTGCTGGGATTGTCACCCTCTCTTTCTTGGAAATCTTTTCCCGAGCTTTCTCCTCAGTTTCCTTCGTCTCCTGCTGTGCTAACCCTCTACGATTCTCTTCGCTCCTCCATCGTTGCTCTCTTTCCTTCCCTCGCTTCTTCATCTGGTTTGCAGTCTGTTCCTTCAGCATCTCATCCACTTCCTTTCTTTCTCTCTAATTCCAGGGCTCTGTTCTTCTCCTTTCTTTTTCTGTCACACTTTTCTATCGGTTTCTTTGTACCTCTCCATCGTCTACACCTCATCCAATTCCTGGTGTTTTGACTGCCGCTCTCCACCTCGCTGGAATGCAAACACATCAGCTCTTCTTACATCGCAGGCTTTCGGTTCCGTCTATTCTTTTCCGGCTCACCATCCTCACATCTTTAGCTTGCACCTTTTCTTCTCATTCAGTGGATGTTGAACATGTCTACACGCTCTGCCCCATTCTGTTTCCTGTGTTGCACCTTACCTTTACCACTGCACATCATCTCTGTGCTCGTGATGTTCCTTTCACAGCTTACAGCATTTTTTTCCTATGTACCTCATCACCTGTGCCACTCCCTACCTCATGTGCTTTCATCTTTGTTCTCGTCAAGCACACCATTTACTGCTTCCATCAACAGCAACCTAATGCCATTACTCCATTGTCCCTATTTCAAGCCAGGGACCATCTCTGCTTGCACTTCAGAAATAGTCTTATCTCTTGTCTACACACAAGTGTACGTTTTCGCTCGCCCCAGTGCACAGGAACCAGACTTCTATTATCTATATTTCCCGCATTCTACGTGGTTCATCAGTTCATCAGAATCTCTCTTGCTCATGCTGTGAGCATGTTCCTCTTCCTTGGACTCTGTACTGTTCCTTTGGATTGCCTTCGGGGCTATTTCGCCTCGCCTGGGCGCTGAACTCTGTGTTCCTGTCTCCTGTGTCCCACAAACATTGACTTTTGCCATGTTCATGAGGTGTTCTCACTTCCCCTCAACTCAGCACTGCTGACTCTGTACTTGCTTTCACGCTTCCACCTAACCCTACGTCTGTCTTGGCTGTGTTTAGCCACTCATACTATTTTCAACGCGTATTTTGTACAAACCACCTCACCTGTATATATATATATCATACTGTTCTCATTTGTAAATATTACTTGCCTTATGTTTATTTGAGACACAAAGCTCTGTTCGATCTCGTTATGTATCTTTTTGCTCTCATTAAAACGAATTTTGAAACTGTAGCTTATGTAAGTTAAAAACAGAAAAATAACCAAGCTTATTGGGTTGAAATTCAAAGCTGCACATTCTAAGTGATAGACTAGGAAGTTAATGGAAGGTAAAAAGATAGAAAAGAAAAACACAAAGACCTAAAAAATGTAAAAAGTTACGTCATAGAAAAGGCTTATACGCAAGTAGAGTCAGTAGAAGGCTGAATTATTTCTCTGAATAGAAACCTGTCAGTTAATTTAATAAATTTAGCTTCTCATAAGCCAGAGTCAAGGTATCACAAAAATACTGGCACTAAAGCAGAATTACGTATAAAAGTGAAAAACATATAAATGAGGTTTCACTGTATTTTTCTAAAGTTTCCTCACTTTAGACTGATGAAAGTTCTTTTGCTATTAGCTGTCTTAGTCAATAAAATGAAGAAGAAATAAATACAGCCATAGCTTATACGAGTTAAAAAAAAAAAAAAAAAGCTAAGTCATAGAAAAGGCTTATGCTATAGTGGGATCTAGAGCCTTGCACGGAGAGGGCCTACAATTTCATAGGCAGGCTTGGATGGGCCTGCGTTTGCATGTGTACCATGTAGTCAGGTTGTTGATAAATTTAGGTCATTCTGTTTTTGAAGTCGGTCTTTCCCTTCCCGTGAACATATTTCTTGTTTCTCACAATCATTCTTCTCTCCCGTTTCATCCTATTATTTATTTATTTATTTTGAGCACACTTTTTTGTCTTTGATCTTTGGCAATCTCTCTCCCATTTGAATCCATATTCCATTTATTTCGTAAGTTTACACCAGTAAAACACTTGCTCCGTACGATAATATGCATTTATAGGAATTAGGAATCAAAGCTTCAATATGCGCTCCCATTGCTCATTCAAGGGAATTACTTGTAAGCACACACATATAAAACAACAAATTACTTATAAACACAGCAAATAACTAACAAAGCGGTCAAGACAGAGGGAAGGGTTAAAAAATGCAAACTGCTCTTTCAAGTGAAAGAAACCGAAGAAAGCCACTTTCCATAAAAATATCTAGAAGAAATGCTCATTTGTTTTGTTTTCTATATGCTGCTTCTGTTCTGTTCTGTAATTACATTCATTTCACAGCACACGCACAGGTTTACGAAGAGACATAGACCATATTTCAGAGTAGATGAAAAAGAAACTCCCTTTCAAACTTCTACCTGACATATAATAAAAATAATTGAACGCTCAGTTATTTTTAACATCTTCTGAATTCTTTTGTTTTACAGATGTTTCTGGCCTCTAGACTTTATCAAGGCCTGTTCTCAATCTATCGGAATTGTATCAAAAGTTTCGGTTTACACAGAAAGAATTTAAATTTTACTGGCAGGTTCCTCTTGCAGTTGCCAGTTATTAAATTAAAATATTTTCCTTATGTATTTTGTTAAGTCTACTACTTTTGAATTAAGTTGTTGAAAATGCTGTTTATAATTTTTGAAGGTTCATTGATGGAACTGTTTTTCTGGATATGAAAACTTTCTTTTATTAGTCTCTTGTCTTTATGAGGTTATTCATAGTCCAATATTTCAATATTTTGCTATAAAGGAGGTCTATTTTTCACACATTGCTGCACATTCAATTGTAATGTACTTATTTAGTCCTCATTGCAATCTGTAATGTTCTAATAATTACTTATTGTTTCATCAATTTTTCTTTAAATTATCTTATCATATTGTTATCGTGGTTCGCACTTTGCAGCAAGTTTTCTTTTTTAATGGTTCTGTACGCAGATACATTTTATTTTTATACAACTCTAAGTGCCGCTTCGTTTTAGGGACATATGATCATCGTGTCCAGGTGTGGAGGTCCCTGGGTCAACGGCACAACCCCAACCTCCCACTACAGGCATTATGGTCTGGAAGGCCGTAGTCTACGATAGCCGATCAGTTCTAGTAGTGGTACGTGGATAATCAACTGGCCAGCGGTATGTGGATGAGATCCTACGGCCCCATGTGCTCCCATTCCTGGCCAGGATTCCAGGGGCGCTATACCAGGAGGATAATGCCCATCTGTACATGGCTCGGGTTGCCCAGGACTGCCTACGTCATGTCCCCTATCAAGCATGTGTGGGACCAGTTGAAACGCCAGATGCCGCCGTGCCACACTATCTGGGATTTGGAGCACACCGTCCAACACATGTGGGTAAGTCTGCTGCAGGACAACATCAGGCGTCTGTTTGCCTCCATGCCAGACCATATTGCAGCATGTATCGCCGCACAAGGCAGTGCGAGACAGTATTGAAGATGACCGGACTGTGTGCCACAGATCCCTCTGTAATTGTCCTGCAGCTCTGTTTATGCCATCATGTGTATCATTCATCTGTATCATTACGTCCATAAAATTTCAGTTCAATCTAATGCTTTCTTCTTGGTATGCAAATTTTATTGTCCACGAGTGTATTTAAATACTGTGCGGAGTAATACCTTCGACAATGAATTTCTAAGTAATGTAGCACCTCAAATTTTAGATCTTCTGGTATCCACAAAGGATCTGGTTATGTATGTGAAGCAAAGTGGCCTAATACAGAGCTTAAAGAAAACAGTTCACCACGACATTGAAACGAGATGGAACTCAAAATATTTCATGTTAAAATTAATGGAAGAGCAGTATGATCAGGGCCATAGAAGAGAAGGGCTGGATCATTCCTTTGTTTGAGGACGAGAATTTAAGCTCAAGTGAGGGAGCGGTTTATGGCCGCTGTGACGTCACAGTGCGCTTTTTCCCACAAGTCTCTCCCTCTATTCCGTTGGTAGTAAACCTGCGAACGGAATGATTTTTTGTTGCTTGCATTTGATTGTTAATAAACATGTCTTGTTTATATTTATTTTAATATATAAAATGCCTTTATCTTGTGCTGTGGTTACTTGTAAAAATATGCATAAGAAAACCTAGGGACCATTTTTGTGGTTTATCACGTTTTCCCTGTGAATAACAAGGACATGGTAAAGGAATGGATTATTAAATGCAAGCGTGCAGGTAATTTTAAAGCTAAACAAGAAAGAATTTGTAGTGACCATTTCCATAGTTCAGACTATGAAGATATGAAAAATTGCTTGCTTAGACTTAAAGAATGTAAATTTCTGAAACCTACAGCTGTGCCAAGTTTGAATTTGGAATGTACAAGATCAACCAGCGTACTCGATAATGCACGAGAACACAGGCAAATGAAAAGGTTTGTACGTCAAAAGCCGTGATCGAATCACAGGACTTAAGTAAAAAAAAAAAAAAAAAAAAAATGCGTGTTGAGGAGGATGTTATTTTCAAAGAAAAAGAACGTTCAGAAGTAGAAATAACATTTCCAACAGTCTGCATGTCTTGCTCAGAAATGGAAACTAAACGCAGACTTTTAAGAGCTAAAAAGCAACTTTTAAAGAACAACCGCTCAGAGATTCTGCTTATGAGAAAAGATTATTTTTTTTCATAGATTAAGTTGTCTTGGAGGGACCACTGATTATGAACTCAGAAGTCACTCTCTGCGAGTTTCTCCAGAAGCTGCAGGAAATGATGTAGTTCTAAATTTAAAAAAGTGCTTTAGCGATGAATGGATTAGTTAAAAACAAAGCGGAAAGAAGACTAAAAGTTTTGCTTCTTTTTAATCATTTATAATTTAATTAAATGTTATTAAACATGATTTTATTAATTTTTGTTAAAATTGCTGAGTTTAGGCAATTGAAAACAAAAGAATGAATGTTATGCGTGAGTCACAACATGACAGGAATATAATTTTTTTTTAAATTTCTATAAGTTTCACATTGAACATGATTTTAAATATTAATACTATTTTAAATTTAAATGTTTTTTATTGATTTGGCCAATCAGCTTCTCCTATGAATTAGGGAGGCAGTAATGGATACCTGCTGCCCCGGTGACACAGTGGACTAAGCGATTGCTTCTGACCATTTGTTCGAATTGAGTCCGAATTCGAATCCCGGTGAGTAATGGATGTTGTGTATTTGCCTTATGGCACTGGTTCTCTCCTTTCCCTGGAGCCACTGGCCCTAAATTATGTAAGGGCGACTGCTTATAGCCCATCGAGTTGCTCACGATGGGCGTTAACCCCCCCCCCCAAGATATTCGGGGGTGAGTGGGGGGGGGGTGAACACTGTGAGTATCCACAGGGCCATAGGCAGTTACCCATCACTGATTTGGGGTAACTGGTCACAAGAACGGGAAGAACCCTGGGTCTGCTTTATCCTAGTCTCGGGTCAGGGACCACCTCCAGTGATTAGCCAGAAGCCAACACCTCTGACCCCTTGTCTACAGGGGCTTCCTTTCACATTACCCGTAAGGAACCAGTAGATGCGCTAAGTGATGACTTCAGCAAAAAATCCCACTGCAACCATGAAACACTTGTCAGTTATGCTACATACTTGTTTAATTTTTCTGTGTTGATTTATTTCTTGTTAGTAAAGCCTTAACATACGGAGAATCTACCTCCTATAACATAATTTTCAAGACTGCAGTCATAACAAAGAATATGATAGATAAAACACACAGTTTATGAAATTTACTAAGGAATAAATGGATGTTATTTATTAATGATTTTAATTTTAATTTATTAAACTAAAATCATTCTACAGGACAATCTTTTACCCTGCTCTATTAGTGGAAAAAATTATGGCTAAAAATAAAAAAGCTCTCAGACCAAGCCCAGAAGTTCTGTTACTAGAAAAATCACCTACCACAAGGACCTTTTCGAAAAAATTCAAAGGATTAGCAAAAAAAAAAAAAAAAAAAAAAAAATCGAATTAGGCTAGCGCCAGGTTTAGGAAATAAGATCAGTAACTGCCTTTGTTGTTAAAAGAAAGAGTGGTCTACAATATCAAGTGTGAGTGTGGTCTCAGCTATGTGAGAGAGACAGGCAGACAGCTTGAGACCAGGCAGACAGAACATAAAGCAGCTATTAAAAAACATGACAAACAAAACTGACCTGGACAGACATGTTCAATCTACTGGACATAAAATACTGTAGGACTCAGTAGAAATTCTGACCCACCAACAAGAAAACTGTTGGAAGGTCTTGAGATTGAAAGAAAAACAGGAACTATAATTAAATGATTTTTAAGGTTTGAGTTTTACCCAAGGTTGGCAACACTTACTATAGTGTAGTCCTGATGAAGGGTAGGGTTACTACCCGAAAATTTATATAAAAACAACAACAGACGTTAATAAATAACATCCATTTATTCCTATGTAAATCCCATAATCTGTGTGTTTTATCTATCATATGATCAGAGGCGGAATTGGGGGAGAGGCGCAGCTGGGGGCACATACCCCGGGCACCGGTGATTGGGTGACACCAAGCAGGGCGACATGGAGAAACAGGACGCAGATGCTCATTAACCCCTTACGTGTTTTCGGATTACATCTCAAATTGCATTATGTATAAAAAAAATGTTAACCAAAAGAGAGTAATGGCTCGATCGCAGTAGTCGTAAACTTTGGTAAAATATACAGCCTTCACAACTGTACGAATAAGATCACTGAGCTTATAATTACCATACTCCACTCTGTGGACGGGACAGTATGAAGATGACTGTTCTGTCATTAACGCCAGGCGTGCCTCCCCCATTGCTCCAAAATTCTTGGCTATCACCTACTGGCTGCCACTGTAGGTGAGGATGGGTACTGTCATGTATTCTGTTGTTGATATCTTCTTGTACTTGGCACAGCAAGGAAGTGCACTACATGGATCAGGCGAAGGAAGATTTCGACTAGGAGGTCTTCGAAGTAGAAAATTTTTGTACACCATTGAACTTGTTTCTCACTATCATCCTTCACTTAAGGACCATTTGAAGTGCCACAAAAGAGGCCAAGCTGCTTACATCTCTCATGAAATTCAGAATGAGTTCTTGGAAATCATTGCTGGTAAGATAAGGTAACAGATTTCAGATGATATCCGACACCAAACATTGGTTATACTCAAAAGATCAGATATCTCGGGTAATAAGTAATGTGAAGATGGGGGGGGGGGGGTAAAGGTCCTTAGGTCACAGAGAGTGTCATTGAGGTTTTTAGTCAGTGGAAAAACGGGCGAAACTTTTGCTGAAGCAATAGTCAGAAAATTGCAAAACGATGGTTTAGTTCTCGCAAACTGCAGAGGACAGTTGTATGACAATGGAGCTCATATGGCAGGAAGGTGCAAGGGAGTTCAAGCACACATCCTTAAACAATATAATCTTACATTTTTCTTGCCGCCACTCTCTTAAATCAAGCTGCTAGTGCAAATCAAGACACAGATACTTACTTTCGAGTTCTCCACTGTTCCTACTTATTTTTGTGTCATCAACAGCTAGGTGGGAAGTATTACAGAAACGTGTTAAAATGTCCCTCAAATCCTAATCTAAGACAAGGTGGTCCAAAGATAGAAGCTGTTTCAATAGAAGTTTTAGTAAGCTGAAGCTTATCAAAACATATCTGCGGAGCACAGCTGGATAACAGAGATTAACAAATTTAAATGTGATATCCATAGAACATGAGTGTGCATCAAAACTTTCTTATGATTATATCATAAAGGCATTTGCTGCCAGAAAAGTCAAGCTGTAGACATGCCTGTCCCTGGAAATTTTTCTCGAAGTTTAAAAAACTGGGCATCTTAAATTGTAATGCACGGACGGCTGTATTCAAATGTGTATGTCAGGGGTGGCCAAACTGTGGCTCATTGGATGATTATAAGTGGCGCATTGCATCCTTACACCTACTTATTCTTTTGAAGTAGGCGCCATAACTGAATTTATCCATCTTCATATTTTCAACACCTGAGTGCTCTCAGTTCAATTCATACAGCCTTCTTACTCATCAGTTCAGCCGATTTTTTTTTTTTGGCAGTTTACAATTGAAGGATGGAACAGTGTGTGTGTATAAGAGAGAGAGAGAGAAACTGCGTGAGTGAGATGTGGTACGATTGAAAATGGTGCGATTCACCCAATAAAATGCTCTTGCAAAAACTCTGCTTTGAACTCCACGCCGTGCCGTGGGTGGCTGACCTTGGCAGGTCGCCAGTAAACATCGCTAAGAAACATTACTTCAGAGTGCTTTTTCCCACGAGTGCTGCGCCCTCTGGCAGAAGAAACTGAGTGAGCCATCGTGGCGTGGAGTTTGAAGCAGGGTTTTTGCGAGAGCGTTTAATTGAGTGTACTAGCGTGGTTTTTGTATTGAGAGTGATTAAAAGACAGATTCAAGAATATATATGACGTTTGTCGAAGAAGAGCGCCACTACTGTTTCTTAACGCGAACATAGAATTCAAATCCCACATAATTGATATTCTGTGACTGTGTGATACAACGTACGTACTTGTGATCTCTTTGTTCTTTTTCAACATTTAGATTTTTAGAGTTTTGTACTTTCCTATTTTTTTAATTCCTTTTATCCATCACAGAGCAAAAGAAAATGAGCAAAAGAAGCGCAGAAAGTGATAGTAAGCGTGAATTTAACGAACAGTGGGAAAATGAGTTGTTATTTATAGCAAGTCCATCAGGAAAACCGTTTTGCATTGTTTGTGAAAGTACTCTTTCACATAATAGAAGACATGATCTTAATAGACACTATAAAACACAGCATCAGACTAAAACAGAAGAAAAAATGAAGCTTGTTTTTGGGTCTGAGTTACGAAAAGAATATGTGACTAAGAAAAAGGAAGAAATCCGAAGAAGACAAAATATATTTGCTAAAATAAGTTGTGAAGACTTGGCGATGACAGAAGTGTCATATGAAATTGCTTTAGCATTGGCAAAAAAAAAGAAACCTTTTTCTGACAGGGAAGAAATTGTGAAGCCTTGTCGCCAAATATTTGCACGCCATCTTGGTAATAAAGGTATTGAAAGGAAAGCAGACGAAATTGCTATATCAAGGCAGACAGTTACGAGACGTATCGAGGAACTCTCTCAGGATGTATCTCAGCAACTGGAAGGCCTTGTCCATTCTTGTACTTTCTGTTCTCTAGCTTTGGATGAATCAACGGACACATGTGATGTTGCCCAGTTAACCATTTTTATAAGAGGAATTGATGATAATTTTCATGTCTTTGAAGAACTTGCCAGTCTGGAGTCATTGCATGGTAAAACGAGAGGATCAGACATATTTGAAAAAGAAAACTCATCAGTGTGTGTACGGACGGAACGCCGTCAATGATAGGCAAAGTCAATGGCAATACAACTTTGCTTGAAAATTTTTTAAACCGTCCTGTATTTAAATATCACTGCATTATACACCATGAGCAACTGTGTGGGAAAACTTTAAATATGCAGCATGTTATGCTACCAGTTGTGAAATGTGTGAATAAAATTAGAGCAAAAGCATTACACAGACGAGAATTCAGATAATACTGTCAATTGTTAGATTTGGAATATGGTGAACTTGTCCTTCATTGTTAATTTCACTGGCTTTCTAAAGGACAGGTTCTGAGTAGATTTTGGAAATTGAAAAATGCTGTTTCTAATTTTTTAGAACAGGAAAATGAACTACCTGATGAAAGAACCCTATTATTGGACAACAACTGGCTATCTGATTTGGCATTTTTAGTTGACGTTACTAGCCATCTCAATGATCTAAATTTAAAACTACAAGGCAAGAATAAATTATTTCCTAGCTTAGTCAACAGCATCAGTTCATTAAAATGAAATTAAAACTGTTCATCTCTCAGTTAGAAAATGAGGATTTGACTCAATTTCCACACTTGAAAGAGCAGAGTGAATGTGCAGCAATTTGACCAAATATATTGAAAAAATCAAGATATTGCAAGGGTCATTTGAAAGTCGTTTTCATGATTTTGCTAAAGAAGAAAACTGCATGCTCGCATTTATAAACCCATTTTCACTTAGTGAACAAAACGTAATGCAGATGCCTATTACCATACAAATGGAAGTGATTGATTTAAAAACAAATTCATTATTAAAAATGAAATTTGATGAGCTTTTTCAGATCAAAATGATTCTGACATTATTAATTTCTGGCGTTCATTACCCTGTGAACATTTCCCAGAGCTAAGAAAATTTGCAAAAAGTTATATATGTCGTTTGGAACGACATACAGATGTGAACAAGCATTTTTGTCCATGAACTTGATTAAAAGCAAAACAAGGTCGCGAATAACTGATTCAAATTTGAAGAATTCTCTGCTGCTCTCAGTAACAAATTTAACACCAAACATTGAAAGACTAGCGGAATCCAAACACGCTCAAGAGTTTCATTAATGGTAAGCAATGACAGCTGTAATAGATATTGTTTTACATACAATAATTAAATCATTTCAAAATGTCGATTATGTCTGTAAACAAAAGAGATCATTTCTGACTATTGTAGATTGGTGCTCCCATAAACGTGTCTTTTGAACTGGTGTAAATTAATTAATTAATTTAATTGCATGAGTGAGTTATTCCTTTTCCTCCCCTAAGCGAAGAATGTCCTACCCTTATCCCTATTTTTCAACCCCAAACTTGAGTTGTATGGCGCATCTGAACTCATATGTGAAAAAATTGGCGCATGGTATGCAAAAGGTTGGCCACCACTGGTTTATGTCATACAAATGTTTAAAATGCAAAACTCAAAGGTTTGTTTATTGAATAAAAAATAGTATATTGAATCAAATGTTATTTTAGTAAACAGTGTATTAATGTTAGTTAGTTATGTAAAGACAAAGTGATAGAACAGTGTGGTGAAAAACCAGTTGACAGTTTTTGAACACGAGATACTTATTAACTGGTTAAGACTTAAATACTGAATTAATTACTGTTTTTATTGTAAAAGAACTCTTGATGTTATTAAGTGTTAAGTTCCATTCAAAGAAATTAGTGGTTTAAGAATAAACTGGCTGCCTCAGTTGCGCAGTGGTCTAAGCGCTGGCTTGTGATCATTTGTTCTCGTGGGTTGGGGAATGCGTGCAATGCGTGTGGATTCTCCGCAGCCCATATGCAAGTGTTTTGGCTATTGACATATCCATTCAAATGAAACCATACCTCGTCACTGAAAAAAATGTTGTTAAGCTGGTTAGTCACATTGTTGTGTGTGAAACTCTTAAACGCCGCCCCGGTGGCGCAGTGGTCTAAGCGATGGCCTCAGATCATTCGTCCGAACGGGGTCCGGGTTCGAATCCCGGTGAGGCATGGTTGTTGTGCTTATCTTACTGCACTGGCTCCCTCCCTTTAATTGAACCAGTTGTCGTAAATTACAGACGGGCAACTGCTTATAGCCCATTGAGTTGCTTACGGTGGTCGTTAAACCTCGAAGCAAAAAAAAAAAAAAAGGACAAACTGGTAATTTCTTTAATAAGTCGTTGGTGCTCAATATCACAAAAACCCATGATTGTTACGATATTAATAAACGAGTTTTATTCATTTTGAACCTTGAAAAAACAAAACTGCAAATCAGGTGCAACTGTAAAATTTAACGAAATCCTAGCAAATGTAATCACAAAAAATTAAAAATAAATTTCAGTTAATATGTTGATGAAAAAAGGGGAGTGGGGGCCCCCAAACTCTGCTTTGTCCCTGGTGAAAGAATCCTAGCTCTGCCTCTGATATGATTGTCTAGGAATGGCCACGACTTCAATTATTACTAAGTGTAACAAAGAAGTTATCATTCTATTAACACTAAAACTCATGTGATTCAAGGAACGCCATAGAGTGTGAACAGACTGTAACACGATCGTGTTTGGGTATAAAACACAGCAATTGCCATTTCTGCCTACATGGCCATCTAAAACACCTTTGTCCCACTTTAACCATGAAAAGTGTCTTTGTGACACTAAACCTAGAAGAAAAGTGCCTTAGCACCGCTAATCCCCTTCTACATCCCTGGTGGTGATGGCACAAAAGTGTGATCCAACCTTCCTCCTTTCATGCAGTGTGTATGTGTTTTGGTGTAGCATCAGAGGGTGAGTCATAAGTAATGAGCCATGTGAGAGGTAGTTTGGAACTTGTTAATAGGTAGAAAGAGCATTTCATGGACTATCAGAATTTGCTTTGGTGGTGGACATGAATTTTTTTTTTTCAGAACATGGACGAAAAAATGGCAGTTTGAGTACTGTTGCGTCATTATTGGAAAAAAGGACTGTCTGCACATGCTGCGGTCGCCGAAATTTGTGCAGTGGAAGGTGTGGGTGTAATCAGCTACGCCACAGCAAAAGATGGTTTGTTCACATTAACAAGGGGGACATCAGCCTTCAAGATAGGCCTCGCTCTGGCAGACCCTGAACTGTGGATTCGGAAGCCATTGAAGCAATACCAACCACAAGCATTCGCAGACTGTCGGACGAGATCGGGGTATCACAATCCAGTGTGGTTCACCATCTCCACAAGCTTGGGAAGGTCAATAGGAGCTGACGAGTGGTACCCCACGAATTGACCACAGCACAAGCTCAAAGGCGGATGGAATTGTGCAGAGAGCTGCTGAACCACTCCATGAACGAGCGTTTCATCAGGCGAATTGTTATGCCTGATGAAAAGTGGATCTTTTCCCGTAATCCCGGCATGCAAAACCAGGGGATTAACAGGGGCCAGCTTCCAGAACACATTGCTAAGCGGGGACGCTTCGAACACAAGGTCATGTTGTGTGTTTGGTGGAATTTTGAGGGGCCCATACACTTTGAATTCGTTCCAGCTAGGTGAGGTGTCTTCGCTGCGCTCTACTCTTAACAACTACACAGGATGTACGAAGCTCTGGTCCGTAAGTACACAGCCCTGGTCAACAGAAAACAGGTTCTCCTTCAGCATGATAATGCACCACCCCATACCGCCCGTTTAACGAGGGATAAGATCCGGGAGCTCGATGTAACTGAATTTCTTCCACATCCTGCCTATAGCCCAGACCTTGCCCCCAAGTGACTAAAACTTGTTTCGGTCGATGGCACATTTCTTACGTGGCAGAACCTTCCGAAACCGTCATGAGGTGGAAGCCGGGGTCCAGGAGTTTTTCAGCTCAAAACCCAAGGAGTGGCACAGAGCGGGAATTCACAATTTGGTAGAAAGATGGCTTCAGACCATAGAACATAATGGCTTGTATTTCGAAGATTGAATTGTATTTGTTTGTACTTTACACATGTTTGGAGTTTTCCTATCCAGTGGCTCATTACTTTTGATTCACCCTTTGAATACTATCAACTGATCTGAGAGGATGGATAGAAAAAAGACAAGAAACTTTCAGTAAAAAAGCTGACAAATATTTGCCTTCATAATTTTCATCCAAACATTTAATTTGACAAATGGTTTTGGCAAAACATCCTGATTTTAATGTATAATTTGGCTGAACCAGGATGAACCTGCTACGTATCACTCCTGGGTATAAATACAGCTGGTGAGCCTTACGCTTTTGATGTCTAACATTTCTGTTTGAGAAACTACATCTGCTGTAATGTGGAATACGAGTGCTGTGGGGTGGGAGTTGGGAGAAAAAGAGAAATTGCTCAAAGTTGCCAGCTTTCCAGTGTTGATGAACTTGGGGAGTGTAAAAAAACAAAAACAAAAAAACAACTCAGCCTGAGGTTAGATGTGGGTGGGCCCCTATTGAGAGGACAAATGAAGAGTATTTTGTCTGCATGTCATAGTTTGTATAATCAACACTTCTTACACTTGAGTTTTACCTTATCCCAGTGGCAGCATGTGCTATAGGTTAAGTGAATCCCCTAAGTGAATTTCATTTTAGCAAAATTATTACTTTTAATATCACTTCAGGCATATTTTTATGTTTATCCAAATCCCCAGTCTCAGCTGATTTATTGCTATGCTCAGTTTTAATTCATTTTCTGCCTTTGCAGGTTCTTTTTGCATTGGAATATCAGCTGGGTTCAGAAGAAGAAATGAGCCCAACTAGCCTTCCAAATACAATGGTCGGGGAGGTGTCACTTTGGGAGTGGCGAATAGCTTTAGCGTTGCGAGAAGTCGCTACATGACCTTGCAGCGATAAGAGTGACATATCCAGCTGATAGCGCTCTTGGTTGGGCCATTACTCATGGAGGAAGTCAGGTAATTTGGTGGCGCCACCTTTTAAACAGGGTCAGGAGAAGAAATGAACCCAACTGGCCTTTCAAATTGATGGTTGGGAGGTGTCACAGGTTCAGAAGAAGAAATGAACCCAAGAGGCCTTCCAAATGCGATGGTCGGGGAGGTGTCACTTTGGGAGTGGCGAACAACTTCAGCGTTGCAAGAAGTCGCTGCATGACCTTGCAGCGATGAGCACTCTCGGTTGGGCCATTACTCATGGAGAAAGTCAGGTGATTTGGTGGCATCACCTTTCAAACTAGGTCAAAGGTGGCAGTGATTCTTCCTTTGTTATAATTCATGCGACAGTGGCTAACAGAACAGCTGGAGATCTTTGGGTGTGAATTACAGTTTATGGATGTGAAAGATTTACAGTTTCTCAGGAACTGTAAAAATATAAGTTCAGAAGTGGTGTCATTTAATTGTTTATTTAGGTTTCAGTGGGTGTAAATCAGCTACATGTTACATGTAAATCAGTTAATTTGTTTGTTTGTTGTTCTGTGGGTATTGTGTGTGAGGTGAGTCTAACTGTGCTTGTATGTTCTGCTCTAAAATGAACAGAGTGAAGTTTCTTTTGAAAACAGACTTCTCTATGCTGCCACTCAAAGAGAAATATGAAAGATTAAAGAATTAGGTAGGCCAGTCCCAGCTTTAAACATTTTACAGAAGCAAAGTGCGAGAGGGAAAGAATATGACCGTTCGTTTAATACAGTGATAAACGATAGAAACAACTAGATTTGTGGTTGTGATCATAACAATTGATTTTATTGCTTTCTGTATTTGTTAAGGGGAGAGACACCACCCGGACAAAAACAGGTGTGTTGGATTTAGGACATTTATCCCAAAAAATAGACATGAGGTATCCGGTGCACACATGAGCGCTAGCCTTGATCTCCCAGAACTGGGAAAAATAAAAATTAGAGAGCAACTCAGCGAGGTTTTCACGAGAAATATAGGACGTCATAATGATCAAGTAGGGGGAAATCGCTATGTTCTCTCAAAGGTTATTGACTGCATTAAATTTTGTGGAGAGTTCGAGTTAGCTCTTAGAGGACATGATGAGACAACTGAATCAAGCAATGCAGGTATATTCAGGGGTATAATTGACTTTGCATCAGTTCTTGACAATGTTCTGAAGGAGCATTTTAGTACGGCCACTGTTAAGGGTACATACAAAAATATACAGAACGATTTGTTAGACTGCATGTTTTATGTAACATAGGAGAAAGATTTCGCGGAGGAAATATATGCTACCGATTTTGTTTCTGTTACTGCTGAGGAGACCACTGATGTTTCCTCTAAGTTTCAATTAGTAGTTGTCCTAAAATAAGTGCTACCCAATGGAAAACTGGTCGAGAGATTTTGGACTTTCTTAAATCCTCACAATCGTGACGTCTCCACTGTGGCTACTGCATTAAGAATGTTCTAATAAGGAATTCATACACTCGACGTGGATCAGGAACACCAAACAGAAGTCATCGCTTTTTCCACGTACCCCATGGAAAGAGTGATGACTTCTGTTTGGTGTTAAGAATGTTCTACAGGAAGTTGTTGGGAAGCAAAGAGAAAAAGTAATTTCCCAAAGCTACCACACAGCCAGAGTTATGAGTGATCAACATTCAGGAGTACAAACTATTCTAAGGCTCTAAAAATATAAAAAAATCTGGTAGCCAGCAAGATTTTCTAGTAGACAACTCTAGAAGTCAACTCTGACGGCAAGTGAACGTTTTTTGTTTTTTTAATGAAGAGTTCGTTAGAATTTAACCAGCACAAGCAAACACACATTTACAGCTTTAAAAAATTAATTTAATTACCAGCAATTGCTTTTGTTTTATGTATTATTAATACAGCAGCCAAGATTGTTGTGTCTTATTTTCTGAAGCTCTCTTTTTTTACTTTTGGCAGACTTACTGACAATGGAGAACAATAGTCTGTAACTAGACAATAATCAGTAACTGAGCTTTTCCTCTCTTGTGTTTAGAATAGGAGCCAACACCAGTTACAGATTAGTCACGTGCGCTGTCTCCCCTTCATTACGGTAGTAGCACTGAACACATCAATCGATTGCGAGCGATATCTTGCTGACCTAGTGATCTATACATCCTTCAAGAAAAATTAAAGGCACTTCATATCTCATACGAGTCCCTGCCTTCACCTCTGCCCTAATATCTCCTGTGCCATTTTTTTCTTTGCTTTAAATTGTGGCAACTTTCATCAGTTTCTTTCTTGATATATGTATTTTAAAAAACAAATACTGCCGCTCATTCTACGGCACCGTGGAATAAAAAGAAGTATGTACTGAAATTGTGGTCGCCAACACGATTTATTAGGTCACCAACAGTGAGTAGGCATCCGTATTTTTGGAGCCCTGCTAAGGGACGTTTATCCGCATGCATACTTTTGTTCACTGTTATGCTCACCAACTTAACTTAATAATGGCTCAAGCAGTAAGTCAGAATAAAGAAGTTAAGAATCTTCTTTGCTAACGTTTCTGAGATCCCTAACTTTTTCGCCTATTCATCTCAGAGAACCCAAGTTCTTGATGAAATACTTGGAAGAAGACTACTGTCAGGTTCTACTACAAGATGGAATTTCTGTTCAAGGACAATCATAACAATTTATGAAAATAAAGACACTTTAAATGAATTGAGTATTTTCAGAAAATTCTAGAAACTAGTAAACAAACGACAACAATAAATCAAGTTCAAGGACTCCAACTGAAAATGCTGCATTTATCTTTATCAGTGAAAACTGCAATATCGGCCTTTGTTAATGCAATTGTTAAGATTAGGGAGGATGTTGACAACATTACTGTGGAAGAATTTAGTGTGAAGAGAAGATTTGAAGAAACGATTACTTACGAAATTGCTTCTGCAAAAGACATCTGCGACTAAATTATAAATCAAGCTGAAGAAAGATCTGACTTTTCTGGACATTTGTCTGCTTCAAATTTATTTGATCATCATAGTTTCCCCAGTTTCAGGAAGGCATTCCTGGAGTAAGCTTTAGAATGTGTAGTGTAGAAGTATCCATTTCTTAACAAGAACAAGTTCAAAACAGAACTGCAGACTATCTACGGAAGAGATGATTTCAGAATGTAAAGAAAGCAACTGAAGTGTTAGGATTTTTCTAGAGAATAACTTAAAAGTGTTTCGGGGAGGAAGTAAAGCTCCTGAAAATAATAATTAAAAGTCCGATGACAACATCAGAAGCAGAAAGATGTTTTTCTTGTTTAAAAACGATTAAAACATTTCTAAGGAGTACAATGGAGGAAGACAGACTGACTGTGTTAGAAATTATTATAAGAAATATGACTGACAGAGTTCCACGACATTTGAACTAGAAGCCTCAGCGCATATTTAACAGAATTGCAGATGGCGCTGCTCGAACTGTTTTATTTGTTTGCTCTAGCGAGCATTGCCTGGACCCATTTTTTCTGATGACGTTGGATAGTCATCTACACGGTTGTTCTTTGAACAACAAAAATGTCGGTGATATATAGAGGGTGTGCGTGTTGGAATAGTGAGTTATTACCTTTATGTGGAGATGTATAATAAATATTCGTGTGTTATCATTTAAGAGTTTATAATTGTGGCATCTATTTGTTCTCTGATGACTAAAGGATAAATCTTCCTGCAGCTGGTAAGTGGCTTACTACGTTACATAAAAGGCTATCATCAATTATAGATTTTATTTATTTAGAAATAACTAACAGACTGCACTAGCAATACTGTCTATCAAAAAAATTTCATCAACCAGCTTGAGAATTTTAAAGAATGCGTAATTGCCAGATTTGTGGCAAAAAAGGAATGAAGAATGGGTTTCTTATATTAGGTGTACGTGTACGTTTTAAAGCATTTTTTTGTGTGACATATACCGCTAATTTACATATCCGACATTCCCCCGCGTTGTTGCTTTGTGACCGTAACTAATCCAGAGTATAAAATACGACACAGAAGTTTGTGCAACAGTCAAGTGCACTTGCACATCAGTAGGTGAAAGATGGCAAGCGATACTGCATTTATTACGAATTTCATCAAGGAAAAAGTGCTGCAAAAGCATGTGCATCGATCTATTCTGATCTGGGAGAGAATAATTTTATCCAAAAGCATGTGTGAGTTTTGGTTTAGACGGTTTAAAGCAGGTGATTTTGGAACTGCAAGCATTGCTGGATGAAGATTCGTCTCAAATGCAAAAAGAACTAGCTGAACAACTGGGGGTAACTCAAAAAACCATTTTCAATCGTTTGCACGCAATGGGAAAGATTCAGAAGCAAGGAAAATGGGTGCCACCTGAGCCAGAGGAACACGGATGAGTGCGTCATGAAAAGTTTGAATCTGTTGAATAAACAACACTGAGTCTTTTCTGTGGAAAATCGTTATGGATGATGAAAAGTGGATATGGCACAACAATCCCAAACACACAAAAAAGAAAAAATGATGGGTAGACCCCAGTGAAGCAACGACTTCGACACCGAAACGCAATATTCACTCCAAGAAAGTTCTGTTGTGCATCTGGTGGGATACAAAGGGTCAAAGTGTGATTATGAACAATTGGAACAGGGTCAAACTGTTACTGCTGATCACTACAAGCAAAAATTGCTGCGATTAAACCAGGAAATCTGTCAGAAACATCCATTCACAGGCAAAGGATTGCGCCCCGTGAAATTACTGCATGGCAACGCTAGGCCACATGTTGCAAAATCGCTCAAGGAAACGTTATTGATGCTTGGCTGGGAAGTTTTGGATCACCCGGCTTATAGTCCAGACATAGCCCCTTGAGACTATCATTTGTTCCGATGGATGCAATATGGTTTGTCTGCTGTACGGTTCCAGACATGTGACGAAGTGCAAAAATCGGTTGACAACTTCATCGTGTCACACGACAAAGTATTCTTCATGGCTGGAATCTGTCAGCAGCCCGACCCATGGCAGAAGGTGATAGATAATGACGGCATATATTTTGATTCATAAAGATATTGTTTTCTCTCAAATTACATGTTGCCTTGTCTTAAAACGCTTTAAAACTTATTTTTACACCTAATACAAACACACAGCCACAACATCAGCAGAAGTAACTGTTGCAGTAGCTTCTACTGAGCATGGAAGTGGCAGTAGTTCTGTAGCTGGTGGAAATCAGACACAATATTGATTCCAGGTTGGTGCCAATATTATACTGTTTATCCAAGCAAATTTTCCATTTTGTATTGTAGTAATATTTTCTTTAACTCACTATACAGGGTGTCCACAATGTCTTGTTACCCCCATCCCTGTAATAAGAAATGTAAGTGAGCTATGTATCTGTTGTATAATGTATATGTTGAGTTACGGTCTGTATTGTGTTTATTTACAGATTAGTTACCGGAACCATGTGTGATACCAGCGAATACACCCTGGAACAGCGGATTGTTGTCAGTGTCTGGGTACACCAACGTCCACACACAAAGAAGACAATGCGTGACGATTTCCAACAACGATTCGACAAAAAGGCCCCTCCAAAACAGATTCTTCTACAGTGGGAACATAAAACTCTTCGAAGCAGGCAACCTCAAGAATAAACCACGAACGGAAAGACCATCAACCAGAGTGTAACAGTGTCAAGCGGTCGAGGAATCAGTTATCAGGTCACCGACGAAGTCGCCTCCGCAAACGATCAGTGGAGCTTGGAATACCATGATCGACACTGCATAAGCACACGAAGAATGACCTGAATTTGCACGCATATCGCCCGATGTTCGTTCAGGAGTTATCAGACATCGACTTAAACCGCAGACGGGATGCATGTGCAATGATGCTTCAGACATTTGTCACAATCCCAAAATGTGGAAAGGTCATTTTCAGTGATGAATGTGCGATATACCGCAGCTGTCGATCACGGAACGTTGTATTCTGGTCCAAGGAAAAACCCACATTATGTCGAAGAATTGGAACATCATCCTCTGCATGTCATGATATGGGCTGCAATGAATAGTCGACATCTGTTTGGACCGTATTACTTTGATGGTCCAGTGAATCAGACAACTTTTCTGGACAGGCTGCAAACCTGGTTTGTGCCACAACTTGGAAATCTTGGCATTCTGAATGATGTACGGTTCCAACAGGATGGGGCACCCGCCCATTACGCAATCGCTGTTCGGGAATACCTTGGTGAGGTCTTTCGGGATCGTAGGATTGGCCGAGGTTCGGCAGTGCTGCCCGCTCCACTTGAATGGCCACCTCGAAGCCCAGATCTCTCAACGTGTGATAATGCCCTTTGGAGTTTCATAAAAGAGGTTGTTGCACAGCAGCGCTACCAAACCACTGATGAACTTAAACAAGCAGTGAGACGTGCTTTCTTACATATCACTACCCTGCAACTGCTTCTGAAAAAGTCCCACAGAACATGGCGTAAAATTATTCTCTGTCACGAGGATGACGGAGCCCAAACGGATCCACTGGATGTTTAAGGATGCCTCAACATATACTGTACATCATACAACAGATACATAGCTCACTTACATTTCTTATTACAGGGGGTAACAAGACATTGTGGACACCCTGTAGTACTGAAACTCCTTCATATTTTCAATTAAGGTCCACCATACCAGTAACTTTTTCATTTGCACATTCACAGCATGAATCTATTTCTTATTTTATTGTTGCCGAACTAGTCCATACGAGCCACACTACACAGACTCTCATATATGTAGGTGAGTATAGAAATGTAGTGAACCCCCAGTATTTCAGCCACGAGCCGCCACTTTGTATCCTAATTTGCTTTGGACTAGATCAAAGTACACTGCCTGACAGTGAAAATTCCACACCACGAAGATGCGAACACAGCACCATGCAAATTGCAGGATGGGTGCACACGTACAAGTTAAGCAAATCATTGCATTTGCAGGCCAATCGCACGAATGGCATGCAGGATTTAAGCGGACAACCAGCCCATGAGGCCATCAGTCAAGACGTCACAGCCGCGAGAAGCGAGTGGTTCTGCTGTAACCGTGTGTGGAGAACGAACAAGGGGTGCCAACGCCGTCGTACACGATTTCATCAAAAGGATGAGTTTACAAGAGGTGTCATCGTAGGCCTTCGTACTGCCGGATGGTCCTTGCGTCCTATTGCGGAAGAAACCCCCAACATGATGTCACAACCGTCAGTCGCACTTGGAGACAGTGGTCCCACGAAGGATCTCTATAATGTCGTAGGAGGACCGGAGCATGGAGACATACGTTCGAATACACCAATCGTTGCATCTGAAATCGTGCCGTAGTGGACCCACAGGCCACAACGGTCGACATTTAGCGGTGTTTACAGGCAGGCTTGGATGCTCCGATATCGACGTGAACAGTGTCGCGCCGATCGGCTGTGCCTGGTTTGCTGTCCAGCCGTCCGTTGCAAAAGCTACCCTTAACAGCAAGCCATGGTCCACACCGCTTGGCGTGGTGTTGCTCCAGAGCTGTGTGGGGTGCTGTATGGAACAGTGTGCTGTTCAGCGAAGAATCGCGGTTCTGTCTCACCACGAATGATCGCCGTGTGCGAGTCTGGAGGCGACATGGCCAACAACAGATTCCTCTGCCATTGTGGAGCGTCACACGCCCCGGCAACATGGAATCAAGGTGTGGGGTGCTATCAGTGCCAATGGCCACTCACCGCTGGCACACGTTATGGGCAGATTGATGGCAGGCCGCTATGTTGATGAGATGCTGCGGCCAGCGGCACTACCATATCTGCAGGGCATCCCAAAGGCCATTTTTCAACAGGATAACGCTTGGTCGCATATCCCTCGGTTCATCCCGAATGCTTTACACGGTGTGCAGATGCTTTCCATGACCAGCACGATCCCCAGCATCTGTGGGACATGATTGGACGTTGGTTGAGTACCCTTCCACCCCCATAAAATGAAGATGAACTGTGGACTCGGATCAACACCACATGGTCCACGATACCCCAGGACTCTATTCGGACTTTCATTACCTTGATGCCACGTCGGATTCAACGCTGTATCGCTCAAAATGGGGGACACACTCTCTATTGATCATCCTGTATATTCGGGCCTCTGGAGCCTAGTCTGTATGTGACAATTAAATCATTTGTTCAGGACTTACTTGGCTATCTGTGTGTGCAGTTTGGTCTGTTTATGAGCATTCCTTCATGGTATGGCATTTTCTCTGTCAGGCAGAGTAAGTTGGGAGTGGAACTAGTGAATTTTCATTCCAGTTAATGTCCGGGACTATGTATATTAGTATAGATTTATAACAAAGTTAATTAAAAAAAGTACATTCAAACAATGACAATGTTTATTTAAAAAAGCACACACACATACTTTAATTTAGTTGCAGTCGGAAGAAGGTATATATACATTATATGTGATGCACATTGTTTCTCCCATAGATTTCTTTCTTATCAGAACTGCCCATCCCCAGGAAATTCTGTGTGCTACAGTAGGGGAAGGAGAGACGTGAAGTAGACCTTTTGTTCACTTCCACCAGTAGTTTAAATTCATGTTATTTCTGGACATCTGATTCACCACGTAGTACCTCATGTTATGCGCATTCATTTCATGGTTGAATAAGGTACAAGAAGCTAACAGAATATCCCAATTTTGAAACTTTTTTTTTTTTTTAATGATATGAAAGGTTGGAATTGGTCATGAATGGCAACACCCATTGAGTCCTGAAGAAGGGTAGCAGTACTGCCCAAAAATTCGACTAGTGAGTAAAATGTTTGATTCCTAAGTAAACCTCACATTAATCTGAATAGAAACAGATTAATAACTTCTAGAAATAGCCATGTCATCTTTAATTACCAATTTAAGCATTGATTGATTAAAAAAACTTGAATGTACCTATCGAACATTTGATATACTGTATTTTCTTTCAGATGATGTATCAGTGGTGGGTCAAAGTGTTTTATTAAAGACACTATGAACCAGCAAATTTGTGAAGATAATTCCAACACAGCCGTAAGCACTTCACGAATCACCAGCTTTCTTTTACTGTGGATCCTGGGGGCATCCATTCAAAACTGCAACGATAAATATTGACGATGCATCTAGGATTCTTTTCTACAACGTCAAGAAATGGTGGTGCTACGAAGTTACGTTCCAGAGATTTAACAGTTTTTAAAAAGTGTGTGTGAGAGAATCATGAAATGCAAAGCAAATTTTTCACCAAAACCGGAAGTATTAGGCGTGCAACTTAATTCTTGGCCCCTAACCGCAAGTGATCATAGAACGTCGGCAAATGCAAATAGCCTGTGCAATAATGGCGGATTGCAGCGCCATCCAACAGCTTTCCATGCAACCGTAACCACTCACAGTTGTAGTGACAGAAGGGACGAAAGTTGACTGTGAAAGCAATGTCGTTCGAGAAGCAATGTTTGAGGCACTACCTCCTGTTCGCGTTTCAGCTGAAAAAGTGATGCAGAAGCCCAGCAAATGATCTGTGCTACTATGGGTGAGGCTGCTGTGTCCTACAGAATGTGTAAGAAGCGGTTCCAGCGGTTTAAGCAGGAAAATTTCTATCTCCGTCATGCAGAACGCCCGGGACAGCCACAGAAAGTTGACGATGAGGAACTGGAACTACTGTTGGACATGGATCCCTGTCGCACACAGTCAGAGCTCGCCTAGGAACTCCGAGTAACACGGCAAGCCATTGCAAAGTGTCTGCACAAGCTTGGACGGATTCACAAGGAGGGCCACTAGGTGCCCCACCAACTCACAGCTGCGAACAAGTCTTAAGTGCTACAATGTTGCTGTGCCCTTGCTCTCCAGATTCAAGAAGGATTTCCTCCACAAGATTTTGACCTGTGATGAGAAGTGGATCCTCTACGATAATCCTAAGCGGCGCAAATCGTGGGTTTATCCAGGTCAGCCTACCAACAGTATCGCCAAACCGAATATCCATGCCAGGAAGTTGTTGCTGTGCATAAGGTGGGATCAGCGCGGTGTCGTACACTACGAGTTGCTCAAACCTGGTGAAACGGTTAATGCTGAGCATTGTCAGCAACTCATTCGTGTGAGTGACGCAATGGAGGTGAAAAGGCCATACACCGGTAAGGGCAGAAGGTAGGTCCTGTTGCTTCAGGATAACGCGTTCTCACACCGCGAAAACGACTTTAAACATGATCGACCTGGGATGGGAGATTTTGTCCCACCCGGCGTATTCTCCAGACTTTGCTTTGTCGGATTATCACCTCTTTTGCTCCCTGTAACATCACCTGAGTGATACGCGCTTTACTTATGTCGAGGAGGTCCCCACAAGTATTGACGACTTTATCAACTCGAAACAGCCCTCTTTTTCCCGCAGTGGCATTCGGCAACTTCCTGACCGATGGCTCAAATGTATCCAACACGACAGGGATTATTTCCCCGATTAGGTAAGTATTCGATACGCTATAATTTGCTGTCAACGTGTTGTACCTGTGACTGAGAATTAAGTTGCATACCTAGTAAACCACATACCCTTCTCGCATGTAATCAAGGTTCAGTTTTAGCTGCACCAAGAACAAATACCTGGTTATGTATAAAAGAGCTGTGTATTCTTGATAATCTGAAATTCAAAATTTAATGTATAATAATAAAAAACGTGTAAATGAATTACATATAATTGAGTTAAAAAAGCAACAGAAACTACAGTAAAATATTGGAACTGAAAGCAGAATTACGTATAAAAGTGAAAAACGTATAACTGAGGTTCCACTGTAGTTTTCTCTAGTTTCCTCACTTTAGACTGATGAAAGTTCTTTTGCTATCAACTGTCTTAGTCAATAAAATGAAGGAATAAATACAGCCTGTAGCTTATGCAAGTTAAAAACAAAAAAACATCCAACCTTATTGGGTTGAAATTCAAAACTGCACATTCTAAGGGCTAGACTAGAAAGTTAATGGAAGGTAAAAAAGAAAAGGCTTAAGGTCAATAAAAGGCTAAATTCTTTCTCTGAATAGAACCTGTCAGTTAATTTAATAAATTTAGCTTCTCAGAAGCCAGTCTAGGTATCACAAAAGTACAGGGACTAAAGCAGAATTACATATAAAAGTGAAAACGTATAAATGAGGTTCCATTGTATCTTTCTAAAGTTTCCTCACTTACTGATGAAAGTTCTGTTGCTATTATCTGTCTTAGTCAATAAAACTAAGAAGGAATAAATGTAGCCTGTAGCTGTGCTGTTCTGCAGGAGTGGGATGGAATTCCCCAATCTCTCATTAATACTCTGACAGACTACATGCCTCACAGATGTGCAACATTGCTTTCTGTCAGGGGAAAACACACTCCCTATTAAATCCAATTTTCTGGCAAAAAAAATTACCTTTATTTTCACTTTTATGATATGATCATAAATATGCATCTTTACATTCATCTCCTCAGCAATTATTAAATTTAAATTACTAATTGTTTTAACCATATTTTTCTTCTCACATAGCGTACTATGTCCGTAGTTCCCATTCCAACCTCTAAAGTTTACCGTCACTCACAGTTTTAATACAAAACTGCGATATTCCCCAATTGTTTTGAACAGTGTATATGGAAAACTGAAAGCCGAAATGAAGACAGGAGCAATCTATCCACTTCTTTTTCTCATTTCTGTAGATACTACAAAATAAGAAAACATGCTAGGTTTCAAATGTCTTCCATTTGTAGTGAACTAACACATAATCTATCATGGTAAAGTGAGAATAACAACTCCCAAACATATTGGCATTTTTGAACTTCCCTTTTTGTTAATAAAGTTCGATTAACACTTACCGCACGTGGGGCTTGGCTTTCAATTCTTATTTCCGTTATGTGGATGCGGCATGGGGATTTTTCATTTAGTTGCGGGTCCACTTCATTTTTTTCCCGTTGTTATTTATCTGGCCTCGTCATTAAATGAGTTTTTCCCTTGCTGCCTCCTCATTTACTTCGATAATTTTTCATAACCCTAGTACTTTCGGTAATACTCCATTACCGCCATCGAGGGACGTTTTGCTCAGACTGGCATGGACCGTGTCAGCTGGGCTTTTCGGTGGTTCTCGCGGGTTGCTTCTGTCATCGGCTATCGCTTCTTCTTGGGCGTTGTGGCGCCATCTCTTGTTGGTCACTGATCTCATTTTTCGAACTTTTTCATTTTTTTGCTCAATTTTAATTAAATTTTTCCAGCTGTTTCTCAAAATATTAGGGTCATTATGGTTGCAAACTTTTGCCCTATTTTTTCAATCATTACCGACTCTGCTATTATGAGGTGTTTTTCGGATTTACAGCTTTTAATGATTTTTATATTTTCGAATTTAGGAAATTTTTGGTTATCCAGACAGTATTGAATAAGTGCTGTTTTTTCTGCCAATTTTTTACGTGTTGTTTTAATCTGTGTTTAAGCTTATTTTTGGTACTTCCTGTATAAGCCATTGGAGGATTTTCAGTAATAAGAATTGAGTAAATACCTGCTTTTTTCTAACATTTTTATTTTTTCATTATTTTTTATTACCATATTTTTGATGGTATTTACTTTTCCTCCAATTTGAATGTTATGCTTTTTACAAATATTATTAATTTCATTAGTAGTACCTTTAATGTAAGGAAAACCATTTAAATATTTGACTTCTTTTTTATTTACTACAGCATTATTTTTTATTTTCTTTATTACTTCTGTGTTCCATTTTTTTATTAAATGGTTAGGATAACCAAAGCTACCTGCAATTTTTTTTTATGAATTTGATTTCTTCATTGATGAACTGGCTGTTTTCAGAGTGCGTATATGCTCTTTTTATTAAGGTTTTTAGACTATTGCATTTTTGAGGATAAGGATGTGCCAAATTGTACGGGATTAGGACCGGAACAAATGAACTTTTCCGATAAACCTTGTATAGTAACTTATCTGTGGATTTGATAACTTGTACATCCAAAAAGGCTATTGCATTATTTTTTTCTATTTCAACAGTGAGTTCTATAGTTGGATATAAAGAGCTGTAACATTTTGTTAATTTTCTTAATTCTTCTTCGTTCAGTTTTGATAGAATGAAAATATCATCCACGTATCGACAGTACACTTCTGGTTTTTCTTCCATACGATGCAGGACATTTTCTTCAATTTCGTTCATCACAACCTCAGCATATAAAGTTGATAATGGTGAGCCCATTGGGCCTCCTGAATTTTGCTTGAATATTTTGTCCTTGTATGTAAAAATATTATTTTCATATAAATAGACTAAAACTTTTTTGAATTCATGAATTTGTGTGTTATTTAAAATTTTAAGATTTTGCAACTTCTTAATGATAATTTCAATAGCTTCTGGAACAGGAGTGTTTGGATATAATGCTTTAACGTCCATGCTTGCCATATTTAAGTCCTTTAGGCCAGTTTTTACATTTTTAATTTTCTCAATAAATTCATACGTGTTCTTGATGGTGAACTTGTTCATGAAAAAGGGTGCTAGGAACTTGTAAATGTTTTTTTCTAATGTTATCAATGGTGAGTTTTTTTTTTTTTGAAACTATCAGTCTCATTGGAGCACCATCTTTGTGCATTTTTACCTTTGCAACAATATGTGGTATGCCAGCTCCCATTGGTGGAAAAGAGCGCTTGATTTCATCAGGTAATGTACTATGATTTCTTATATCCGCTAAGAATTTAATTTGGTTATCTGTTGGGTCTTTCTTTATTTCGGTACAATTTAATCCATCTATTGCTGCTGTCATTTTTTGTTTAAATTCATCAGTGTTGAGAATAATGATTTGGCCGGTTTTATCTGCTTCACAGAATTTGATATATGGGTAATTTTTTAATTCCAATAGTTTTTTTTTTTCATATTTTAAATTTTTCTCTATATAGAAGTTTTTGTTGTTTTTGGCATTATATTCTTTTAGAATAACCCTACATAATTTGTTCTCGACTTCAGTTTTATTCTCTGCGCCTGGTATATTTTTGAGAATATCTTCGAGGCAAGGGATGATTTCTTCAGTTTTAGGGAGGCCTTGTGGAAAGGCAAATTTTTTCCCTTTTTGTAAAATTGCTTTTTGTGAAAAGCTTAAGTTCTTATCAGACCGATTTTCATACACATTATATTCATTTTTGTTCATCAAATAGTGCATTTAATTATTTAATTTTTCACTGTTGAAATAGAAAAAAATAATGCAATAGCCTTTTTGGATGTACAAGTTATCAAATCCACAGATAAGTTACTATACAAGGTTTATCGGAAAAGTTCATTTGTTCCGGTCCTAATCCCGTACAATTTGGCACATCCTTATCCTCAAAAATGCAATAGTCTAAAAACCTTAATAAAAAGAGCATATACGCACTCTGAAAACAGCCAGTTCATCAATGAAGAAATCAAATTCATAAAAAAAATTGCAGGTAGCTTTGGTTATCCTAACCATTTAATAAAAAAATGGAACATAATGCTGTAGTAAATAAAAAAGAAGTCAAATATTTAAATGGTTTTCCTTACATTAAAGGTACTACTAATGAAATTAATAATATTTGTAAAAAGCATAACATTCAAATTGGAGCAAAAGTAAATACCATCAAAAATATGGTAATAAAAAATAATGAAAAAATAAAAATGTTAGAAAAAGCAGGTATTTACTCAATTCCTATTACTGAAAATCCTCCAATGGCTTATATAGGAAGTACCAAAAATAAGCTTAAACACAGATTAAAACAACACGTAAAAAATTGGCAGAAAAAATAAGAAAAAATAGCACTTATTCAATACTGTCTGGATAACCAAAAATTTCCTAAATTCGAAAATATAAAAATCATTAAAAGCTGTAAATCCGAAAAACACCTCACAATAGCAGAGTCGGTAATGATTGAAAAAAATAGGGCAAAAATTTGCAACCATAATGACCCTAATATTTTGAGAAACAGCTGGAAAAATTTAATTAAAATTGAGCAAAAAAAGAAGAAGTTCAAAAAATGAAATCAGTGACCAACAAGAGATGGCGCCACAACGCCCAAGAAGAAGCGATAGCCGATGACAGAAGCAGCCCGCAAAAACCACCGAAAAGCCCAGCTGACACGGTCCGTGCCAGTCTGAGCAAAACGTCCCCTCGATGACGGTAATGGAGTATTACCGAAAGTACTAGGGTTATGAAAAATTATCGAAGTAAATGAGGAGGCAGCAAGGGAAAAAACTCATTTAATGACGAGGCCAGATAAATAACAACGGGAAAAAATGAAGTGGACCCGCAATTAAATGAAAAACCCCCATGCCGCATCCACATAACGGAAATAAGAATTGAAAGCCAAGCCCCACGTGCGGTAAGTGTTAATCGAACTTTACCAACAAAAAGGGAAGTTCAAAAATGCCAATGCATTAATGCACGTTAAAAAAATAACCTCCAATATAGGAAGTAAATTGAAATCCCAAATATATATTGAAATAGAAATCCCCATCCCCCATTTTGTTTTCCACAGTCATTCCTTTAAAAGTTCTAGTCTTTTCAAAGGAAGTTATGGAAACATCCCTTCCCTACAGATTTTAAGAGGCTGGATTTATTCATATAACCTATGAACTGGACAAGAATTAGGTACAATCTTAATGTATATATTAAAAAACACAAATTTTCTGTACAGCTACAATGGAACTCGTTAAGCAATCCCAAGATAAACACAAACCTGTTAATTCTTCAGACTGTGAACTTCTGTCCCATGATGCAATGAAAAATGAATAAAGTTCATTATTATCTCCGAAACAAAACTGAATCCAAAGCTACGTGTGGCACAAGAAGTGTTATGTATTGGGTTGTTGGAAAAGTCATGACGTACTTTGGCATCCGATGGTGGTTGGGCGGTTTTGGAAGTACTAAAGGCATACACAGCTCTGTTATCACTATGGCATTTGACAGGTGCCAGTTCTAGCTGCAGTCTAAAAGGAATAGTGAGCAATTTGGTTGATTTGCGGAGATTGGACATCAAGTTGAAGATGGAAGACCAAACTGTGCATTTTCGCCATATTTTACTGTTTTACTTCCATAAAGAGAAGAACGTGCGTCAAGCTTGTGAAAAGTTTCGTAAAGTGTACGGTGATAATGCTCTACAAGAACGTTAGTGCCAGCGGTGGTTCGCAAAATTTCGTACTGGTTATTTTGACCTCAACGATGCTCCTCGGTTCAGGAGGCCAACCGAGGTTGATGACGACCAAATCAAGGCATTGATCGAGTTAAACCCATGTTACATGACACCAGAGATTGCAGACACATTGCACATCCATCATTCAAGCGTTCACGACCACCTGAAAAAGATGGGATAAGTAAGCAAGCTCGATGTGTGGGTTCCTCATGAACTCAAAGAAGCTCAATTGACGGCGCGTATAGACATCTGCGATATGCTCCTTAAATGTGAGAAAAACGATCTTTTTTGAAGCGACTGATAACAGGTGACGAAAAGTGGATTGTGTACAACAATGTGCTGCGCAAACGGTCTTGGTCCCAACGTGCTGCTTCGCCTCAAACGACATCCAAAAGCCGACATTCATCAGCAGAAGGTTCTGGTCTCAGTGTGGTGGGATTTTAAAGATGTTGTGTTTTTCGAGCTCCTACCACGCAACCAAACAATCAATTCGAATGTGTACTGTCGGCAATTGGACAGTTTGAACGAATCCATCATCCAGAAAGGTCCAGAGCTTGTTCATCGTAAAGGTGCGTTTCATAACGACAATGCGAGACCACACACAAGTTTGATCACCCATCAAAAATTATTGGAGCTTGGGTGGGATGTGTTGCCAAACCCAGCATACTTACCTGACCTTGCGTCATCAGACTGCCACTTGTTTCACTCTCTTCAACAGTCCTTGCATGGTATACTGTTCAATTCAGATGAGGCTGTAAATCAGCACCTTGTACAGTTTTGAACGAGGCAGTCGGCAGCTCACTGAAGGATGGCAAAAGGTTATTGAACAAAACGGGCATTATATCATTGATTGATCTTTGTTCTTTCTATCAATAAATGACCTTTGCAAAACATGGCTAAAATACGTCGTGACTTTTCCGACAACCCAATACCTACAGAAGAAGAATGTGCTGAATTAAAATGAAATGATGCACCACATGAACAAAATCAGCCTGGTTGAACAAAATAATTTCAAGGTAACTCAGTAATAACAAGGATCATCCCACTGAGGGACTTAACATCTCAAATAGCCTCCCCCAACCTGAAGGAAATCTCCCAGACCCAATGACAAGCATCTGCCCAAGGGAAGGAGTCCACCTCCCGGAAGCAGACGAAGCTTAACATCAACCAAACAGGACTGTAGTTGTGCTCAACTCAGAACCAGCGGTTGCCTCATCATACACTGAAGAAACAGCTCATCCCGCAGTCACTAGCAAATCTGTCAACAACAACCAGGATCCAGCATACCTACTAGCGTCAATACCGCTGCAATCTGCAGCTCATTACGTAACAGAAGAACCATCAATAGCCATCCCACACAGATGGGTTGAACTAATCCCAAGCACAGAAACAGGAAATAATGTTGAAATAAACACCGCTGGATCTAATAACACCAGAATTATCCAGTACTCAGCAGAGACAACACCCCCAAGAACTCTGGAAAACCAAGCAACAAGCTTTCCAGAGATACATACCTGGGTACTCACCGCATAATTGAGATCATTGAAAGGTTGATAACCCTGGACAAGCAAAGGACAGTCACAGCGCCTAATCTTTCTCCCACCACAAAGGAGCAAATACACCAGGATCAGGAGATATCAAAAATATATTTTCCACTGGCACACTGTACAGCACCAGAACTGTACGGCACCAATAAAAACCACCAGGATCAGGAGATATCAAAAATATATTTTCCACTGGCACATTGCACAGCACCAGAACTGTACGGCACCAATAAAAACATCTTTTTTGTGTAGCGAGCATTTCAAAATTGAAGACTTCGTTGTAAAAACAGGTCCGAATTCTCAAATGAAGCTGAAGCCAAACGTAGTACCTTCGACTTTTGATTTCCCGGCGCACTTGCTGACTGGGATTGGAAGGATGCTATTATTGTTCCCTTGTATAAGGAAAAAGGTGATCAGACTGAATGCAAGAAGTATCGTGGCATTAGCCTACTAAGTGTGCCAAGGAAAGTGTTTGGTAAGGTTCTTATTGGAAAAGTACGGGGTCTTACATCAGAGCAGGGAAAAAAAAATAATCGGTATCGCACCGCAGTTTGCGATGCAAAAATAGAAGTTGGCGATGCAAACTCATATTTGAATCGTAAAACCACGATTCAATGTTCAAAAATGAAATTTCCATTAAAATGTTCAATCCGTAGAGCAACTCGTTGTTTATCGAAAATATAATTTTGCTTACGCGTGAGAAAAAAAAATGAAATTCATGTATTCATAACTTTAAGAATATACTTTGTTTGCTTTCAGCTGGAAAAAGCTTCTTCGTGTAGTTCTAGCTGTGCAGTGATAAGGTGGTCATCGTTCGACTGCAGAGCGCCTATTGATTGGTTCCCTGCCCCCGCCTATCAGCACCACGAGTCATTTAAGGACAGATGCTCTTGTTGCTGTTTTGTTTCGGTTTGGCCGCCACTTAATTTTAGGAGGAGGGAGATTTCATTGTTTTACTCTTTGTTATTTGTAAGCATGGCTACCAAAGTGAAAATATCAACCATGAAAAGATGGATGGAGGAATTAGATCCAAAAGGTAGTTGGTTACGCTATAGAATTTCGTGGCATTGAACTGAGCTGTAATTTGACAGTAGATATATTCTATGAAAATTGTAAATATCTTTTAAATCATATTCATCAGTGTGTGCATACCCTAGTGGCTTAGTGATATGCACAAAAATAAGGTTTTTAACGCTGCTAAGCTGTTAGAACCTAAGCTTTGACCTACTGTTGCAAATTTGTGATGACCATTGATCAAATTACTGTATTAACTGAACATTTCAATGAGTTGTTGACTACCAACAATGATAAAATTCAAGAGAACTGGGATTATTTCAAAACCTTTTGGTTAAGAAATCTGCAACACCTGTCAAAGCAACAGTTATGGAAATGTTTGAACGAAAAGTATGCGAATGAATTCCCAAATCTAAACCACATGATAAATATGATGAGATTATTGCCTGTATCCAATGCTAAGGTCGAAAGAGCCTTTTCTGCGATGAAAAGAATAAAGACAGATTTCCATAATCGGATGAATTCCGATGCTTTGAACCATCTATTGCGTTATCCGCAGTAGATGGTTCATATTAACATGCAGTGGAGGTATTTTTTGAAAAGAATCCCCGACACACAAGTGTGAAGTCTTGCGGAAACGGAACAGACGCAGAACCTGAAGCTACCACAAGTTCAGGAGTACTCTCACTGTCAAGTGACAGTAAGTATATAGCTGCTGCAATGTGTGGCCAGGTAACATTTCACCATATATCCATAGAAAGAAAATTTGTGCTTTTTAGATGTTTATTAAAATATTTTTAATTTTACTTTTCATTACTGATTAGAGTATTTCTGATAGATATTGAAAGGTGCTGGTAAACAGTTTTATTTGATAATAAATTTTTAGTCACTTAAATAAAAACTAAAATAAGTCTCAAAAGTGCTCCACACAATTCAATTACTCAATTGCTCCCCAAATAAAATTCAGTTATTTTTTACCCTGCATCAGAGAAAGTGTGGGATGTTCAAAGTGGTTTTATGCCTAGTAAAGGCTGCACTAACCAGATTTTCGCATTACGCGTGATGATTGAAAAGTATCTGGCTGTTGGTAAGAAAGTTTTTGCTGCCTTCATAGATTTAGAGAAAGCTTACAAGCGAGTGAATAGGACAATTTGGTGGAAGGTATTGAATGAATATGGTGTTACTGGGAATCTACTTAAGAGTGTAAAAGCCATGTATGCTGGTAGTAGAGCTTGGGTACGAGTGAATGGTGTTTTATCAAAATGGTTTTCTATTGGTGCAGGAATTAGACAAGGTTGTGTAATGTCACCATGGCTGTTTAATATATTTATGGACACATGCATGAGTGATGCCAAAATAGATAATACTGGTTTATGTCTTGGCGATATCCGTGTGTGCAGATTGCTGTATGCTGATGACACTGTCCTGTTGGCAGAGAGCAAAAGTGAGTCCCATGTGTGCACATTGCTATATGCTGATGACACTGTTCTGTTAGCAGAGAGCAAAAGTGAGTTTCATGAAGGCATGATTGCTATTGCTGATGACACTGTCCTGTTGGCAGAGAGAAAAAGTGAGTTGCAGAGTATGTCGTCTCGGATGCATGAAGTTTGCATTAAATTCAAACTGAGTATAAATAACGGGAAAACCAAAGTTATGGTTTTTGAGAGAGGAACTGGTAGCACTGAATGTAATGTAAGTATAAATGGCACAGTGATCGACTAGGTGAGTGAGTTTGTATATTTAGGAAGCATGTTTGACAGAGAGAACAAATTGGATGGTGAAATTAGTAGGCGAGTGAATTCTTCATTGAAAGTCACAGCTGCTCTAGGAGGTTTTCACAGGAATGATGGGTTTTCTAGAGAGTCCCACATGGCTGTGTATAAAATTGTAATTGTTCCTACTCTGGTGTACGGCAGTGAAACCTGGGTACTACAGAAGAAACATAGGAGTTGTTTGTGTGCTGGAGAAATGCGTTACATACGGATGGGGGGGGGGGGGGGGCAAGACAAGGTCTGATTGTGTGAGGAATGAAGATGTGTTGCAGTTGTGTGATGTAAAGCAAAATGTTGTTAGCAAGGTGGAAACCAATATGCTTCGGTAGTTTGGCCATGTTGAAAGAATGAGTGATGAGATGCTTACTAAGAAAATCTTTTTAGCCCCAGTGTCAGGAAGGAAAGGCAGAGGAAGGCCAAGGAAGACTTGAGTGGATCAGATTCAGGAGTGTCTGCATGAGAAAAAAGATTATGAGTATGAAGCATAAAAGATCTTGTGTACGGCGTGTAATGGATATGTCCTGTCGAGAATTTTCATGTTCGTAAATCTTGGGGAACCTGATCATCACTTCGCTGGGATTTACGAAAAATAAAAAAATAATAGAAAATAAATAAATAAAATACACAGAATGAAAATTCTCTACAGTCCCACATTTCAAAATTGTGTTTGGAAGAGGCAGTGAGATAAGGGAATAAATGGCCATATTCATTTTACTTCACATGCCCTGACCAAGCAAACAAAATTTCTTAAAAGAAAGGGGAATAATGGACATTAAACTTCTTTTTTTTTTCTTTTGGCCTGATTCATTTTTTTTCTCTTTAAAAAAAAAAGAAAGAAAAGGGAAAAAAAGGGGTGAGCAAAAGAAGACAGCATCAACCCCTTTTAGAAAACAAAATTATTCGCAGTTAATCACGGAATGGGGAAAAAGTGTTTCTGAAGAGAATTGTGAGAAAAGAAAAATCTTTCTTTCAGCAACCGCCATTTTTAGGCAAAGGATTTTAGAGGCTTCAAAAGTGTGTTCGCTGAGGGTTTTCTGGGCAGTGAGGCAAGCTATTTTTAGAATAGCATGGTGAAAAGATACGCAGTTTCCCACCCTTTTGCTTACGTGTGAAGGTCAGAGGTCACTCCAGGCGTGGGAGAGAAGTTCCGTTGGGGGGACTGCTGTACCATGCAGAGGTCAGCCAATGGGAGGTCAGCAGTCTCAAACATCCCCGAATGCTTTTGTACAATTGTGACACTTTTGTTCTGGTCGCTGCGCTAGCTGGTCGGCAGTTGACAGCGGAAAGCTAAATCTTTTTCTCCTCGCCTTTTTGGTAGGGAGAGGACAATCAGAATGAAAATGCGGATGCGAATCGCAAAGCTCAGTTAAAATGAGCATTTTTCAAGGATCTCATTTCCGGAGGTAACAAAAAAAAAAAAAAAAAAAAAAAATTGAGAAATTTGCGGACGACCACTGGGGTTGGTCTTGAAAGCCAGCAAGTGCGAGCCTCAAGATGGCGGAGAAGGATCAGACCAGACCCGATTTCCTACTTCCAAGCCCAACGTGCCTGTTGAGGACCGAAAGTCTACCTCGGGGAGTTGCTGCCTCCATATTTAAGCTGGGCTGCGCCCTGACTTCGGGGAGAAGGCCATGGCCATCAGGGACGGCCCTGCAAATAACACCGATTTCGACTGCTGGATCGCTGAGCTTGTCCCACCACTTCTGACTACAACACCAGCATGGTTCCAAAATGCCCGTTTCCTGTTTCGTTGGCCAGACTAGCGGTGACAAAGAAAAGAAAAAGGAAAAAAAAAAAAAAAAAACTTTGGAAGTGAAGTGAAAATCAACCGGGACAGTGGTGTTCTCTTCGGCGTGTTTGTCAAGAAGTGTTGCTGCCCCGGTCCTAAAGGTAATTTTTTTGTTGGCATAAATTTTTTTTAAAAAAAAAATCTTATGTTGTGGGTTCTTTACAACTATTTAAGCAAGTGGGCCCGTAGATTAGAAAAACAGGTTTTTATGGGGGAAAGAATATAAGAATTGGGTATACAGGCAGATATGAGCATATGTATAGTGTGACTAAAAAAAGAACCCGAATAGCTGTTGTGTTTCTTCAAGAAGTGATGATTTTTCAGGAAAAGAGTGATCTAGGAAGTATGGTGATGTATAGATTTTTCAGGAAATAAAGTAAGGTTTGGTATAGTGTGTCAAGTATGGTGTTATTGAGCTTTCTGGGAAATGAGTATGTACAGTGTGTTCCTGGGAAATAAAGATAAGTGATTTTCTGGGAAATGAGTGTGTTCCTGGGAAATAAAGATAAGTGATTTTCTGGGAAATGAGTGTGTTCCTGGGAAATAAAGATAAGTGATTTTCTGGGAAATGAGTGTGTTCCTGGGAAAATAAGGATATGAAGTGTGTTCCTGGGAAAATAAGGATATGAAGTGTGTTCTTGGGGAAAATAGGATAAGAAGTAATTTTCTGGGGAAAAGGGTGATGTATTGAATTTTCTGGAAAATAGATGAAGAGATATTTTGGGGGCAAGAGAACTCTTGTGGGATACTTTACCCTATGTAGACAATGCCGCGGGGTCTGAAAGGGTGCACGAAACAAATTGGGGGATTTGTTTTCTGCCTGAGTAAGCTTGTTTGGTCCATAGGAGGTGGTACCTATGAGGGGAGTGATGTGGTTTGTTCCCGGGTCAGAGTGATGGAACAGAAAAGGGTTAGGTCGCACTTTGCTCCACTCGACTGTATAAGCTGGGAATGGATTCACGACCCATTCCTGCCTTTAGACTCAAACTTTGTTGTTCCTGCAGTGAAATCGTGTTTTTCGAGGCAAGTGGAATTCGTTGAGTGAGATGATTGTTTGGCTTTAATGCCAGAGTTTAGTTCTACATGGGTGCTGGTAGATTTGGAGGACTTATAGTGGGGAATTTTTGAATAGTTGGATTTGTATTATAACTTGTGAGTAAATTGAGAAGAGTATTTAGTGTATTGGGTTTTGTATAGTGTCGAGAATTGGTTCAGTGTCAGGTAATGCTACATGGTTAGGATATGTAGATTTTAAGACAAATGTTGATTGAAGGCAAGGTTGTTGATTTTGAGACAAATTTTCCCGGAGATGTAGAACCTGGTATAAAGTAACTTTTCATTATGTAAAATTTTGGCAGTTGATATGTTAGTTAAAAAGTTAAAAGGTGAATTCAGAAGACTGGTCTGAGAGGGTTGGTTTTAGCGATTAGAATAACATAGTGTAAACATATGCATATAATAATTATTTTTTTTTTCAAGAGAGAGAGAGAGATTTACCTTCCACCTACTTAAGTTGCACACCATGTTAAAGCAAGTGTTTGTGCTGTGCGGTGTAATTCAATCAAATTCTGGTGTGTATATTTTGTTTTGGTACTGTGACTGGTGCGATATTTGCTAAGCTGTCAGATGTTTATTGTTTTGGGCCCAGTGGCCGGGTTTGAAATTGTGTCAAAATTTACTCTCACACTTGTTAAGTTTTACAATAAATATAGGCCAAGTGGCCTTTCAAAAACCTAAACCTTAGTGCAGTGAGGTTTTAGATATTTTCAGTTTAAATTTTCATCACATGGTTCAAGTGCACCCCCTCAGCAAAGACTGAGGTGGGAAAGTAATCCGAGGTTATAGTGGTAAAATCAATGTTTTTGTCCTAACTAGCTAATTTGATTATCGCCACTTCCAAAAGGTTATTTACACGTGTACATTGTATACCATTAAATTTTATTGTTTACAAATTTGGTACACATGCAAACAATAGTTACCTTTTCTTACACTTTCAGGTGTATCTACTCATCAACGCAAACAATACAATAGTAACTTTTGGGAGTTACCAAATTCAGTGGTGCATTTGATTTGATTTTTCTATTTTGTTTCATGGCCTTATTCAAAATTTCAGTTTTGTTTAGAAATGCATCCACCCATCTCCCAAATTTAAATTTTCTATAATTTCCATATAAATTTTGATATCAGCATAAATATAGTCTCTTTTGATAAATAACTCCAATCCATTTTTTTCACCATAACAGATATCAGTGAAGCCTGAATTACGCCAAGATCGCTGTAAATGGAGAAGTTTGATACCACAACAGTAAGTAAAAATATCTGGTAGTTTGTATTTCTTTTTGGTGCTAACCTCTGAATCTCAGAGAACAGCTTAGTGATATGTAAGTATGTACTTGCTGACTACCGTAACTTGTAGACGACCTCCAGTTAAAAGAAAATTAAATGATCACACCTGTAAGGCAATTCCTGTGGTTGTAAAAGGGAGAAGGGTGATGCATGACCATACATATGCTCACCCATCCATGGAGTGTGCAGTAAGGACAATGAAAACTTGTGCAGCCAAAGTAAACTAGAGATATCGAAAACTGCAATGGAAAAAAAGTAAACGTAATAAGAGAATTACTGATCTTAAATCTATAATAAAAAAATCAGAAGCAGCATGTTGCAATGCAGCCAGAGTTAGAGGATATCCTGCCAGCAAATTTTGGAGACATGGCCTTGGAAGTATTGAATAACCAAGCAAAAAAACTGCCACAACAAAAGACACTTCTTCAGCAAAACATTAAAAGCATTTGCAGTTACACTTCACTACTTGTCACCAAAGGCTTACTTACAGGTTCTTGAGGAAATATTTTTATTTGCCAAGTGAGCAAATTATAAGGGTATGGTGCTCTAACTCAAGCACAGAACCTGGCTTTACTAAACAGGTTTTTAAGCATTTGAAGGAACAAGTGTGTTTAAACAAATTACTTCCAGACTGCGTAGCAGTGTTTGATGAAATGGTGATCCAAGAAGGAACAGTATATGACTCATCAAAAAAAGTGTTACTCAGGATAGCCAAGGTCAGCTAGGTAGTGAAATGCCTAGCATCAGATGTATTGGATTCTTATGTGTGTTAGCCTAAAAGGACATGCAAAATATCCCCTTGGCCATTTTTTGTCACATGTAAAGTTGATGCAGCTATGCTGACTGAATTGGCAAAATCCTGCATAATAAAACTACATGATGTCAGAGTGTTTGATGGCTTAACCAGTAATATTTGTACGGCAGAATTACTTGGGGCAAAATTTTGCGAGGGCGAAATTTACCCTGTATTTTTAAATCCACCAAATTATGGCATGTCACATGATAAAGTTATTATGAAATGACCTTTGTGACCTGAAAGAGTTTTTCATGCATTAAGAAAAATCCAATTTCATGGATGTATATTGAAAATCTGCACAATATACAGAAGACTGAGAAATTGCATCCAGCTATAAAGCTCACAAAAAAGCACATTGTAAAAATGATTATTTTGCCAAGTGTTAAAGTTGAACCCACTTCAGAAAAAAGTTACAACCATGTTAATGTGCATGCACATCTGGGATATAGGTTTGAGACACATATACGAGAGAGTAAGTTTTCCAGTTCCAAAGAAAAACAGATTTGGCAAAGATGCAGAAACTTCATCCTTTCACTAGTCGGACAGATACATGAAAGATTAAGGGTGATTTCAAAATGAATTGCCATATTAAGTTTCACATCACACAAAAAATTCACTTGGATTAAAAATAAAAATGTGCAGAGCTATTAATTTCTTGTAATTTACGGCACTCTAAGTAGTGACCATTTGTGAGTTTCTTTTTTAATATTTGAGAAATTAAAAAAAAAAATGTTTGCGAAGTCACAACTTTTCTCATGAATGTTATTTTTTTTTTAAATTATGAAATATTTTTTGTGTCAATAATGAAGAAATAAATTATTAATTTAACTTAAACACTTAATTTTAAGTTATAATGGTATAATTTATTTATTTTAAAATATAAAGTTTTTAAGTAGTATTTTATCTCATGAGTGTTACTTTGTTTCTTAAGTAAGAGGGCTAACTTCTAATAAAAAAATTATTTTTTTTTTAAGTCAAAGTTTTCGCTGCAGGTTACTATGAATAATTAAAAAGTCTGATGTCACAACACAATTTAATTAAATCAACAGACAAATATATTATTGTAAAGGTAACCTTTAGCTATGGTAACACTCATAAAACACGGTAACACTCATGAGACACAGTAACATCCATGATATTGAAATGTAAAAAAACTTTATAAAAACAGAAATATCACAATTAAAAATTTAATGGAACATTAATAAGTGCAAAATAGAAGCAGTAGTCGGTACAAAGGTAACAGCTTAATGTCGATTTAAAAAATTAAAAACGTGCGAGATGTTGAAAATCAGTTTTGAGTTAAGTGACTACAGTCAAAAACAGTGACCAAGCAATACTTGTATCATGTTCTCAAAAACTTGAAACCTCCTCCACTGCACTCACTTTCATGAGCTTTGCTCAGATACATTTATTTTACCATCAAATGCATAGAAAATGTGATCTCCTTTCGTTTTCATGGTAGGCTGTGGAAGAATAGCAATAATTTGTTCAAACACCACATAGGCAATACAATACCATTTTAATTTAATCTGAGTAAAGTATTTTGTCCTCCAGACATATTTAAAAACATCACTGTTATTTTCCAGTCTTTAACATCAAGTGGTAACTGGCATACACATATCTGAACTTTGTTTTACTCCTGGTTCCACCTACAAACTCAACAAGCACAAATGTGCTACTTTCAATGTCAATTGCAGAAGGAATATCCATATCAATTTCTTGTTCAGTACTGCTGAGTATATTTTCAACATCATCTTAATCAGTTTCAGAATAAACTATGGCTTCACCTGATTGTGACATTGCCTGAACTATATATATGTTCCATTCTTGATCTACTACTCTTCTTACACTTTTCTGAAAGTAGGTTTTCTGTTTTCACTCGAAAATGGCATTTACACAACTTCCCTTCTGCCCCCTTATTTTCTGGGCAGAAGCAAGAAATTGCCCGATGCAAGATTCTGCCTTTTATATTAGTTGCAATCTGGTGAATCCCTTGCGTGCCAATAACTGTTTAAAAATTTTGAGGAAGCAAACTAGAAATCACATCAATTTGTTTTTTTTATTTATATAAAAAATATTACAAAATGTATACCTAAAGCAAGTGTTAAGATTAGCTTGAATCAGATTTTATATAATTTCTATAACTGTAGGTTTAGTTGTTAATTGATTGCTTTTAACTAATGAGTATTACTTCTAAAAAGTAACACTCATGAGATTTCTGAAAGAATTTGAACTCAGAACAAGTGTAATCATTCTTAAGAAGATAAATTTAGGCCTATTGATGCTTTAACAAAAGATACACTATTTTTAATAGTGTATCTTTATACTTAAATAAAAAAAATGAAAAACATATAGGTAACACTCATGATAGGTAATAAAAATACTTATCATATTGATATGAACTTTTCAATAAACAAGAAATAAAGAAGTAGTCATCCAGATCTTTATTAGTGTGAAATGTGCTATGAGAAACTTTTTTGGGTGCAAAGTAGTCTCTAAACACATAAAAAGGAAGGAACAATACAGCTCCTTTTAGCTGTGTTGCCAACTGCAGAAATCAAAACCTTTCTAAAATAACAGCAATAACACTGAAATAGTGTGAAATGTGCTACGAGAAACTTTTTAGTGCAAAGTCGTCTCTAAACACATAAGAAGGAAGGAACAATACGGCTCCTTTTAGCTTTGTTGCCAACTGCAGAAATCAAAACCTTTGTAAAATAACAGCAATAACACTCCTGATGCGTAGCCTATTAGGATCGTTAAAGAAGATTGTTATTTTGGGCCAAATTTCCTGAAAAAAAACCGGAAGCACTTTTGATTCTTTCCAATGCCACCAGAGGCCGCTTTTACCAAGGACAACATTGCCTTACCGTTAGTGCTATTAGTATACTGCCATAGGTTACGAAACTGCATACTTCTCGTTTGTTTGTTTTCTCAATTATTTTTATGTAAAAGAAATGAGGTGCCTTTTGTATATTCTCACAAGCAAGTTTACAGCAGGTAACTGTGAAAATTTTGATTTGTTTACATGATACTCATGCAGTTTCAGCTCTGTGCATTTTCGAATTGCGTTGTTTTTGGTGGCAGTAATATCAAACTGGAATGGATTATACTTTATAAAAGAGTGAAGTTTTTAATTTCAATGTTATATTTGTTTTAAACTTTCACGAACGTTTCATGGCGGCAGCTTCCAGATATCTCATTTTTAACCTCCTTTATGGGTATAACTGACTGGCACATACCATCATATTCATTTGTGTACAACATGCATTCTAATATGAGAAATTACCCTCTGCCTCATTTTATGTTAACTTTTTAACCAAATTGTGAACAGTTCTCTTAATTTAACTGAAAATTGGACAATTAAGGCAGAGCCTTATGCTCCTCTTCAATAAATATTTTTACACGAGTTAACGTGCTGGCAGCAAAGCATGAGCATAATGATGCTTTCAAGTGTGGAGAACGCTAAAATAAAGAACGTAGGTTGTTAGGTAATATCACCTTTCAAAATGATTTGGGAGCAATGAATTACTTAAAAATATACATATTAAGATTCTATATAGCAGGTCATTGAGTTATGTATTTAATGTGTCCCGAAATGTATAACTTCGTTGATCATATCGGAATGCTAGATTACAGGAGAGGACTGATAAATTATACCATCAATGTTATTTATTAGTCATATAATATTAGTTATCGTCGCTTTCACAAGAAAAAATAAAACAATTCTGGCGATAATGGAGAAAACTTATGCGATTTAATTCTGTATGACAGCACACCCACCCGCCACCAGCAGCGGATAATCGTTGTTGTTGTCCTCGGTAAAAGTGCCATCTGGTGAGCTTTCCGGTGTAAATGATTCCTGGTTTTGAAGGCCGAAATAGCAGGCTTCTTTCACGAGCGTGATCCCCGTAGGCTATGCCTGAGGTAACACTCATGAGACGTAGAGGGGACACATATTAAATTAAAATTTTAAAATGTTAGATAAATATTTTAAAGGAATCACTTTCATTTTTGTTAATTAAAATGTGTTACCATACTTTTTAATTCATATACAAAAGCTAATCTAGTTTGGAAACATAAAAAGAGACTTTGTTAGGTTTGGTGTTCTGATTTGGGACATGCAAATTTTTATTACTTGACAGCTAAAATAATAGAAAATAGCTAACATTTTGAAAACACAAACACTTTAATGAATATATTTTATTAACTATAAAATAATGTACCAATATATGTTCTTAAAGTATTAAAAAATTAATTTTATTAACATAAAATACGGGTTCAAGTTTAAGACATCAACAGGCGGTCATTTTGAAAATCACCCATACCAGAAAATGTGAGAATTTTGGAAAATATATCAGATTTCAGTGTCTGAAGCTTTGAAAGTTGTGAAACCTTCCCTAGTTCCTGTGCTAGAAAATTTTCAAATTTCGCCATGTGATATAGACAAAACTGAGTGTCAGCGATGAAACTTAACAATTGAAGGGTTTGCTTCAAAAAAGGGCACAGCTCCACTTTTCCTGATTTTTGGCAAATTGGAAAAAAAAACAAAAACAAAAACTTTAAAACTGTCAATTTTAAAATTGACTATACACCTTTTACCCTGGCACTTTTTGTCTATATTATAGACACATGATTTAGCATCACTACCATGGAAAAATATGTGTTTCATAAGGCTACAGAACAATTTAAATTTTGGAGCTGTGCCCTTATTGCTCAAATCAATGTAAAACTGCACATTTCTTGGGTGGTGGTAATAAGAAAACCAAATAATTGTACAGCAAAACATGTATATTAATGTAACGAAAAAAATTTAAATGATTTATTGTAACATTCTAAGTACCAAAATTAAATAAATCATTATTTTTGCTAACCACTGTCAAGGTCAAAATGAAAAATTTTAACATAACTCATTGAAAACAACTTGCCCTCGGTTTCCTCCAGGTTGTATGCCTACCTACCTGCCCAAAATAACCAGGGCATTGTTGTTTTTTTAAACCTGATAAAACCCACTTTGAAGTGGGTTTTATTGTGGTTTTTTTTAAAACTGGAGTATACTTTGAAGTTTTACTGCAGTTTCTGGAAATTTTCTTCAAAGAGTTTCAAAAGCAACATTTTAAAATGCGAAAGATTGGTGCTCAAATTGTTTTTTAATTTTGCTTTTATTATTACATAGATGCATTATACCTGTTTGTTAAGCACTCAAATGATCTGCAAATTTCCCCAAACAGAAATAAAATTCTAGAGAGTGTCATCATTTACAGAGATGCAGTACACATGCTATAACAGGTTAGTAGAGTACTAGACATTCTCCAGGCTGAACAAACAAACATTTCTGAGGCAGTGGAACTGTGGCAAGATCTTATGGAAAAAGCAGATCTTGAACCATATACACTGGTGATAAAAAAAAAAAAGAAAAAAGGATGAATGGATGGATCAAGCACTTTAGCCTTGCCACTACTTGGCAAACTTATTGAATCTAAAACAGCCAGGGAAAGAGAATGAGCCCTGAGCAAGAACAAATTGCTGACAACTGGGTGTTAGAAAAGAAACCTGAATGGATAATTTTTGTAATGGATTTTAAAATATGTGACACAAAGTACTATCCAAAGTCTATGTTTGTAAATAATGTTGTGCAAAACTTCAGTGCTGCCAAATTGTGGCAGCTGATGGAGAAGCATGCAACTGTGACCAAAGCAAGTACTCCTCATCGCAACTCGGGGAAAAGGTGGGAAGGTTCCAACACAGATGTGTTCCCTTGGCTGGAAGTACCATGAAAGCAATTTATAGCACAGCAGGCCAGTTAAGAATTCGCCTTAAACAATGAAACGTGTGGGAAGCGTGAACAATTTCTTTACCAACCACTAAAAGGAACTCAAAATTATTTTAACCGTTCCTTTCAAAATAAGTACATTGATGAGAACTCGAAAATTCGGAATATCCGCAACAGCAAGAAAGAAATATGTTATTATTAATATGAGAAAGTAAAATACCAATTGACAATACAAAGTAGTCGCTTTAAAGATTGATTTGCTTTGCTCCGTGAAAACCAAAAACTGAGAATCCAATTATATGTTTTCGGGGCCCCTTAAATAGCGAGACCCTAGGCGCACGGCTAAATCCGCCCCTGCTCATAGAGGTTGAAAAGCTTCAACCAGAGTTTTGGTGGAATGGTGGTAATCTCAGGCATGCCGTGATTTTAAACTTTTTATTGGATTTTAATAGTGAAATATTTTAAACTAGGGTGCAACAGGTACAGTGAACATCGATGGAATGTGATTTTTAATGGTGAATTTTTAAACTTCAAATTAAACTACTTGTGCAATAAGTACAGTAAACATCGATGGAATAGAAAATTTTATCAACATGTATATAGTGATTTTAACATTAAAAGAGCTTCAAACGTAGTACAATAGTGTGTGTGCAATGGTGTACATAAAAGAAAATATTAAAACCAAAAAGTCTCATCTACCAAGGAATTATCATTGGAATATTGCGACATGTGTTGAGAATCGTCAATGAATCCACAAGTAAGAAAAATGACATACCAACTATGTGAATCATTTAACTGAGGATTAGAGGTACATAATAGTACTTAAATCTGTTAGTGCATATATAATTGTTACTATGAACTTTCGGTGTGAGTTATCAACGTGGACCCGAAACAAACTTTAGTGGTTCTACTGAGATATTTTATACATCCAACAGTGTATAATATTTCTACAATAACATATAGCGCCAAAAAAAGGTTCAGCAATTTTCCTAGCCATCTTCAACAGTGCCCTAGCCATTTTTTAGCCATTTCACCGATGAAGCTACATTTTACATGAGTGGTCAGGTAAACAAGCACAATGTTCGCTTTTGGGGAACGGAGAATCCCAGATTTACAGTGCAACACGTGCGATATTCCCCTAATGTAAATGTGTTCTGTGCTGTGTCCAAAAAGAAAGTGTACGGCCCCCTTCTTTTTCATGAGAAAACTGTCACAGGAGGCTCTTTTCTGGATATGTTAAGTCTTTGGTTGATGCCACAGTTGCAGGACGACAGTGACAACTTTATTCTTCAATTGGATGGTGCACCACCGCACTGGTTAGGCGACGTGCGAGATTATCTCGATGAACGTCTTCCTCAAAGATGGATCAGACGAGCTGCGGACTACAACATGCCACTGACCCAACGGCCACCCAGAAGTCCTGACTTAACACCTTGTGACTTTTCCTGTGGGGGTACATAAAGGACAAGGTATTCGCCCCTCCCCTACCTGTAGATCTAACAGAGCTGAAACAGTGTATCACAGCCACTATCACTGCACTTGATTCAGATGTTACCTCGCGTTTGGTCGGAAATGGATTACCGGCTCTATGTGTGTCGTGTGACTAAGGGTCCACACATAGAACATCTGTGACTGTCTCTAAAAAAACGTGAAACAATCCTCTACAATTCTGTTACAAGTAACATAAAATATCTTACAATGTTCTTGTTTTATAGTGCATTGAAACTGTATACCTTTTTACGAATCACCCTGTATAAATCATTTATTGAGCCTCGTAGGCCATGTTGTGACATAGATAAGGAAAAAGAAATATAGCACTAATACAAGGAATATGTATCAGCCTGTTCGAAGGCTTGCCCAAGTATCTTCCACTAAGCAATGTTTATACTGTGCGGACGAGAGTCATGTGAGTGACGATTGTGAGGCCGTTTCGCTGATTGAAAAGAAAAACAAATTAAGGAGTTCTGGCCGTTGCTTTGTTTGTTTGGGTTTAAAACACATCGCAGAAAAATGTCGGTCAAAGGTTGCCTGCTCATTTTGTAAAAGACGGCATAATAAATCCATATGTAATGTTCTATTTAACGAAGATATAGGGGCTGATGAAGTGAAGAATGATTATTCTACTGCTACTTCACAGGTAAATAAAAGCGGAAGTAATGCGTTGGTTGCAAAGGTCTCGGTCGGTTGTTCACTTAATTTGAGGAAGTTTGGAAATAAAAGAAATGGCGATCCATTAATCAATTCTTTGCCTACTGTAGAGGTTGAATGTGAGAAGAAAGTTTTAACGGCAATAGTGGACAGTGGTACTCAGATTTCGATAATAAAAAAGTGACGTGCCGAAATATTTTCAAAATCCACGAGGATCGGTACTGCTTCAATCTGCTTTCGGACAAATGATGAAAGCACCTCTAGTAAATGTACCGTTGAACATATGTACTATAGAGTTAAATGGTCGAGTTTATTCTCAATGAATATTGGTGCATGGAATAATGGAATAGGACTTCGTTTGTATTTTGTTGGTTTTCGGAACACGAGGTAATGATTAAGAGGGACAGACGTGGGCATTCGTATTGCGACGCTAGGTGAAATTCTTGGACCGTCGCAAGACGAACTACTGCAAAAGCATTTGCCAAGAATGTTTTCATTAATCAAGAACGAAAGTTAGAGGTTCGAAGGCGATCAGATACCGCCCTAGTTCTAACCATAAACGATGCCAACCAGCGATCCGCCTGAGTTCCTCAAATGACTCGGCGGGCAGCTTCCGGGAAACCAAAGTGTTTGGGTTCCGGGGAAAGTATGGTTGCAAAGCTGAAACTTAAAGGAATTGACGGAAGGGCACCACCAGGAGTGGAGCCTGCGGCTTAATTTGACTCAACACGGGAAAACTTACCCGGCCCCGACACTGGAAGGATTGACAGATTACGAGCTCTTCCTTGATTCAGTGAGTGGTGGTGCATGGCTGTTCTTAGTTGGTGGAGCGATTTGTCTGGTTAATTCCGATAACGAATGAGACTCTAGCATACTAAATAGGCGTTCCGATCATTTCGGTCGGGCGTTCTTCTTAGAGGGACAAGTGGCGTTTAGCCGCACGAGACAGAGCAATAACAGGTCTGTGATGCCCTTAGATGTCCAGGGCGGCACGCGCGCTACACTGAAGGAATCAGCGTGTGCTTTAAATGTCCGGTAGGACTGGGTAACCCGTTCAACCTCCTTCGTGATAGGGATAGGGGCTTGTAATTGTTCCTCTTGAACGAGGAATTCCCAGTAGGCACGAGTCATAAGCTCGTGTTGATTATGTCCCTGCCCTTTGTACACACCGCCCGTCGCTACTATCGATTGAATGATTTAGTGAGGTCTTCGGACTGGCGCTCGGAGCGGCCGCAAGGTCGCGCCAGCGTGCCGGAAAGATGACCAAACTTGATCATTTAGAGGAAGTAAAAGTCGTGACAAGGTCTCCGTAGGTGAACTTGCGGAAGGATCAGTACCGACGTTGTAATCTCACGGTTACGCACGTCGCTCAGTCCCAAACTGAGAAAGAAAAGGGTCTCGCCTCTCCCACGGAGGGCAGACCACCTCGAACGTCCCATTGCCGAGGGGTCCAGTTCTAGGGGTACCTGCTTCCCTAAGCGTGGGTGACTCTGATCGAGGCGCTAGGTTTAATGAGAGAACCCACTTTCTCCGCCCTCCCGGGAACCTCCCGGAGCATGTCGTGCGGAGTTTTGTTTTCGAGCTGTGAAGGGCTCGGGGCGTTCCGTCGAATTCCGACGCCCAATCCGTCCTGCGTTTTGAAATAAAATCTTGAGATAAACCTTCGCACTTTTGTCCCCAAACAAGAAGGGAAAGCTTGCTCCCGATTGAAACTGTGCTCGTCTTTCCTCCACTCGAGTGGTGGTGGGACTGCGAGCGGAAAGAAAACAGAGTACAACTCTGAGCAGTGGATCACTCGGCTCACGGGTCGATGAAGAACGCAGTCAGCTGCGAGACTTGGTGTGAATTGAAGGACACATTGAGCACCGATTTTTCGAACGCACATTACGGCCTCGGTTCCTACCTGGGGCCTCGCCTGTCTAAGAGTCGGATGAGCTTTACTGAAGGAGTAACCTCTCGTGGGTTCACTACCTACCTGGTCGTTCCGAGCACATCGCTGAGGCGGACTCGCCGACCTAAAAATGAAGAGAAATCTTTCTCTTGCCGAGTTCAGCGGTCGACGGCCGTGGAATTCGCGAGTTCTATTGACAAGGAACCGCTAGCCGTCATTATTTTGCTGCGACCTGGCAGAGTACAGTAAAAAGCACTGTCGACCTCAGATCAGACGAGACGACCCGCTAAATTTAAGCATATAAATAAGCGGAGGAAGAGAAACCAACTGGGATTCCCTCAGTAACGGTGAGTGAACAGGGAAGAGTCCAGCGCCGAATTCTGCGCTCTTTGCGGGCTTCGGAAAATGTGGCGTTTAGGAGGGAGCGTGCCGGGAGTCTGACCTTGCAGCAAAGCCCCCTGACCGGAGCAGTTTCCCAGAGTGGGTGCGAGGCCCATAGCTGCTCGGTCTCTCTCGGATGCGACCTCTTGGGAGTCAGGTTGCTTGGGAGTGCAACCCTAATTGGGTGGTAAAATCCACCTAAGACTAAATACGGCCGTGAGACCGATAGCAAACAAGTACTGTGAGGGAAAGTTGCAAAGAACTTTGAAGAGAGAGTTCAAGAGTACGTGAAACTGCTCAGAGGCAAACGGGTGGGCCCTCGAAATCCGTCGGCGGGGTATTCAGTCGGGAGGTGTGGGCGCGTGCGCCGGTCGTTCCATCGAACCCTTTGCTGGGCTGCGCCGGGCCGGCTTCGCAATCTCCACATGACCCAACGCACTTCCTCCCGCCCTAAGGACGCCGCAGCCGGTTGGGTAGCTGCACGAGTTGGCCATAAGGACGGGTAACGGAAGGTGGCCGGTGGCGTTCCTCGATTACTTGTGCGATGGTTGACAGACCCGTGAATGACATATTATTATCAGTGAGTGCATATAATGAGTTGAGCTGCACGGAAGTGAAGGAAATTGTTACACTAAATAATAGTGAAGTTGGAGGTATCAGCGAAATAAGTGACCATGTAAAGAATGAGAAGGATAGACGTCTGTCTACGTTTCTGGAAATAGAAGGGGAATATAATAACTTTCATAGAGAGATATTAGAAACAACACCATATAAAAGTGAAGGTGAAATGGAAAAGCATACATTATTGACCCCCGTGATTTCTAGTGATGAGGACAAACATGAAACACCTGAGACCACCATTTTAAATGATAGTTCAGAATCAAGTAATAAAAGTGACTCTGATAAATTTGAAGAAGAACAGAAGGAAGATCTGTCATTGAAGCAGTGTTGGATTGATGCTCATAATGGAAGGAATAATTATTATGTTCAGGACAATCTCTTGTATCACCGGGACAAGGTTCTAGGAGAAATGGTATATAAATTGGTTGTTCCAGAAACCCGAAGAAAACAACTTTTGAGTCTAGCACATTCCAGTCTATGGGGAGGACATCTAAAAAAAAAAAAAAAAAAAAAAAAGGAAAACTACGGAGAGGTTACGATATTAAATTTATTGGCCTGGAATGAAAACCGAGGTCGATAGGTTTTGTGCAATATGTATGGAGATCATGCCAACTTCGAGCTCCACATTACAAGAGTGACAACACACCAATCACACCCGTTTCTCATCCGGATGAACCGTTTCAAGCAATTAATGTTGATATAATTGGTCCAATAGAACTTAGCAGCAGAGGATATAAATATGTACTGTGTGCAGTTGATCAATGTACCAGATGGCCAGCAGCCGTCTGCCTAAAGAACATTTCGGTGAAATCTACGTGTGATGCCCTTCTGCAGATTTTTCTCGAACAGGAATCCCTAGAATTATTAGCCAGTGATCAAGGAAGCAATTTTACTTCAGAACTGACACAATAATTTTTGAAATGCATTGAGGCTACCCCACATTTCTCAACACCTGGATATCCCCAGTCAAACAGTTTAGCAGAGAGATGGAATAAAGTATTGAAAGGAATGACCCATCGTACCATGAGAGAGCACTCCACCAACTGGGACAAGCATATTTCATTTCTTATGTGGGCTTACAGAGGAGAAGTGCCAAACGCGACCACTAATGTTAGTCCTTTTCAGATGCTGTATGGTCGACATCCCAAGGGTCCATTGTCGATACTGAAAAGCTCAAGGACAGAGGAAACTCTCCTATCCATTGGTCAGTTGGGATCTGTGACAAATTATTTGAATGATTTAAAGATGAAGCTTGAGAAAGCTGCTGAACTTGCAGGAATTTCAGCCATAGAACAACAGAAAGTTTCTGCATATTACCATACCAGGAAAGCTAGACACAAAGAATTTAAGATTGGCGGCCAAGTTATTGTTTTGGTGCCTGATAGTAACCACAAGGTTTATGCTCGGTGGACTGCACCTGCCACCGTGGTTGAAAGGAAGTCTCCTTACAGTATCTAGTACAATTACCAGACAACAACACGAGACATACATGCGAATAAAATGAGGGAACTGGAGACTCAAACAACTACTGCAGGAGTTATTTACGACGCTGACCTTGATTTTGGTGATATAGAAAGCACTCCTATACCTATTGGAAATAAGCAAAAGGACCTTGACGGCCACAAGAAAGAGTGTGACCTGAATCATCTGACAGGTTTGCAAAGGAAACAGTTATTGAAGGTTTTAAGTAAGTATCCCAGTCTTTAATCAGGAATACCCAAAATTGCCAGAGTAGGCGAGCATGTAATAAGGCTAAAATCCGGCAGCCTACCAAAATGTCAAAAGCCTTATCGTGTACCAGAAGCATTTAAAAACAAAGTAGACAGACAGATCGAAGAACTATTGAGTTTGGGCTTGATCAGACCATCTGAAAGTGAATACACTCACTTTGTGGTGTGCGTGTCAAAAAAGGACTCATCGGTGAGACTGTGTGTAGATTTCAGATATTTAAATGTTCAGACTGAGACAGACGCTTCCCATGTCGAATGCTACTGATATTATTTATAAGGTATCCAAGGCGAAGTTCATAACTTTACTCGATTTGCTCAAAGGATACTGGCAGATCCGAATGCATCCAGATTGTCAACGCCTTACCTCGTTTGTGACTCATCGTGGACAGTATATGCCTTTGTAGTTATGCCATTTGGGTTGCCAAATGCAGCTGCTACGTTCCAGCATGTGATGAATCAACTTTTGTCTAAACACAGAGATTATGCAAAGACATATATTGACGATGTTGTCATCTTTTCAAAGGATTGGGACAGCCGCCTGAAACATGTAGAAACCATTTTGGGTGACTTGGATGGGGCGAATTTCACAGTTAATTTTCAAAAGTGCTCTTTCGCTCGATAACAAGTAAAACTTTTAGGCCATATTATAGGTAATGGAAGACATGCACCTTATCCTGAAAAGGTATCTGCTATCCAGAATTTGAAAATTCCACGAACTAAGTAGGACGTTCGAAGTCTATTAGGTCTACCGTCTTATTATCGATCATACGTACCAACGTTTTCTGATATTTCTCGTCCTCTAATCGAACTGATTAAGAAGGGGAAACCTGATCAAGTAACATGGACGGAAGAACTTGAGGAATCCTTCGGAAAACTTAAGGAAGCCATCAGTAACGCACCTAGTTGTTACTCGCCTGACTTTTGGAAACCCTTCGTTGTCTATACTGATACCTCCGCGTATGCAGTTGCTGCAAGCCTTGCACAAAAGGATGAAAAGGAAACTGAACACCCTATTGCTTTTATAAGTAAAAAGTTATCTGAAAGCCAAGTGAACTATGCAACTATAGAAAAGGAAGCGTATGCCGTGATCTTTGCACTAAAAAAATTTGAGCCTAACATCTATGGCACCAAAGTCGTAATTGTTAGTGACCATAACCCCTGACTTTTCTGACGAATTGTGCTCCACAAAGTGCTTGTTTACAAAGATAGGCACTTGCCTTACAGCGATTCCAAGCTCGAGTGACTTATCGGAAAGGGAAAGTCCATGTTAATGCTGATGCACTCAGCCGACTTTCATCATCACATTGGACAAAGAATATAAACTATGGACCAGGTCCGAGTGGAAACTAAACCCATGTTTATACCTGTATAGAACTGGCTAAACGTGAACTTTCACGAACGTTAGAACCTAATGTAATACTGGGTCAAAATCTTGTACCCTCGATTATTATTTCAGCATTAACTTCCTTGATGTTATAATTTTGTCTTATTGTAGTTGATATTTATCTTAAATTAGTTTATTTGTTCTATTATGCTTTGATATGTCTGAGAAAGACTATATCAAATCCTCTCGTTGGGAAGGTGTGAAGGTCACCGCCTCGTGTGCTGAAGGTCACTACCGCTGGTGAGTTACATGAGAGCAGCCAGCACGCCATCTGCAGGGACGCCAGAGAAGCGAAAAGAGAAAAAGAAGGAAGTTGAACTACACAGGAGCAATCGTAACCTGTGTGTGAATGGGATGTACCAACAAGTGGGGACCGCTGGAAATAAAAGTCTTTATGATGTACCTTATTAATTGATTGTATTTAATGTTTCTTGATGTTGTTCGTGTGTAAGCTGTGTGTGGTGGGTAGAAATAAAGTGTACCAAATAGCAATGCCGAGTGTCGCCGTGACTGCATTTGGACCATTGCGCTCCACGTCTCCAGAAATGATGACCGTTCCTAGGTAGAACGACTTCACAGTGGTGGCAGCTTGGTCGGATTATTCGAAACGCAACGGAAGCGATGCCCGCATGCTGCTAAATAAAGAGGACTACACGATCGAGATAGGATACTCCCTACTGGGTAAGAGATATTGACAAAGATATTTTGATATAGTGCCAGCAATTGAGGCCGAGAATAAAATGGAGCTTACCAAACTTAGAAAAAAGAGAGGCGTATGAAGGACAGCAGTTACGAATGTTATTAAGAAAGTTGAAACAGCTATTTCCAATGATGAAATTAGTGTAATAGAACTTGAAGGTTGTTTAGAACAGTTAACACATAAAGAAGGTGACTTAAAGCAAATTGATTCAGAAGTAGAAAATCTAGTTGATGATTTAACAGAATTTGAGGAAGAATTTCAAGGTTCCCAAGAATATACCGATAAGATAACGTTATGCAAATTTAAAGCCAGTAAGAAAATCAAAGAACGAGATGGGAATGGTTATATAGGACCAAATTCTGAAAACGTCGGTGTGAATAATGGAGCGGTTTCTGAGACAAATACCTCAGCATTTAAGTTACCGACGATAAATATAACTAAGTTTTACAGAGAAATCACTCTGTTTCAGGATTTTTGGAACACATATAAAACTGCAATTCATAACAATAATAACATAAGTAACACGCTTAAATTTACATACTTGGAATCGTATCTAGGTGGATCGGCAGCGCATGCAATCGCAGGGTTTGCCCCATCCGATGAAAATTACGAAGCAGCAAATAGCACTACTGCAAGAAAGATTTGGTCATAAAGATCTGATAATTAATTCTCACATGAATAGGCTCTTAAATTTAAACTCTGTAAATAAATCCAGTGATATACATGGGTCGAGAAGGTTGTATGATAATATTAAAGTTCAGATCAGGAGTTTAAAGTCATTAGAGGTTCATACAGGAACTTATGGCACTTTGTCGTGCCCGGCAATACTAAAGGCTATTCCATCTGACCTGGCTTCAGAGTTTAGTCATCGGCATACCAAGACATCCTGTTTTAACATTGATGAGCTCCTTGACTTCATTAGAATTGAAATCGAATCCAGGGAAAAAGCAAAACAATTGCAGTGCAAATGATTTATTGAGCCTCATAGGCCATGTTGTGACATAGATAAGGAAAAAGAAATATAGCACTAATACAAGGAATATGTATCAGCCTGTTCGAAGGCTTGCGCAAGTATCTTCCACTAAGCCTAAGCAATGTTTATACTGTGCGGACGAGAGTCATGTGAGTGACGATTGTGAGGCCGTTTCGCTGATTGAAAAGAAAAACAAATTAAGGAGTTCTGGCCGTTGCTTTGTTTGTTTGGGTTTAAAACACATCGTAGAAAAATGTCGGTCAAAGGTTGCCTGCTCATTTTGTAAAAGACGGCATAATAAATCCATATGTAATGTTCTATTTAACGAAGATATAGGGGCTGATGAAGTGAAGAATGATTATTCTACTGCTACTTCACAGGTAAATAAAAGCGGAAGTAATGCGTTGGTTGCAAAGGTCTCGGTCGGTTGTTCACTTAATTTGAGGAAGTTTGGAAATAAAAGAAATGGCGATCCATTAATCAATTCTTTGCCTACTGTAGAGGTTGAATGTGAGAAGAAAGTTTTAACGGCAATAGTGGACAGTGGTACTCAGATTTCGATAATAAAAAAAAGTGACGTGCCGAAATATTTTCAAAATTCACGAGGATCGGTACTGCTTCAATCTGCTTTCGAAAAATGATGAAAGCACCTCTAGTAAATGTGCAGTTGAACATATGTACTATAGAGTTAAATGGTCGAGTTTATTCTCAATGAATATTGGTGCATGGAATAATGGAATAGGACTTCGTTTCTATTTTGTTGGTTTTCGGAACACGAGGTAATGATTAAGAGGACAGACGGGAGCATTCGTATTGCGAAGCTAGGTGAAATTCTTGGACCGTCGCAAGACGAACTACTGCGAAAGCATTTGCCAAGAATGTTTTCATTAATCAAGAACGAAAGTTAAGAGGTTCGAAGGCGATCAGATACCGCCCTAGTTCTAACCATAAACGATGCCAACCAGCGATCTGCCTGAGTTCCTCAAATGACTCTGCGGGCAGCTTCCGGGAAACCAAAGTGTTTGGGTTCCGGGGAAAGTATGGTTGCAAAGCTGAAACCTAAAGGAATTGACGGAAGGGCACCACCAGGAGTGGAGCCTGCGGCTTAATTTGACTCAACACGGGAAAACTTACCCGGCCCCGACACTGGAAGGATTGACAGATTAAGAGCTCTTCCTTGATTCAGTGGGTGGTGGTGCATGGCTGTTCTTAGTTGGTGGAGTGATTTGTTTGGTTAATTCCCATAACGAACGAGACTCTAGCCTACTAAACAGGCGTTCCGATCATTTCGGTCGGGCGTTCTTCTTAGAGGGACAAGTGGCATTTAGCCGCACGAGACAGAGCAATAACAGGTCTGTGATGCCCTTAGATGTCCGGGGTAGCACGCGCTCTACACTGAATGAATCAGCGTGTGCTTTCGCTGTCCGGTAGGACTGGGTAACCCGTTCAACCTCCTTCGTGATAGGGATAGGGGATTGTAATTGTTCCCCTTGAACGAGGAATTCCCAGTAAGCACGAGTCATAAGCTCGTGTTGATTATGTCCCTGCCCTTTGTACACACCCCCCGTCGCTACTACCGATTGAATGATTTAGTGAGGTCTTCGGACTGGCGCTCGGAGCGGCCGCAAGGTCGCGCCGGAAAGATGACCAAACTTGATCATTTAGAGGAAGTAAAAGTCGTAACAAGGTTTCCGTAGGTGAACCTGCGGAAGGATCATTACCGACGTTGTAATCTCACGGTTACGCACGTCGCTCAGTCCCAAACTGAGAAAGAAAAGGGTCTCACCTCGCCCACGGAGGGCAGACCACCTCAAACGTACCACTTCTGAGGGGTCCGGTTATAGGGGTACCTGCTTCCCTAAGCGGAGGTGACTCTGATCGAGGCGCTAGGTTTAATGAGAGAACCCACTTTCTACGCCCTCCCGAGAACCTCCCGGAGCATGTCGTGGAGAATTTTTATTTTCGAGCTGTGAAGGGCTCGGGGCGTTCTGTCGAATTCGGACGCCCGCTCTGTCCTGCGTTTTGAAATAAAATCTTGAGATAAACCTTCGCACTCTTCTCCCCAAACAAGAAGGGAAAGCTTGCTCCCGATTGAAACTGTGCTCGTCTTTCCTCCACTCGAGTGGTGGTGGGACTGCGAGCGGAAAGAAAACAGAGTACAAATCTGAGCAGTGGATCACTCGGCTCACGGGTCGATGAAGAACGCAGCCAGCTGCAAGACTTGGTGTGAATTGCAGGACACATTGAGCACCGATTTTTCAAACGCACATTGCGGCCTCGATTCCTACCTGGGGCCTCGCCTGTCTGAGGGTTGGATGAGCCTTACCGAAGGAGTAACCTCTCGTGGGTTCACTACCTACCTGGTCGTTCCGAGCACATCGCTGAGACGGACTCGCCGACCTAAAAATGAAGAGAAATCTTTCTCTTGCAGAGTTCAGCGGTCGAAGGCCGTGGAATTCGCGAGTTCTATTGACAAGGAACCGCTAGCCGTCGTTATTTCGCTGCGACCTGGCAGAGTACAGTAAAAAAGCACTGTTGACCTCAGATCAGACGAGACGACCCGCTAAATTTAAGCGTATAAATAAGCGGAGGAAGAGAAACCAACTGGGATTCCCTTAGTAACGGTGAGTGAACAGGGAAGAGTCCAGCGCCGAATTCTGCGCTCTTTGCGGGCTTCGGAAAATGTGGCATTTAGGAGGGAGCGTGCCGGGAGTCTGACCTTGCAGCAAGTCCCACTGACCGGAGCAGTTTCCCAGAGTGGGTGCGAGGCCCATAGCTGCTCGGTCTCTCTCGGATGCGACCTCTTGGGAGTCGGGTTGCTTGGGAGTGCAACCCTAATTGGGTGGTAAACTCCACCTAAGACTAAATACGGCCGTGAGACCGAAAGCAAACAAGTAACGTGAGGGAAAGTTGCAAAGAACTTTGAAGAGAGAGTTCAAGAGTACGTGAAACTGCTCAGAGGCAAACGGGTTGGCCCTCGAAATCCGTCGGCGGGGGATTCAGTCGGGAGGTGTGGGCGCGTGCGCCGGTCGTTCCATCGGACCCTTTGCTGCGCCGGGCCGGCTTCGCAATCTCCACATGACCCAACGCACTTCCTCCCGCCCTAAGGACGCCGCAGCCGGTTGGGTAGCTGCACGAGTTGGCCATAAGGACGGGTAACGGAAGGTGGCCGGTGGCGTTCCTCGATTACTTGTGCGATGGTTGACAGACCCGTGAATGACATATTATTATCAGTGAGTGCATATAATGAGTTGAGCTGCACGGAAGTGAAGGAAATTGTTACACTAAATAATAGTGAAGTTGGAGGTATCAGCAAAATAAGTGACCATGTAAAGAATGAGAAGGATAGACGTCTGTCTATATTTCTGGAAATAGAAGGGGAATATAATAACTTTCATAGAGAGATATTAGAAACAACACCGGATAAAAGTGAAGGTGAAATCGAAATACATACATTATTGACCCCCGTGATTTCTAGTGATGAGGACAAACGTGAAACACATGAGACCACCATTTTAAATGATAGTTCAGAATCAAGTAATAAAAGTGACTCTGATAAATTTGAAGAAGAACAGAAGGAAGATCTGTCATTGAAGCAGTGTTGGATTGATGCTCATAATGGAAGGAATAACTATTATGTTCAGGATAATCTCTTGTATCACCGGGACAAGGTTCTAGGAAATGGTACATGAATTGGTTGTTCCAGAAACCCGAAGAAAACAACTTTTAAGGGTCCATTGTCGATACTGAAAAGCTCAAGGACAGAGGAAACTCTCCTACCTATTGGTCAGTTGGGATCTGTGACAAATTATTTGAATGATTTAAAGATGAAGCTTGAGAAAGCTGCTGAACTTGCAGGAATCTCAGCCATAGAACAACAGAAAGTTTCTGCATATTACCATAACAGGAAAGCTAGACACAAAGAATTTAAGATTGGCAGCCAAGTTATTGTTTTGGTGCCTGATAGTAACCACTAGGTTTATGCTCGGTGGACTGCACCTGCCACCGTGGTTGAAAGGAAGTCTCCTTACAGTATCTAGTACAATTACCAGACAACAACACGAGACACATACATGCGAATAAAATGAGGGAACTGGAGACTCAAACAACTACTGCAGGAGTTATTTACGACGCTGACCTTGATTTTGGTGATATAGAAAGCACTCCTATACTTATTGACAATAAGCAAAAGGACCTTGACGGCCACAAGAAAGAGTGTGACCTGAATCATCTGACAGGTTTGCAAAGGAAACAGTTATTGAAGGTTTTAAGTAAGTATCCCAGTCTTTAATCAGGAATACCCAAAATTGCCAGAGTAGGCGAGCATGTAATAAGGCTAAAATCCAGCAGCCTACTAAAATGTCAAAAGCCTTATCGTGTACCAGAAGCATTTAAAAACAAAGTAGACAGACAGATCGAAGAACTATTGAGTTTGGGCTTGATCAGACCATCTGAAAGTGAATACACTCACCCTGTGGTGTGCGTGTCAAAAAAGGACTCATCGGTGAGACTGTGTGTAGATTTCAGATATTTAAATGTTCAGACTGAGACAGACGCTTTTCCCATGTCGAATGCTACTGATATTATTTATAAGGTATCCAAGGCAAAGTTCATAACTTTACTCGATTTGCTCAAAGGATACTGGCAGATCCGAATGCATCCAGATTGTCAACGCCTTACCTCGTTTGTGACTCATCGTGGACAGTATATGCCTTTGTAGTTATGCCGTTTGGGTTGCCAAATGCAGCTGCTACGTTCCAGCGTGTGATGAATCAACTTTTGTCTAAACACAGAGATTATGCAGAGACATATATTGACGACATTGTCATTTTTTCAAAGGATTGGGACAGCCGCCTGAAACATGTAGAAACCATTTTGGGTGACTTGGATGGGGCGAATTTCACAGTTAATTTTCAAAAGTGCTCTTTCGCTCGATCACAAGTAAAACTTTTAGGCCATATTATAGGTAATGGAAGACATGCACCTTATCCTGAAAAGGTATCTGCTATCCAGAATTTGAAAATTCCACGAACTAAGAAGGACGTTCGAAGTCTATTAGGTCTACCGTCTTATTATCGATCATACGTACCAACGTTTTCTGATATTTCTCGTCCTCTAATCGAACTGATTAAGAAGGGGAAACCTGATTAAGTAACATGGACGGACGAACTTGAGGAATCCTTCGGAAAACTTAAGGAAGCCATCAGTAACGCACCTAGTTGTTACCGACTAAAATGTAATTTTTTTTTTTTTTTTTTTTTTTTTACGATTTTTCCTTTTGGGGTGATATGTGCATGCACAACCATGAAAGTAAAAAGGGGAGAACTAAATTCATTGCGACCCACAACAAAGGGAAGGAAGTCACTGTCCTAAATCCTTATCTTTGCGGGGTTGGAAGCGGGAGTTAAAACATCACTGAGTCACGAGTGTTTATGATGACGCGCACTCAGTTCTTTTCTCCGAGATTTGGAACCCGTGTTGAAAGTCCTCGTTTTTTTTTTTTTTTCTCTTCTCAGCAAGAGTTTCTTGCCACTTTGCTGTTTTCCACAAACGCCGACACAAGCGGCGACCGCCAAGTCTTGTATGTGGGTGGGTGGGGAGCAATCATGCATACGGCACAAGGCTGTATGCGTATCTCTCACCTATGTGTTAACTCGCTCAAAATGTGGAAAAGAAAGTGTTTGTGTCTTTCGGATAAAGTGAAACTCTTAGATGATATTGATAAAGAAATGAAGAAGAAAGATGTGGCTTTATAGATTATGGTATAGCAGCAAGCAGAGAGTCAACAATTTTAAAAAATCGTTCTGCAATCATTCAACACGAAAGCAGTATGAATGTGAATAGAAAAAGATTTAAACAATGTTCATATGAAGATCTCGATGCCGGTGTTTTAAAATGGGTAACGATGATTCGAGATAAAAATGTGCCTCTCTCTGGTTTAATGATCCAACAAAAAGCCATTGATTTTGCTCAGGATTTAGGACACTCAAATTTTCAAGCCAGCGTTGGATGGTGAGATAATTTTAAAAAGAGAGACGGAATTTTGTATAAAACCATATCAGGAAAAAGTGCAGATGTTTCAGAAGAGGTGCGTGGAAAATGGAAAAAAGAAGCTGCAAAACTTTTGGAAGAATATGGTGCAAAAGACATCTTTAATGTAGATCAAACAGGATTATTTTTTAAATGTCTACCGAATAAAACCTTAACATTTCAAGACAACAAGTGCTCCGGAGGGAAACATAGCAAGCAAAGAATAACTGTTTTGTTATGTGTGAATATGACTGGTGATGAAAAATTAAAACCGTTAGTAATCGGGGAAAAGTCAAAACCCGAGATGCTTCAAAGGTACGAAATCTTTAGAAGTGGACTATGAATTCAATAAAAAGTCACGGATGACTTCGGAGATTTTTGAAAAGTGGCTATTAAAATGGGATAAACAATTGAGAAAACAACATTGCAAAATTGTGTTGCTTATAGACAACTCCCCTGCACATCCACTAGACCGTGCTTCAAAATGCAGAACATAAAAAGTAATTTTTCTTCCTGCCAATACAACTTCCAAACTTCCGCCATTAAACCAAGGCATATTTAAAAATATTTCAAGTGCATTATCAAAAAAGGATCCTGCAAAAAGTTATTCTTGCCTTAGACAGCAGCCAGCGTATATATAATGTTATTAATTTGATAATCTCCATATCGGAGATGGCGAAAGCTTGGCAATGTGATGTGGCTTCATCCACTATACAAAACTGTTTTGTTAAAGCCGGCTTCAAAAGTGATGCTGAATCCAATACAATGAGCCTGGTAGATTTGAAGGGAAAATGGCAATATCTGAAAGACATGGGAGCTGTTGAAGGTACAGAGCTCTCCAATTTTTTCAACGTTGATGAAGACATTGTGATCGCTGAATATCCTATGGAGCATGACATCTTGCAAAATGTTAGGAAATGCAGTGATGAAACTACAGTGAGTGATGAAGATGAGTGAAGAAACTACAATGAGTGATGAAGATGAGTGAAGAAACTACAGTGAGTGATGAAGATGATAATGAAGAGGCTATTAAAAAACCTTCACAAGAAGAAATGCTAAAAGCATATGATACAATACGAACAGGATTACAGTTTCAAGAAACTGTTACAGATGAAGTGTTCCAATCTTTACAAAAATGTGAATTTTTTTTATGAACAATGCGTTTTTTATAATAAACCTGTACAAAGCAATATTACAGACTTTTTTACAGTTCAGGATATGTGCTAAAGACCATAAAGAGGAGACGTAAGTTTTAGTCTTTGTTTGCTTCTCGTTTTTTGTTTTTTTTTCAATTTTAGTTACTAATTTCTATTTAACGAATTTTCTTTATAACAAAGTTTTTAGGTGAAATGATGGGACTTCGTTAAATACAGACTCGACTGTATGTTATGGTATGGCTAAGTGGTGTTTATGCTTCTATTTTTCTAGTCACTGCATGCATATGTGACTACACCACTCAATCAATTGCCAAGCTGTCTTTAGTATGTTTCTTAAACTCAGTACTAGGGTAAAATATAAATTTACTGAATATTCAAAATGTCTTTTGGGGTTCTACATGAGCTACCTGTTATTAATATGCCATGTGTTTTCCAAAGGCATTGAAAATTGGGGATGCCAAATGAAGATGTGAAGGCTTATCTCAAGGCTGGCACTAAAGTTGATGACAACTAGGTACTATCTTCCATCTACAGTATAGTCCGATTTTTTTACTTGGCACTTGATGATAACGGAATCACCTATTTTTCGGGGTGCAAGTATTTTGGGTGCGACATGTTAAAGAGGTGATTTCCGATGCTCAGATACAACAGGCAAAAACTTCCCCAGTCACTTGTTTTCTGCAGGGCTAAGATTTTAATACCCATTACCATGGTAGTCCCACCCTTAGATTCATCCCTCAGCCGTCGTGTGCCATTGCTGTCTCCCCCATTGTCTCACATTGCTTGCTGAGGACATAATCGCTGGGGGATGGAGAACCCACTGTTCCCTTATGAAGGATTATTTAAGAGACAAAGAAGCCCCCTTCGCCCTTCCAGATCAAGCAATGTTTTACTGCCATGTTTTCCACAAGAATTCCACCCTAGGGTGAGACTAGTATGGAACCCTTACCCTGCTCCCTTCTTGCTGCAAAGCACATGTGTTTAGACCCAGGAAGAGCTTGATGCACCTCCAAAATCAAGGGAAAAAAAATCCGACTATACATCTGCTTCGAAGTGAAGAAGAGGTAATTTTTAATTTTCACACAAACTTATCAGATCTGAGGTAGGTTGTTGCTGCTGAAAAATAAAATAATGACTGCCATACTATTATTTTTACTTTTTTACAGGAACCTTGGGCAGCTGCAGATTCCACCTATAGAAGCAGTACTTCATCTCCCCACAGTGTATCTGAGGGAAGTGATAATTATGAACGGAATGTTAGGCCCTTCAATTCACAAAGGGCTACCAGGCCAAAACAATTTTGATATTCCATCAGAGAACTTCTCATTGGACCTTAAAGATAGCATTAGAGAACGGCCATTTGAGTTGGTCTGCGAAAAGGGAATTGCTTCACCACATTACTGAAAAAATCAGTACCTACACTGACAATCCATGTGCTCATGAGAGAAAGCAAGTTGCAGTTGAATTGATATCCAAGCTTGAAATCTGATCTTGGTGAAGGATGGTATGCCTGGGCTAATAGAATTTATGAAAAAAATGAGAGAACTGTGATGGAAGAAGAGACAGGGTGTCACGTTGAATTTACAGCAACATATTCATGGTCCAGTAGAAAGTGTAACCACTAGAGAGGGTGAAAACGCAAGTTAAAGAAGATAAAAAATCAAGGAGGAATCGACTGGGACCCATCACCACCTCATGGTGAAAATTCACTTAACTTATATAAAGAATGGTTATTGAAAGAATTAAAACAAAAACAAAAAACGCTTTGTGGAGAGGCAAAAAAGTAGTAACGCAAAACATGAAACTGGATTTATCCAGTCATAGGGAGATTATTAATAGTAATAAGAGAATTGCTATTTTAAAGGAATAGTATCCATTTCTCTTTTCTTGTGATACAGCACATGGTCAATACAACTTGCCACTTACATCTGCTATGTAAAAAATCTTATTTTTTGCCAATTCTTTGTGTGGTGGTAGGCATAGGAACATGACTATACCTTTTTTTTTTTTTTCTAGGTCCATTGCAAGAGACAAGATTGATTCAGAATTTCCCTGATCAAAATTTGAAATTCAAAAATGAATTGCATCACGCTCATGCATATGCTGCTGTACATAGGCAATGTGAGACAGAATGCTGTCTGAAGGAAATTGGATACAATGTTGCAAAGATGAAATTTGGTTTAGGAAGTAGAAAGGAAAAGGCATATTTGGAAGACTAATGAAAGCAAATTTTGTTAGCACCCAGGGTAAGAATCCCCCCAAAAAGACTGTCTGCTGAGACGCGGAGAAATCATCTGGGATGTAGACAGTCCGAGTCACAAAGAGAACTTGGGGCTCAGGTGGTCGTATGTTAGAAGTCATGAGGCTTGTTATTGACGACAGGCAGGAGAGTAGTGGACAAAGGAAAATGATAAGTTAGTTGTACCATCGTCAAAAGAAAAAGACGTGAAGGAAATACGGGATGCGTTATCCTGTGAGAATTGCAATTTGAAAAGCCAGGGGGCTGGATACAGATAAACAGCCCCCCTCCCCGAAATTGACTGGGCTTGATTAAACAAGCAGTCGGGAAAAAGGATTCCCAGTAAAAGAAATCGCAAAGTCCTGGTTCCTATCAAGACAGCAAATATGACAATATGTTATACATCGGAAGTACAAAAAGAAATTTAAATATTAGATTGAAAGAACATCTGGACAATTGGAAAAAAAAAACAGGCAAAAGCATCATTGATTCAGTATTGTATGGGAAATAATGCAGAGCCCGATTGGGTTAATATGAAACATCTCACGTCACACATACAGATCCTCATTTCCGAAGGCATCATGATTGAAAAAATGAAAAAATTCAATTGTAATAATAATAGTCCATATGACCCTTCATACGCATGGAAATTTCTAATTGACCAAAAAGAAAAACAACGAAAGAAAAAGCAAAAAATGATAGGGAAGACCAAATGGATTCATACGACAGAACACCAACAGATGGCGCGCAACATGGCATGCACAATGATGACTACAACGTGGAACAGAACATGTTTTGGCAAGAAATCAATGTGGCATAGATGACTAGGCAGTTGGGGGAAGAACATCGCAGACAACGACGACTCCGGCAGTTAAAACGCATATGGAATGACTGGGAAGGCGTGTGTGAACAACATAAGCATATCTGAAATTTTGGAGGATTCGTCATTGCCATTTTATATTCGTTTTTCATCGTAATCTTATTCAGACTTTATTCAGATTGTGTCTGAATTTTAAGTGTTTTTACTTCATCCTTGTTCTTACTAATTCATCGAATTACGGATATTGGTTTATCTGGCTTATGCCAATATCATCAAATAAGCAATATCATCATCATCATCATTGTCAACCATTATCAATCCACTGCTGGACGAAGGTCTCCCCAAGTTTCCTCCACAACGGTCTGTCTTGTGCCAGTCTCCTCCATGTCACCCCTGCATACTTTCGAATTTCATCCACCCATCTTCCATGTGGTCTTCTTCTGGGTCTTTTCCTGTCCCTTGGAATCCAATCTAAAATTTGGGCTGTCCATCGATGGTCTGTTCTTCTGGCAGTATGTCCAGCCCATTGTCATTTCAGGGATTTAACTCTGATCATGATGTCTTCCACTCTTGTCATTTTTCGGATCCACGTGTTCCTCTTCTTATCTCTCCTGGTTACACCAAGCATGCACCTCTCCATGCTTCTTTGAGTTGTCTGCAGCCTTTGTATGTCTCTTTTAGTTAAGGTCCACGTCTCTGCACCATACGTAAGAACTGGAAGGATGCATTGATCAAACACTTTTCTTTTAAGACATAATGGCATATTGCTCTTGAAAATTATGCTGTTTCTTCCAAAAGCTCTCCAGGCAAGTTTTGTACGCCGATTAATTTCTTCACCAATGTGACCCTCACTTGATATCTGCTGTCCAAGATAAATGTATGTGTCTGTTATCTCCAGCTTTTCTCCATCAATCGATAAATCTTCATTTCTTGTAAAAGCATTGAACATCACTTTTGTCTTCTGAAAGTTCATTTTTAATCCCACTTCTTTACTCTTGTCAGCAAGTTCCTGGATCATACTCTGTAGCTCTGATGGGGTAGTTGCATATATTGATACGAAAATTGGGTCTAAATTAATTAACTATAGAAGGGGAGACTGACTTGATAGGCGTGGCTCAATTATTAAAATATTGATATTAAATATTTGGCCCATTACAAAATTAATTGGAAAATTAGCACACTTTAATTGGGGAAGTCGGATAATTCGCTTTTGCTGGGTGGAAACACAAAAGAAATTGTAAGGTTGCCATGAAGGCCCACCCAGAGCGAGGAGACCCCCAACGTCGCGACAGAGGCATCCGGGCCCTCATAAATATACCTGCTCTTAAGCAGTTTGAGTCAAAAAGTTTTTAGCCGCCGTTAAAATTACGGTTACAGCGGGTCGAAGGTCGGAAATGACACCAGTCTTGCAGAGGCAATGGGTGCTCAGTGTGAAAGTGAAGATGGAAATGCTAAGTTGTTGACAGGATGGAACACGGCGAAGCCTCTTGACAGTGAAAAGGAGCTATGTAGGTTCGCCTCCGCGAAGTGGCAGAGGAAAAATAGAGAGGCAGTTTGGTTTTCGCAGTTCACAGGGGTAAGACGGCTGTGAGGCCGACGTCCTAGGAAACGGAATATAGTCGACAGTGCCCGACGCGCAGAGACAAGACGCCCGGGTACGGAAAAGCAGAGCCTAACAATAACTTGGTGGCTGAGGAAAGCCACTGGAATGTAAAACTGAAAGCACCTAAGAGGATGGTTCGACCAATGCCAAAAAGATCCGATATATTTATTTACAAGGGCTAAATGCAGCTGTCAGAATGTCGGAAGGGCTTCTCCTGCTAGATATACAATTCCAGCTAACATCTGTTCGGCCAGAAAACCAGTATCTCAAGAATTTGCCTCGAATGAAGAGGGGCAGAGGTCACCGACCTCGGCAAAGCCGCAAGCAGTTACACTCTCAGAGCAGAAAGCGGACATCTCTACAGGGTCGAGGAGTGTCAACCCCCGTTCATTCTGACCCCATCCACCAGCAGCTGGCCGCTGCTCTTCGAAGAGAAAGTGGAAAGAAGTGTGCGGCACCAGCCCGCACTTCTCACACAGCTGAAAGTCATCAAAAATGCCCTATACCGTGCATTTCCGTGTGTGTGTGTCGACAGCTTCACTGAAAAGGGTTAAGCCATCTTAAATAACCCGAATTACCGTTCCACTGCAAGTAATAAGTGTGTACTTTTTGTTTATTGTTATCCTTGTGCTCAGATGGCGAACTAAATATATCAGCCGGTTCTAGACTTTTTAGAACTCTGATATGCCTAGTGGCGAAAGACTGTTGTTTTCAGAATCTAAGGCAAGCTTTTATTATTCCAGAAGGAGGATAGCTCTTGTCTGTACACCGAGGTCAATGCTCCGGATGGTAGGTTCCACCTACAATAAAATTCTTAAGTGTTCAATTCTTGCTCTCTTTTCTCTATGTGCTCTGGTATTAAAATTCCTGTGTTTCAGTTAGTCGAGAACGATTTCACTATACATATCAGCTCCCGGATGGTATGGACGCCAAGCCTCTAGTAATAAACAAACATCAAACCACTCGGACACGCCTCGATTCAGGCGGGCATCAAAATTAATTAATACCATCACTTGGCACGATATCGCATCAACTGGTGGTCCGCAGTTGGATCACGAAATCGCAATCAATTGGCGTTCGGCGGTGGGATAGTTACCCACAGACCACATCAACTGGTGGTGAGCAGTGGAATGCATAACCTAGCTCGGCCCGGTACTGCATCAATTGGCATTCAGCGGTGGGATAGCTAGGCATGACTTCGCATCAATATATTGCAGGAACACCAAACAACTAGCATGAAGTCCACGAAGAACAAAGGTGAGTTAGCATTTTAGCATTATTGATGTAAGTGATTTTATAAAAAAAAAAAAAACTCCCTTACATAATTGTGTAAACTGCCTTCCATAGTCAGAAATGAATAATTTTAACGTTGGAAACAGAAAAGTAAAGAAGAATGAAATATATTCTTCAAAATTGCTATTAACAATTTTTGCCACGTAGTCCAGCAATATGCTTAACCAAAGCTTGAGCTATATCGAAGTCCTAGTTCCAGACTGAGCTTCAGTCAGCTGCATAATGGCATCTTATCACAGGTGGTTTGAAATGTTTTGCATCAAGTTAAACATCAGCAAAATAAGGAATGGGCATTTGCATAGGTAAAGCCGAACACACGAAGGGAAATTAAGGTTCGAAAGTTTTCTTCCAAAGCTCAATGAAAGCGAGCTATGATGGGAAATCCAAGGTTCAGTCGCCATGGGCCCATGGAGAGCAGAAAAAAAAAAAAAAAAAAAAAAAGGCACACTTTCACCCCAAAAAAGGCAACGCATGAATCCCACCTTGCCCTGGGTATGTGTTTGTTCGTGCAACCCTTTCCGAATGTGAGTGAAGTGCAGAAGACCAGAGAATCTTCCCCGTGATGTCTACAGTGTAATTTGCACAAGTGATGCTTAAGGACAGCACCTAGATAAGTGAGTGCTCTAGCACCAAGGGCAATGATCAATTTTGAATCTTAAAAGGATCGCACAGTATGAGTGCATGGATAAACAACCATACAGTAGATCCCCATCCTGTACAACATGTTATGAAGGAGTGAGTTGTGGGCGATTCAACTTCAGGAGTTCAAATTGGGTCGTAATGCGGCACAAACCCACTGTAATGTGGTGGAGGAGGCAACATCTGAACGTACGGTTCATCAGTGGTTTGAAATGTTTTGTTCCGGCGACACAAGCCTACAACATGAGGACCAAGGACGACATTAGGTCATTAATAACGACACTCAGAAGGCAAATGTAGAGGCATATCCTCAAATCACAGTCGGAGAACTCGCCAAACAGTACAATGTGTTGATGTCAATCATTTCCGAACATCTCCACCAAATTGGCAAGGTCAAGAAGTTCGATATGAGGGTCCCACACAAACTGACGGAGCATCAGAAAAAACAACGGTTTAAGATGTGCAGTAGCCCCTACTTGATTGCATTGTAACCTGTAATGAAAAGTGGGTACTATACGACAACCGTAAGAAATCTGGACAGGGGCTGAAGCATGGTGAACAACCGAAACAACTTCCTAAACCAAGGTTGACGTCAAAGGTTTTTGTTGACAGAGTGGTGGACTGTTCACGGTATTATACACTACAGGTTCTTGAATGCTGGTGAAGGCATTACTTCAGTCATATACTCTAAAGAAATTGTCCGAATGCACCAGAAGTTGTGTTCCAAATGCCATCTTTGGTGAACAGGAAGAGTCTATCCTCCTCCATAATAATGCAAAACCACAAGTGTCACAAATGACGAAACAGAAACCACACAAACTGAAGTTCAAAACCTTCCCACTTTCAGCTTACTCACCTGAATTGCTACCTACTGATTTCCACCTGTTCATGTATTTTAGAAATTACCTCAAGGACAGAACCTTCATAAACCGAGAAGAGGCTGAAATTGCATTCCGGGACTTTCTTGCATCCGGGGAGCCAGATTTCTTCCGGACTGGCATTTAAGCACTTGCAACTCACTGGTGAACGTGTGTAGTTGCTGAAGGCATCAATTTTGAATAAAACAAGGTTGTGTGCTATGAGGTATGTCTCACTTTTAACCTTCGAATCAGCCGTTATTTTCCGAATAACGGCGGAAGGTTCTAAGAACTCATTATTGCACAGCAGGTTCAATTTTTTAAATTTTTTCATTTTCAGATGCCTGGAAACTGTCAGTTTGGAGAATACTGGTTAACCGGCAAAGGAAATAAAGATATTTCAAAATGGTTGCATCCACAGGGTGTCTATTGATTTCCAATGAACCAAATTCATGACTTTCCCATGACATCTTCAGTTAAATTCATGACCTCTCGACAATGTGAGGCACAATGGCAACCATTCTAGACTCATAATCTAGTACTCAGGGCTTGAGATCCCAGGTTATTTTTTATTTTTACAAACACTGAAACTAATTCCATTCAACAACAGTTTAGGCAAAACTGATGTAATTACTGCTAAAATGGCTATGGGGGGAGGGATGCTTTTTTATGAACCTTTTACCCAAAAGCCAGTTGAGATGAAAGCTGAATGTAATTCTTATATCACTAAAATTGCTTAACATGAATAATGAATGTAATTATGTATGGCTTGCACTATGCCATTCACCAAATTCTATGTGTTTAAAGAAATAAAAACATTCAACTCTCATCTAGGACGGGGTATGGCTATTTTCAGAAATATTTATCATTACATCTATTTAATACACAAATTCTTTTAACATGATAATGCTATAAAAACTTTTAAGTTTTTATTAAGGCAATATAAAAACTATGAATGCACAAAATTTATAAAGACTGAAATTTCACAGTGAAAGACTCAAGTGTTTAAGTATCTTAGCTAAACTTGTTATCTCAGAATCTAGAACTTCAGCTTCTTCTTTTGCCTTTTCTATAAGCTTTCTTTTCGTATCTTTGAGTTATTTTAGTTCTTGGACTGCTCTTCTTTTATGATTGGCCACTTCATCTTTGTCAGATTTCTTCTTCTTTAAGGCTTTTACTCTTTTTGATGAAGCATTTTTGACAGCTAATATCATTGATTTTGTGATCTCCACATTCAGTTCTTTCTCACTTTTAGCTAAACCACCTAACAATTGTATTGCACTGTAATCACTTCTTTTTGCATCTTCTTCTAAGTTTTCAATTAAAAGTTCTTTGTTAACAGAAAAGCCTCTTTCAACTACAGCATTGCCATGAAACATGCATAGCAGCTTCTGTAAGAACTTGATAAAGTCATGGTTCGCACTTTGTAGTAAATTCATCAGGAAGTGATCCAGTTTGACCTCCTTAGGATTGAACTGTTTCAATTGTTTTTTTAGAAGATTCACAAAATTGCAAACATTCCCTCTTCACAACATCAGCTTTTAATGAAGCCATATATTTTTTATATATATGTATGGGGCATCGACTACATGCTAGTTTATAAGGGTGCTGGCTCATGTTTTCTTCTAGGTGCACAAAATTGTCTTCATTTAGGTGCTGATAATAAAAAAAAAAAAAAAAAAATCATGGCCACCCACTCAATTTCATTACTTTTTCATGACCAGTAGACACCCTGATCCAGTACAGGGGAATAAACACAGGGCAGCTTGTAGCATTTGCAAAACCTCCTTTGATATAAGCCACAGTGGTTACAGCTCTGTTAAAAGCCATGTAAAAGGAAAGATAGAGAGAGAATTTGCCAGTGCATTACTTACAGGAAAATATACTATTAGTTTTAAAGCTGCCACTGACCATAAAAAAAAATTCCATCTTCCATCTAGTGATACTTCTGCAGCAATTACAAGGGCTCTATGTCAGCCCTTGTTCTCACTTGTAGGCACAACCCAAGGTAAACCACATTTGGAAAACTTCTGAAGAAGCAAATGCTAAAATCCTATGGGCACTTCATAAAGTAATGTCACATTTGTCAGACAGAAGTTCAAGTTCAGCTAGTGAATTGTTTCCTATTGCAGTTGAGTCCCAATACAGCGAAATCCGATAGAACAAAAAACCCTTATAACAAAATTTTTAGCATTCCCCAGCAAAATTCCCATTAACGAAATGTATTTTTAATTCCGTTTGAACAAAATTCATTAAAATGAATTTTTTTTTAAATTACAACGAAGAAATATTTTGAATTTTAAAAGAATTTTTTTCTATTATAACAACATTTTTCTGCCCTGAAAACAAGCAGCACATTCCTTTCGAAGTGCTTTTCCTCACATTTAATAAAGAAAAGGCAACTTCTTTATCTGACCTTTTTCACTTGGATAACTCACTCATTTTCGCGCACCCGTGGTGACTGATCTATGACCAGGTACCAGTGTTTCAATAACAACGTACTTGCCACATGCAGTAAAGCCCCTCCTACCCCTTTTCTTCCACAACTGGAACACGGTTTTTCTGACCTTGAAAAGAGAGATGAGCCACAGTTGAGTGCTGGTTTTCATTGCAGAAGGTTTATTTTTTTTGATTGTTCTTAAAATTTCGCTTGTCAGCTTACATTCCAGTTTGGAGTCTTCTTCAAGGCAAGTTGATCAGCTTTCGCTACAAGTTTTAACAATGAATTCAGCCAAACAAAAGCAGTTTTCTTTGGAGAAGAAAAAAAGAATTATTGATGGAGTGAGCGCAGGGGAAAAGAAAGTATATGCGGCAAAAAACTATGGGATCACTCTGTCAACGTTATGAACGATTTTGAAGAAAAAAATCACAGAGCAGCTTCAAAAACTGGTGATTGGACCTTAAAGAAAAAGATTACGGCAAGCTCAATTCCAAGATGTGGACTCTGCAACTTTCACCTGATTCCAAGACGTACAATCAAGAATGTACCCATTAGTGGGCCATTAATTTGAGAAAAGGCTGTGCAGTTCGCTAAAACCTTAGGAGTTATGGATTTTGAGGCAAGCGGTGGATGGTTGAATCGGTTCAAAGACCAGTACGAAATCGTCGCAAAACAATTTGCGGAGATGCGAGTGCTGCTCTGATGGAAAATGTGAATGAGTGGAGAGCAGGAGAAGTGGTAAAACTCATCCAAATTTATAGCCCAGATGATGTCTTCAATGCAGACTGGTCTCGAATTTTCTTCCAGTTAGAGCCCAACAAAACTTTGGCAATGAAGAATGACAAGTGTGTTGGCGGTAAAAGATTGAAACAGCAACTGACCACTCTCTTCTGCTGTAGTCAATCAGGAACTGAGAAGAGAAAAGTAGTAGTGATTGAACGATCCCAAAAACCTCGGTGTTTGATAGGTGTGTAATCGCTACCTTGTGACTACGAAGCTAATAGAAAGGCGTGGATGACAAACTATCCTCAATGAATGGCTATTGAAGTTCGACTCTGAGATGAAGAGGGAAAAAAAGGAAAATTCTTCTTCTGATTGATAATTGTACATCTCATAATGAACCTCCTCAGCTTGAAAACATTCATGTGAAGTATTTTCCACCAAACTGCACGGCAGTTCTCCAACACTTGAACCAGGGGATAATAAAGTCTGTAAAAGACCATTATAAGTGTGTGTTGATGAAATTGATTCTTCTTGGAATTGAGAAAAGTAATTCCATAAAAGCAAACGTCAAAGATGCATTGCATATGATTTCTGGAGCATGGAACATGTCTGAGGCAACAATAAAAAGCAGTAGTTGGCAACACGCAAAGTTAATTGACTGTGAAACTGAACCCAAAAATGATGCGACTGACACCGACGCAGAATTAAATGCATCGTTAGGAGCAGTGTTAACACTCTCCAGACATCTGCTCTCCGATGCTTTGCTAGAGGATTTTTTACATGCGGATAACAATATTCTGATCACTTACAAACTGACTGATGCAGATATAATTGAATCGATTTCAGATAACAGAAATGAGGAAATTGCGGAAAGCAGCAAGAACGATGAAATTCAATAATATTCTGATCACTTACAAACTGACTGATGCAGATATAATTGAATCGATTTCAGATAACAGAAATGAGGAAATTGCGGAAAGCAGCAAGAACGATGAAATTCAATCAACTCCTCCATCGCACGTGAGTGATTGTGAAGCACTTGGCTGTTTAGAAAAGGTTTGCCATTTCGTATCAGGACAAACAAACGTCCAGGATGAAACTTTTATCCATTTACATTCTTTGCAAGAACTTTTAGTTTCGGCAACAACAAAGACCTATTTTCAAACAAAAATAACAGATTTCTTTAAAATGTAAATACTTCGTACATACAGTACATACTATGTACTGGTGTACAAAAGTGGTGTAAACTTTATGAAAGGTATGTATGGAATTAGACATACTAGAGAGTTTTTATTTTATTTTATGACTTACGATGCAGTACAGCAGTACTTTGAATAGTCAATTCCTGCGAGTCATTTAAAAAAAAAATTATAACGAAATTTCAACTTAATGAACAGATTCCGGCGGTCCTGTGAAGTTTGTTCTAATGGGACTCGACTGCATGTTGACACCACCATAGCAAAACAGTTTAAGACGCACAAAGATAAACTTGCATATATGTTATTGCATACGGACTTTGTTCTTTTTCCAAAATTCTTCTGCATAAGAACTACATAGGTAGGAGTTTTATTGCATCTCTTTAGATGAAATTTTAAACGAAGTTGCACAAATGAATGTTATCGTCCACTACTGGAACTCAACTTCAAGTGAAGTTTCTACTCGTTTTACTTGACATTTGCTTTTTGGGACATTCCACAGCTTTTGACTTAATAAATTGCTTTACATCTAGTTTCTTAGAATTAGGGTTATCTCAACAACAAAAAAAAAGTTGATGGGCCAAATGTCAACAATAAGTTCTTTAAGTATTTTCAATATACATGAAGACAGAGAACCCAAATCCTGATGATCGAGAAACAATTGATGTGGGAAACTGCTCATTGCACAGTGAATGGTAAATTTAAAACTGCGCTCCGTAAATCTGAATGGAGCATCAATAATTTTTTACGTGCTTTATACTATTTTCAAGGATTTCCCATCTAGAAGAGCAGATTATACATGCATAGATGGCAATCTCTAGAAGCAGTTCTCAGTAACCAAAAAAAAAAAAAAAAAAAAAACATTTTCCCCTGCAATTCAGTCCATAGCGACGAATTTGGGTATTTAACACGGCAACAAATTCCAGTTTGTCACAGCAACTACAAGGGACATCCTGAAAGTATGCCCCTTGTAGTTGCTGTGACAAACGTATGCCCCTGGTAGTTGCTTTTTTGGGACTGGAATCCTTAATAACTTTTAAAATTTTGAAGTGATTTTAATGAAACTGCACTGATATGTACTATATGTTACCAATGTGGGAACAATTTTTTCAAACACTGGCTGAAAGGTTGCTGGATTTGAATTTTTTTTTTTTTTTTTTTTTTTTTTTTATGAAAGACCAGATCTGGCCTAAAGATTACCAAAATAGGAAGACAGCTTGAAGCATTACAAAACCTTGTGAATTTGTATGGGTTTTTCTTATACAATTTCTTTCACAACAACCAAGGATGTTACCTAGTTAACAAGCTGTCCAACATGCCCTTTACTTTATTACCGACATTAAATGTTGCTTAGCTGCAGTTATGCCCATCTGTCAAGGAAAAGTAAAAAGCAAAGTGAGCAGCCCTCAACAAGGTAACATCCTTTGCTATCATGAGAGGTTGAGACATGCATTTAATTAACCAATTAATCATCTGATTATTTAATACACTGGCTTTTTGGAGAACAGTACTAATTAAACTGTACCTTAACTGGTCAGTAGAACACATCTTAACTGTTAGGAGCTAAGTGATACAAAAAAATTAGATACTAGATGATTTAAAGAGATCGGTTACACTAGCTTTTAAAGTGTTCGACTCTAGCAAGCATCAGTGACAAGGTAATCAAAATTGCAAATTTGGTTGATACCATATAGCACTCACGTTTACCTAGCACATTTAAAAATTTACCATTTCTTTCAAAATAGCAGGAATTGTCGTCCACAATTTAGCAAAAGTTCATAACTGCCATGGACTGTCAGTGCTGTAAAATTGTTCTAGCAAATTTGAATAAAGGGACTGCGAAATTTAATGATTACGTAAAAACTTATGACATAAGTATGTAGTTTCAATTCTAAAAATATAAGTAAAGAGAAAAATTTTACTTTTTCAGTACTTAATTGGCTTTGTATTATGATAAGGAATGATAGGTTAATATAATTCGGATATGGCCAAATATGCAATGATGAGCAATTAAATCAGGTGTGCAAGAAAACCCATTCATTAACATCACATGATTATACACTGCCGGACAATTGCTAAGGACGGATGACAATAGCAACGATAGCAACCATAAAATGGAAGGCAGGAAAATGTGGAAATTAGCGTAAGTGCGGGATACAGTAAGACGTGTTGTGCGTATGCAAATTTTGGATTGCCGAACGTGTTCGTGACGTCATAGCGCTGATAAGAGATATAAAGGATTTGACGCGTATTGACCGTTGTTGTTCAAACGCAAAGTTGAAAAGGAAAGAATCAATTGACGAACTTGCAATTTTCAGTATGTCTTCCCGACATCACCTAGATGATTTTACGCGTGGCCGTATTATTGGCAAGATTGAAGAAAGGCGAAAAATAGCAGATGTTGCCGGGGAGTTCCACGTCAGCCACAGTGTTGTTTCAAGGCTTTGGAAATCATTTGAATCAAATGGAGAGTGTAGCAAACGTCACGGGGAGGTCGTGTTCGCAGTACGACACCTGCAGAAGATTGGTACATAGTGCTATCAACAAAAAGACACCGGCGCAGCACAGCTAGTGAGGTAGCAAATCAGTTTATGGCTGCTACTGGCAAGCGGATCTCCCGAAAAACTGTCGCCAGACGTTTGCATGAAGGAGGACTATACGCCCGCCGTCCTGTTGTGTGCATCCCATTGTCCAGACGTCACTGTACCGCCCGTTTGCAATGGTGCGATCAACATCGCAATTGGACTGATAACGACTGGTCTGCTGTCCTCTTCTCAGATGAGAGTAGATACAGTCTATCGTCTGATTGTCGACGACAACTGATCTGGCGTGATTGTGTTACTGCATATTGTCGAGCAAGCATACAGGAAAGGGACCGATATCCAACATGTAGTGCCATGGTATGGGCTGGCACCATGATTAATGGCCGTACGTCCCTCTATGTGCTTCCAACTGGGACTATGACTGCCCAACGATACATTAATGATGTTCTGCTACCTCATGTTCACGTGTTCCGTGGTGTTGTCGGTGATAGATTCATTTTCAGGGACGACAACGCAACATGTCATCGAACAATCGCTGTCCAGGAGTGTCTTGAGAGCGAGGATATTCAACGCCTCTTATGTCCAGCACGTTCTCCAGATCTGAATCCCATTGAAAATGTGTGTGATGCTTTAGGGAGGAGTCTTGCTGGTCGCCAATGCCCTCCAATAAACAAGGACACCCTCATCCGCGCACTGACAGAGGAATGAGATAAATTACCCCAACAGCTGCTTGACAATGTTGTGCAAAGCATGACACGACGTGTGGAAGCTTGCATCGCCCTCAATGGTGGCCATATCCCGTATTGACATCTTACGCCGGAACGCCTGCGGACGGTAATTGCATTTTTTTCACGTTTACGTATTCTGCACAAAATGGCCTGTTTGTCTTTTGAACACATTTCAAAGCCTTCTGGATTTCAGAGCACAATGAATTGTCTTTCTTGTAATATCCTGGCATTCTGACATTATTTTATTTCACTTGACATCCAGCCACACTTACTTTTTAGGCGCTATATAGCCGTTTATGATCCGTCCTAAGCAATTGTCCAGCAGTGTATAAATATTTCACATTCAATACCTAAGTAAATGCTTGATAAATGTATAGTTGGCATTATACCATGCAAGGCATACACAGATTCTACATGAAGTGTGACCAGCAATTCATGATATATCATTGTAGTACATACACTACTGCAAACTGTAATGTCCCATCAGAAATAAAACCTATGCATTGTTATGGAACAGAAATTAAAATTTAGCAAACTTGTAAATAAGTTCAATAAGTGACCAGTTTATTATGAACACCTGTGAATATTTGGGTGGGTATCACTAGGCTATCACAGACTACACACAGCATCTTATGCCTTCCACAAATCTGCTGAACACAATGGAATTACATTTGATCCACTTCTACATGTGACGATTGCTTTAATTTGAGTTCATATAGTGAAATCATCTGGGACAACAGCACCTAAGTGGCAGATGCACCTTGTCTCAAAAATTCCATTCCAGAGAGTTTATAAGTCTTATAGCAAACTAAGAAAAGCAAAGAGGCACAGAAAGTTGGACTTAGGGTCTTTGGAATAACTGGTATGTCTTAGAATGATGCATGGTAGCATGGCAGTCCTGGAACATGTAGCATGAAAACAAAGCATCCATGGCCATTTGTAGTGTGAAGTATCTACAAAGATGAACCACATAACCCAGTTTAAGGTAACATAAAGACAACCCACAAATGCACATTCATTCCAACATTTTCAGTAGCAGGAACAATACATTATAGGTCTATACTCCAAATTCCTCCTTGGCAAACATATATGATACAATTTACCATACCATACTACATATTTCCTGTTCAGTGCACATTTTTGCTATTTCAATTCATTGTGTGAAAAGGCACATCGATTCTGCATCACTGTTTAATTTCCAATAATTATGTTTAATTCCCATTACACAATTCTTATTGTATAGGTGCCAGTGAAAACAACCAACAACTGAATTGTAGCTTAACAGAGCAGACCAATTTGGGCTAAACCTGGTCCTACTGCTGTTAATTCACCCAAATATCTCTTGTTCTGCTACTGTCTTTCATGTTCTCTGTCATATGAATTACCCTTGTTGTCACTTAGTTCCATGATATTTGTCGAATGAAAGCCTCAGCCAATCAAACCATAACTATGAGACATCGTTCAAAGTGGATCAATCTGTTGTTTGGCACTTCATGTCAGCATCAGAGCTCTTGTAGGACTGTGTGGTTACAGCAGTACACAGTTGCATTTGCAGGATTGCATGAACACATAGTAATACACTGTTGAAGTTGCAGGACTGTATGGTCACAGAGTAGTACACTTGTGTTTGCAGGACACATAGCAGTACACTGCTGCACCTTGTCTCAAAAATTTCATTCCAGAGAGTTTACAGGTCTTACATCAAACTGAGAAGGGCACAGGAGTGTTGGTGACCCATCTTATACACTGCCCATTAATAATTCAACCGTTTATTATACAGTAGTTATGCATTTTATTACGGTTCGTATTATATGACAAGAAAAAAATTCTGTCACATGGGTTACAGACCAGTTATGTTTAATTCCCATTACACAGTTCTTATTTGTATAGGTGCCAGTGAAAACAACCAACAACTGAACTGTACCTCAACAGGGCAGACTAATTTTGGTTAAACCAGGTGTTGCTGTTAATTCACCCAAATATTTCTCTTGTTCTGCTACTGTCTTTCATGTTCCCTGTCATATGGATTACTCTTGTTGTCACTTAAAGTTCCATAATCTTTGTCGAATTAAAGCCTTAGCCAATCAAACCATAACTATGAGACATCATTCAAAGTGGATCAATCTGTTGTTTGGCACTTCATGTCAGCATCAGAGCTCTTGTAAGACTGTGTGGTCACAGCAGTACACAGTTGCATTTGCAGGATTGCATGAACCCATAGTAATACACTATTGAAGTTGCAGGACTACATGGTAACAGAGTAGTAGACTTGTGTTTGCAGGACACACAGCAGTATACTGTTGCACTTGCAAGATTGTGTAGCCACATAGCAGTATGCTGTTGCATTTGCAGGACTGTGTAGTCACAGTAGTAGACTGTTTCATTTACAGGACTGTGTGGTCACACAGTAGTAGACTTGTGTTTGCAGGATTGTGTGGTCACAACAGTAAACTTTCATTTGTAGGATGGTGTGGTCACATAGCAGTAGACTGTTGCAATTGCAGGACTGTGTGGTACCACAGATAGAAGTATGTACACTGTTGCATTTTCAGGACTGTGGTCACAGCAGTACACTGTTGTATTTGCAAGACTGTGTGGTCACATAGCAGTACACTGATACATTTACATACCTATGCTGCTAGCCTCGACAGGTTCCTATTTGCTTTGGTGTTCACAATAAATTGGCCACAACATATTGAATATAACATTTCTGAAGCCAGTTGTTTTCAACTTTCTATATATATATATATATATATGATAATGTTCCTTAAGTGGTGTTCCTTATTCAGTATATCTAAATTTTTTTAGTTTAAACCTATAGTATAATTAATATAATAATGCAGTCTACCTGGTGATATGATCTTATTTCACAGATATTAAAACACTTAACACATTTTACAACAGTCAATTCAGATCAGAACTTTTATGCTAAGTGCTTCAATTGCAATTATTTAACTTCAAATGAAAGAAAACAAGGTTTACCACTGTAACAATAATAACCTACCTTGAACAGAATATAATTGTCTTTTTTTTTCTGTATCTCCAAATTCAGTAGTTCTGTCTAAAATGAACATTATCATACGCACAATAGTCATTACAAGAAAAACAACACACTGTTGTTGCACATGAGCAATGATGCCTCCATGTTAGTATTCTATGTATTTTAACAATTCATAGTGATAGTAGCAATGATTGGATTAAAGGAAAAATGTAAAAATTTAGACCCTATTAAAATATACCATGGGCTAGAGGTTCTCAAAATCACAGTTACAACCCAATGGGAGTTGCAAGGTTAGGGCAGGGGGGTCACTATTTTTTTCTTTAATTTTGTTTCAGGCACCATAGTTGAGCTGTAAGCTGTTATAAATTATATACCAAGTAAAATAACTAAGTGCATTTAATTCCCACCTGCACAGTGGAAGCACAGAACGAAGGAGCATTAGCCAATCAAGTTTTTCCTCTTAATCCACACATTTTTTTTTTTTTTTAAGGAAGAGTGCTCTGCCTGATAGTGAAGATTACACTTTATTGTAGAAACTAACTTTTTCATTCTCACAATTTAGAAATAATATTAACAGAAGGGCACAAGTTGCTTTTTCTAATGTTTTTGCTGCCCTTGTAAGTAACCTAAAAAAGAGGAGCTGGAACAATCTAAAACAAAATAAGGAATACAGTTAAATATTTGAGCTCACTGTCAAGTATTTATTTCTTGCCCAACACCTAACCCCCCCCTCCCCAAATTAATCCATTATTTCAATTTATGAGAGTCAAAATTATTTTCACTTTAAGAAAGTTGCAGTACTGCTGAGTTTAAGAACACACTGCCTAGCAGTTTGGGGGAAGGGGGGCATATAGGAAAATGTACATTAAAAAAAAATTCTATATCAATGTGTGCATATTAATCTACATTAACATAAATGAACAACAATCTTTGATCACCTAAAGTTGCTATATGATGTGAAATCATGCTTAAGCCACAACAGAACTAACATCACTTGAGTCAAAATAAATAATGTGGAAAGAAGGCACGAATTTATATGAACTGATACCTCATAAATGTCTTGCAGCACACTTCAAATAACACCCAGTTTATACATAAGCTAAATGTCATTTCTCGTACATTCAACAACGTATTTTCTTTTACACGACTAAACATCCAGAGATATTTTACTCTATTTTGTTTCAAACACCTCATTAGTAAAAAGGCACAGGAAAAAGTTCCAGTTACAGCTAGCTCGAGGTGTCCTTCATGTCAATGAACTATTCAATTTTGTCCTTCATGCCAATGAACTATTCAATTTTGTCCTTCATGCCAATGAACTATTCAATTTTACAACTTAAAATGCTCTCAAGTGCATTTTTCAATAAATGAAAAGCATTATACTTGCGTTTCTCAAATTTTTAAGTTAATAAAAATGAATGCATTTATGCACTCATCCTTTCTACACAGTGGAATCCCTGTTATACATCTTTCATGCGTTTTTCACTTTTATACAAAATTCTGCGTTAGTCCCGACATTTTACTGTATAGTTTCTATACTTGTCCAATATGGTTACACGCAAATTCATTTATACCCCCCCCCCATTTACATTGTAAACTCTGAGAGACTCAAGATAGCAACCTTGATCCCATAAGAGTAGGTATGTTGTTTAATTTTAGCTTCAATGAAAAATTGGTTTTGCATTTCACCCCTCTCACACACATGCACTATTTAAAAATTGATAAATCTCTGGGCCGTAATTTTAGAATCTTATATGTGTCATAAATAGTCAACATTTTGGTTTCGAATTGATGCCCCCGGGATCCACATGAGGGGAAAAAAGCTGTTAATTCACATGTTTTATATTGAAGCACTGCTCTCAGATTCTCAGTTCTGAAGATTTCACTTAATATAGAATTATGTTTTTTTATAGACTGATACAGCTGTCTGAAGAGAAGTTTGATTCTCATAAGCTTTAAGAATTCTGCAATGAGATAAAATATATTATAATTCGTAGCACTTCTTTTTAATTTTGCTGCCAATTTGATTTTAAATAAATCATTCAGGAATATTTTGTACTCCTTCAAAGCATAAGTGCTACAGTTTAACATTTTTAAACTTCTTTTTAATCGTTTTTTAAAGCCACCGCTAAGAAAAACGTATAGCAGAGGTTCCACTGTAAATATTTATGAAAGAAATGATTTTATTCTTACGAAGCAGATGTCTCCCAATCACAGGATAGGCTACAATTTCTTCTGTAAAAATTCAGCTCTGTACTTAAGCTTAGTCAGTGGAGATGACCTCAGAAGTCGTTCTGGAGGGTCTGTCATGGAAGGATTGTCATAAATTGTTGAAATCAATATTCTATTTTCCTCATTATGTGGTTTTTTATGTCTTCTTGATGTACTAGCAAAATGACTGAGCTTTTCACCACGATAACTAGAAGAAAATTTTAACAATTAGTGAAAGGAAGTAAACAGTTTGAAAGACTTAAAAATATATATGAACAGGGGGTAGACAACAAACCTGAAACACATGGGTTTAGGACACAATTTATTAGTACGGTGGAGGACCTCCTTCGGAGGCTGATACAGCCGCAATTTGTCGTGGGAAGGACTGATACAAGTCCTGTACAGTGGTCACAGAGATTTGAAGCCATTCCTGATGCAGAAAAGTGGCTAGTTCACGACGTGATTGCTGGTGTAGGGAAACGTTTCCTGACTAGCTCCTCCAGAACACCCTAGAGTGGCTCAATAATGTTCAAATCAGGTGACTGTGCGTGCAGGCCATGACAGATGTTCAACCTCACTTTCATGCTCAGTAAACTACTCTTCCACCAGTTTGGCTCTGTGTGTTGGTGCGTTATCATCTTGATTCACGGCACCGCTGTCAGGGCACAATGTTTGAACCATTGGGTGCAACTGGTCCTCTAGAATTGTTTGATAGTCCTAATGTGCCCCTCAAGAACAATAAGCGGACCAACAGACTGCCATGATATTGTGGCCCAAACCCATCACCGATCCACCTCCATGGTTCACTGTGGGCAATAAGCAGTCCGAATGGTAAGCCTGTGAGGGATGTCTCTACATGTTAACTCTCTGGGTTAAGGGAAAGACTGAAGAACGATTCATTGGAGAACAATACGCATTTCACATTGTCCAACGTCCACGCTTTGGGCTGCTGGCACCATTGCAACAGACATTTCGCATTCACACTGGCAATCCAGGGTTTGGTGATAGCAACACGGCCATGAATGTCGAGCTGGTGAAACTCCCAACGAACAGTTTTGATGGAAACAGGTGAGTCACTGTGCGTATTCAACTTCGCAGTGAGTTGGGCAGGTGTGGTTTTATGTTTTTTTAGATAGCATCCGTGTTAGCACCCAGACGCCCCTGTCAGACAGCTTCCTTTTACCTCAACAGTTACTCTTATTGGATGTGGTTCTTCACTCTTGCTCGTATGCGTGACACGACACTGGATACTGCGGCTCGTGAAACACCACAAAGACTTGCTGTCTTGGACACTGATGCAACGGCGAAACATGCACCAACAATGTGTCCTCTTTGAAATTTGGATATGTCTCCCATTATGTTGTGTGGAACGCACTTTTTGATGTCCAGCTGTGCTTCTGCTCTGCTAACCCAACCTTCACACTCCGCTCTCGTTGATCAACTGCGAAATAGATGCAGGCTGGCCACCAGGTAACGCGTACAGCGGCGAGACACATGAGGTGCTGTTTGCGTAGGTGTTTCAGTTTTGTTGTCCACCACCTGTATTTATTGATGCACCTGACCAAGCATTAAAGAACTTAGTATTAAGAAGCATACACAATTTGGAAGTTTCAATCAATGTATATACACTGCTGTCCAAAACTTAATGACAAACATGAAATCTGGCAATTAAACAGCATCATGGGGCCAAAAGAGCTTGTAAACATATGCACACTGTTGTGTTTTTTAGAGAGGTGGAAATATTAAATTAAAAAGAACACTAACACCCCAATTGCTCGGCACGCAGTAGTAAAATACTTTTCGCTATTCTTCATTCACGGTAGAAGAATGTAAGCTTAACACAGTAAAATAGAACAGATTACTTCATGCTAGCAATAATAAAAGACATTTAATAGAAATTATAAAAGATGACATGATGATATCCATTAGATGAAATATGTTGACAAATAGATGCACCATAGCTAAGGTGACCAGATATCTGAACACTGATTTGAGAACAAAAGGGCGTGGAGACCCCAAATCGGCAGTTCATTTGGGGACATATAATACGTACTCAAAATAAATGCGTAAATCTTTTTGTCACAAAACTACATTGCTTCAATAAGTGTGATATTACATATGAAAATGTGTGTCTTAAAGGATATATCTTTTAGAATCTTGGTAATTTGTATTGACAAAGTAGAATTATAATGGCCAGAACATATTAGCAAAAGTGAAATGCTTTACCTTGTATATGCGCAGAATTAAAATTAAGCTGCACACCAAACTAATTGCATGGCGAATTTTTCATTTTGCCAAAGTTTTTGGAGAAACTTAGATCAAGTACAGTCGAAATTTGACCGCGCCAGTAGTTCAGTGTCCTAGTGCTACCCACTGACCATTCGTGCAAGTGGCGAGTCCCGAGGTGTGTTTGTCTTACAGCACTTGCTCTCTCTCTTCCCTAGAACAAATGTCTCCAAATTTTAGACAGGTGACTGCTTTTAGTCTTTAAGAGTTGCTCGTGGTGGTCGTTAAACTCGGAAAGAAGAAAAAAGAAAAAAGTCAAAATTCGTTTTTACAAGAAACATGTCGGAAAATTAGTACAATGAAAACTACTTTTAAGAACATTTCTCACTAGAAATCTAACAAGCCAATGAGGAAGTGAATCAGAGGACATTTGAGGACAAACATCAAAATTTGAGGACAATTTGCATCCCCAAAGGCCCCAAAGGTATCAGACGTTTTTGGAGACAGTAAACTAAATCCGAGGACTGTCCTCAAGAATTGGGGACTTCTGGTCAGCTTAACCATAGCTAGAACAAATGATGAGTTGAACAAACACTAACAGACGCCATGTTTTCTGAAATAAAGATCACAGCAGTTGCATACACTTAATCACCTTGCTGGTGACAGAAACTATGTACATATCATGAAGCGTTCTACAATTTACAGATTAAGAACATCTTGCAAACAGTTTGCTTCCTTATTAAAAAGCAGCAGTTCCATTTGAAAGAACATATACACGGAATGTCATTGACATACCACCGCATAAAAGCAAAGATGACAGCAGACTGTAAACGGAGAAGGTTCTCGTCTCAACTTTGCTTACGTCCCAGATCACGAGAGAGATCCACATGTTCTTGTGATCCCAGGACACTTGCGTTTAGAAGACCAAGGGTGTGGCCTCCATGTCTGACGCGTTTGGCATTGATGTGGGCATGTTCATAGGATGAAGAAGCACTATTGGAAGTACCACTGATGATAGCATGAAACTTGCTGAAACCGGTCTGGTGATGTAGTTTGACGACTGTGACCATCCATCTGCTTTTAATTCATTTAAATCTTGGTTCCATTTTATATTGTTATGTCTTGGTTTGTTTTGTGGTCGTTTGTCGTGTTCATAAATGAGTGGTAGGCAATGCCAGTGGGACCGCATATTTTATCACATGCACGATTTCACCACCAGCGTTCTTGGATGTTGAAAGAAAGAATCATATTTGACTAGGCCTACATTGAGCATTGGCAGTGGATGTTTTTTGGAACATACTCATCGGCATCGAAGGTAGATCACTTTTTTTTATATATGTAATTCGGAGTAAGCTGCTTGGTATGCCGATATGAATAACTTTTACGGTTCATACAATGTTCAGTGTATGCCGATATGAATAACTTTTACGGCACATTATATGTTGGACGTCACGTCGGAGAGCTATATTTACACCAACAATACTGTGATGAACAGTAAGCGTTAAACGTTTATACATTAATATAGTAATACTCTGAGCCACGTAAAAATATGCTCGATTCAGCATAGAGCATTGTGCTGATTTGAGTAGATAATGTAATGAGATCCACGCTTCGCGACGTTTCAAAGTATGTGTAATTTAGTACACAACAGCTGCGCCTGGAGCGCTGTAAAAATCCCGTCTGATGATATGCATTTTTCTTTTCTTTTATCGCTGAGAGGCTGTGATTCCAACACACACAAGATGTCACCAAAAAATATCCCGATTGGTTGCATAACTTCAGAGTTCTAGTTACATAAGTGACACAGCAAAAAGGGGTATGGCAAACATTGACATTGGAACCTACGATGCATGTGCAGTGAGTAACATCTCCCTGTTCATCCAGTGTTTTTATAGTAGTGCTTTGTTCTAACATATGTGAAGCTGTTCATCGCATATCTGGTTGGACAAATTTGATTGACAAATTTGCATCAGATTTTGTCAAAAACTTAGTGAAACTTGCAAAGACGTACTTATACACAGAGGATGTTCACAGATTTTTAGAAAAAATTTTGATAAGAAATTACAGAAAATACCTAGTCTTACCATAAATACTGTTCCAAAGTTTGAATAAAATAGCAAAAGAAATTTCAAGATATTTTAAGTGATATGAAGTAAATAGTACACTTGTGAATACATGGCACCAATCACTTTTCAAAATGGCATTCTTTTGACTTCACAGTCCTTCAGTCTCTCTGGCCACTTATCAATATCTTTATGCACGGTCTCCACAGGGAAAGTTGCTACTGCCCGCACCAAAGAGCGTTTGAGACTGTCTATACTGGGGTCTCTCTTTCTGCAGGCCATGTCCTCCAGTGTGGCCCACAACTTGAAGTCCAATGGGTTGAGGTCTGGGCTGCTTGAAAGTCAATCAGCTGGAGAAATGAAGTCTGGCACATTCGTCTGAAGCCACTCCTGGATTCACTTGGCCTTGTGGTCAAGTGTGGAATCATGCTGAAAACTCCACTGTCGGTTTTGGAAGAGGGTGCAACACACATTTCTGACCACAGGCTCCAAAACCCTGTCCTGGTAGACTTTGGCGGACGTTTGCACTCCTTTCTCAAAGAAATGGAGCTCCGTGGTACCCTCGTAAAAGACTCCCCACCAAACCATGACAGAAGTAGGATGATGGCCCCTCATGATCCTTGGAGCTTTCTCCTGAGCTTCTCGTGAGGTTGATGCATTCTTCTGCTGCTTCAGTTGTGGAGTGAGCAAGTGCCCTGTACGTCAACAGTAAGCTCTCACCCTTAGGTCACTCTGCAGCACGCGTGACATCGACATTCTTGAAATGTTCAGCTCACGAGCCATCACTGATTGTTTTCAGATAGCATTTCGTCGAATACGGGTTGCCACTGCTTTCACCAGGGGTGCAGTCCTCGCGGTACGAGGCTGACCCTTCTTTCTGGTGCGGTCAGCAACAGTACCAGTCTCAAGGAACCTTTTTATGGTCCAGTAGACAAAAATTCAGCCGATTTTCAGCTTTTTCAGCATGTTGAAAATATCGGAAGGTGATTTTCCAACTTTGTGCAGCGCTATTACAGCAACACGATTCTCATAATCGCCCCACTCCATAACAAGTACCGTAATTTTCGGAATAAGAGCCACATCGGCGTAAGGGCCGCAGGTGAGAAATTTTGCAATCTTGGAAGCAAAAGTTGCTGTAAGGGCCGCACCTGTGAAGTCGTGGTGCTGCTCAGAAAACTAAATTATCTTCCTTTTTTTCATGAATTAACTCACACCCAACGTGATTATATGTATACTTCAAAGGCTAATCTGCAATCAGTGTCGATCTGCTTTATGCACTTATTTTTTACAGGGCGCCCACTCTTTTTCAGGGAAAAAATTCAAGGACTTTCAAGGACCTTCAGGAAAAAATTCTAGGATGAATTTTTTAATGTGCTAAACCGCAATGAATATATATATATATATATATATCAAGAATTATGTGTGTTGTAATTATGATACTCATTATCTTCATAAAACATCTATATGCATCGCATCAATTCTTTCTGTATGTTCAAAACTCCCAATTTCTCAAACACAAAATTATCATAACAATAAAACACTTAATATCTATTTCAGAATTATGTACAGGTATGTATAACACATTAAGTCGCTTTTGTACGATATTCAGATTTATACTAATACCAAATTTTCATCTAATTATTTATATCATACTTTATAATATAACATTTACCAAATAAAGGTAACTTGATCATGCTAGTTTTGTTAAATGAAAAAACTTTTACAAGAAAGTTTGTAAGTTGGGACCTTTCGACCTTATCTTAGGTCTTCATCACCTAATGAAGACCTAAGATAAGGTCGAAAGCTCCCAACCTAAGATAAGGAGCAAAGATAAGAAAACAAGACCTTAAATAAGGAGCATGGCCTAAAAACACAGAAGTCAGATACTGTGATGTTACTCTGTTCTTGTCCCAAAATCTTATATGGATGTCCATTTGTTTTTGTTGAGAGTATTTATTTAAACTCTCATTAAACAAAACGTCCCAAAATCTTATATAGATGTCCATTTGTTTTTGTTGAGAGTATTTATTTAAACTCTCATCAAACAAAACAACAAAATCTTTGCTTTCATTAATCTGTTGCAACAAAAGTGATTTAAAATGGGGTGCCAAGCCAAAGCAGCAACTATATGAACATTTTGTTTGCCCACAAGAAAAGTTGAGAGCCATTTTAACTGTCTCGAAACTTCAATCGAAACAACTTATCAATTCCAGCACATGATCTGTACGAATAATGGCTTTCTACCACTTTCAAAGTCCATAATATTTTGGCTTTTGTTGGATCTTTCCTGGGTAAACAACCTGCTGATGAAGATGGCTCTGGTGAGGATGGTGTTTGTGATGCTGGTACCGGTACTTTTTCAAATAGTCCATCTAAGGTGGAATTGTGACTTTTGTTTTCAGAACGGGTCACATTGCTTTTTACTTTTTATGTGGCTTCGCAATGCACGAAATATCGATGTTCTTTAAGCACAACAAACATCGCACAACATGATTATTGCCGCAATCCTTACCAACCCACGTGGAATACTTGGGATTGTGCAACCAAATATCACTGAAATTGCACTTACGACTCATATTTATTAAACACAAAAAACAAGAAAACTCCAATATCTAACAATTAGATGACAACTAGAGACATATCAAAGCAAAACACTAAGCCAACAAAAATCAAAGATTTTTTTTTTTTTTTCAGTCGCTACACGCACATTGCAAAGAACTTTCCGGAAAAGCAATGTAACGAATTCCTACTCAGTAATGCCATGAGCATTGTGTGTAATCCTATGCTATTGCCAGATACATAAGAGTAATCTCTGTGGCCAAAAAAAGTGCAACCAAAATATGGAAAATGAACCAACACAATCAAATAATTTCAACTTTCTGTTCTCATGGAACAACAGCAGCAAGCAGGACCTGTTGGCATGCACAATTTGCCAATCACGTCTACCATTTCATTCGCAGTCCAATGGGGCCACCTGTTGAACTGCCTCCTCCCCTAACTAACGATAAAAATGAAAAAAAAAAAAAAAAAAAAAAAAACTTTTCCGAATTCTCCTTTAATAGAGGTTAATTTTTGACAGATAACATAACTTGGTCTTACAAGGTTACCCTGCAAATTTCGCTTGGATCTAACGAAAAGTTATTAAATTACACACTTTTTTTTATTAACCCTCCAAGCGGTTTGAATGTGCTGTGCGCGTTCAAGGTCACTTCTTTCTAAAACCGCCTGACTGTGGTGGTGGGGGGGGGGCTAGTGAAATGCACCTATCAACAGCATCGAATGAACTCGCTTTGAAGCAGATAAAGAAGAATCAAGAAAGGGAAATTCCTGCCTTGCCGTAAGGAAAATGAAAGAAATGATACGAGTTTTCCCTGTCGCAGAACAAGTGCTCTGGGGTAGCAAACACTCAACTCCTCTCGCAGTAGATGGGGGGGGGGGGGGACCCAATCTTGACTTACTTAACTCCCCGTCAGACCACAGTGCACCTTTTCCCCCAGTGACGCAGCTGCTTTGAAGTTTACTCTTTTTGACTTCCGATGTTAATGGGGGATTGCAAAAAAAAAAAAAAAAAAGTGAAAAATAACAAAAGGAAAAAGATCAGAAATTCCGATCAAAAATTTTCAGGTGAGGGATTTTAAAATTCAAGGACTTTCCAGGCTAATTAAAGAAATTCAAGGACATTCCAGGCCTTGAATTTTTTTTTTGAAATTCAAGGACTTTCCAGGTTTTCAAGGATGCGTGGGCACCCTGTTTTTAATACTGGCAAAAAATTTTATTTATACATTTTTTATTAATCATGCTAATGATGTTATTTGTTTGCCTTTATTAAATGCTCAAAACCATTTATGTAATCAATATAAATCACAGTTAATCTTAAGACTCCCGTTAGAATATCGCATTGCTCGTAAAACCGCACAATTGTCTAAATTCCATTCAATGTGGATGTCTGCTACAGGATGGTTCTCTGTTCACTGCAATAAAATCCGTCTTAGAAGTAATTAACTTATAAATTATCGCTTGTAATGCTTTTGATTAATGTTTTCTTTAATAATATGTTCCTTCTATGTTATGCTTTTTTTCTCATCTACAGATGCTTTTGTTAGAATGAAGTTGCACTTCCTTTTACCAGCTGCCTCGCACGTGTTCGCGGATCTGGCAGCCACCACTTCGAAACAGCGGTGCCGCTTTCTCTTTCAAGTGGTTTGACCTACTTTCATTTACTGTGCACTGAGCCTTTGCGTTGAGCTAAGCTTTTATATGAATGGGAAAGCTCTCCCTTCTTTTTTTCTTTTCCAGCCGAAGCCTTCAACTTCCACTGTCGTCAGTCAATTAAAAAAAAAAAAAAAAAAAAAAAAAAAATTAAAATCGAAGCAAAACTCAGGAGCACGAGCCAAGAAACACCTGTATCGCATGCCAGATTAACCAAGAAGAGTGAACAGAATTTGTTTTTCCGTCCCGCCAGTATTGTTTGGAATAGGTCTCTGCTAATGGAATCATCCTGGGGCAGACTTTTGCATTGTTCATGTTCTTATTAAGCTTTTGTTCAGAAAAGTGCCCATCAAACCGGTCTTCCCCACCCCACTGAAAATCAATGTTCCTTCCCTTGGTTGCATCGCACCTTCCTGCATGATGTATGCTGCAGCCAACGAAAGAGATACGCTGGGCGCGCTATCCACAGAAGCCTCAGACGTCACACTACTCGTCTGTGTGCTTATGTCCCCATTCCATCCCCCACTCTCCCATGCAAAGGGCATTTGAGTCAGGCATTCCTGTCCTCCCCCACTTTCCCTCCTAAACCAACATCAGGACAGTGGAGTTATCGTTTAAATAGACGTGTCTAACGTATGAGTAGAAAGGGGGAAAACTTGATCATAGTCGAGTTTGTGAAAAAAAAAAGTGGTTTGAAAAAATTTACTAAGCATCTGCATGAAAAAAGGGGGGAGGTTGAAGAAACAGTCTAATCGAAAACAAATTCGGCATAAGAGCCGCACACCCGAAAAATTTCACTTTTAGTAACGTAAGAGCTGCGGCTCTTAGCCCAAAAATTATGGTACTTCACAAAACCTGTTATCTCCTCTGTGACTGAATGGTTACTGACGTTGCACAACGGTTGTGCGCCATCTGTTGAATGTTTGTAACAGTATTTATGCTAAGACTGGGTAAGAGGAGTAACAATTGAAACTGGCAAGTGTGTTAAACGACCCAAAAAAAAAAAAACCTATCTGCTGCAGTTAAATATCGTCTGCTGAGAAAATAGCACACATAAACAAGCTGTGGAAAGGTTATGTTTCTGCTCTATTCATATTGGGACAGAAGGTTATGTTTTTAGAGAAACATTTGTATTCTGTAATTAAAAAACGCTGTGAAAATCATGGAATTAGCATTTGTAACATGTAAAATAAGCAATAGTATTAATAATAGAGGGGGAAGTCATCAAGCATTGTTTTTTAACAGGAAAAAGAACGCCAAACAAACATCCAAAGAAATCACGTACTTTTACGACTATTTTAAAAGTAAGGTCTCAGGTCTTAAAACAAAATCCACCAACCCAAAAGAGCAATACGAATCTCTGAAACAACTGTAAACAAGGTAAAGATTGGAATCTAAAAAAAATCCCCAAAAACATTATGTTGACCGCCTTTTGCCTGGGGAAGGGGCTGAGCGCAGAACACAGTATAGACTTCTTTATGAAAATCACTTAGCCGGAGACAGATGGAAATTTACTGCATACCTGCCAACATGTGAAATTTGGAAATCTTACAATTGTCCCAATCTGGAAAATCCATATTGTCCCAATCTGGAAAAAACTGACATCTCCGTCATGTAAATCAAATTTGTTATTTACAGAAAGTTTATTTATACTTAAGAACTTTGACACTTGTTGCAATGATGCTTTACCTAATTACATTCCAGGGGTTTGGAAGAACCTTATTTTGAACAAACAGTACCCCCTTCCACAAGACGTTGACTCTCGTGCACAGGCTTTGTGATTGACTACGTCACATATGTGTTTTGCTTCTTAAGTTTTAAGTTGTAATCTGGCATTGTTCTTGATATATAACCATATGTAATCTCAGAGTTCGATTATTTCAAATCTGAAGATGGGTCTATAGTAAACCCAAAAGTACTAATGTATTTCAACCTTTTGATTAAAGTTTTATAGTCACCATCATCGACTTTTATAATATCGTGTAAAAACGGCAAGTGTTGTTTATATTAAATCATACACGAATTAAGCTTTAAAAAAAAAAAAAGGAGGATTTTTAGCAGTGGAGAAGTTCCAAACAGAAAACAGAAATACACACTAACACCACCTACCACCAGAACTGTGAACTACAAACAACACTAAAGAGCATGGTTTTTCAAATTGGACTGTTAGAAGCAGAGATATTGAGAAAAGTATGATGTATATTTATGCCTCCCCCACTCTGCAAAAAAACTGTGCATTATCTTTAACAGAAAGCATGCACTAAAGATTTTCAGTCATGACATATTTGACCATAAAGGAACTTCCTCAATAAAACGTATTTTGAATTCTATAGCATCTGCATTTATACTCTCTAGTAGAGAAGCTATGCATAAAAAAATAATAATAATAAAAATTGGAAAGCAAGGTTCATTGTTTTAACATTTTGGGCTTCCCCAACGCAAAAATAATTTTTCAAATTTGACAGAGTTGCGTAGATATGGTGTCCACATACAGACGGAGGTACAAAGTGATACTATGAGCACAGACTTAGTTTACAAAAGAGATGACACAAATTGAGAGGGTAATCTAATTCTACTAAAATAAAACAAAAAAGGATAGAAAAAAGAATGCAATAGCAGAAATGATCCATGATGAGACTGTTGTAGTGACATAGAAACATCACAGATAGAATGTTTTTCAACATAGCACTTTTTTTATTTTATTTGCATGTCTAATGGATCATATTTTTTTTTCACCACCAGTGGATTTATTACTTCAAAAAATTAAGTTCTTACAAAAATTATGGAAGAAATATTCTTCACAAAAACATGGAAAATTCACAAGTACATTATTTTCAGCAATCAGACTGCAGTACTGAATTACTATCAGCTCAGAGTTCATCATGTAATATCACTACCAAAATTATTTCTGTAGTGATGTTACATGATGAACAGTGAACTAAAAATAATTCATCAACCTAATATGATTGCTTTGAAAATAACGTACTTCAACTTCTGCAAATACGATGTTTGCGCTTTTACTTACCCAAGACCTTTTTTGTCCCTAGGGTGCTGTCCGGCATCAACAATTGGCTCAGAAATTCCTGTGACTGTTTTCCCAATGCCTTCACCTTCTTTCCAACCACAGGCTTCTAACATTTTTCTTCCAAATCCCTTTGAAATAAATATTCACATTTATAAATTGTAGGAAAACAAGACACTTCTCAAAAATTACTATACATTACCATAAAAAATACATACGTATATCATATAAATGAAATAAATAAGACAAATACTTTTGTAAAGAGAAGATAATCAGAAGTGATAGTGACAGAAAACAATAAATTTCAATAAATTATGGGTTTTACACAGGAATAAAGGAAATTACAAATTTTTGGGTAGCACCCCTACCTTTCCTCAGGACTACACTATAGTAGGTGTTGCCATTCATTAGCTAAATTCCAACCTTTCACATCATCTAATGTTGTACCTCTTTTTTCTCAACTTCCAGTTCTTCTGACAATTTCCTCTTGAAAAAGTGCCGTTGATGTGTCAGAACTTCTACAGAGTCCCAAAGCACTTCATGTCCTGTATTTTGAACATGTCTGTCCAAACCTGTTTGGTTTGTCAAATTTTTAAGTGCAGCTTTGTGTTCTGCTAATCTGGTCTTAAGCTGTCTGCCTGTTTCTCCCACACAGCTGAGAACACACTTAATGTTGTACACCACTCCTTCCTGTAATAGGATATTTTCTTCTTTTTTGATTTAATTTTGGAATGTAGTTACAAATTTTATTTTGTAATCCCAGAGCAAGTCTGATTAGAAATTCAGACCTGCCAGCCTCTCAGAGCCAAAAAACGTAACACTCAGATAGAAAAATCGTAACACGACGCATGCTGATAATTTTTTAGGCCTATTTCAGCTATATAAATTCTTGATGATGAGAATGTAGGGATTTTTCCCCTACATCAAAATTTATTGAGAAACTAATTAAATTTAATTAGCAAACCCTTTTATGTTGTTAATTATTAAATTCAATATTTAACATTTCAAACATTTATTAAATTTAAACAGAAATCTTAATTGTTAAAAAAAATGTATTAATATGAAACCTTTAGAAAACCACAATGTAGCTAATGGATTTTTGCTTTCCATTAAAAGCAAGGAAACATTAATTTTAACACATGACAACCATTAAGAAATCTAACTTTTATTTAATGACAACCATTAAGAAATCTAACTTTTATTTAAAACAACATGTGTGGCTGACTTTACTTTTTTTTTAAATTCAACAGAATATTTTTGCTGGAAGCAAAGTCCAGACATACTGGTTTTTGCAATTCAAAGTGATTCAAGTGTTGAAGCACTCGAAGAGTTTCATACATCAATCTTGTTTCTCCTTACTTAACTAAAAACCCTTTCACATGAGGCTAGATTAAAATCCCTAACATAACTTTACAAAGTCTGCTATAAAGAGATTTGCCACAAGAGTTCTTTTCTTTTGATAATAAATACCATTGTTCACTAATACTTTTGCTATTTAAAATGTTATCTGGTAATGATGCTATTTGAAATTTCAAAAATTCACTTTCTATGGCATCAACAGCTTTAGGAATTGCTTCATTCTCACACCTTAAAAGGAGACATGGGAACATATCTATACTATTACATGCTGAATTGATGAAAAATTAGACTGTTCTCTTCTAGAAATATCATCAACTTGGACGTGATTTAACATTTCAAAATTCCGTGGAAATTCAGAAATTATATAGTTGCAGCCCTTAAAAATTAATTTCTAACTCTAAAAAAAATTCTTTCTGCTCCTCAGTGCTAATTGTTTTAATAAATTCTTTGGGTTTCAAACCTGACTGATAACTCTGCATTGTCTTTTTAGTTCTCTACTTACTTATATTTAATAATATATGTTGATTTTGCTTGCTTAATAACACTATCTTTTACAAATCTAATTAGTTCATTAAAAAAACTTTCAATATCGGATTTAAGAGTATGCACACGAGGTTCTTCCTGTTGGAACATTATATCGTATTTTTTCAAAAACTTTTGTAACATGGCAAAGAAACACTGCATAAACTTGATTCACAGTTCAACAAGGTAAAACAAATCCTCTCTTGCTTATTTAATGCATTTTTTACAAGATTTTTTTCATGCAGTTCTTGTCGCTTTTTAATTACATGTGCTTGAGATTTTTTATCATGTTTAGTGTCAACTGCAGTCATTTTAAATTTCTTATTAACAGAAGTCAAATTCACATTTTTCCTCTTTACCGTTTCATTGGGTTTACAACTTTTTGATCTTAGAATGATACAATTTTGGAATGGTATACCAACCAATCCTTGGAGAGAAACCAATCTTTTTTTCATTTTCATTAGAACATTCTTTTTCAAAAAAAAAGTTAAGCATCGAGAAATTAGAAACCTCTCTGAGAAAAAACAGATTGCATGTAATGTCCCACTCCTCTACTTCTGTCCCCCTAACAGAAAGTTCCTGGTCAGTCTGCAACAGATATGGTGCCACAAAATAATCTGCGGGTGGTCACTAGGCAAAATAACTACTAGATGCGAAAAACAAAAATTGCAGAGACATTTTTCTACCTAAAAAAAATGTCTAACCTAGGTACTACAGCAACTGCAATGTTAATTAGGATCAAGAACATTCTGGCCCTCCGTATGTGGAATGTTGCCAACATTTTCAAGCTGAAACACAAAGATTTATGGAATAAAATGATATTTAACAACAATGAAGCACAGAGGCATCACTAGGAACAAATTGTCATAAGAGAAGAAATCTTCACTCTGTTCGTCCTACTTCTGTGTTCGAAACATTTTTCTCCATTTCCCATCTCAAATGCAAACATTTATGTAATTAAATGGTGATTAAACAATAATACAGAAGAAGCACAGTGGGTGGAGGGTTTTATTAGAAAGAGAAATTTTCACTTTGTACAACTTTCATTTTCAGAAAATTTTCCTCCATTTTAAATCTTAAATACAAACAGTTATCTAATAAAATGATATTTAATGACCATATCGAGCTGAGGGAATATCGCAAGAAAAAGAATTCAAGAATACTAGGACCCGTCAAACTTTTGTTTTCGAAAACTGTTGCCTCCATTTTAAAACCGAAACACCAAAATTTATAATCTTAATAGGTAGCTTACCTTTTATTGTAAGGCCAGCTCCTTTAGTACACATTTCCCTGCACGTTTTGTTCTTTTTGCAGTCTAGCTTAGTTCAAGCCTCTGGTGTGGTGGTCCTATTTCGTCTTCAGTTCATAGAAAACGGAATAGGACAACCGCAACAGAGGCTTGAACTAAGCTAGACTACAAAAAGAACAAAACGTGCAGGGAAATGTGTACTAAAGGAGCTGGCCTGAAAATAAAAGGTAAGCTACCTATTATGATTGTAATTGTATGCACGTAAAATACGAATAGTTATGGCATAAGATATAGATGTTCTAACACTGAATTACAAATATTAATGCAATAAAATGATATTTAACAACAATATCAGATAATCCACCTTTCAGGCATCGAGGGAACGTCGGGAGAAAAAAATTATGATTACGGGAGAAATCCTCTCTCTGCCTAAATTCCGTTTTCGGAAATTTTGAAAACTTGCATCTTAGGGTGTCCCCAAGATGATTTAATCGGGTTCTGGGGATGTCATTTTTGTCTTCAGGACCAAAATAAATCTGCGATGTGCATCGGACATCGCTGCGATTCTGCTACGAGGATTAACAGAAAATGAATCTGTGATGTATGTCGGCCATTGCTGCAATTCTGCTACAGGGATGAGTACAAAATAAACCTGTGATGTACGTCGCCGCTATTCTGCTACGGGGATGAGTACAAAATAAACATGCGGTGTACTCGATCTGTGCTTCATTTTTCAACCTGCCAGTACAAAACTTGCTTTTCAAAGAGCTCAACTTCAATTTTTGGTTAAACAAACAAAGGCTGACTACTACTAGATAATAAAAAACTGGCAAGACTCATAAAACCACTTTATATATACGAGCACAGATACCTACAGTGGTATAAAAGCCACAAACAAATTCTTTGCTATAGATTTCATATAATATCACATCAACACAGTGCTAAATTATATAAGTGCTTAAATAAATACATTGTTACATTACATACCTTTGTATGCCTTTCAAAAGCACCAAAAGTGTTTGATCCATCATCGTCTGAACATATTGGCATTCCACTTCTTAACCGCTTTTCTATTCTCATCTGCAGAAGATCTTTTGCATCTTTGTCACCAGCACCTAGTAATGAAATAACATTTTACGATTATATATAATTTATGACTACAAAACTTGTGGTTTTGAGATAAAATAAAAATACCAACGTTTACCACAATCAAAGGTTTATTATATATCGACTATAATTTCGCAGAGCTATTGGCTCGGCATCATTCGTCCTGATGATGCCGAGCCAATAGCTCTGCGAAACTATAGTCGATATATAATAAACCTTTCATTGTGGTAAACGTTGGTATTTTTATTTTACGATTGCTGTAAACACATTCTCTATCACAGGTGATAGCACAATTACATACACATTGCACACACATACTTAGACAATTACATTTCAAAAATTTTCATAAAGCTCAAAATGTTACTTGAAAAGGAAACTTCCTACTGTTTTGGCTTTGTGTTTCTCAAATCTCCACATTTCAAGGAATTTTTAACTGTGTGGATAGGCACTGGTCACTATAGTCTGTTAAGAGATGTTAGTACACCACGAAAGCAGGGGTCCAAAACCTAAGCTGTCAGGTCATCCGTGGTGAATTGTATTTGGTTGAAGGCTTTTAAGTGACACGTGTGATTTATTACAAAAAAATTATGAATCATATCTCCCGAACAGGGGTAGGTTACTCATGTCAAATTCATTCAAAACTGTTCACAACAGATTCACTCATAAACAAGCATGCAATAATGCAAACAAAAAGACCTAATTAGCAGGTGCACTAGCATTGGTCACAACTATGTTACCCAGCGGCCATGGTCGACATCATAGTCATTTGCAGACCACTTCACTGAACCCACACTAACAAAACAGTGCTAGGAAGATACCAGATCTGCCCACCATTACTTCCAAAGAAAAAAAAAATCACTTTAAGGCTACATTTCCAAAGTCAGTATGTGTACTTTTGCAAATAGTTGAAGAAATTTGAAAGTTTTTTTTTTTTTTATTTTTAGTTTTTTTCAGAATTAAAAGTCGTTCAGTACTTGGGTCTGTTTCTGTATTTAGCCTAGAAATAGTTCTAACATGGCTGACAGATGGCAGAATGTCAGCACTCACTCTCTTATCTCATGCTTTTTCACACAGTACGTTAGCTCCATTGTTATTTTCACTGCGTGTTTTGCAGTGAAAACCCGTTAAGTTGTCTCAATGCATTATTTTTACTTGGTTTCCAAATGTTCTTTAGCTATAAGATGTGAAATTGGATGTTCTTTTTGCTGAAGTTGATAGAAATGACAACTTGTGCATTTCGTGGTGTGAAAGGTAGGGTTTACTTCCCGATTTCAAGATGTTCAGAGGGCCACCTCATGACACTGCAAATAGATTTGTTTCATCATTTAGGATAATTCAGGTGTCAGAAGAAACATGTTTCAGGGAAGAGTGAGCAGTGTCAGGGTTTCCACATATCTTCTCTCCCAAAATTAAAGCACTTTTTAAGGACTTAAGCACCCTACAAAAAAAAAAAAAAAAAAAAAATTTTAAGGACCTCACAAATTGCACATGCAAAAATAACATAGAAATATATACTAAAACGCTTCCTTTGAATGGCGTAAAACTCATACACAATTAAAGCCGCGCTTTCACACTCCACCGGGAGGCTTCATCTGGGCTTTCAAAGCCTTCTTAGAGATAGCAACTTACAATGTTGTTACAATTCAAAAATTTTATATTATAGAACCAAACAGTTTTATTTGATGTTGAGGTCTGTGTTTAGACATATCACATGTAGAGTCCATGTTTTAAGACGTGATCATGCAGCATGGAGAGGAGCTACCTGTTGTTTCCTTGATGCTTGTTCAGGAGATTTCTCCAAGCATCTCTCATAAGACAAGTTTTCATTGCATGGGTACAGGTGGGTCATGAAGGTTTAACGATTGAAGGTTTAACGACCACTGTGAGCAACTCAATGGGCTATAAGCAAGGTGGGTCATGATCTCAAGACTTTCACGTGTGGCTGTGCCAACATAGCTTGTATAGGATGCTATTGTTTTTATCATGCTACAAAGTGGGGTTGCTCCTTTTAGGATGACTACCTTGCACAAAGCGGTTGCAGTTTTCTCGTCCTTAAAGTCTCTTTTATGCTCCTTAGTCCTTATCTGGAGTGACCTTTTAGTTAACCCAACGCAAAAAAAAAAAAAAAAAAAAAAAAAAAAATAGGAAGTGTTTTAGTTTATAAACAGTGTAAAGTATTCAATAATACAAATATACTTTTACACATGACAACTATACAAAACTAAAGTCTGTTGATCAAGCTTGCAATATCGTTGCATATAATTCAAGTCTGTGGATGTAATAAATTAGAATTTATGCAATTTAAAACATAGTTCTGCTAGTCAAACCAGTTTTTACATGAGAGAATAATCACATAACAAAAAGAATGTAAATCATAAAACTGTAGTTTAAGTTACAAGATCTAGATTTGAATATTGCACATAATTATTTCATGGCTTGAATTGTAAAATTAAAGTCAAGCTCACCATGAGTCACTGATGAAAGCTCCTCCTACCCTATGCCAAAGAGACAATTGAGGAATCATTACAGGGGACTATTGTCACATCCTCAGAGACAGCAACTGGTATCAGTATTGTAGAGAACTAGTTTCAGTGTTTGGTAGCCTCCCAATGTGATGAAGAAAGGCTTGGCAGCAAAGGAGTCATCGTGGAAGGGGATGAGGCGAAGGTTGGAACAGCAAATACAATTACGATCATCTTTTTGCGGGCACCTAGATCAGCCATTGTGAATGTCAGCATCTAGTCGCCAAATGGTGACCAGATATTTTGTAGTGGCTAGTAAATTTTTCAAATTATACTGAAGATGTAAATTTTCAAATTATTACTGAAGATGCAAGATGTGAAAAGGAAATTAGAATGAGACTAGGGATGGCAAAAAATGTCTTTTAGAGATAATCAAAGACTACTGATGGCGAAAAATATAGATCTAAAACTGAGGAAGTGAATTTTAAAGGCATATATTTGGCCAGTAGCTCTCTATGGTTCTGAGACATGGAGATTAACCAAGAGGGAAGTGAAAGGCTGGAGGCATTTGAGATGTGGAGCTATAGAAGAATGGAGAGAATAAGCTGGCTCGATAGAAAGACTAATGAGGAGGTCCTAGAGAGAGTGGGAGAACCCAGGAATCTGATCAACATGTTAAAGAGAAGAAGAATGTTATGGATGGGACACACATTGCACCATGGAGGCCCGATTCTGAAAGTTTTGGAAGGGAAAATTCAAGGCAAGAGTGGAAGAGGACAGCCAAGGAATGGTTTTGTGGCACAATTACTCCAAGACAACAATACTAGGACATACTATGACTTCAAGAGAATGGCAGAGAATAGAGAGGAATCGAGAGACATATATCTATCTACTGAACAACCAGTCCTTGGACTGAGTAACCAAGAAGAAGTAAATTTTTTAATATAGTAGCCAATGATGGCCAGTAGATTCCCCCCCCCCCCCCCCGAAGTGAGCAACTATTTTGTCCAACTTGTGAATGAATATCAAGTTCAGTTTTCTCACCCGTGTTCCTTTGAAGCTGCTTCGAAAATTAATGGAAGTGAAGGTGAGCTTTAAGAGAAACTTAATCTGCTGACGGATCAGTCTGGAGTGACCAAAGGGTCAAGGTTACTAAAGAAACATTTTGTCATGGTATAATGTATCTTTGCCATGCCAACCTTTGCCCGGGGCGGATCCAGAAGTTTACTCTAGGGAGGGAGGGCAGTTTTTCGGGTATAAAAAAAGGGGGAGAAGACATTAGGGAAGGGTTTTTTAGATATACATATTAGCAGTGCCACTCCTACCTGGAGTTCCTTTGCAGGGTCTTTAAAACACTTTCACATGCTCCAGTAATTGTTAAATACCTGAACGAGAGCAAGCAATAGGTGAAAAATCACAACTGTTTCAGTGCAATAGATTGCACGTTTTCCGAAGAAATGAACTTTATGCTTTTTTGAAATTGGCACAGACTGCATCTGAATGAAATCCTTCAAAATAAAGCCCACGCTCTTATATTCGGAGTTGTTTAATTTAATAAAAAAAAAATTTAGTGGTTACCTGATATATTGTCATACATTAAAGTAAATACATGCCTGATTTCAGAGCAAAACATAATGAGCACACGGATTTAATCAAAAAATCGTTAAACATAAAACACGATAACTGGAATTTTGCTCCCACCCCCTCCCTTTTCTTGTTTTTACTGTGCCAGACGACACCAAAAAGAATAATTTTCGACTTATTTTCATTTTGCATTCTCTCTCTCTCTTTTTTTACTGAAGCTAAATCAACGTAATGCATATTTTAAATCCTATTCCGTAGTAAGTTTTATTGTTAATTTTTTTTAGAAAAACTGAAAATAAAAAAAGCAAAGTTAACCATTTACGATCTTTGCTACTTTAAACGTAAAAACTTTGTTAGGCTTTAAGGGGGTGATCACCCCAGTCACCCACCGCTGGATCTGCCACTGCCTTTGCCATGGTATAACTCACACAAAGTATAATGTCATCTACAGGTAAAAGAATTATCTTTGAATCTGTTTGGCTGCATATATGCTAAACAAAAAGAAACAAACTGTTATGGCAATGTTTTTAAGATGATGCAGCTGCTACATCTAATGCCATGTAGTACTGCTTCTTGTGAGCATGGCTTTTCAGCAATGAATCTCATTAAAATGAGCAACTGGGCATGTCTGAATAGTGACACTTTAAATGACTTAATGACGATTAGATGCAATGGCCCTTCAATTGAAGATTTTGATCCTCAAAATGCTATTAAATTGTGGTGGGCAGATACCTCTGATGGGAAGATCAGACACAGTACATAACAACGTAAACTGCATAACATTAGTACCCCTTTGTGTATATATACATCCTAGCTTTTGTCCCTTTGTTTTAAATATTATTAAAGAAATTCGACATTTAACTTCAATGGTCTCTCAAAAATAAATTATGTATGTGTGAATTAAGATAGTAAGAGTAATGATATTACACCACTGAAAATAAATTGTCAAAAAATCAATCATTTTGGAACAAAAGCATATGTAATATTTGCAGTCAATCTAATGATCCTATGTGCAGTAACTGCTTTGCACCTGTTTTTTATGAAGTTAATGGGAAGGGGTCTCTCATTAGAAAGAAAAAAAAAACCATTCACCCATTTAATTTCATAGAAATTTAAGTAGAGACGTTACTGAATTATTATTATTTTTTTTAACTTTGCATGGCCAGTAGAGTTTGTAATTTGGCTAGTCAAATTTTTATTCCACTGGCAACATTATAAAGTAGAAATTTCAGCAGTTTTGCAAGGGCTGAGCTGCATCCTTGGTACCTTCAAATGAGATAACAAGCAATCCAGGGCTTGATCATATCTTGATCATATGTAGAGGATTTTAGGAAGGGAGTGTCTGACCCCAGGTCTTAAACAACCATTAGAAATAGGAAGCTAAGAGATTTGGGCTAGAGTGCCCTATAGGAAAGTGACACGGAAGCGAAGTAGAAAGGGGGAGGAAGATGCCCTTATTTATTACCGGGGTCCGACGGCTTAACATGGCCATCCCACGCACGGAGAATATTTAGTGGATCGAGCGTTCGTACCTGCCTGAGATCGAACCTGAGGTCCTTTCCACGGCAGTCATGAGCGTTGCCCACTAGGCCACCCGCCGGCTTAACATGGCCATCCCACGCACGGAGAATATTTAGTGGATCGAGCGTTCGTACCTGCCTGAGATCGAACCTGAGGACCTTTCCACGGCAGTCATGAGCGTTGCCCACTAGGCCACCCGCGGCCCAGCAGTTCAGGGCAGAGATCTGCCTTGACAATAACCAATCTGCTGAGACTTTGCTGCCCTGATCAATAAAGCATGTGTGTTGTTTAAATATCATTAAACAACTGAAACAATTTCTTACTAGCTAATTTCTGCAGTAGCTTTAGCTACTGCCATAATCTACACATTGAGATTATTCTACAAGACTTAAACACTGAACTCAAAAACAAGTACCGCATTCAAAACATACCTTGTTCAAAGTATCCGCTAGTGTCAATGTCCCAATCATCCGCAGTCTTTTCATCAAAATCGCCGTCTTTAGCATCCCAGAACTGAGCATCTGTATAAAACACCAAGCCAGAGCCCCCTTTCTCCCATTGTAATTCAACTGGTTCTTCAAACAGACGTTCCTTCAATCGCTCTTGCTGAGTTACATCATCGTGAAGAGCTTCGTGTCTTTCCCATTCTTCTGCAGAACCTTCATCATCATCATCATAGTCTTCTTCTTCCTCCTGCTTTAGTAAGATAAGCAATGAATCAGGGAAAATATAAATAACTGTGTTAACTGGAAAACATATTTTTCATGTTCATTAAGTTGTCTTTTTTTTTTTTTTTGAGTGGACTTCTGAATTTCAACACTTTTCAGTACTATGCAAGGCCACAACTAGGTGGAGTATGGGCCAGTGTGGGGCTCCTGCCACAGGTGCTGTTTGGTGTTTAAGATACTTAAAAAATAATTAGTATAACTATAAAGTTTAAAACAATCTTTCTGCTTATTCGAATATTTTCATTGTATCTACATGTTTGAATTTTGCATTTTAGCTGCAACATGTTAATTTTTTAGAAATTTATTATAAGTCTACTTTTAAAGAATCAGTATACTTTTCTTGAATGTAACTTTTCGGATACTGTATTTTTCAAGCATTGTCTGGCATAAGTTGCAGCGTTCAAATTACCCAGTGGTCCGATGGACATTGGCCAGTTAAACTTCCATCGGCTCACTGAACTATTGATTTTACTGGCCCAGATGGTTGGTAAGATTTTTCATTTCTAATGTACACAAGTTAAAAAATGAATTTCTGGTTGTTGTTTTTTACCTTGCTGTATTGGTTTTCTTTTTAGGCTACAAACTAATGATACGCTTAAAAAACAAATATTAGAGATAATTCTATTGAAATGATACATGGTTTGCAAATTCTAGTGGTCTGCTGGGCCAGTAGAAGATATATTTCTAATTTGAACACTGAGTTGTTAAAATTACCAAATTATATATTCCAAAGGAAAAAAAAATCAATTGGTATTATTAGACCCATCAAATATTTATAAATTACATCCCAATCACTTCTCATTAAAAACCATACAAAATCTTTTGAGCTAAATGCAACAATTCCTTCGGGGCAGGTTCTACATTACTTTACATTTACTTCATATCAAAGAATCCGCAGTTTTCGCATAAAAAGAAATCCATGTAACTAGAGTGTCTAAATCATTATTATTCTATTCTAGCAAATACTCCTTGTGAAACATATGGGGAGCCAGTTTCTTTGTCCCACAACAGTGCATGCAATGCAAACAAAGCAGAGTGATACAATAAGCTACCTAAAAAAGTGCAGAGATTCTTAAATCTACTCATTTTTACAACAAAATACAAATGCAGATCTAAAACTTCGTATTACAGCTAAACACTTTAAATCAGACACGTGTATAAATACAAAACAAGTTTTTAAATATCTCAAATTCACAAGACTACTTTTTGATCCTGAAAGAACAATTCCACCATAGCTGTATTTTCACATAAATGTTTCATAATTACTTCTAATCATATAAAATGTTATTTCTTTATATACCAAGTATAAATTTTATGGAAAATTTTGAGTCAAACTGTCCTGTTTTGGGTGGAATCTACTTCAGCATGGTAACTGAGTAATACAATGAAAAATCAGCATTCCTCAGTTTTATAAATAAAAGAAACAATAAAATGGTAATCAGTACATTACACAGAGGCTACTGCTTATAAAAACTGAAAATAGTAACCTAAATGGACACTAATATACAAATTCATTATTAAAAGAAAAACTCATTCAATTAATTTACCAAATGCCATTCAACCCACTCACGTCTACATAGTATTCACTTACTACCCATACGTTTGAATATTATTTTTTGGCATAGACATGCAGAGTCCATTAAGTATTTACCAGTTCACCAGATGTGGTAAAAAAAAAGAAATGCTAAGTTGGAAATAAAAGTGGCTGAATCCCTTTTATATATAATTTATGACTACAAACTTGTAGTGTTGAATAAAGTAAAAATATCAACGTTTACCACAATCAAAGGTTTATTATATATCGACTATAGTTTCGCAGAGCTTCTGGCTCGGCTTCATCAGGACGAATGGAGTATAAACATTCAAAACGAATGGAGCGTAAACAGTTTCCTTTTTCGTGGAAGATTTTTCCAACAGATGGAAGGCCTTGCAATGGGTAGCCCATTGTCGCCTATTTTAAGCGAAGTCTACATGCGTCATTTTGAGGACAAACTCTTTCAGCTCGTTACGTTTGACCTTTGGATTCGATATGTGGATGATTCTTTTTTTGTTCTCTGGAAAGGCATGAATTCGGAAATACCTAAATTAGTGGAACTCATCAATTCAATTGATCCTCATATACAGTTCACATGTGAGACTGAAAATAATGACTGCTTATCATTTCTTGATGTCCTTGTGTCACGCTCTGAAGGATCCTTTAGCACAACAGTTTATCGAAAACCATTCGCTATTTCCTTACCCCCACATGCAAAATCTAATCACCTATGGAAACAAAAAATCTCTGCCTTCTACACATACGTATATCGTGCACTAAATATATGCTCAGCTAAGGATTCCTTGCAGAAAGAGCTAGATTTTCTTAAATGAATTGCAGTACACAGAGGATATACACGTTCCGTCATAGATAAAGCTGTCCATAAATTTAGAAAACCAAAGCCTGTCTGCTCACTCATGCCAGTAGACCACCCAATACGACAGAATCGGGCGGTTATCCCATTTGCTCCACAGATTTGCTTTGGAATTTCAAAAATTCTCAAGAATTTTAATTTTAAAGTTATTTTCAAACCCATAAACAAGATTAATTTTTTCGGATCCAAAGATTACGTCCAAGATATAAATTCCTGGGGAATTTATCAGATACCTTGTGAATGTGGACTTTCGTATATAGGACAGACCCGCAGGGCTTTTAACTTTCCGTGTGAAGAAACACCAGACCTACGTACGGAATTGCGAACTGAAGTCGTAGTCTATAGCCCAGCATTGTCACGAAAACAACCATAAATTTCTGTTCGGAAACGCTATGCTCATTGATAAACCTGATTCAACGATGAAGCTTAATATATTAAAAGCTTTTCACATATACCGGAACTCTTCACTGCTTGTCAACGACATGACGTCGACTCCATTTCTTTCAAGCGCGTGGAAACAACTTACCAAAAACCGTGACCGTCAGAATTCTGATGATGTCACAATGATTTGAACGTTTACGCTCCATTCGTCCTGATGAAGCCGAGCCAGAAGCTCTGCGAAACTATAGTCGATATATAATAAACCTTTGATTGTGGTAAACGTTGATATTTTTACTTTGAATCCCTTTTGTTTTTACACACTCAAACGTATGCAATAGAAGAATAAGAAAACAAATTTTAACCCTCAAAGCTCATCACAGTTCTGTGCTTCATAACAAACAGGAGCCAGTGGAGACATGTTACGTGTCACTGAATGCCAGTTTTAAAAAAGGAATGCAATGTGCATTTCTTCTACCTCAACTAGTGGCTGGAGATTCTAACTGAAAACACACACACACCAGCTCTTTTCCCTCATTTGCTTGAAATTAGAGACTGGACTTGTGATGATTATATATAGTAATAAAATACATTTGTCACAAATATGTTATTTTTTTCAAGTCGACCAAGGTTGCTGCGCTCTGGCCTAGCGAGTCCTGATGAAGCTAAGGCGCCAGAGCCCAGCGAAACCTTAGTTGACTTGAAAAATAAAATATTTGGGACAAACATACTTCCTTAATATATAACTCATATGCTGTTCCACCCAAGAAATCTTATTTTCTCTCAGTTCGTTTTTTAAGAAATAAAAGTAACCATTGATATTCACCCTAAATGTCAAATTCCCACCAAAAATTTAAGAGAGAAGTTTCAGTTAATTTTCATGTAGTTGTCTTTTCTGCTACACAGAAACTAAAGAAAAAACATTTTCAGGCTAACTGATTAAAAATTTAGCTAACATTTTTTTTTTTTTAAAAACTTGAGAACCACTTTGACAGATTGATTTCCTTTTGGAAGGGCACTATAAGCAGTTGCCCATCCCTAATTTAAAGCCACTGGTTCTAAGGATGGGAAAGAGCTAGCACCATAAGACAAACACAGCGACCGTGCCTTACCAGGATTCGAACCCTAGACCCATCTCGGGAGAACAGTCAGTAGCCACCAGAGCAGCTGATTTTCTTAGCGTGGCCTCTGAAATACCCCTCATAATCAACTGTTACGATGTACACAACTACTCCTCAGAAAGCTCAATAATTGCACCATTGTTAAGTGGGAATTAAACCTGTTTATCCTGATCTCTCACTGCATGTGCAAACATAATCTTTTTAAAGCAACTGCAAATACTGGAATTTGAACAAACATCTGATTGAGGCAATTGGGGCATCCTGAGCTTCCTCATAGCAATCAATGATCATTTCAATCCAACTACAAATCCCTACCGGGAAACACGCACTTCTTCAGAAAATATATCCTTCATTCCGAATTTTTTTAATATCTTTACAAATACATTATTGCAGGAATACTATGCTTGTGAATAATATGCAAGTTATTTTACATTAATTTGACATAACATTCACTATGGACATCTATGATTTCGTCAAATCGGTAAGAATTTACTACTTTTCCAGGGGAGAGGCGGGGGTTAATGACCACCCTGAATAAAAGAGGTGTTCCATATGATATCCAAAAGAAGGCCATGTCCTCCATTTCAACCTAACAAAACACAATCCATCCATTTCAGAAATTGTCACCTTTTTTCAAAATACCTAGTCAACTACAAAAGTAAATGAAACATCTTTTTCTGCGAGACAATCATGGCTGCACTGTCCAGTCTTTCACACCAACACAATGCAACATCATCAAATGGTACGACGACCTGAATGTAACACTAAGATGTTTTTTCTCCTAAACCCATGCAAGTTTAATGCAATGCAACATCCAATGGTATGACTTGAATGTAACCCCAAGATGTTTTTTCTCCTAAACCCATGCATGTTTAATGCAATGCAACAACATACATTTTTCAATGCAACATCCAATGGTATGACTTGAATGTAACCCCCCCCCCCCAGAGATGTTTTTTCTCCTAAAGCCATTCAAGTTTAATGCAATGCAATGCAACTACATACATTTTTCAATGCATCATCCAATGGTATGACTTGAATGTAATCCCGAGATGTTTTTTTCTCCTAAACCCATGCAAGTTTATAGTTGGTCCAATTGCATATTAAAAACCATTCAGAAACATTAAGAACGCTATTTGACTTTGCGAAAGTTTGTTATTATTCTACTTATATGCATGGACACATTCTTTTGCATTTTGTCGTGGAATTATTTATATCGTGTAGCGAAACATGGACAGCCACAATGGGAAACAAACGGTAAATGTGTAGATCAGCGTGCTAAATTATTTCGCCGGAAAAATGTTAGTACCTGGAAAAAGCGTGACATACAGATTTTAGAGCATGGAAATTAATGGCAAATGGTGCAGAAATTTCATATTTTAAATGTCTTTTAAAGATTTTTATCATAATGTTTTACCTGTAAGTGCAATGCTGCAGTAAGCCTAACGCATCGCTACCGCGACGATATCAAGTTTTGCTTCGTTAAAAGGAAGGTTCGTTGCTGAACCCAAATGATGATCGGAAGAGTACAAGAGAAAGTGGTTACGTTATTGGCAGGAGAGCGATAAATCTTTTAGTGATATGCTACAGAAAATAGGTCCAGATTATGCATCCTTAATTTTGTTGTATCGTGTAATTTGTTGGCAGGAAAAGCCGGAAAAAACCTCTTCGATTTGCAAAAGATACGTATGAGTGAGATACAAACTGACCTGCGAACAAGGTATTAACAAGGGAACAAAAACTGCAATGCACAGCAAATCAGCTACCAATGGAAGCTGTTCAAAGCAGAACCAAAAGTTATGCTTCCCCAGTTTTCTGTACAACATAAGAGAGGAATATTCTTACTTTCTATTTGAAATCAGGGAATCATGTGCGAAAGAACGAAACATTTCAGAACATGTGCTTTAAAAACAATGACAAACATGAACAAACTATATTTTGTGGCGCACGAGAACATGATGCTTCGCTCTCCAGGCAAGAACATACGCGGCTGCACTTGTAGTCATCTGCGCTTGAGTTACACGCGGCAGCGGATATTCCTTCCAATGGAGCAAAGCTTGACATTGTCGCGGTAGCAATGTGTTAGGCCTACTGCAGCGTCTCTTCACAGCATTGCACTTACAGGTAAATATTACAATAAAAACCTTTAAAATTAAAAGACATTTAAAACATGAAATTTCTGTACCATTTGCTATTAATTTCCATACTCTAAAATCTGTATGTCGCACTTTTTACAGGTACTAATATTTTTCCGACGAAATAATTTAGGATGCTAATCTACACATTTACCACATAAATAAGCCCACCGACACATTGCACTTCGTAAGCTCATGTACTTCCCAGTTTTTTTTAATATTTGTGCATATGCCTTGACTAAGTATTCAGCTCATTTGCCTTTGAGTTTCACTTTACATCCAGTGCCAATAAATATATGGTAAAGGAGATCAGCAGCAGACCTGAGTTCGGGCCCGAATTCTATATTGCAAGATACAGCCCGGGCCCCAAAACTATAAGTAACTTGTTTAGGCATTAAAAAACACCTCTTCCAGACTTCTACTCTTTCCTTGTCATGCTATAAATTAATGTCTTTCTTAACTGCGGAGTGGGGAAGGGATGTCTATCTACTTCATAGTTTCTTTGACCATTCATTTCTTCCTCAAATGTTTTTTTTTTTTGGTTGGGGGGGGGGGCACATTAGGAAAAATTGGGAGGCACAACAATCTATGTCGTATGTTGCTCAACAGAATTAATTAGCAGGGAGCTGCCCGTTGAGGTTGGGAGCAAAATTTCGTCAACTTGCTATCTACAGTTTTTAAAGAAACTTTTCCTTTGCAGAAATCCAGTAATTCATGGCATTTGTTTCCCAAGCCCAGAATGAATAGCCCGGCAGAGTTCCCAGTCCCCATCTAGACCCAGTTGCCAAAGAATTCTATGTAACAACTAGAAAGTGTAAAAAAACATTGTTTGCTAAATCATACAAAATCACATTTTAAAAAATGAAGAAAATTCTTTCCCTCTCTCAGAGCTTGAGCTCCAGTAAGAATTATGCAGCCCAAGCCTGGTTCCGGCCCGGGCTCGACCTGTCTCAGCATTGGTCAGCAGGCATAGTAGTTGCACTCAGGCCTTTTATCTCGGACCCTCAGATGCAGCCAAACCTTTGCACTTGCATTTTCAAAAATGTTTTTTTTAATACAAATTTTGAAGATGACAATCCGATTTTTGGCGTAAATGTGACAAGGATGGTGAGTCAGATAACATCCGAAAACTTGAAAACTTTTTTTCATCGTCCTGGAGCGGGACTCGAACCCGCGTCTCCCAGAAAACGCCCGGGTATGCTAACCACTACACCACCCAGAACGACCAAGTTTCCGATCAATTTAGACTGGTCTTTCATGTTTTTTTAATAATGATAATACTGCAGAATTTCAAAGTCATTGTAACTGCTAATGGTTTCACAGAATCGCAAGTCTTTTCATAATCAATAAAAGCCATACATAACGGGAGTTCATATTCCCTAGTTCTTTCAATTAGTTCTCTCAGTACGTGGATATGATCTGTACCGCTGTAGCCACTCCTGATCCTAAATCTAGCTTGCTCTGCCAGTTAAACCATATCTAGCGTTACTTTCAACCAATGTGAAAGAACCTCAGTGAAGATTTTAAAAACCAGTAGTTCCCGAGACATCACTTTTTCTTATGTAGCAGGATCATTGTTCCAATCCTCCCTTCAAAGAGACATCTAGGGAAAACCTGGGAAAGTGTAGTTTCTATTTCTCCACTTGCTTCCTGTACAACATCAACAGTAATTCCATCCTCTCCTGGAGCTCTTCCCCATTTCATATTCTTAATTGCATGTATAACTTCTGCCGAGAGGACAGGAGGCACTTTGGTACTGGTATATTTCTTAATGGCTGAAATAGATTTAAAATCCCTTTCATACAGTTTTGTGAAGAAATTTTTCATTCGTGTCAAAATTTCGCCTTTATTTCTTGTTACAGAGCCATCTTTTCTCAGTGCCATAATCTGTTTTCTTGCCTTACTGAAATGTCCCTTTGCCTATTTCAATTGCTTACCTCACTAGTTTCCAATTGAATTTCTTTGTCCCTTTAGTGATACTTTTCATACTGTTTTTCATAGCTCTATAAATATTCCACTTTTATAACAAAACGCTTATCAAACAAATTGTCTACATTATCATCATTTTTTATTGTCTACATTCATCATCTGCACAGAACTGCAGCACTTGTTCTCAAACACTTTTTGTAGTATTTTCAGAAATGAAATGATTGGAAGAATCTTTAGTTCTTCTAAAACTTAAAAACCCAATTTAAAGAAATGTGACAAAAATCCGGAATTGCGGAGTATACCTGGATTACAAACAGGTTTGATTAATCGAAAAATAAGATGTTTCAGAAATGAAATTATGAATAATAAAATGTGTAGCTAGTTAGTTTTCTCCATTAACAGAACTTGACGTGCTGACAATTTTCAAATGTTTCGTGCAAATTTTTGTTTCAATTGGAATGCTAATAAATAGCAATTTTTTTTAAAGAAATGTCAGGGTTTTTTTTATAGAAAGGCTGAATAATAATTTATTTATTGCTAGTTTCTTTGCCTTGTTAATGGAACTACTTGACAAGCTGATAATCGGAAGACTTCAATAAAGCAATCCCATAGTTAAAATTTAATTTTTTTTTCTTTTCTTCTAATTTGGGAGGGTTTTTTTTTTTTTTTTTTGTCAATTATTCCAGCTAGGGTAATGGCATGCATCCCCTTCCCAGTTGGACCATTGTCACTAACTCACAATGGATTTAACATCCATGAAATTCAGCAACACTTCTGCTGAGTACACTTTGTGGCTGCTTCTAATTTTCTCTGTACTAAGATTATATGGCACTCACTGCTTGAATACATTCTAATTCACATTTTTATTAACATATTAATGAATAAATCTTTAGAAACACATAGTAGGCAAGTTTTTTTTTAATATATATATATTTTTATTTATTTATTTATTTTGCATAGGAATGGCTTTTCCTAACCATAACCTAATATGTACTTTACATTCACACAATTTTCATCCTTGGAAGCCCCACAGAGGAAAGTTCCAGAACAGCCTGCAACAGATTTCAATTTTGTGGTGCTACAAAGTGATCACTGGGTGAGAAATACAATAAAACTTGCACAGGTAGAAATTGAAAAAATATTTACAAAAAGAGAGAAACACATCACCTTACATTTCTATTTAAAAGGAAAAAAAAAAGAGCCAGCAATTGCAATGATCAAGAACACTGTCCTCCGAACATGCATACCTTGGTACACTTTTCAAAGAATTTTCAACGTACCATCATGCCAAAATATCAACATTCATGGAATAAAATATTAAACAATACATAACAGAGGAAAGATCACGAAGATAAAAAAAAAAAAAATCCGATTTTTACAGAAATTACGGCTCTATCCAACGCCGGAATTTTTTGCCTCCATTTCCAAGCTGAAACAATGATTTATAAAATATTATAATTAATAACACATGACAGGGGAAACACCGCAAAAAAATTTTTATACATGATCATGGGAAGAGTTATTACCCCTATTTTTAAGTTAAAACTCAAACATTTCTGCAACAAAACGATATTTAACAATAATACTGGACGAATGAACCATCGCGGGGGAAAAAATAAGATTACGGGGGAAATCTTCACTTGGTCCAATTCCCGCTTTCGGAAATTTTAATTTTTCCAGCTGAAACATGAATATTTATGGAACTACATCATATTTAAAAACAATAAATAGAAGGCAGAGGAAACATCGCGAGAAAAAAAAAACTTCGTATTACAGCTTTCCGTTTTCCAAAACTGTTTGCTTGTTTCAAGCTGGAACAAACATTTACGGGATCAAATTATATTTAACATTACCCTGAAGAAAGGGAACATCCCGAGAAATCTCGACTCTTTTAACTTCCGTTTTCAGAAAAACGGAAAATCTTCACCAATGATCGTTAATCTGCACAAGAGACGGTTTAAAAAATTTCCGGAATATTGTTTTCTGCCACAGGATCAAAATAAAATTTACGACGTACGTCGCCGCCATTTTGCTATGGAGCTTGGAAGAGGAGGCAAAATGGCCGCCACTTCAAAGATTGCATTTCCATTGTTCAACTCCTTATTCAAGTCAACAGCTTACATTTCACCTCGGAGAGGCGGCAAACTATGTAACAGTAAAACCACACAATAGCCTTGCTAAATAAAGCGTAGAACCGAAAATTCTTTTCCTGCAAACACATATATTTTTTTCACATAATCTCAACCACGTATTTGAAAAACTGAAACCATACTTTTCAAATACATTACATAATAAAAACTTGTTTATGTTCGACTTATTGCTTAGCATCATTACATACAAAATCTTGTTTTTTATGAAATTCAACAGCCGCAATGAGATATATATATATATAATACGAGTCCCGATTTCTTATGCTCTCTCACTGCGATCGCTATTTTAAGAGGAAAATATGCCTACATAAGAAAGATTTTTTCCAACAGTACAGCAAAAAGGGAGGAGGGAGAACATGCAGACATGCATATCTTACAGTTGGTAAAATAGAGGAAACTATTTACTTGAATTTTTTTTCAGATTTAACAGCACGGTCCTTTCAAATTTCGACATCCAGACAGTTAGTTCACTGTAGACTCATGAAACCACACCCATTTTCGGTTACTAACGTTTTTCAGCTAAATTTAAATACGCCACGTTTCTAGACAGTTCCTGTTTTCAAGGCACGTCACAGCGTGGAAAAATAATTCTTCAACAAGCAATAATTCGGAAACTAGTGGAAAACACACGCAGAAGAAAACAACAGTTCTTCACTGCTCCAGCACTCTCACACAAAAGAGAGATGGAGTACAGGATGGAGTAATCGTGATGAACGGTCTTTCGCTCACGCATGCGCATTGTAAAGATTCAGGAGCTGCGGAATTCGGCCACTGCGGAGTTGCCTTGCGAAACATTACGTAACGGAACGGTTCGTACCAGGAAGAATGTCGTCACATGCTACGTCATTGGATTCTTCGATGGCTTCCCGCTTCGGTAATTATCAACAATGGCCACGCTTTCGAAAACTTAGAGGAAGGGAGTATTAAAAAAATAATTAAAAGCAAGAGCACGGCCATCATCGTTGCTAGAATTTTCACTGAAATAATTACTAGCGTCTGCTCACAATCAGGACCGGATTAAGGGGGGAGGGGGATCTACTGAGACTATAGCCTAAGGGCCCACCATTACCAAGGGCCTAGGAGGTATGCCTCTGCATCACAAATAATACAGAGCTTAAATATTTATATAAAAAGAGAAGTTTATAAAATAATATGTATCTGTGTGTTAAGAGCATCGGAACACACAGATACTTGCGAATTCGCCGTCGTGGGTGGTACAACGTACGGATAGCGCTCTCAAACGGTAACCGGGAGATGCGGGTTCGATTCCCGCTCCATAGCAATGAAATTTTAAAGTTTTCTGATGTGATTTAATTCACGTGTGAAACAGTAATTAGAGTCAATTCGGCGATGTCTGATTGCTGTGTTAATTATCATGGGGTTTATAAAATAGTTTTAGAGCTTTGCCTCCTATGATTTCCACTCAATCACGAACAGAGGATACAAAATGAACAGGTTTCAAGGCAGTGATCAGGCCTGACGAGAGGGGGCGGTGCTGTAGCACCGGAGCCCGTTTCTAAAGTAATTTTTTTCTAATTATTATTTTATGGTGTTCGAATATTTTTCAAGCTTAACTATATTTTTCAGGTAACTTTCCGCGTAACTTCCCAACCCTGGTGATGGTGAAGTTACGCGTAAAAAAAATATTTTCTACGTGACGGTGTAAAATACGCGTAAAAATGCGTAATTTATGTCATAAATGTAATAAATTCAAAACTTGCTTTAAATACAGTAAAAAAACAACAACAACGAAGTGTTAGAATGTTACTGGAGTTCCCAGGCCAACTCCGAGTCTTCTGCACACTTCCTGTTAGTGTGGCTGAGGGAGAGCGATCTTTTAGTCTTCTGGCAAGAGTGAAGAATTTCTTACACTCTACCATGACTCAAGACAGGTTGTCATACTTAAGAACTTAGGCTCTTGAGTCTAAACTTGCTCCTCAATTAGACTTTCAGGACATAATCAACACTTTTGCTCATAAAAAGGCAAGAAAAGCCATTCTGTAGTAAACGGAAAGGCATACTGTTCTGTAATGAAAAAAATTAATAAAAGTGTTGTCTCGAAAGTGTTTTTAAAATAAAATTTTGTAAATATATACAATATTTTATTTATATGTAGTAACATCACAGCCTCTCCTTGACAAATGTCAACCCCGCCTTCTCGTGGTGCATCCTGTTCCCACTAAAGGGGCTCTGACGACCGCCCATAGCGGTATAACTATACCATCGGGATCAGAGGAAATGCTATCCCACACTCACCAACCCGCTTGGCCAGCGTGGTGAGTTATGGCCAAACCCCTCCAAAATGATTCCACAACTTAAATCTTGGCCCTCAGTCTCCGGCAGCTGGAATGTACCTGGCCAAGGCAGCGGCCAGTGCGACATGAAGGCAGAGGGTGCTAAGAATCCCCGGAGGACCGGACTAGGCTGCCATCTGATGCTGACCTTGGCTACTTACAATGGACGCTCCCTATCTTCTGATTCAAGGCTTCTTGAATTGGAAGAGGAACTACAAAGGATCAAGTGGGACATCGTGGGGCTAAGTGAGGTAAGGAGAAAAGGAGAAAATCTCATCGAACTGAAAAGTGGACATCTCTTCTACTATCGTGGGACAGATACTGGCAGAACTAGTGGTGTTGGATTTATAATAAACAAGAAACTGAAGGATAAAGTTGTAGAAGTGGAAAGTTCCTCTGACAGAGCTGCACGACTTGTTATCCAACTCTCGAAAAGATACCAGGCTCAGATTATTCAAACTTATGCACCCACCACAAGTTATCCTGAAGAAGAAATTGAAGAATTTTATGAGGAAATTTGTCATCTAAATAATAAAGGTAAGCAGCACTTGAAAATAATTATGGGAGATTTCAATGCAAAAATAGGGCAACGGCAACAGAATGAAACTTTGGTAGGTAAATTCGGTCATGGCAACAGAAACCAGCGTGGAAATACTCTCGTTGAGTTTGCAGAGGCAGAAGGGTTTTCATCTTGAACTCCTTCTTCAAGAAAAAGCCACACAGGAAATGGACATGGAGACATCCAAATGGGACGACAAGTGAAATTGATTTTATTATGTGTAACAAAAAATTCGTCATAGAAGACTGCAGTGTGCTAAACAAGTTCAACACAGGTAGTGACCATAGATTGGTGAGATGTAAGATGCACCTCAACACTAAACTTGAACGTGGCAAGCTCATAGGTCAAACAAAATCTATTGACATGACCAACCTTAAAAAACACCATAATACCTTCAAGTTAGAACTGAAGAACAGGTTCTCTGCTTTAGAAGGCCTAACATCGGAAGAAGTGGACATCTCTGAAGTTAACAGAAAAGTAACCAAAGCTCTTATGGAAACAGCAACAAAATTAGCTGGGTCTAAGAACAAGTTGCATGTGAACAAATTATCAGGAAAAACCAAAATGTTGATGCAAAAAAAGAAGAGAGATGAGGACAACTAAAGAAGATGTGACTTCCAAAGTGGAATATGTAGAGCTATGCAAGACAGTAAGAAAAAGTATCACTGAAGACGTAAGGAAATTCAACTGTGAACTAGTGAGGAAAGCAATTGAAAACAACCAAAGCCTAAAGATAGCAAAGGGACATCTCAGTAAGGGAAGAAAACAGATTATGGCACTGAGAAAAGAAGATGGTTCTGTAACAAGAAATAGAGGCGAAATTTTGACAAGAGTGAAAGATTTCTACTCCAAATTATATGAAAGGGATGATATATGCACTCCAGACATCATGAAAGATACCAGTACCAGAGTTCCTCCAGTCCTTCCAGCAGAAGTTGCACATGCAATCAAGAACATGAAGCGAGGAAAAGCTCCAGGAGAAGATGGAATTACTGTAGACATCATACAAGAAGCAAGTGGAGAAATCGAAACAGTACTCGCCCAAATTTTCACTCGATGCCTTAATGAAGGAAAGATTCCTGAGGATTGGAACACCGCTACAATGATCCTGCTACATAAGAAAGGTGACATTGAGGATCTCGGAAACTACAGACCTATCAGCCTCCTATCAGTAGTTTATAAAATCTTCACTAAAGTTCTTTCACACCGCTTGAAGGTAACACTGGACATGGCTCAACCGAGAGAACAAGCTGGATTCAGGAGTGGCTACAGCACAATAGATCATATCCACGTGCTGAGAGAACTAATTGAAAGAGCGAGGGAATATGAACTTCCATTGTGCATGGCTTTTATCGATTATGAAAAAGCCTTTGATTCGGTGAAACCATCAGCAGTTACAATGGCTCTGAAAACCTGCGGTATTGAAGATGCATACATTAATATTATTAATAACATCTATGAAAAATGCAAGTGCAAAGATTAGGCTGTTTGAAAATACAACACACGTAAAAATTGGAAAGGGAGTGAGACAAGGTGACACCATATCTCCGAAGCTCTTTAATGCCACATTGGAGGGTGTTTTTCAGTCACTGAGCTGGGAAAACAAGGGGATAAAGATTAATGGAGATTATCTAACCCACCTTCGTTTTGCTGATGACGTAGTCATTTTTGCAACTACCCCATCAGAGCTGCAGAGTATGATCCAGGAACTTGCTGACAAGAGTAAAGAAGTGGGATTAAAAATGAACTTTCAGAAGACAAAAGTGATGTTCAATGCTTTTACAAAAAATGAAGATTTATCGATTGATGGAGAAAAGCTGGAGATAACAGACACGTACGTTTATCTTGGACAGCAGATATCAAGTGAGGGTCACATTGATGAAGAAATTAATCGGCGTACAAAACTTGCCTGGAGAGCTTTTGGAAGAAACAGCATAATTTTCAAGAGCAATATGCCATTATGTCTTAAAAGAAAAGTGTTTGATCAATGCATCCTTCCAGTGCTTACGTATGGTGCGGAGACGTGGACCTTAACTAAAAGAGACATACAAAGGCTGCAGACAACTCAAAGAAAGCATGGAGAGGTGCATGCTTGGTGTAACCAGGAGAGATAAGAAGAGGAACTCGTGGATCCGAAAAATGACAAGAGTGGAAGACATCATGATCAGAGTTAAATCCCTGAAATGGCAATGGGCTGGACATACTGCCAGAAGGACAGATCATCGATGGACAGCTGAAATTTTAGATTGGATTCCAAGGGACAGGAAAAGACCCAGAAGAAGACCACATGGGAGATGGGTGGATGAAATTCGAAAGTATGCAGGGGTGACATGGAGGAGACTGGCACAAGACAGACCGTTGTGGAGGAAACTTGGGGAGACCTTCGTCCAGCAGTGGATTGATAATGGTTGACAATGATGATGATGATGACTACTACAATACACGTTAAAACATTATTTTTAAAATTTCATTTTAATTTTATTTTACTTCAATTATAAAAAAACCTGACCTTGAAACTCCAATCATAATTTTGACATAAACGACATATCACTGATGTGCGGAGGGGAGAATATGAAAAATTATCCACAGCAAAAAAAAAGATTGAAGAGTTGCAATCGGTCGGGAAGTGAGGGAATGGTGGGTGGTGGTTAGGTGAGGAAACGGAAATATGGATTATGTAGTTAGTGAAGGAACCGAGGTGGGGGGGGGGATTTTATTGCACTGGGGCCCAAGCTTGCTTTCCACGGCCCTGGCAGTGACTCACTAAGGGTAAAACATTTCATGTCTCACTAATTGTAATGCATTTCAGTTTCAGCTATTTCACTATCATCCAAAAACATCTCTTTGCTTGGTTAATGGTCGAGGTCTCCTGTGGCCAGTGACGTACCTGAACCCTCCCCTTCTTCCCTCCGAAAAAAAATGTCTTTGAGACCTTTTGCAAAAAACTATTTGCTTTCAATTACTGAAATTTTTTAATTCCATATCATTAACTAGGTGTTTGGCGCATTCTGTAATTCAAATTCTTTGGAACCTATAGGTATTTTTCGTAAAACCAAAATTGTTACACTTTATTGCGGTAACATACCAATACAAGGTATTACAAGACATGCCAAAGTTAATCATATCACGCAAATTTTATTCTTTTACAGCAGGGGTTGGCAAACTACTGCCCGCAGGCCAAATCTGGCCAGCTGCCTCTTTTTGTATGGCCCGCAAGCCCTAAGAATGGATTTTAAATTCTTTAAAATTTCAAAGTACGCACTATAACGGAACGGCCGACCGTTGAGTTGAGAGTTACGACCGTATGTGGAGCTCCTATAGTTTTGCATTTGGTGGCTTCAGCCTTGAACCCATGCATTTATAATTTGGCAGTGTTTCCAGTGCCACGTGTACTGCTGCTCTGTGACATTTTGTTCTCGTTTGATTACCCTTGCATATCCATTATGTCACTTTCAAAACCTGAAAAGAAGAGAAAAGTGGAGTTTGAATGTCGTGCTTTTAAGGCAGAGTGGAGTGTGAATTATTTTGTTACCAAATTAGATGACAAAGCATTGTGTTTATTGTACAATGACACTATAGCTGTATTAAAAGAGTACAATATACGTCGCCATTACCAGACTAAGCACTCGACACAATATTCACAACTCGCAAGAAAGCAACGGTCAAAAAAATTATTACGTTATTGTTTTTAGTCTACTTATTATTGCTATTATTATTTATTATTTATTATTATTATTATTACTATTACGTTATTTTTTAGTCTATCATTACATTTTTTTAGTCTACTATTTGGCCCCTTACAAAAAATGTTTGCCGACCCCTGTTTTAGAGAAATAAGGCCAGCCTCTTTGAAATGCCTAATGATCACACACACACAAAACACATAACTGCCGTGTGACAGCATCTAATGACCTTTCCTGATTCATACGAAAGCACAGAACATAACTAAGCAAATGAAAAAGCAACAATTCAGAATTGTGGGACAAAAAGAGTAAAATTATTTACTCTTGAATATAAAAAAAAAACCACTTAACATAATGTCACAATGTTTTGCACATAGTAAAAATCTTTTCTTTTGACTATTAACAAAAATGACACAGGTCTCTATTTTTTGTTTTCACAAAGAACACCTTTTAGCTCTTTATATTCTGAAGCATGCATAGTTATGTTCAAACAAGTGTACTGGTAATACAAAATGCCTTATCCTCATTGATATAAAAATTTCATTAATTCAATTGTTATTTGTAAATATACATGTATAGGAACTATTGCTATGGCTGCAAAAAGGGGCCTCAGATCCTCTGAAATAGCTGCCTTCCCATCATCCATTTTTTATGAACTAAGGCAAAAATAATTTTTTGAAAATTTTAGTTATTTACTGGAAAAAATATCCAAAAATTGCTTTTCTTTTTAATACTTCGTTCTTCAAAGCTGCCATCAAAAATTCCTAGTTATTTCTTTAACCAGTTTCCTATTAAGCTTTTGAAATTTTCTTTTTTTTGTAAAATCCATCTATTGAGGCTTTTTTCGCCTTGACACCCCCCCACCACCACCACCACCACCATCACTCACACACGGTGTGGTGGCTATCAGTATGCCCATGTCTGTGGCTTCACATTGCATAACAAAAAAGATGCACCAAGAAAAGCATACAATGCTAAAGTACATATTAAAAATTGCAAGACAAAGTCTAGGAATCTTAAGCTTTTAACACGTTCGCTGCCAATCACATGAGGTTGTGTTGACAGTCCATAGCAATGACAGAAGTAGACTGTCCTCAGAAGCCAACTTAATTTTAACAACGAAATGCTTTAAAAGTGGTAATACGAGATAATTGCGTATACCACATTGATTTCTAATTGACATTGCATGCATTTTCCTATATAATTTGTTGATAATGCGTCAGCGCGTGATATGCACTGGAGGTGAAATTAGTCTACAAGTGCCACATTACGTGCTGGCACGTGACATGTAAAAATTAAACAAATTTGTCTGTAATAGACAAGAAAGAACAACAATATGAAAACAAAGTAAGAAAAAAACAAACAGCAAAATGTGCCATTTCAAATAAGAAATAAACATGTAACATTGAGAAATTAATTATTTTCGTATCAAAGTACAGCATATGATTTTGAAAAAGTTATTTGTGCGTAATTTTCGCACAATCTAAGCAATAGCCAGGACAACCTTCACAAAATTTACAGATATATATAGTTCTTTACGTTTTCCTTCGGAATAGCACCTTTTCCACTACTTTCTCGATATCTTTCCACCTTTTCTTTCTTCCCGAGGTACGAGCACATGTTCCGATTCAGATGCACCACACACAGGAGCACGGGGGTCAGATGGCTGTTTCAATAAGCATCTTATCACCGATAACCGAAAGTCATAAAGTGACACTTTGTTATCGGAATATTTATTGTAAAGGTGGTGGGAATTTGAAATCATTAGCTGCAAAATACATATAAAAATGTTGGTAGGCCACCTAATGGTTTTTCTTTCACATGGATAATAGGCAAGCATCTGATCTTGCTTATCAATACCTGCCATAAATGTATTGTATTGAATTATGGGAAGTGGCTTCACTTTCACTTCGCCTTGTTTGCTTGCCACTTCAACAATATCATTCTCGTATTCATTAGATATGTATGTAACACTTTTTTTTTTTTTTCCTTCCACTTAGCAATCATTACACCATCGGCATACTTTGCTACAGTTTCCCTAGGTTTTTTTCCTCGAACTTCTTTCGGAAACGTTTTCCTGTTATTTCTGATTGTTCCAGTACAATGAGTTTTCCTTTCAGCAAGACACTTTGCGAGTTCATAGCTATTGTAATAATTGTCCATGAATACGCTATGCCCAACATCTAACATACCATCAAACAACTTCATTACAACTTTTTGTGAATGTTCTTTTCCACCAGAGTCATCCAACATACCTGTATATACCATAAACTTGATAACCATGCCATTAGTGTTGTGATCATATACAGCTTGATGCCATATTTATGACGTTTGTTTTGTATATATTGTCGAAAGACAAGTCGTCCACACCACAATATCATAGATTCATCTAAGCTAAGCCTGGATAATATACTTCAGCCATTCGTGCATTGAACAGATTCACGATATTTCTAATTTTATACAGTCGATCGTTTTAAGGTGACTCATTTTTTTGGGTTTTTTTTTTCAAAATGTAACGCCCACAGTAATAATAAAAAGTGATTCTTGCTCATATTATCTGCGAACACATGTAGGCCGAACAAATTATCTGTTTTCCAATAATCGTGTATGCGGTTCCATCGAATAGTTCCCATATGTAAAATCAATCCCACAAATATCAGCATTTAGTTTTTGGTGGTATCCTTCCAGGCAGTAATTCGAGAATATTTTTTTATTGCTTCGCTAACAGGTATTTCACGAGCATTGACATTAGTCTGAGTAATTATTTCATTCAAGATATTATCGGTCAATAAATGATGAAAATAATTAATAGGATTCTCACCTGAAACAGGTTGCAGCAAACATTCACATTTTGTAAAAGGACATTTTTTCATTGATGTTGAGTTATTTTCCCAAATTACGTTTCCCAAAATAGCAAGATCCTGCGATTGAAATGTTGGCCCTTGCATAATATTATCTTCATCTCCACTTTCCGAATCCGAAGCATCCGAGGCGTTCTTGGGAGGAATGAATTCTTCGTCACTGTAGCAACTGACGTCACTCGGAAACTCGTCCAATAACTCTTCCAACAGTTGTGCAATTTCTTCAGCATTCAAATATTTATTACTTTGCACTTTTTTCTTTTTTGTCGTGACGGGCCTGCTAAACTATCATCTGTACAACTCATATTACAAGACTATCGTTCAACAAGTAATAACATGCATATTTAAAAACTACATATGGCTACAAATAGTTTACTACCTTTACTCGACGCCAACACAAGCAGAAATACCTCACATATAATGCCGATTCAACTGAAGAACAATATGTTTACGTAAAAATTCCCACATGCCAGCGCGTGAGTGGCTCCTGAGTAATCACGCCAGATCAAGCGCTGGCGCTCGATTGGTCCTTTAGTACAGCTGGCGCGTGGGAGAACAGTGGAAAATATAGTGACTTTTTATGAAAACTCTGCAAGTAATTTATTAATTTGAAGAATGCACTAAGTATTAATTCTCACAAGCATATTGCTACAGTTTTGTGTATTTTAACAGACTTCATAACTTTTCTCGGTCGTAAGTTATTTGGGGGCCCACTCAGATGTCCTAGCCTTGGTAGCCCACTCAGATGTCTTAGCCTAGGGGCCTAAAAGGGCTTTAATTTGGTCTTGCTCACAATACTTCCAGTATTTCAAAGAAAGAATACAAATTCTCTGTCATAAGTTACTTGGGGGCCCACTCAGATGTCTTAGCCTAGGGGCCTAAAAGGGCTTTAATTTGGTCTTGCTCACAATACTTCCAGTATTTCAAAGAAAGTATACAAAAGCAGTATTTCATTGAAAGAATACAAATTCTCTGTCATAAATTACTTGGAGGCCCACTCAGATGTCCTAGCCTTGGTAGCCCACTCAGATGTCTTAGCCTAGGGGCCTAAAACGGATTTAATTTGGTATTATTAGAAATGAAACAAAAGCTGCCAATAACAAAAATATTAAATGATGCGATGGCATCACGTGATTGCACGTCACAACTAAAACAAGGAATCTTTCTGATGTTTATGTATGCCAACGGATATGCAGAGAATGTTTTTGGTGTGCAATACATTAAAGGAAATATACACACACTGCTGGATGAATGCAGATTAATTATTTTGAGCAAATGCAATTTTAAAAAAAACGCCTGAGTGAAGTGATATAATACATAAATGCACACACACAGACCTGCCAACTTTCAAGAATCGATATCCATAAAAAAAAAATTCAAAGAACATTTAATTGATATATGTCGACTTACTGATGTGTCAAATGTATTGATTAAATGTATTGAACTTATTGATTAATTTATTATATAAACGATTTGCCGATTTTAATCGATTTCATATGCTATAGGAAAGATGTCTCGCATTATTTCATGCTTACACCTATTAAAATGCAATTGATAAGTAATTATCTCTTCAGAACCTTCAGAACATTGTTATATTAGGCTATACATACACGGGGGGGGGCTTCATTTGCAACTGCGAGATTATTACGATATTGGCGTAAGTTTTTACTTTAACTTAACTTGAAGTTTTGTGCTAACATGTTTGAATCAGGGCCGGATTAAGGCCTCAGTGGGCCCCTAGGCAGACATTTGGAGTGGGCCCAAAGGCTAAGACATCTGAGTGGGGCCCCAAAGAACTCATGACAGAAAATTTTTATTAAGTTAATTAAAAAACAAAACTGTAACTACTAAATTATCTGCAGATTTTACATAAGTCACTGTATTTTTCATTGTTTTCACAAGACCATGAGTCAAAACCTCAAGATTCCTAGATTTTGTCTTGGATTTTCTAATGATTTAGCATTGTATAACTTTCTTAGTGCATCTTTTTTGTTATGCAATGTGAAGCCACAGGGGACAGCGCAAATTGGGATGTGTGGGTGGATGGTAGTGAAAAAGCTGAAACTGCTTCGCTGACCCTGCTATACACAGCAACATGAAATCTTTACCCTTGGTGAGTCACTGCCTTGAAATCTGTGTGCCTTCCAGCCTCTGTTTCTGACCAAATGGAAATCATACGAGCCAGAAGTAAAACTATTTTATAAACCTCTCTCTCTTTATTAATTGCCCAGGCATGCCTCCTGGGCCCTTGGTCATGGTGGGCCCCAAGGCTGTAGCCCCCTAACCCCTATGGACCCTCCCTCCCCCAATCTGGCCCTGGTTTGAATACTTTTTAAAAACGTGATTTTAAGTTCGTGCGGCCGATATCTTTTATCTCTCTCTTTGTATTCTTTTAGCAGTTATTCCCAATCTTAAAGCATTTCTACGGAGTCTTTCCCACTAACTTGCCAGCATAGTTTTTGGGATGCAAAAGTAGGAGAAAATGTGACAGGTAAATCAAAATATACAGACATGGTGGTCCTTGGGGACATTTGTTGTACTCTCGAAGTTGCACTCCCTAACTGTAAAAAAATGCTGTAAAATATGTCATCCATAAAATAACTATAAAACAAGTAAAATTTCCATAAATTTAATGGCTAAATTATTACAACCTGGCAGATATGCACACATAAAGGCAACTATACATTTACACGCATGAATGCAAAATCAAAAATTTAATAAATTTGCAATTCAGATGAAAACACCACTGTCACAAAGATTCAGAGCAGAAAAACATTTAGCATTTATTGGCTTATCTTACGCAATTACACATCATAATTATCATGATATTACCATCTCAGACTTGGGCATTTACTATGTGGGATTTGTTTTCTTTTTTTTCTTTTAATAATTTCATTTGGGTGGTTACTTTTGGAAAGACTTTCTTTTTTATCCAATGTGGTATTGTTTTTTCAATTCTTCAGTTGAAAATTCTTATGATTTATTACTACCCTGCTATTGATCTAGTTAAAGTAATTACCCAATTTCCATTTCTACACATATCCCTTCATCTCCTTCAAACTGAGAGCAGGTGAACTCTTTGCTGAAGGGGTCGTATGACAATCGGACTGATAGAAATTTTTAAAGCAAATTTTTTATTACCCATCCGAACAATTGGTCAGAAGCTAGCGCTCAAGCCACTGCACCACCGGGGCAGCTTTGTTTTTGCAGATAGGAGAGGAAAAGTACGAAACTGATGACTGTAATGCCGCCTTGCATCAACGCAGAAAGATTTCACAGGCGGTTCAAAATCACAGTGGTTGATGGAATTTTGACCATCATAATGGCTAATTCTCAGTGAAAATCAGAAGAATTTGACATTCATCCAAAGAGGGGGAAGGAAGGACAGAAAATCCAGAGTCTCCCTCCAAAATCTGGAGAGTTGGCACGTCTGTGTGAATCTATCGAAATTTCAACCAATTATCAAGCTTGCAACAAGAAACCATTTCTCAAAATTAGCAAAATATGGGATAATTTTCTCACATCATTTTTGCAAAATATTAACGACCAATTAAAGTCTTCCAAAAATTCAACAGATTCCAACCAGGAGATGGCAGCACAAGCCAACAACCTTATTATAAAAGATTCAAAAGCTGATCAAGAACGGAGTGACATACACGTTTTGATGGCTGACAAGAGCCCTAGTGGCTGCACCCATGGTCCCATTATAGTTTCCTTTACTGGCATTTTAATAAGTATCATTTTTGATTCAACAATGGTCTAAAGTATAATGAAATGCCATTAGCATTTTTTGCTTTGACTTATTATATAAATAGAGATTCATTTTTCAACTTGTGACAACTTAGAAAAAAAAAAAAAACCTTACTGGCCCGGAAGGCCAGTAAAATCAGTAGTCCAGTGGTCTGGAGGAAGTAAAGATCCAGACTCACGGTCGCCAAGTCGTCGCCACTGGCGATAAAATTCATCCTCGTGGCGACTAAAAAAGTTTGCTTAAATCGCCAATTCTGGTAACCTGTATGGGAAAAACATTTATTTTATTTAACTTGTATTGTACGGAATTTTTTAACTTGTACGGAACCCGCACGTTTTTGAAAAAATGTTCTCCAAATGTACGGAAATCACACGAAATGGCACAAAATTTGAGTTGTGCGGAAGTCTGCCATCACCTTTTCATTCTGCTATTCTGCTTGAACAGAAGAAAAGAAAAAAAAAGTTTATAAAAAAGGCGAGGGCGTCGGTTTTGGATCACAAAGAATGCGCCAAGGCTGATGGGTCATCGTAGGGGAACGAGGTTCGCAAGGTTGCGGTGGGGATGAAGGTAAAAACTTGTTTACCCTTATTCCCTAATCACGTTTAGCCTAATCGCGTTTCCCCGAAATTGCTTTTACCAGAATTTCCATTTCCCCTAAATCTAGTTTCCCCTAATTCACATTTAGCCCAATCGCATTTCCCCGAATTTGCTTTTACCCGAATTCCCATAATCTTGTTCCCCCTAATTCATGTTTGCCCTAAACATGCTAACCCGAATCGCATTTCCCCGAATTCGCTTTTACCCAAATTCCCATTTCCCCTAAACACGTTTGTCTGTATCAAAGTTTCCCCTAAAAACGTTTCCTGTATTAAGTTTGCTCTAATTCTTCTTTGCCTTGATTCACGTTTTCCTAAATGTATGTTTTCCCTAATTCAGGTTTGTCCTAATTCTCGTTAAGCGAAATAAAACGTTTCTTTTATCGTCAAAATTCAGGAAAAAAAATCGTTATGTAACATATATAATTTTTTTATCGTCAAATTCAGGAAAATATATGTATATTTAATCATCATCATCAACCATTATCAATGCACTGCTGGATGAAGATCTCACCAAGTTTCTTTCACAGGGGTGTACCTTGACCCAGTCTCTTCCAATGTCACTCCCACATGCTTTTGAATTTCATCCACCCATCTCTCTTGTGGTGTTCTAGGTCTTTCTCTGTCCCTTGGAATCCAGTCTAGAATTTCGGTTGTCAGTTCCTCTGGCAACATGTCCATCTGATTGTCTGTTCAGGGATTTCACTCTGATCATGATATCTTCCACTCTTGTCATTTTCTTTATCCATGAGTTCCTCTTATCACCTCTCCTGGTTACACCAAGCATGCATCCTCCATGCTTCTTTCAGTTATCTGCAGTCTTTGTATGTCTTTTTTAGTTAAGGTCCACATCTTTGCTCGGTACGTAATCACTGGAAGGATGCATTGATTAAACATTTTTCTTTTTGAGACATAATGGCATATTGATCTTGAAAATTGTATTGTTTTTTCCAAAAGCTCTCCATCCAAACAGGGGCGCTCCAAGGGTATTTGCCGCCCATTGTACGAAAATATTTTTCAATTTTTATTCATTTTTACATGAAATAAATACCTTTAGCAGCATCATTTTCTATTTCCCGTAAAATTTTCATAAAACACGAGTCTCATATAAAACTAAAAGAAAAAAAAATCTGTGAAGCACCAGTTCAGTTGACGCTTTGAATAATCCAAGTCAGCTTCCTCTCTGTCAATTTATACAAGTCTGCTTTACCGATAAGAAAAAGTTTTGTCAAGTACAATTATAGACATATTACAGCCTCTTTCTTGGAGGGGGCAATTGTTACATATATATATATACTAGATGTGCCCATGGCTTCGCCTGTGGTGAAGATATCACTGAAAAACAGGGCAATGATAAACATGTGCAATCCAATTTATCCATAAGAACTGTAGTTGAATTTCATAGCAACTGATGGAGGAAATTGGACGAAAGATGAAATGGTCGGCAGTTAGTTTTCCAAGTGAACGAAAACTATCATTAATTTTTACGTAAATTTAAGTACATAATTTTTATTTTATTATTTGAAAATAATTCATAATGTGCATATATAACATTCTTTGTCCCATTTCCAGTAGTCATCAAAATAAATTGATTGTCTGAACTGCCGGTTCTCGATAAGCCGAAGTACAACTGTCCATGCAAGAAACATTCTGCAGGCATATGCTAACGCAGGAAAACTGGTGGGGAGGAGGGGAATGCCGAAAATATAAAATATAAAGAAATTCTGTTTTAAATTTTGGGCAAATGAGATTAGGGCAAATGAAATTAGGGGAAATGGGAATTTGGGTAAAAGCGATGTCAGAGAAACGCAATTAGGGTAACGTGATTAGGGCAAACGTGAATTAGGGGAAACAAAATTAGGGGAAATGGGAATTTGGGTAAAAGAGATTTCGGGGAAACGCAATTGGGGTAAACGTGTTTAGGGCAAACGAGAATTGGGAGAATCTAGATTTAGGGGAAACGAGATTGGGGCAAACGAAATTAGGGCAAATCAGAATTCGGGTAAAAGCGATTTCGGGGAAATGCGATTGGGGTAAATGTGATTAGGGTAAATGTGATTAGGGTAAAAGGGAATTAGGGGAGACGCATTAGGGGAAGTAAGGGTACGCGGGGATGAGAGCCGGTGGTGGACAGCTCAACTGTCTGCATCTGAAAAGTCCTACTGGAAGAAATTTTTGTTTTGAAAAAATTCTCCGATTTTTATATAACTGAATGCAAATTTTCCAGTAACCAAGACACGTCAAAATAAACTCTCATGTGAAATTTCGTCAAAATCCGATGAAAACTTTAGAAGTTAGGCATTTTCTTTTTATTATTTTTAATGAATGTTCGTTGAAAGCCTGCAAATATATGTCCATAAGAAAATTCTAAAATCCGGAAGCGGCATAGTCCGGATCTCCGGATGTTCAAGGTTGTACTGTAATAATATTTCCATACTTACGAACTACTATGGAATTTCCGTAGTTTCTACGGATTTAGTTCGCTGACTACGGACCTTGCTGTCAAAACAACAGATTCTACGAATTTTCATTTTTTTTTATTTATTGTTTTATGATATGCATGAGATTTTTAAGCGAACTCGCAGAATTCCGTATTTTTTGTCATCATTTAGATCGTTCTTAGAATCAGTGTAAAACTGAAGAAAATTTGCGGGTGGGTGGGGGAGTTCTGTCTAGAGATGGTATTTCGTGTCTCAAAACTTTCAAAAACGGTAGTTGAATGGAGTAAAAAAAGTTACAGTAATCGAAATTTTTTTCTCCCGATGTTGCCTTAGTGTAAAGTTTTATTGTTAAATATGATTTTATTGCATAAAAGTATTTCAGCTTGAAACTGAAGACAACAATGTACGAAAATGGAGGTTAGACGCCGCAAAAATTTCCCCGTAATCTCAGGCATCAGATTCTTCCGCGAAATCGAGGAATTCCGCCTTTTTCGTTATTATTTTGGTAATTCGCGAGATCAATGAACCGTGAACAAAATGGGGGGAGGATGACAGGGGATGTTCATCGGAGGACGGAATTCCATCTTTATGAAAACAGAAGGTTGACGGAGATCAGATTTTTTTCGCAATCATAATTCCTTTTTTCTCGCGATGTTGCCTCTGCCCAGTATTATTGTTAAGTAATATTTAACTCCATAAATATTTATATTTCAGCTTGAAAATAGTGGGAAAATTTTCAAAACCGGAACTCGGATGGTGCAAAGATTTTTTCGTAAGCGCACTCCCCTTCCCGTGTGATGTTCCCACTCTCCTGCATTGTTTTATTACTTCAGTTTCAACATTTAAGAATACTATAACTGAAATATGCAAAATAAAACATACTGATATTATACTAAGCAATTTTATAAAAATAATTTAGTGTAAAATATACAATTTGATTTTTTTTTCAAAGTTTGGCCCCTGAGTTTGTTTTTTTTTTTTTTTTTTTATGGCCACTAACAATTTTGGTCTTGGTGGATGTCTACTAGCAAAATTTGTAAGTCTGGATCTTTAGGAGAAAGTTAATGGCCAGCGGACCACTGGGTAATTCGAACGCTGTTTTTTATATGCAGTTTTTTTTTCAGCACAGAAAATGATGTGCTAACATAATACAACACCCATTTTCATTCACACAGACATTTTTGTATTATTCTATGGCACTCAAAGTTTAAATTCAAAAGCAAGTGAAGATCTTCATATCAATGTAAAATTCACAACTAACCTCTGAGTCTGAGTCACGTAGAAAACCACCTTCCTCCTCCTGTGGCATAGGGTTTGAATAAGTTTTAGATATAACTTCACCCTTAAAAGTTCGTACAAATTCTGCATCACGTGACTTCGGGCACCTTTTCACCTTAGTTCCACCATAATCAAAAGCAACACTCCCGTACAGCCTTTTGCCCCTGGATTTTGGGAATTCCAGGGCAAGTCTTGTGATGACAGACGGAGGTAAACGACATTCCCGAATCTGCTCTAAAAAGTATGATGTTGGAGTTCCAACATTCCCCTGAGGCATGAATAGTGGAGGGTGCATTTCAATCATACTGGCAAGGTCAGACTTAGTGAACTGTCCTTTCTCGGCAGGTGAGGAAAATGGCTTCTGCCCAGGTCTCAAAATCCTACGTCCTACAATAAATAAATACAAGTTTAAAAAGATATGAGTTCACACAACAAAATGATATATAACATACAGTGTTAGAATTAGAAATAAATATTTTACTGGCTCAGCGGACCACTAGAATTTGCAAACACCACTGGTCTACCAAAATTCCCACTGGTTCGTAAAAAACAAACAAAAAAACACTGAGTAACTTAATGGGCTATAAGCAGCCTTCCATCCCTAATTTAGAGCCACCGACTCCAGAGAAGGAAGAGAGCCAGTGCCATAAGACAAACACATCTATGCCTCACCGGGATTCGACCAGGACTCATCTTGGACAAATGATGAGAAGCCATTGCTTAGACAACTGCGCCACTGGGGCGGTGCTTAGACATTTACAATATATGTAGAAAATAATGTATTTCAATGGAATTACCTCTAATAATTTTTTTTAACATCTGATTTGAAGGTGCAACACACAGGACAAAGAATATTTCCAGAATAAGATTCCGATGGATTGGTGATACAGCAGAGTAAGACTGCATTCCCAATTGGTTTTTAAGTAAGAAGGGAACGAGGAGACTCCAAGGGTACAAAAATTCACCCACGTTAGCAGATTTTTTTCATATGTTTTATTGTTTAGGGTTTTGATTCCTGTTCCTTATTTTAGTCTTATTGCTCAGTCCACCTACTTTCCCATGAATTTAGTTTTAGTCCCCCATTGAACACTATTTCATGTGAATTGCTCTTCTGCAAAAATTACCTTCACATAACCAATTGACCTTCTACGCAAGTGCTTTCTTGGGGCAGAAACAATGTGTCTGGTGTCAGTATCTGCTGCATGCACTAGGGTGGGTGAATGCAAGGAAGATCAGGACATTTATTTTGCTTACTTCTGCTCATTAAGAATAATGTTGACGGAAGTAACAAAAAATGGCTGTTGTCATTGCACAAGACAAGGACTGGGAAACTTTTTTCAGTATTTGTTGTTTCTTTCACTCTTTACAAATCATGAGGGATAAAAAAATAAAAAATAAACTTATCCAATAGCACTTCATGAACGAATCACTAGTTTGCAGCATAAAAAGAAAACCGTACAGCAAGGTAAAATAAATAGAAATTCACTTTTCAAATTGTGACAAATTAGACGAAAAACTTACTGGGTAATTTGAACACTAAAATATATACTATATTGTGCAAATTAATTGGGACAAAGTAAATATCACTCTTTTTTCCAAAACTATGCCTTGATATACACTGACAAATACCTGTATTAGTATGAAGTATGTCCTAATTTAGCAGAAATTACCTCTTGAATTCGTTTTGGCATTGACTCCACTAATTGAGTGCACATATTTTTGACTTCATAATCGTGGAACCACACTTTTATAGCATTCGTTATCATGCGTTCTTTGGTTGTACAGTCCATTTTACCTAAACGTCTCTTCAAAATATTCCACAAGTTTTCTATGGGATTTAAGTCTGGTGAATTTCCAGACCAATCAAGCAAATGAATTTGGTTTTTTAGCATGAAATTCTTGACCAATTTCGAATTGTGACATGGGGCCAAGTCATGTTGAATTGTCCCGTCAAAAGTTTGCAAGAATGGAACAATGCTACGTTGTAATATTTCTATGTACTTGGCTGAATTCTTTTTTTTTTTTTTTTTTTTTGATTGGAGGTTAAACGACCACCGTGAGCAACTCAATGGGCTATAAGCAGTCGCCCGTCCCTAATTTAGGGTCACTGGTTCCAGGGAAGGGAGAGAGCCAGTGCCGTAAGACAAACACAACATCCATGCCTGACCGGGATTCGAACCTGGACCCCTTACGGACGAATGATCAGAGGCCAGCACCTTAGACCACTGCGCCACTGGGGCGGCTTGGCTGAATTCATCATACCCTGAACAGGAACTAAGCTTTTAGTGCCATTTCATGTGAAAAAACCCCAAAACATCCGTTTCAGAGGGTGTTTTACAGTTTTTTGGCATGCTCAGGTCTTACGGGTTCAGAGTTGCTTCGTCTAACAACATTTGCTTGGTAACCCTCCACAAATAAATGAGTTTCATCACTGAAAATGACCTATTTCCAGTTGTCAGCAGTCCATGATTTATATTTCTCGGCCCATGCTAAACGTTTTATCTTCATTTTCGCATTCAAATATTGTTTTTTCGTTGGTCTTCTTGCCTTACAGCCAACTTCCAGAAGCCTACGGCGTACAGTTGAATCACTAGCATCACAACCACTAGCCAATAAATCTCTTTGAAGGTCGGTGCTTGTTTTCTTTCTTTTTTTTTTTTTTATTCATTTTACTATTTCTGATTAGATATTTATCGGTTCGTGGAGTTGTTTTTCGTTTTATTCCACATTTACCTCTCCTTTTTGGAGACGATGATCCAGATGCATTGTATCGCGTAAGCAGTCTTGACACACTTGATTTGCCTACACCAACAGCAGAAGCGATATCTCTCACTGTCATAGAAGTGTGATCCTTCAGAGCAATTATTTTTGCATGCTTCCTTGGGGAAATATCCATTTTTCAATACACGAAAGCTTACAACTGAAGTGCCTATTTTCTGCTTAAAGCTGGCCAAACCACATTCTTATTATCAAGTTCTAACAGTCACACCACCTCACAGCTGATAAAACCGGTTTACGTGGGTTTCCGACATCAAATGGCTATCACATTACAATTCTGAGAATAAAATAGCTTGTCCCAATTAATTTGCACGGTATAGTATATTACCGTAATTTTTGGACTAAGCAACACACAGGCACAACTGTAAAATGCAATTGCATAAGCAATTACCACTTCTTTTTTTTTTATGGCCGAGAGGGAAGTACATGACGTTGTACTATTGTATTTCCGGATGTGTTGAACAAAATTAGGACTGTTCAGAAACAAGTTCTTCAGCCCCGTATTTATCTGTAGTTCTGGAAGGGAAATAAGGCCACTATGACAACAGGAATTAGCTTTTCGGAAAGATAGGTTACAGAATGTATTACTGTGATCATTATGTGTACTTTCGAAATTCCTTCGTTCACGTACATTAAGAAAATATATTCCCTTGTTTGGGTGGTCTCCCTCAAATGCTACTCATAACAGAACCCTGTTTCTGTTGAATAGCAGTGGCAGCCAATATGATTTGTCCTTGAAAATAGCCAATCAGCTCTTTGCTCGCTGGCGCCATCTCCCAAGGTCATACGACTGCCCATCAGTCCTGTGTTGTGACAAGTACAAAAAACTGCTGATTAAGTTTAGAAGAAAATTTTTATTTTTCCCTGATTCTTGTGATCGAGATCTCTAAAAATGAGCCATTTCCCAAGTATGTACGATGTACCTATGTCTCACGATTTTGTGCAACGCTACGGAATTATATATAAGATTTTACGGTTTTTCTTTGGAAAAGAGGGGATGGATGCCTTCGGAAACCGAATCAAATTTTAAAATTTGAGGCAGCAGGATGATACCTAAATCATAAATCTAAAAAGAAAAGTTTTTTTTTTTTTTTTTTTTTTTTTTTTTTTTTTTTTGAAATTCACATGGCTGTAAGACTCAAGTGTACAACTACTGGAATACAATTTACATTATTTTCTCTCAACTTGGCAGTGAGGCCTGGTCCACAATTCTAATGTTACTTATTAATAGCCAGTTTAGTTTTGTATCAATGTGGTAATCCATCTACACTGACAGGAAAAAAAAATCCCAACACCAAGAAGGGGTTGTGTTAGATAAACGACAGTCGGTAGGCGGTGAGAGTACATCTGTAAGATGACGTCTATGCAAATTTCGCGCTCGGCGCATACGTGTGGCGCTAGTAGCGCCCCTCGGAACATGCAAAGCAGGTTTGCTGTAAATACGCGCTGTAACGTTCGTGAGCGTTAGTTATCGTTGAGATTCGACGTAGGGTGTTGATGTTAGTCAAGAATGCCTTTAACAAGACGAAGAAGCCATTATCAACAGCTCACGGAGTTTGAACGAGGTCGTGTAATAGGGCTACGAGAAGGTGAATTTTCTTTCCGCAATATTGCAGAACGACTTGGCAGGAATGTAGCCACTGTGCATGATTGTTGGCAGCGGTGGTCAAGGGTAGGTGCTGCCTCAAGAAGACCGGGTTCCGGCCGGCCACGTGGCACTACTGAGAGAGAAGACCGCCGTGTACGGCATATGGCCGTGGCGCATCGTACCACGTCTGCGGCAGCAATTCGAGCTGCAGTTGCCACCACAGTGACACAACGAACTGTTACAAATCGGTTACTTGAAGGACAGCTCCGAGCCAGACGCCCTGTAGCGTACATTTCACTTACTCCAAACCACTGCCGTTTACGACGTCAGTGGTGTCAAGCTAGTGCTCATTGGAGGACGGAGTGGAGATCTGTTGTGTTTTCTGATGAAAGCCGGTTCTGCCTGGGTGCCAGTGATGGCCGTGTGTTGGTTAGGGAGGCCAGGTGAGCGCCTGCAACCAACCTGTCTGCGGCCGAGACACACTGGACCTACACCTGGAGTTATGGTCTGGGGAGCAATTTCGTATGACAGCAGGGGCACTCTCGTGGCTATCCCACGCACCCCGACGGCACAGTTGTACGTCGGCCTGGTGATTCAACCTGTTGTGCTGCCATTCATGAACAGCATTCCAGGGGTGTTTTCCAACAGGATAACGCTCGCCCGCATACCGCTGTTGTAACCCAACATGCTCTACAGAATGTCGACATGTTGCCGTGGCCTGCTAGATCACCAGATCTTTCTCCAATCAAGCATGTATGGGACATCATTGGACGACAACTCCAGCGTCACCCCCAACCAGCATTAACCGTCCCTGTATTGACCGACCAAGTGCAACAGGCATGGAACTCCATCCCACAAACTGACATCCAGCACCTGTACAACACAATGCATGAACGTTTGCGTGCTTGCATTCAATATTCTGGCGGTTACACCGGTTATTAATGTACCAGAATTTCCCATTTAAAATGGCTCTTCTCGCGCTTACAATACGCTGTGATCTTGAAACCTTAATCGATTAAATATGTTACCTATACAAATGTATTGCCGCCATTTCATTCCTCTACAACTATTTTTTCGTGGTGTTGGGACTTTTTTTTCCGTCAGTGTATATAATATGCAAGCTATAAATGTACCTTCACAGAAATCCTGTCCAATGGGAGGTAATTAGTTGCTCTAATTAGTCTCTCCTCTCTCTCTCTACTTACAAAATGCGTTACTTGATTATAATTAAATCTTTGGCCATAACTTTCCACGATCACCCACCTCCAATCCCTTACAAAAAAGCCTTTCGGTATTAAGCACTTTACATAATCTGATATTACGGCTTATTACAAGGGGGTACATGAGGACCAAAATTTCTGTCAGACAACTTCAGGTATGCTGTGCCTGTATTTTCTTTTGAATCAGAAAATAAACAAATTCATAATTTTGTAGTCTGTCTCAGCCAATAGTACATATACGGACGGGACACACACACCTATGCTCAATATAATATGTATGACAGCACATTCATACACCCATCATTCTTTTAGCTTATTTTGCTATTACCTTACTGGTACATAGAAGTGGAAGAACTGGTCCTAAACTGTGATTCCAATTGCAGACACAGTTTGCACTGTAATCACCAAATAGGAGTTAAGCTCATCTCTACATCCCCATGCCCAGAGTAGCAGAATGTAGCCATACGTGCATAGTTTCCAAATCATTAGCAGGTTCTGCAGATAGTTTTTGCTTGTAGATTTAAAAAAAAATTAAAATGTTATTTACAGCAATTAAAATACTTACTCAAGGCTTTATTCAGAATGCAGATTAATATCCTTAATTCTATTTTATCTTGAAGAACTTTCAATTATTTTTCACATCTTTCTTCTGAGTTCTTTTGTTTTTACAGAAATCTAGTATTTTTGAATAAACTTAGTGAAAATGCTAGTTATAATTTTTGAAGGTTCATTGATGGAACTGTTTTTCTGGATATAAAAAATTTAATTAGTCTCTTGTTTTTATGAAGTTTATAGCCCAATATGTTGCTATAAAGGTCCATTTCACACACACTGCTTCACATTCAATTGTAATGTACTTATTTTGTCCTAACTGGAATTTGTAATGTTCTAATGATTATTTATTGTTTTATTAATTTTTCTTTAAATTATCTTATTTTATTGTTATCATGGTTCTGGCTTCCAGGGTTTGCAGCAAGTTTCCTTTTTTTTTTTTGATTGGAGGTTTAACGACCACGGTGAGAAACTCAATGGGCTATAAGCAGTCACCCGTCCCTAATTTAGGGCCGCGACCTAGTGGGCAACGTTCATGACTGCCACGGAAAGGACCTCAGGTTCGATCCCAGCCGGTACGAACGCTCGATCCACTAAATATCCGCTGTACGTCGGATGGGCACGTTAAGCCGTCGGACCCTGGGTACTGGCCTCCCGGTAATAAATAAGGGCGTCTTCCTCCCCTTTCTACTTCGCTTACGTGTCACTTTCCTATCGGGCACTCTAGCCCAAATCTCCTAGCTTCCTATTTCTAAGGGTTGTTTAAGACCTGTGGTCAGACACTCCCTTCCTAAAATCCTCTACATAGGATCGGATCGGTCCCTAATTTAGGGTCACTGGTTCCAGAGAAGGGAGAGAGCCAGCGCCGTAAGTCAAACACATCCATGCTTCACTGGATTCGAACCCCGACCCATCTCGGACGAATGATCAGAAGCCATCGCTTAGACCACTTACGTAGACATTTTATTTTTATACAACTCTCTGCCCATGACTGGAACCCGACGCTATTAGGACAATTAGCCACGCTCGGTGGTCACTAGAGCGCCAAACGTTTCCTCAGATCTATACTAAAAAAAATGACATTTCAATCGCCATGTGCAATTCAGGATAACCATTTTTTAAGTGGTTACAATGAAAAAATTCCCACAAAAAATGCATTACATACCTCTAATAGACGTTGAAGGTGTAGTATCGTCGAGAACGTTTATTTTCCTTATGAAGCATTTAGTAGTTAATGTTTGGCCTTCTCTGTCTACCCAATGTTTTTTATCATACATTTCGAAAAATTCATTTACTCGCTTCTCGTATACTTTCACTACACAGCACGTTGTAACACATCTTTGTTTTAAAGCTTGTGAAACAGAATCACCTGAACTTCCCTCACTTGCAGTGGATTGCTGAATTTCTGGTCTGTGACGAAAATGAAAAAGAGAAAATCCTGAAGTTTCAATAAACTGCGAAAAAAAATTCCTTAAATCAGCAGCGCGATACTTTTTAGGAATATTGTTCACGATAACATACACTAAACCGTTGACAGCCATGTTTCCTAAATGTAAACAAATCTCACTGAACACGTTTCCCCCGTGACCACGAAAACGCCATGTTCTAAAAGTTGTGTAACGAGAGGGCGCCTACGTCGCTAGGAAATGACGAAGCCTTCAGACTTCCGGAGGAGTTCACTAAGAGTCGGAGGTAACGTAAAATTTAAATTTGGTAAGCATGCATTCGTTTTGTTTACACTGAGAAAATAAATGCTTAAAAATTGTTAAATTATTTTTATAGCGCTGTGTTTTAGATTTTTGAAAGTTTGTGTCACTAAATCTTTGGAAGTAACAGATCTCAGAACCCGCCCACCCAAAAAAGTAAACAGATCAGTCCAGCCAGTTTGACCGCCCGTTTGAATGTACCTTTTTTGAACATAATCTGCCGGAAGTGTCTGTTCGTGTGGTTCGTCCGTTTGTTGCTGGATACGCGCGCTGTTGCCGGCATGTGTAATACGACGGCTTGACAAGACTTCGTCTGCATCTGTTTATTCTCGTGTATTTTTTGGTCTATTTTTTACCGCTGCTCCTGCTTTACAACCAAAGTACGGGTAAGTGCCGTTTGTTCATTTTATTATTCTGGTTTTCCAATCTCCATGTTTCCCCCTGCACAGAGAGTAAAGTTTAACTTTGGAGGAAGGCTTATCAGTTGCACTTTGTTAAGAGGTCCCTTTAATGTTTGTTTTCAAAACGTATTTTTAGGTGCTTGAACGATCCCGTTGTTCGCTGTGATGTTGAAACCAATGGATACAGTAACGGATATAGTATATACACTGGCAAACTGTTGTGGCCTCGTCCCATAGAGGCACCAGGGCACTGGTTTTTTTTTTATAGCATTTATTTTTCACTCTATATACAAAACACCTTTTAAGAGTATTTGTTACACTAAGATTAAATGCTTTGTTTACAGTATTCTCCCTTTTCAAATTTCGAAAATCTAATTTCCTCTTGTGAAGCAAAGTTGAACATTTTCGGGGGGGGGGGGGGGAGCTTATTTAATTGTATTTATGTTAAAAATGGCTTTTAATTTTAGTTTTAAAACATGTTTCTGAATAACACCATTAGCTACGTGAACGGTACTGGTGGTATGTAGTACCTAATACAGGTGCAATACCGATAAAGACTGGCAATATATATACATGCCCTTGACCTTTTCTTCGGGAGGATGGGATGCTTAATTTTTTTGGTTTATTATATAAAACAGTAATTTTTTTAATCGTGATTTATTTCCATGTTTCCTTTTTTAGCTATTCCTGCAGGAAGGGTAGCTGACCTGAAATAATCTACCAGACCTAGTTTTCTGTGTTTGTGAATTTCGTAAACTTCAAGGAAATACATATTGAATTTTTAAATTGAGCATTTTATTTTCATGCATGTATCTATTTAAATTTCATTTCATGCGTGCTTCAGTAGCTGCGAATTTTTTTTTAAAGTGCTTTCAGGCAGGTACGTATCCACAGTGTCGCACCCGCGGGTGTGGCAGATGGGCCCCCCCCCCTCCTCCTCCTCCTCCTTGGGCTGACTAAGCGGAAAATTATTACGTCGAAGTTTGAAACAAAAAGTCACGATACGCGATCTACTTATACTTCTTAATCATGTTAGAATTATAACATACAATAATTATAATAAGGAAGTACTGTTAAATAAATTTAGAAAATTCTGACCAGGAAAAGAATTTCCTCTTCTAAACATTTAACTTTTTTGTACTGTAACATTACTAGTAACTGGATGAGAATATTTATACAAAAGTCAACCGCTTTTTTAATTGTTATGGCACCTAACTATTTTTTCTAGTAAATTTAGAAAGGGTCACCCCACCTTGGAAAAATTCTGTGCGCGAGCTTTAGCCGGTAGTGAAAATAATTAAGAATTCTTGCATTCAGCGTTTTTGTGAATAAAGTTGCTATCAAACTTGCCCCCCCCCCCCCCCCCCCCGACTTTGCTAGACTTAAAAATCAGGGTGGGCGACGGATAGGCGAGTATTATTTTTGCTGGGACAAGTTTGATAACTTTATTCACAAAAACGCCTAAAGCAAGAATTTTTAATTATTTTCACTATTGGCTGCAAAGGAAAGCTTTGCAATCCCCACACCTTCCTCTGAAAACACACATATACTGATCTGACTAGTTTCGCCATTAATGTAAGACACAAGTGTTAGTAGAATGTCTCCTTCAACCATTTTTCTTTCTGGGTTATGCATTGTCTTAAAATGCTTTTCAAAAATTTTCATTTTTGTTTACGATAATAGCACTGTACTTAAACAATATCTTTAAAGGAAAATGTCCCTTCTGTTTATCTAAATCAAACTTTTTTTTTTTTTTTGATTGGAGGTTTAACGACCACCGTGAGCAACTCAATGGGCTATAAGCAGTCGCCCGTCCCTAATTTAGGGTCACTGGTTCCAGGGAAGGGAGAGAACCAGTGCCGTAAGACAAACACAACATCCATGCCTCACGGGATTCGAACCCGGACCCCTTTCGGACGAATGATCAGAGGCCATCGCTTAGACCACTGCGCCACCGGGGCGGCAAATCAAACTTTAACGTCGTGACATGCAGACTCAGCACCTAACTCGTCCTTAACTACCTTGCCTGGTACTCCTCTCCGCCCAAGCAGTCGTCAGCCACGTCCTGCTGCCTCACTGCCCCGAGAAAGGTCCTGGATGAACTATATAGGCAGCCTTCCGTCCCTAATTTAGGGCCACAGGTTCCAGGGGAAAGAGAGGGCCTGTTCCTCATGCCACACCGGGATTCGAACTCATACCCATTTCGGACAAATACTCAAAAAAACAGCTTAGACCACTGCGCCATCAGGGCGGCATGACATAGTAGATTCCACTTTGCGTGTTCGGATATTCTACGTAGTAGCACTAATAAACAGCAAAGCAATTAGTAATCTCCCTCATTGGATCCCTATCCACCGTGTCCATTCGCTCCTTGCCGTGCTAACACAGAAAAGGCTTAAAGTACGGATTTGGAAGAGTGGAGAATAATTTCATTTTCATGGCCCTAGGCCTAGGGATGCTATTTTGATAACCAATCTACGGAGACGTAAACAAAGCACTTCCTATGGGAAATACGAAATACAACGAAAAACACGACCCTTATTATTACTCGGCAAAATCCAGATTATATTTCAAAGTTAAAAAAAACTGAAAAATGGCACATCGTGAGTTGGGTGGGCAAGTCGAAAACAGCCCACCCTCGCATGCCCTTGGAGACATCCCCCCCCCCCTGGGAAGTTTCTGGGTGCGCTACTGCGTATCCAGGATTTCTCTTTGGGGGAGGAGCTCCAGAAAAATTGTGTATAATATATATACACGTGCGTGTGCGCGCGCGCACGCAAGCGAGGTATTGTTTTTTTTTCTATTCCGTGAACAAATGGAAAGTACAAGAGCTATTTCTTCACTATACTTTTCAGAGTTGTTTAAAATTTTACAAAACGACTTCTTGCTCTTAAAAAAATAATAATAATAACCAACCATTACGTATAAATTTTGTGCACGCATATCTACTTACAGATAATTCAGTTAATCTTATAAAGTATAACTTTGTACAATAGTATTTTAAACTACTTTTCATGTTTAAACTACATCCATTAAACTACTTTTGATCTTTCATCCCGGTTCATTATGCTTCACTTTCTTTGTACCCGAACCTAGCCCGATCAACGCAAACTTCTACATCAAACCAGAAATATTTACATCAATTTAATAATTTTCAAAAGCTCAGGTTTAAACGCAATGGTTTTGCAATTATTCAAGGTAGTTTAAAAAAAAAAACCTATGAATCTATGATACATATTTAAACTATTCTTGGGGTCTTTAACCCCAAGGTCTCGCCTCCTGGTACGTGCCTGCTTTCAGATCAAAGTTCCCAACGTTTGTTTTGTTACTTCCCGGCAAATACCCACCCACCCCCGTCCTCCCAGAGCTTCGATCTGTATGTTGTGTGCTGATTTTTTTTTTTTTTCCCCGCGCCATAACAATTAAAATGTTTATTCCATTTTTCTTGTTTCGCAAATCGTTTTATCAGAAAAAAAAATGCATACAATTCCTCTGTCCTTGAAAATTCTTAACCCCGTACCTGGGCTTATAGAACATTTTTCTATAAAATAGAAAACTCTGCCTCTAGTGTAATTAAATGCAGTTGGCACTCGTCAGATCAGATCATATGTAGAGGATTTTAGGAAGGGAGTGTCTTACCTACATATGTCTTAAATAACACGTAGAAATAGGAAGCTAGGAGATTTGGGCTAAAGTGCCCGATGGGAAAGTGGCACGGAAGCGAGGTTCCCCCAAAAACAGATCAGATCATATGTAGAGGATTTTAGGGAGTGTCTGACCCCAAGTCTAGAGTGCCCGATGGGAAATGAAAGTGACAAGGAAGCCAGGTAAATAGGGGGAAGAAGACGCCCTTATTAACGGGGGAGAGTACCCGGGGTCCGACGGCTTAACGTGCCCACCCGACTCACGGCAGATATTTATTGGTTCGAGTGTTCGTACCTGAATGGGATCAAACCCGAGGTCTTCGCCGTCGCAGTCACGAACGCTGACCACTAGGCCACTCGCGGCCCCAGTTGGCACTATCACCCAGACAGAGCACATTTAGGGAGACAGGGCGCCCGGGGGCTTTTGGGGCCCCAGTATTAGTGGCACATCTAGGATTTCACTATGGGTGGATGAATGAAAATACCGAGGAGATCCAACATTCCCGAAATATGACTAGGAAGCTATAAAAATATCCCCTCCGTATTGAAGTGAGTATGCCACGATTCGTGGACGAATCAGTGGTAGGAAGAAAATGTAAAAAAAATGCATGGTTGAAAAATGGATACCAGTTCAATTCTGCTTTAATCCCCGCCCCCGGTGGGTTTCAGCTTGTTGAAATTATATCGAAGTAGTGGACAAAACAACCAAACATAATGATTCAAATGAATTCTTAATGTATGGAAATTTTCCCCATTACAGATATGTACAAAAAAAAAAACTATCTGTAATGCTTTCGGAAGATTTGAGCAGGGCTTCAACGGGTGCGAAGCACACGAGCGCCAGATTTCGGGGGCGACAGGACACCAATCAAATTTTACGGTTGATAAATTAATATCAGTGACGTGGGAAAAGTTAGGAAAATGTTTTGCTGAGAGAAATCGTAATGCTACGTCGCACGCTTATTTTTAAAAAAAAATAGTTCATTATATAATTCAATATAAAACGTCGTGAAATCAGAAAATATTTTTTATTGTTCTGTTCAGTAACGGATACCGCGGGCAAAGGACTAAAAATTCTTTTTCTAAAATTTGTTTAAATCTTGAAGATTTCAGATATGCGTGGCCAGAGCTCTATGACAATGGGCCCAATATGAAGAAAAAACACAATGGATTTCAGAAAACGCAATTTTTCGACCTTAAAACCCTTATGCATTTCATGTACTTTGAGCAGCTCATACTTTTACTTTGGTCGTAAAAAACGGCGAAAAAATTTCTCTACTGATCGTGAACAATTTCAGCAGTGTTCAAAAAATGTATACTTTCTTTTTTTAATTACCTTACCGTTGGCAAATTTTAAAGAAAGAGCTTCCAGCGTTGACCGTAAAATTGTGCCCGGAAACAAGGTGGGGAAAAAGAGATCGATGCAATAAGGATAACATCATCGTCAACCATTATCAATTCTCTGCTGGATGAAGATCTCAAGTTTCTTCCACAACGATCTGTCTTGGACCAGTCTCCTCCATTTCATTCCCGCATGCTTTCGAATTTTATCCACCCATCTCCCACGTGGTCTTCTTCTGGGTACTTTCCTGTTCCTTGGAATCCATTCTAAAATTTCGGTTGTCAATCGGTGGCCCATTGTCATTTCAAGGATTTTACTCAGATCATGATGCCTTCCACCCTTGTCATTTCCGTTATCCACGAGTTCTTGTTCTTATCTTTCTTGGTTATATATATGTACACGCTATCTACCAACAAGTAATTGGACACCTGTGATAGCAAAGGAAAACGAAGTTTATTCACTTTCAATAGTTGGTGAAGCCTCCACGAGCGGCGATTACAGCTGCGACCCTCCGGGGCATACTCTCAATCAGGCGTTGTACGACGGCTAGCGGTATTTTCTTCCACTCGGCTTGGAGAAGACAGGTCAGTTCCTTCACCGATTTCGGATGGTGGGGGCACCCCTTAAGTCGACGCTCCAACTCGTCCCAGAGGTGCTCGATAGGGTTAAGGTCCGGGCTCTGCGCAGGCCAGTCCATTCGATTATCCCCATTGTCACCATACCAAGCTATGGTGGACCTCGCAACATGACAGGTGTGTGGCATCGTCATCCTGAAAGTAACATGGGTCCACCCCGTAAAACTGCCACAACGTAGGAAGCGCATGGTCATCCAAAATAGTGCAGTAGGTCTCGGCGTTTAATCTACCAGGAATTGCGACCAAAGGTCCCGTGCCATACCAGGAGAAACACCCCCATAGCATAAGTCCACCACCGCCGAACTTCACAGTTGGCACAATACATTCCGGCAGGAGGCGTTCTCCAGGTAGACGCCAAACCCAGACCCTGCCATCTGAACGGTAGAGGGTGAACCTTGATTCGTCGCTCCAGAGAACCAGTTTCCACTGTTCAACGGTCCACTGTCGACGTTCTTTGCATCACGTTAGCCGAGCATCGCTATTGGACTTGGTGATCAAAGGCTTTTGGGCGGCAGCACGTCCATGATAGCCAAGCAGATGGGCTTCCTTACGGATGGTATTCATCGAAAGAACACTCCTGGATGCCTGTTGAAACTCCTCGCGGATGTGGCCCATCGATTTGGTGCGGTTCTTCCGAATTTCTCTGGCCAGCACCCGTCTGTCTCTAACTCCCAGTTTTGTGGGTCTGCCGGGTCGGGGCACATTCCGACAGTCACCTCTCATCTTTCACTTGCCAATCATGTAGGCCACTTCAACTCGCTGGATATGTCACGTATGGATGGGCCATTTCTGTGATACCCGACGATTACACCTTTCTCGAAATCAGAGAGCTCCGAACTGCGTGGCATCTTGCACGCAAATAGCTGCATTGTTGTTTCCCACACGATATTTAACGGCGGCGGCCGTGACGTGTATCAGGACCGCAGGAGTGTCCAATTACTTGTTGGTAGATAGTGTATATATATGTACAGAGAGAGAGAGAGAGAGAGAGAGAGAAGCTGACTTGGATTATTCGCAGCGTCATGTGAACTAGAATTTTACAGATTTTTTTACCCCCTTCAGTTTTATATGAGGCAATTGTGTTTTTTGAAAACTCTTAATTTACGGGAAATAGAAAATAATGTTTCTTAAGATATTTATTTCATGTGAAAATGAATAAAAATTGAAAAATATCCTCTTATAATCTGGCGGCAAATGCCCTAGGCGCGTCCCTGAATTTCAGGATGCACTGAGGGGTGGGGGAAATCATAAATCATAAGATTCTCTCACAAATAGAATGTGAACTCGTTTATCTAGACGGCAGTCAAAGTAAAATTTTATGTAATGGCTACTCACTGGGGTTAAGATCGCAGTGCTCAAAGAAAACTGTAATGATGGACATTCGTATTAAACAACTCATGTTCATATGTAGAGGATTTTAGGAAGGGAGTGTCCGACCCCAGGTCTTAAACAACTCTTAGAAATAGGAAGCTAGGAGATTTGGGCTGGAGTGCCTGATACGAAAGTGACACGGAAGCGAAGTAGAAAGGGGGAGGAAGACGCCCTTATTTATTACCGGGGGCCAGTACCCGGGGACTGACGGCTTAACGTGCCCATCCGACGCGCGGCGGATATTTAGTGGATCGAGCGTTCGTACCTGCCTGGGATCGAACCTGAGGTCCTTTCCGTGGCAGTCACGAACGTTGCACACTAGGCCACCCGCGGCATTAAACAACTCGTCAGTGCCATCACCCCTTTATAGCTTACAGCCCGCGCACCGGATTGTGTCGTCATTAGGGAAGTCGGGGAGAGGAGGATGCTGGGAGCTGTACGGCCATAAAGTCACGCATTCTTCAGAGTTTCACTGCGTTTCAATAAGGACTTCTGTGTTAGTTTTTCTTTAAATAACTGCAGAATTTACACGTTTGTTTTATAATCTTTTAAAGTACAGAAGAAAAATAAATTACAGCGTAAAATCTAGCGTAGCAAAAATTTCGACGTAAAAGTGTAAGCAAGACGGATTTGTCAACTTAATGAAAGCATCGCTGTCATTTCATTGGAAGTAATATACCATTCATGTAATCGAAATTATAAACTGTCGTCATAGTTTCACTTGAAGTTATAGTGTCGTCATAGTTCACCGAATCATTCTTGTACTTGTGAACAAATCATTCTTGTAGTTGAAACTTGAAAGATTAATTTGAGAGCACAAAGTACCGCCGTCGTTTCAAAAGATGTCAATTGACGAATTTAAGGAATCAGATTTTTTGTATTCATTGCGAGCTTACGGCTAGGAAATATTGAGTAACAAAATAATTCCTTTAGTGAAAATATATTTTCATATCAGAAAGTAACTAGCAATGTATGTGCAGTCCATGTTCATTAATATATATTATATATATATATAGGGATGTAAGGTTAGGTGATGCGTAACATCACAGCCTCTCCTTGACAAATGTCAACCCCGCCTTCTCGTGGTGCATCCTGTTCCCACTAAAGGGGCTCTGACGACCGCCAATAGCGGTATAACTATACCATCGGGATTAGAGGAAATTCTATCCCATACTCACCAACCCGCTTGGCCAGCGTGGTGAGTTATGGCCAAACCCCTCCAAAATGACTCCACAACTTAAATCTTGGCCCTCAGTCTCCGGCAGCTGGAATGTACGTGGCCAAGGCAGCGGCCAGTGCGACATGAAGGCAGAGGGTGCTAAGAATCCCCGGAGGGCCGGACTAGGCTGCCATCTGATGCTGACCTTGGCAACGTACAATGGACGCTCCCTATCTTCTGATTCAAGGCTTCTTGAATTGGAAGAGGAACTACAAAGGATCAAGTGGGACATCGTGGGGCTAAGTGAGGTAAGGAGAAGATCTCATCGAACTGAAAAGTGGACATCTCTTCTACTATCGTGGGACAGATACTGGCAGAACTAGTGGTGTTGGATTTATAATAAACAAGAAACTGAAGGATAAAGTGGTAGAAGTTGAAAGTTCCTCTGACAGAGCTGCACGACTCGTTATCCAACTATCAAAAAGATACCAGGCTCAGATTATTCAAACTTATGCACCCACCACAAGTCATCCTGAAGAAGAAATTGAAGAATTTTATGAGGAAATTTGTCATCTAAATAATAAAGGTAAGCAGCACTTGAAAATAATTATGGGAGATTTCAATGCAAAAATAGGGCAACGGCAACAGAATGAAACTTCAGTAGGTAAATTCGGTCACGGCAACAGAAACCAGCGTGGAAATACTCTCGTTGAGTTTGCAGAGGCAGAAGGGTTTTTCATCTTGAACTCCTTCTTCAAGAAAAAGCCACACAGGAAATGGACATGGAGACATCCAAATGGGACGACAAGTGAAATTGATTTTATTATGTGTAACAAAAAATTCGTCATAGAAGACTGCAGTGTGCTAAACAAGTTCAACACAGGTAGTGACCATAGATTGGTGAGATGTAAGATGCACCTCAACACTAAACTTGAACGTGGCAAGCTCATAAGACAAACAAAATCTATTGACATAACCAACCTTAAAAAACACCATAATACCTTCAAGTTGGAACTGAAGAACAGGTTCTCTGCTTTAGAAGGCCTAACATCGGAAGAAGTGGACATCTCTGAAGTTAACAGAAAAATAACCAAAGCTCTTATGGAAACAGCAACAAAATTAGCTGGGTCTAAGAACAAGTTGCATGTAAATAAATTATCAGGAAAAACGAAAATGTTGATGCAAAAAAGAAGAGAGATGAGGACAACTAAAGAAGATGTGACTTCCAAAGTGGAATATATAGAGCTATGCAAGACAGTAAGAAAAAGTATCACTGAAGACGTAAGAAAATTCAACTGTGAACTAGTGAGGAAAGCAATTGAAAACAACCAAAGCCTAAAGATAGCAAAGGGACATCTCAGTAAGGGAAGAAAACAGATTATGGCACTGAGAAAAGAAGATGGTTCTGTAACAAGAAATAGAGGCGAAATTTTGACAAGAGTGAAAGATTTCTACTCCAAATTATATGAAAGGGATGATACATGCACTCCAGGCATCATGAAAGATACCAGTACCAGAGTTCCTCCAGTCCTTCCAGCAGAAGTTGCACATGCAATCAAGAACATGAAGCGGGGAAAAGCTCCAGGAGAAGATGGAATTACTGTAGACATCATACAAGAAGCAAGTGGAGAAATCGAAACAGTACTCGCCCAAATTTTCACTCGATGCCTTAATGAAGGAAAGATTCCTGAGGATTGGAACACCGCTACAATGATCCTGCTACATAAGAAAGGTGACATTGAGGATCTCGGAAACTACAGACCTATCAGCCTCCTATCAGTAGTTTATAAAATCTTCACTAAAGTTCTTTCACACCGCTTGAAGGTAACACTGGACATGGCTCAACCGAGAGAACAAGCTGGATTCAGGAGTGGCTACAGCACAATAGATCATATCCACGTACTGAGAGAACTAATTGAAAGAGCGAGGGAATATGAACTTCCATTGTGCATGGCTTTTATCTATTATGAAAAAGCCTTTGATTCGGTGAAACCATCAGCAGTTACAACGGCTCTGAAAACCTGCGGTATTGAAGATGCATACATTAATATTATTAATAACATCTATGAAAATGCAAAGATTCGGCTGTTTGAAAATACAACACACATAAAAATTGGAAAGGGAGTGAGACAAGGTGACACCATATCTCCGAAGCTCTTTAATGCCACATTGGAAAATGTCTTTCAATCACTGAACTGGAAAAGAAAGGGTTAAAGATTAATGCAGATTATCTAACCCACCTTCGTTTTGCTGATGACGTAGTCATTTTTGCAACTACCTAATCAGAGCTGCAGAGTATGATCCATTAACTTGCTGACAAGAGTAAAGAAGTGGGATTAAAAATGAACTTTCAGAAGACAAAAGTGATGTTCAATGCTTTTACAAGAAATGAAGATTTATCGATTGATGGAGAAAAGCTGGAGATAACAGATACGTACGTTTATCTTGGACAGCAGATATCAAGTGAGGGTCACATTGATGAAGAAATTAATCGGCGTACAAAACTTGCCTGGAGAGCTTTTGGAAGAAACAGCATAATTTTCAAGAGCAATATGCCATTATGTCTTAAAAGAAAAGTGTTTGATCAATGCATCCTTCCAGTGCTTAGGTATGGTGCAGAGACGTGGACCTTAACTAAAAGAGACATACAAAGGCTGCAGACAACTCAAAGCAGCATGGAGAGGTGCATGCTTGGTGTAACCAGGAGAGATAAGAAGAGGAACTCGTGGATCCGAAAAATGACAAGAGTGGAAGACATCATGATCAGAGTTAAATCCCTGAAATGACAATGGGCTGGACATACTGCCAGAAGGACAAATCATCGATGGACAGCCGAAATTTTAGATTGGATTCCAAGGGACAGGAAAAGACCCAGAAGAAGACCACATGGGAGATCGGTGGATGAAATTCGGAAGTATGCAGGGGTGACATGGAGGAGACTGGCACAAGACAGACCGTTGTGGAGGAAACTTGGGGAGACCTTCGTCCAGCAGTGGATTGATAATGGTTGACAATGATGATGATGATGATATATATATATATATATATATATATATATATAAGGTCAAGAAGAAAAACCTAATTTTTTCCTGTGTGTTTAATTATTACCAAAAGCTCAATAAAACACTTTTTAGCATGTCTACAATGAATTGCTGCTTGATCCACTGATTGCATCAAATAAATTATGATCTTAACAAAATTACGCAATTTTTATATTATTAAATGTACAATAACGACATTTTAATGACAGCAAGATTGCAAATTTTAGTACCATCTAGTTACGCGTTTGAACAACTTCATTTTGGTAAGCAAAAATAAAGTTTATAATTTTTGTCTTCCAGAACCCTATTTAAAAAAAGTTACCTTGTCAAAGTTTAAAACGTCTGTATTAAGTATATTAGTAGCATTAAACAAAACTATTTGGATCCAGAATATAAACATTTCTTTTTATCTGGAAACATACGAGTACTTATTGGCTTGATTTTCAAGAAGTATTCAGTAAAACTGCCATTGTACAAATAATTATGTTTGTGTACTTTGTGTATCACCAGGGCCGGTGCTAGGGCGCTTGACACCCCAGGGCAGGCCATCATCCTTGCGCCCCCAAAATTTGTTATTTTTTGTGTGGCTAAACATAGTGCATTTATCCAACAGTAATTTCAAGATGCAAAAATGTAGTAAATTGAAAGAACTAATGGAATCTACATCCATTCACTTACTTCCAATGTAAATTAAAATTAAATTAAAATTTCATTTAGCGTTCTTTATTATTCGCAAAATCACCAACTCGTGTCTTCACGGGCAATTTCTTGTTCGATCGATAACGCAGCTAAGCCAACGAATGCCAGGGGAATGAATATACAGTAGTAGTATCGCCTCTCTTGCTCCTGTTATTATTAGAAAATAGTCTGAGTGTAACAATTTCTACACTCTAGGTGGCACAGTGGTCTAAGCTCTAGCTTCGGACCATTCGTCAGAGGTGGGTCTGGATTCGAATCCCGGTGAGATATGGATGTTGTGTTTGTCTTACGGCACTGTCTCTCTGTCTCATAGGCTTCTCATTTACAGCCCGCTCGCTGGCTTACCTAGTCTATAAGCGTAGGTCTCAGTTTCTTACTTTACTCAAGGAATATAAGAATTCTCAAGTTATATAGAATATCGAAAGGGCAACAGAAAATAAAGTTGCTTTCATTTTTTTTTCTCTCATTTATTAACTCATTTCATTTTATCAACTCTAAAATCTTGGCGCCCCAAAAATTTCTTTCAGCGCACTAGGCGGTCGCCTAGTGGTTCAACCGGCTCTGTGTATCACAAACACAATTTAATTATTTGTCCGTTAGCTGTTAATCTTCGAGCAAGCTCGACCACCCACCATGGATGACCGGACTACCCTCTACTACGTCACCCTGCTTCCGGTATTCGGTGCGCGGACCTGTAGTTATAAGGGGGTGATGGTTCTTCCCCAGATTGTCCCCTACCACTTACTAAAATTTCATCAAAATCGAACCATTTTTACCCGAGTTATCGTGCGGACGGACAAAGGTAGAGAATATACGCTTCTTCAACCTACTATTGGAAAGCGTAAACAAGTTACTAAAAATCATGCAATGCATTGATCATGATACGCTTTCCAACATACCAGAGATCATTACTCAAGTTATGAGGATAATGGCTGTGAAATCAATATCGCTCCTGTGTCCTGAACTTTGACTCCCCATTTCGATGGTATTAAACAGAATTGGTTCAGTATACCTCCGGAACAATATACTAAAGTTTTGTCGCAATAGAAGCATTTTTACGTAAGTTATGACGCATAAGGGCGATGGAATGGATCCCGCTTCTATGTCCTGACCTTCGACCCATTTCGCCCATTTTCAACAAGGGTTGTTTGTCCCCTACCACATACTAAAATTTCATCGAAATCGAATACTCATTTTTACGCGAGTTATCGTGCGGTCAAACGGACAAAGCTGGAGCATATACGCTTCTTCAACCTACGGTTGGAAAGCGTGAAAAACTATGCTACGGATGGAACACCATTTTGACTTGTCTTGACCGGCGCAGAATTTCTCGCCTCGCCTCGTCAACGAAACAAGATTTCAGACAATGCCGGAACTCGTCCGATCTGTTAATAATGGACCTCACACGTCTATATCTGTGCGAACATTGCTTCATCGAATGGATATCTGAAGTAGAGTTGCAAGACTGAAACCCATGTTAACTTCCGCTCACAAAAAGCTCTTTTAGCTTGGGCTAAAGCTCTCTGGACATTTGCTGTTGATCAATGGAAGGTTTTCATGTTCACTGATGAATCCAAAATTTCATATACTCCTGTGACACAAGGAGTAGGGTCAACAGGTCCAAAGAAACAGTCAATCTTGAGTGTGTTCAAAGAGTTCCTGCCAAAGGAGTTGGATCAGCAATGCTGTGGGGTTGTTTTAATGGTTGTGTATTTAGGCTGACTAGTAGAGGAGAAGAATACGATGGATCAACATGCTTACAGAGAAGTTTTATACTACCATATGCTTACTTTTGCTCACATGCAGGATTCTCATTAAGTAACTTATCCGATTTGCCAGGATAACTGTAGGATTCAATAGAGCTAAAATCATTATGGAATCTCAATAAATTGCGAGACAAAATATTCTTAGAATGGTCAAGAAATGGATCAAGTTATTCAAATCATCTTGTTGACTCTCTTCTTGCAAAAATTAATTCTGTAATTTCTGCAACGGTGATGTAACTAAGTATTTAAAGTAAATTTCTAGAGGTGTCTAATTTTTTGTCTGGTGTCTGTACCAGGCAATAATTTTATAATGATAAAATAAAATCTTATGTTCGCACGTCGGATGGGCCTCCTGCCACAACGTGCCGGCCGGGGGCCTGAGAGTTCCTTAAAAACATCCGTTTGTTTTGTGCCTCATAACCTTTTGACCATGAAAAACCGACAGTTAACTATCCAAGTTCTGTGGTTCCGTGGGAAAGAAAGAAAAACATGGAAAGAGAGAGTTTGTCGGAGAAGGAGAACGAGAAGAAATTTGGGCACGATGCCAACTCAGATTTGGTACGGCAGAAGGCAACGAACCAAAATCAGTGGAAACATTTGGAAACTAAACGTCGGTGCTTGTGAATGATTTCTGCATCACAAAAACAACAAAAAACTTTAAAAGTTTTAGCACCAAACGATTTATGGGAAAACTTTTGGTGATATAGTCTGTCGCAGCGTTTCAGTGTTATTGCGCAGTTTATACTCGCACGTGATTTCCGGTCAGTGAGATGAAATGACGAGACAAAAAAAAAAAAAATGAATGCAGGGCATTTAACCCACTTTTGTTACAGTGATGACTTGCTTTTTAAGCAATCCTTTAAAGCAGCAAATCATCATCCAAGCAAGAACCTGGAAGAAACGTGATTTGGGTGAACTTCGTAAAAGGCAAACTCACGTTCGATGTATCTAGCAGAAAAAGAAACTTTGTGGGTCTGCAGAACAAAGTTGTGGGTGATCTTTGCCAACTAGGCCTAAGACACCTGGGAGCAGAGCCAAGAAAATGGCGAGGCCCACACCAAAAACAAAATCTTTCAGAAATTTATAGCGCTGGAGATGCCGCCACACACACTAATACAGTGTGGAACCTCTGTCATACGTTTTTCACTTTTGTACGTAATTGTCGCAGTTTCTATCGCTTTTTTTTAACTCTGGTTGGACGTAATTCATTTTAACGCCTTTTGTGATTATACGTTAAAATCTGAATTTCAGATTATCAAAAATACTTCTTTGATTCTTTTCTTCGTAACTCGGTATGTTCCAACTTTGAGAGAATGAGACAGCGTTGCTGTGCTCCTTCTTGGTTCAGCCAAAGTTGAACTTTGACCCCATCATAGAAGGATATGTTGTTTACTTTCGGGTTTGATTTAAAAAAAAAAAAAAAAAAATGGTTTCTCATTTCACGACTCCCACACATATGCGCTTTTCAAAAATTGATAAATCCCTGGGATTGAACTTTGTGGTTCCACCATTTCGAGACGTAATAAAATCTAGGCATATCCTCACATACACACGCACACAAAATGTTAATTCACGAGTTCCATACTAAAGCACTGATCTCGCACTGTTAAAAATTGGTACTTAGAAATAAGCAAAATGTACTCGTTTTTGCGTACATTCTGGACTTATAATAAATAGCTCCGAGTACTTGTCTCATTTTTGGAAAAGACACGTATTCATTTTTGAGTACATACAGGGACTCAATTGTGAGTATATCTGGTATTTCTAATTTGAAATATATGTACTCAAAAAAATCCATTTATGCAGTTTCTCTGCAGAGCATAGAAACTGAGAGAAGTTAGAGCGAATCTAGCGATTCTGACAGTACAGTTTGTAAGTGAGAGAGAGCACACTAGATGGCACCACCGTACAAGCGTACAATTTTTCATATAGAAGGCAGAGAGAAATTAGGAGGGGCTTAGGAATGAACACCTTTATATGTAACCGGGGGATTCCTACCAGAAGGCCGTCACTTAACGTGCTCGTCCGCTGCCGCGGGTGGCTTAGTGGGCAACGTTCGTGACTGCCACGGAAAGAACCTCGGGTTCGATCCCAGGCAGGTACGAACGCTCGATCCACTAAATATCCACCGTGCGTCGGATGGGCACGTTAAGTCGTCGGTCCCCGGGTACTGGCCCCCGGTAATAAATAAGGACGTCTTCCTATATACTTCGCTTCCGTGTCACTTTCCTATCGGGCACTCTAGCACAAATCTCCTAGCTTCCTATTTTCTAAGGGTTGTTTAAGACCTGGGGTCAGACACTCCCTAAAATTATCTACATATGATAATTTTTTAACGTGCTCGTCCGATGCACGGCGGATATTCAGCGATTGATAGAAATTCACACCACCACGGTAGATAGGCCTGGTTCCAGGCTAAGTCTGAACCTGGGATCCTTCCATCAGTAGTCTGAATCTCTAACCACTAAGCCATCCGCGGCTCGATTTCAAATTTGCAATACGTGTACTCCATACATACTCATTTATTCATAGAATCAACTGGAAGTATATTATTCGATGGCACATCTGGGATAATAGATATACTCGTTGTCACATGCTGGGCAAATCAACCGCACAATTTTATGACAAATATAGGGATGAAGCGACAATATATTGTTTGAGATTGATACAAATATAGTTAATGTAAAAACGTACACAAAGATATGCATAATTAAATTACTTGCAATCAGTGACTTTGTTGTACTAATTATTTATGTCACTTTGCACATTTATTAAACAATTTCTCTTGAAATCTATAATGAAGTAATACGAGGTTATATTTGTTGACGCAGTTATTTGTAAGTACGTATGGTTACTTATATTTGAGCATGTCATGTACTTGTTTAAGATACGATTGTACTTAAAAACAAGAAAGATGACACCGAATTTTCGGGTGTAATAAGCACGTTTTTTGAATCCGTTCTGACGCAAATTAAATTTATCAAAGCTATTCAAAGTCAATGGAACCGGTATGGAAAACAATAGTATCTGACAGAAGAAAGAAGTTTTTCAATCGGGTTTTTAATCAATCAGATATTGTTGTAAACTGAATCGTGAGCTTACGCCCTAAATAAATAAATAAATAAATAAAACGAACCCGGACTATTGTCTTTACTGAAGTGATTGAATGAATTTGTCGATCAAATAAAGTTTACATTTGTTGTTTCATATGAGTTTATTCTTTTCAAAAACAAAACAAAACTAACCGTCGATTCCGACGGGGTTTCGTCTAGTTGTCATTAAATATTCTAAAATGTGTTACCTCTTTGGCTTAAAGAAATATGTTTTCCTTTACGTAGTGGGACTGATACTGTATTTCTGTCATATATCTTGAATGGCTTCGAGAGTTATTGTATCCTAGAACTTTGCTTTGCTTTGACCCCCTCCCCGGAAAAATTCTGCGTGCGCCCATGAGTGCAATTGTCAGCAAAACTTGCGCATGCTCACATTCACGAGTCGCTGTAATGTGGTGAAAACCGTACTCATTTGTGATTCATTTTGCTTGTTTTTTTTTTTTTTTGTTTTTTTTTTTCCGACGGTATTGTAACTTTTCATTCCCATGAAACGTGTTTGAAATATAGCCGTTCTTTCCGTTACACCCTGTATTTTATAGTAGAAAACTAGAATTTGAAATCCACTTTCCCCAGATTCTGTTATTCTCTGTAACATTCTAATTTAAGAACGTGTACACATTCTCTTTTCGTGGAGCTTCGTAAGCTCGTTACGCAATTTCAGCTTTGGAGAGGTGCCAGTCCTGTGAACTAGTTTCGCTGTAGTTTAGCGTTAATTATTGGGGATATTGAATTTAAGAAAATATATAAGCAACACGAAACCCCTCGAACCCTGTAAGTCCTATTTGTCCATTCATAAGAAGAAAAATCCAATGTGAAAGAAAATATATTTTGTATTTACGTATCAGTGTGTAATAAGCAAATAAATGAACTGATGAAGTTGTTTCGCATTCGGTCGGCGCCGCGTAAACTCTAGCAGAAGTTACAAGGGGTATCATAACACGTACTATTATTACTGACTAATTCTTAAACACAGACGTGAAGTAAATGCATGATGAAACAATACATTGTGTTTTCTTTTCTTATGCTACGGGCAAATATTCAATTTTGGTTTTGACTGCGGCGTACGATGTTTATATTGTATCAAACAGAAGTAATCGCTCTTTCCACGATTATGAAGTGAGTCACGGAAAAATTCTCATCGGCCGCCAAATTTTTCCGTGAATCACTTTATAAACGTGGAAAGAGAGCGATGACTTCTGTTTGATGTTCCTAGTCCACGTAAATTGTGTGTATTGAATTATTCGTTCGCCTCCTAGTTATTTGTTCAGTTGCTGCTTACCATCTTTGGTGAATCCCCAGCATTGTGCGGGACTCTAAAGAAGCAACCTGCCATGTGGTTTGGCACTTAGTCGTGTGTGAGTCTGGAGAATTCGAGGCCGCTGTGGTGCAGTGGTATCATGTCCGGTGCGTAAATGGGAGACCCTGGGTTCGATTCCCGGTGGCGGCCTATGATAATTTTTCCGTGACTCACTTATAAACGTGGAAAGAGCGATGACTTCTGTTTGATGTTCCTAGACCACGCCAATTGTGTGTATTAAGTTTATATTGTAGTTATTGCAAATATTATACGTGTCATATTGTATCAGATTTGCAATTTTACTAATACCGCACCAACTGCCGAGTTCCACTAACCACCAGTGCTAAATTCGGGCTCAATTTTAAGAGCCCGAACTCCAGTTTTATATTGCAAAATAGAACTCTGGCTGGAAAGAGCCAGAAAACTGTGACTTAACTGTTTAGGTATTAATAAAAGAACTATCCTCTTCCATACTTCCACTCACCTCCCCTCTCCCCCGTGCAGTTAACCCAATGTCTTTCTCAACTGGGGAGTGGAGAAGGGACTTCTGTTTCTATATAGTACAGCTGCACATTTTTTTTTTTAACCATTCGTTTCTTTCTGAAATATATCGGGCGGCCGGATATCCGGAAAGATTGGGATGTGCTGCAATCTCCGTGCTTTGATCAATAAAATAAGAACGGGAGCTACTGCGTGAAGGTAGGGTGAAAATTTCGTCGGCGTACTGTCTATAATGTAGTATCTGTAGTTCTTGAAGCTTTCCTTCTCCGCAGAAATCCACTAATACTTGGCCTTTGCTTCCCAAGCCCTGAATAAATAGCCCTCCCGAGTACACCCCAGAGATGGAAACGGGTCAGGGGTCAACGGGTTGACAATTAGAGAGGTACAGTTATGCAAGTGAGATAACGGTATAGTAAAACGACTACGCCCGATCGAAGGCAACCGATAGCAGCGCCCCTAGTGGTGAAATGCAGAAGTTAGCCGTTGCGAATCGGAAACAAAAACAGATAGAGCAAAATTTCCAATTAAAGTGCCGCCCGGTGGCGCAGTGATCTAAGCGATGGCCTCTGATCATTCGTCCGAAATGGGTCCGGGTTCGAATCCCGGTGAGGCATGGATGTTGTGTTTGTCTTACGGCACTGGCTCTCTCCCTTCCCTGGAATCAGTGACTCTAAATTAGGGACGGGCGACTGCTTATAGCCCATTGAGTTGCTCACGGTGGTAGTTAAATCTTCAATCAAAAAAAAAAAAAAATTAGAAAGTTGTAGAGAGCATCAATGAATTAGTGCAAAACGACATTTGTTTCACATGGATAAGATAAATTGTCGCCTGAATACCATAAAATGTCCAAACTCGATGCGCGACCTTTTGTGTGAACGTTTGAAGGGAACAGGCGCATATAGGTATGAGCAAACACACACAATTTATTGCATAAATGCGTACTTATGTCAATACAGTTTGATGACGTCAGACAAAACTTAAACAAAAAAGGCAAACTGGCGCACAGTGATATAAAAAGTTAATGTCGAGTATGTTCGACGAGTTCGCCATTGCCCACGATACACATTTGTATTCGTAAAAGTAACTCTGCATGCACATTCCTCAGCATGGAAGGTGTCCCACTATTGCAGCATCTGTAACACGACGATGTAGATCCAGCAAACTTCTAGGCGCTGTTTCATACACCTGATTTGTTACGTAGCCCCAGAAATCCAAGCTCGCCATTCTCACACAGCGTACGTAGACCTAAACTTCTAATCAGGGAAATGATCATATGTAGAGGGTTTTAGGAAGGGAGTGTTTGACCCCAGGTCTTAAACAACCCTCAGAAATAGGAAGCTAGGAGATTTGGGCTAGAGTGCCTGATAGGAAAGTGACACGGAAGGGAGGTAGAAAGGGGAGAAAGACTCCCTTATTTATTACCGGGGGGGGGCAGTACCCGTGGACCGACGGCTTAACGTGCCTATCCGACGCACGGCGAATATTTAGTGGATCGAGCGTTCGTACCTGCCTGGGATCGAACCTGAAGTCTCCATGGCAGTCACGAACGTTGCCCACTAGGCCAGCCGCGGCCCCTCTAATCAGGGTACATCCTGCTACTGGTTTTTATATCGTAGGTACGGTACAACGTCACAATCTGCATTTGCATACGGCTACATTTGCGAAATGTGAATATGCAGATTCCAATCGTCGCACATCGATTTCGGACATTTTAGGGTATTCAGGCGATAATTTATCTTATCCGTGTGAAACAAATGTAGTTTTGTACTAATTAATTGATGCTCTGCCACTTTGTAATGGAAAATTTTGCTCTATCTATTTTCGTTTTCTATTTGCAATGGCTAACTTCCGCATTTCGCCACTAGGGGCGCTGCTATCGGTTGCATTCGATCGGACGTAGTCGCTTTACTGGACCTCTCTCCGTTCGCAAGTTATTCCAGGCTAAAGGGACTTTCCTATACACCCTGTACTGTGTATTATGCGGATCTTGTCAATTTTGTCGTTCCATCAGAGGATGGGCCATGCGATGGCCCGAACGTGCTCATGTCATTTAATCTGTTTTTAAATATCATAAGGTTTTATTAAATTGATGTCTCATACTATGAGTTAATTTGATTTAAGCTAAACCGAGTTTTATTTATTTTCAATTATCCGCACAAAGACGGCTTTTACTCCAGAAATGTCACTCACACGTTGGCCACCACGACAAGGTCTTCGCCCTTCGTTCTTTTTGTTCCCGTTTCTTTTCTTTTTTTTTTTTTTTTTTTAATACAAGGTCTTCGTCCCTATCCTTGCTGTTAATTTAACTAATCTGAAACAATATATCACAACAGCCATTGTTGGAGTTGAAGATATGTTAATGCGTGTTTAGCAAGAATTCGACTACCGTGTTAATACAGTATATGCATTTCTATTAATGGTGCACATCGAACATCTGTAAGTTGCTGTAACAAACTTCAAGAGTTTCCCAACAAAATAGTGCAACGCGAGTGTCAATATCTTATAAATAGTTTAGGTTTTATGAAATGTTGAAACTATATTTCGTTTGTAATAACCCCGTATACCTGTAACTTTTCTCATGGGTGTCACCATTATTTTTTTTCATCCCTGTATGTATATAATACACTGGTGTGCAAAAATTAAGGACGAAGAGGAGAAATTAGCATAACAGCGGAACGAGCAGGCAGAACGGACCGAAAGACCACTCAGGAGATAGACTAGGGTCCGGTGCGGTGGGGCATGCGCATATATGCAGCATGACGTAGGGGAGGAGTGTCTGAAGGGTATAAAGTACACGGGCGGTGGACGCTCAGAAATTCGGCCGCGGGTGGCCTAGTGGGCAACGTTCGTGACAGCTGCGGAAAGGACCTCAGGTTCGATCCCAGGCAGGTACGAACGCTCGATCCACTGAATACCTGCCGTGCGTCGGATGGGCACGTTAAGCCGTCTGGGACCCCGGGTACTGGCCCCCGGTAATAAATAAGGGAGTCTTCCTCCCCCTTTCTACTTCGCTTCCGTGTCACTTTCCTAACGGGCACTTTAGCCCAAATCTCCTAGCTTCATATTTCTAAGGGTTGTTTAAGACCTGGGGTCAGACACTCCCTTCCTAAAATCCTCTACAGATCATGATGCTCAGCAATTCGGTGAAAGCTATTGCACGGTGTACATCGGTTTGAACGACGTCGAGTTGCTGCCACGGTGTGATATGGCCAACAGGCGATCCAGTAGACGACATCTGGAGGACTTTACCCGAGGTCGCGTCATTGGGAAGTTGGAAGAAAGTCGAAGTGTGACCACTGTGGCCGAGGAGTTCGGGATCGCTCACAGCATCGTTTCACGGGCTTGGAGAGCATTTCAAAAGACAGGAACAGCTGTCCGAGAGTTTAGCAGTGGTCGTCCACGAGCAACCTCGGCGGCGGACGACCGGTATATTGTCCTACAGGCAAGAAGAGACAGACTGCAGACAGCTGGAGAAATCGCAAGGCACATGCAACAGACAACTGGACGTCCGTTATCGCGTTTTACCGAGGCCAAGAGGCTGCACAAAGGTGGTCTATTTGCACGACGACCAGTACGGTGTGTGCCATTAACGCCTGCTCAGCGGAGACGGCGGTTTCTGTGGTGCCAGGAACACAAGAACTGGACACATCAGCAATGGGGTCGAGTTCTCTTTGCGGATGAGAGCCGATTTAGTCTGACGAGCGATTCTGGACGTATACACATCTGGAGAGAGCAGGGAACACGCAATCACACCTCCAACATCATCGAAAGGGACCGGTTTGGAGGTGGCGGAGTTCTCGTCTGGGGCGGTTTTATGCTTGGTAGCCGTACTGACCTCCACATCTTCCAAGGAGGTTCAGTCACTGGTATCCGCTATTGTAGCGATGTTCTCCTGCCTCACGTGCGTCTGTTTAGAGGTGCTGTGGGTCCTGAGTTCCTCTTCATGGTCGACAACGCTACACCTCATCGTACAGTGGCTGTTGCAGAGCTGTTGGAGAGTGAAGATATTCAACGCATGGATTGGCCCGCAAGGTCCCCGGACCTAAATCCAATCAAACACGTGTGGGACCTTCTCGTGAGACGCTTGGCAGCACGTCACCAGCCGCCAGCAACGATTCCGCAGCTACGATTGGCGCTGCAAGAGGAATGGGTCGCGATGCCTCAACAGCTCCTTGACAACCTCGTCCTCAGCATGGACAGACGTTGTAAACCCTGCAACGCAGTCACGGTTGATCATATCCCCTACTAAAGACTGGATTTTTCTTAGCAGCCGCCTGTCACATGGACGTTTCTGTCCAGTTGTGCTCGAAGCTACCTTTTCAATAAAGTGCCTTTGTATCCTTTATATTCCTTGTTTGGACGGTTTTGCTCACTTGTCCCATATTCTTACATCTTGGGGATCTTATGGTATGATTTGAGTCGATGTGGAGCACTTCTGCACGACGTTACATTCGAAAAACCATCTCGTCCGTAATTTTTGCACGCTAGTGTATTAATTTTATACTTAGCCCTTGTGGTCAGACTGCGATTTTATTTGTGAACGGAATAACTGCTTAAAAGTCGTGAATGAAAGTCTGCACAGGTAGAGTGAAACTCTGCATATCAAAAATGCTGCCCCCCCACACACACACACCCACACACTTCTTTATTGTGTTTCCCACATTCCTCCAGAAAAATAATTATTTAGACACACAAGCCCATGCTATTATATTGAGACCGACAGGGCCCAGACCAGCTGCCCTTCTGTGTATTCCGCAGTTGGCTACGAAGCTCATTTTCCGCAGACACAGGATTTTCACCCATTTTTAGAACTATTTTCCAGCAATATGAATATTTAAAAAAAACATTATTTTCTTAAATGTTTATATAACTGATAGCCTGTGGATATGAACCTATATCTGCCAAACGGTGGCGCAGTGGTGTAAGCGATGGCTTTCTGATCATTTGTCCGAAAGGGGTGCTAATCGAATCCCGGTGAGGCATGGATGTTGTGTTTGTCTTATGGCACTGGCTCTCTCCCTTCCCTGGATCCAGTGACCCTAAATTATGGACGGGCGCCTGCTTATAGCCCATTGAGTTGCTCACTGTGGTCGTTCAAAGTCCAATAATAAAAAAAAAAAAAAAAAAAAAAAAACCTACATCTAGATTTCCAAGATAACAGGGAATTTCATAAAACTGGTAGTTGTATTTTATTCCACTCTTCCACTGCTTTCTTTTAGGTCAATCATTGTTTTAGGTCTGCGTTTAGAAAGCGCTCTTTTTAGCAGTCCAAACAGTCCATTGGTGACACACATCAGGGGACTTTGAAGGAATATGTATATGAGCAAAAGGTATAGACTTGATACCAGTCTTTTTTTACCAGTCCGAAGGCACAATAGTACATTGGTGACACATCAGGAGACTTTGAAGGAATATGAACATAAGGTATAGAATTGATACCAGTCTTTTTAGTAATCCGAAGGCACAATAGTCCATTGGTGACACATGAGGAAACTTTGAAGAAATATGAGCAAAAGGTATAGACTTAATACGTCTTTTTAGCAGTCCGAAGGCACAATAGTCCATTGGTGACACACATCAGGGGACTTTGAAGAAGGAATATGAGCAAAAGATATAGACTTGATACCAGTCTTGCCGCCCCGGTGGCGCAGTGGTCTAAGCGATGGCCTCTGATCATTCGTCCGAACGGGGTCCGGGTTCGAATCCCGGTCAGGCATGGATGTTGTGTTTGTCTTACGGCACTGGCTCTCTCCTTCCCTGGAACCAGTGACCCTAAATTAGGGACGGGCGACTGCTTATAGCCCATTGAGTTGCTCACGGTGGTCGTTAAACCTCCAATTAAAAAAAAAAAAAAAAAAAGATACCAGTCTTTTTTTACCAGTCCGAAGGCACAATAGTCCATTGGTGGCACATCAGGTGACTTTGAAAGAATATGAGCAAAAGGTATAGACTTGATACCAGTCTTTTTTTTTTTACCAGTCCGAAAGCACAATAGTACATTGGTGACACATCAGGGGACTTTGAAGGAATATGAACTAAAGGTATGGAATTGATACCAGTCTTTTTTACCAGGGAACTTTGAAAAAATATGAGGAAAAGGTATAGACTTGATACCAGTCTTTTTAGCAGTCCGAAGGCTCAATAGTCCATTGGTGACACATCAGGGGACTTTGAAGGAATATGAGCAAAAAGTGTAACGTCTTTTTTTAAAAAATTTCAAGAAATAGTGCTAGATTTGGATGCATGTCAGTAGCCTTATCCTGATGGAGTTATACTCTTTGAAGGCACTGTGGATAAAGGAAACCAGCAATAATCATGAATCCTTTTCTGAAACTTTCTTTGGCTTTTTGGAAGCAAATTTTGTAAGTCTTTTTCTGTTCTGTTGGGATAGTAAATCGACCTTTTATCCTATTAGTCATTTAGGTAGATCCATGCTTCATCAATAGTCACAATAAATTTCCATCTGTATCCGGCTAAGTGATTTTCATAAAGACGTCTTCACTGTGTTCTGCGCTCTGCTGCGTGCCTTGGCATTAGTCGAACATGGTTTTTTCTTTTTTTTTTTCGGATTCAAGTGTTTGCTTATTACCTTGTTTAATGTTGATACAGAGGTTTTTATAGACGTAGCGAATACTCTTTGGGTCGGTGGATTTTCTTTTGGAACCTTACTTTTGAAATAGTCGTAAAAGTACGTACTGTCTGGATATTCGTTTGTTCTTTTTTCCTGTTGAAAGAAATGCTTGACGATTTTTTCCTATTATTAATATTACTTATTTTACATTTCGAAATGCTAATTCCATCATTTTCACAGCGTTTTTTAATTACAGAATACGAGTATTTCTCTTCGTAAAGAGCAAAAACATAACCTTCTATCCACAGCTTGTTTCAGTGCGCCATTTTCTTAGCAGACGATATTTAACTGCAGCAGATGTTTCTTTCGTGTTCATCTAAAACGCTGTTGCCAGTTTCAATTGTTTGAACTTCTTTTATTTTCTGTAATTCCTTATCAAAAAGGTTTAAAAATGTGTGAACATCCTCTATAAAAAAATTCCAAAAATCTGCAACGCAAAATAAAATTCATCCGTAAATTTCTTAAAAATTGAGTGCATCCAACTTTTTAAAAATAGCTGCTAATGTATTTTTCTTTTTATCTCCATTATCATTCACGAACTGAAAATGATTTTCGTGTTTGGCAGCATATACCCCTTTCCAGCATGTGTGCTGAATTGAAAAAAAAAAAAAAAAAAACATTTGAGCGTAAGTAGATGTGACGAAGTTCATCAACCTGTCGTTCGGAAAATTTCATTTAGCATACTTATTTACGCACTCAAAAACACTTCTCATGTGTTATATTTGAGATTTTTCCCCTGAAAGATATGCATATCATAAGCCAGAATTCCATGGTATGCTCCTGTATATTTGATATTGCTTACATGACAAAAGAATCGATGAAACTACAAAAATGGCTGCCTTCCTTCCTGTGTAAGTCATGCGTAATTAAATGACTCAGAGGAACGGCCTTGTGTTATTCCATCGAACGCAGGTGACGTCAGGAAATAGCCGTTTTATTTCTGCGCAAATCAATCTTTGAACGACCTAGTTTAGCAATGTGCATTAAACAAAATCGCATATTTGGTTTATGCCGGTGTTTTACTGTTCTTTCCAATTAAGTGATGTTTTTTTCTGTGCGATACCTTCGGTTTTCGCATGTTAGCTTTTGCCAACCTCATCTGCTGGTGTGAGTGAATTGGGGCTGAACACAAGTGCGACCTGGTAATTGTATTTCACCTCTGAGTCATTTGGCCATTCGAAACTTTTCACTGCTATGGAGTTTTTCACCTCCGTGCTGTATCTTACTTGCTCCTGATACGTGAACAGATAGCAAAACATCTTCAGCTGTATTTTTATTAAGGTTTCGTCATACAAAGCGTGAAAGCAAATTCATTGCTGCTATTTATCGATGTGCCACAGTCAGTCTGTGCAAGGGAGCACCCAGGATTTTGAAAAAGGGTGTGTCCAGAAAATGCCTTTGTGTAATTTCAATATACACTGACGGAAAAAAAAAATCCCAACACCACGAAAAAATAATTGTAGAGGAATGAAATGGCGGCACAACATTTGTATAGGTAACATATTTAATTGATTAAGGTTTCAAGATCACAGCTTATTGTAAGCGCGAGAAGAGCCATTTTTAATGTGAAATGCTGGTACATTAATAACCGGTGTAACCGCCAGAATGTTGAATGCAAGCACGCAAACGTTCATGCATTGTGTCGTACAGGTGCTGGATGTCAGTTTGTGGGATGGAGTTCCATGCCTGTTGCACTTGGTCGGTCAATACAGGGACGGTTAATGCTGGTTGGGGGTGACGCTGGAGTTGTCGTCCAATGATGTTCCATACGTGCTCGATTGGTGAAAGATCTGGTGATCTTTCACCAATCGAGCACGTATGGAAAGGCCACGGCAACATGTCAACACTCTGTAGAGCATGTTGGGTTACAACAGCGGTATGCGGGCGAGCGTTATCCTGTTGGAAAACACCCCCAGGAATGTTGTTCATGTATGGCAGCACAACAGGTTGAATCACCAGACCGACGTACAACTGCGCCGTCAGGGTGCGTGGGATAACTACGAGAGTGCCCCTGCTGTCATAGGAAATTGCTCCCCAGAAAATGACTCCAGGTGTAGGTCCAGTGTGTCTCGGCCGCAGACAGGTTGGTTGCAGGCGCTCACCTGGCCTCCTTCTAACCAACACACGCAATCACTGGCACCCAGGCAGAACCGGCTTTTATCAGAAAACACAACAGATCTCCACTCCGTCCTCCAATGAGCTCTAGCTTGACACCACTGACGTCGCAAACGGCAGTGTTTTGGAGTAAGTGGAATTTACGCTACAGGGCGTCTGGCTCGGAGCTGTCCTTCCAAGTAACCGATTTGTAACAGTTCGTTGTGTCACTGTGGTGGCAACTGCTGCCGCAGACCCGGAATTGCTGCCGCAGACCCGGTACGATGTGCCACGGCCATACGCCGTACACGGTGGTCTTCCCTCTCAGTAGTGCCACGTGGCCGGCCGGAACCCGGTCTTCTTGAGGTAGTACCTTCCTTTGACCACCGCTGCCAACAATCATGCACAGTGGCTACATTCCTGCCAAGTCGTTCTGCAATATTGCGGAAAGAAAATTCACCTTCTCGTTGCCCTATTACACGACCTCGTTCAAACTCCGTGAGCTGTTGATAATGGCTTCTTCGTCTTGCTAAAGGCATTCTTGACTAACATCAACACCATACGTCGAATCTCAACGATAACTAACCCTCACGAACGTTACAGCGCGTATTTACAGCAAACCTGCTTTGCATGTTCCGAGGGTGCTATTAGCGCCACACGTATGCGCCGAACGCGAAATTTGCATAAACGTCATCTTACAGATGTACTCTCACCGCCTTACCAACTGTCGTTTATCTAACACAACCCCTTCTTGGTGTTGGGATTTTTTCCGTCAGTGTATAAATACACTGATCAGCCATTACATTTTGACCACCTACCTAATAAGCTGTAGGACTCCATTTAGCCCGCAAAACAGAGGCCACTCGGCGAGGCATCGATTCGATGAGGTGGTGGTAGGTATTCTGGGATATCTGGTACCATAATGTCAACGGCAGGTCCTCCAGTTCCCGCACCTTTCGGAGTTGTGGTGATTCAACGCGAACCCGCTTTTCCAAGTCGAACCACAAATGTTCGATTGGGTTCATGTCAGGTGAATTTGGATGCCAGGGCATTAACAGAAAATCACCACCATATTCCTCGAACTACTCCTTGACGATTCGACAGTATTGCTGGGCGCATTATCCTGTTGGTAATGGCTATCACCAGCAGGGAACACAGTTGCCACGAATGGGTGAACTTGGTCAGCAACGATGTTCAGATACCTGACAGCTGTCAGGGATTGTGTTATTGGGTGCCATAGCCTCGGTTGATAATCGGCGTATTCGCGCTCAGTCGTCTACGTGATGCACCAGGAATCTTGATTCGTCAGACCAGGCCACTTTCTTCCCAATCATCCACGTTCCAATCTCGATTATCTTGGGGCCCATTTCATGCGTTGTTGGCGATGACGTGCAGTGAGCATGGGAACCCCGCTGGGTCGTCGGCTACGCAGGCCCATGCGCAGAACGCTGTGATGAACTGTGTGCTGTGACACATTTCCTTGATCACCACTGTTGTAGCTGTGGGTGATTTGTTGCACTGTGACCCTGCAGTCGCTGTGAACAATGAGCGACAGTTTCCGCTGCCCTCTGGCATCAATGAGCTGCGGGACTGCACACGGCTGGACGACTATTCGTCGTCTGGCTATCTGTGCACCACTTTTGATACGCACTCACTACAGCGGCACGTGAACAAGCCGCGTCATTTCCGAGATCGTAGTTCCGAGGATCACAATTTGTCCTTTATCAAACTGCAATAAATCGGCAGCTTTTCCCATTCTGACTCAGGCACGTATAAGGTAGAACTCTAATCGCGCAATGATTAAATGTTTTTTCGCCATTAATGTGGGGGAATTAGTCGTCATCTGTTGGAGCTGATTATTTTTCTGAATAGGTTCGCAATCACTTAATTTTTTATATAAATGTAGGTGGACGTATTACAAATAACGCATTTTTTTTCATTTCGATTTTTCGAAGCAACGGTATGCTTTGGAACTTGATCTTTTTGACTTTCAATTATCTTTAAGAAAAGATGAAATGTACAGCTTTGTAGTTTCATTTTACAGAACTCGTAAATATAAATTATACTCTTGATAGCTGTAATAGCTTTTGTCTTAAGGCAGTTCCACCTAAAATCTTTCTTATGTTTCCAATGGTAAAACTTTTTTACATATTTTCTTCGCAATTAATGTATTCGCAAGGATGAAAATTTGCACATCGATAAAACTAACTTTAAGTTATAGCATTGGGTACCTAATACTTGCTTATAACATAACCATAATTATATTAAAAATCGATCATTTTTCTTTGAGTAATGTTCAAACCTATTAATAGATGGCGCAACCAGTACATTGGTGACGTCAGTAGACAAACAAATGTTGAATTGCTTAATTATGGTTATGTTTTAGCAAGTATTTAAGTAAACATAACCATAATTTTAATGCTATGCCCGGGGTGCCAAACTATCGGATAAAAATAGCTTTAGGAATTTAGATGTCAGGATGTCGAGCAATGGCTGACGACCGGGAGGTAGACATTAGAATTTAGAATAAATATTTGTGAGCTCTTTTATCGCCGAAATCTTATGTAGGGCCTACTAGTGAAAAGAATGCAATTTAGCCAATTAAAACCAAGAAATTCTGACACACAAATTATGCATGCAACTTCAGGACTGGCACGAGACAAGACATTTAATCAATTAAGGCAGTTCCACCTAAAATCTTTGTCTTATGTTTCCAATGGTAAAACTTCTTTACATATTTTCTTCGCAATTAATATATTCCCAAGGATGAAAATTTGCACATCGATAAATCTAACTTTAAGTTATAGCATGGGATACTTAATACTTGCTAAAACATAACCATAATTACATTAAAAATCAATCATTTTTCTTTGAGTAATGTTCAAACCTGTTAATAGATGACGCGGCCTGTACATTGATGACGACAGTAGACAAACAAATATTGGACTGCTTAATTATGGTTATGTTTTAGCAAGTATTAAGTATCCCATACTATAACTTAACGTACGTTTTATCGATGGGCAAATTTTCATGCTTGGGAATACATTAATTGCGACAAAAATATGTAAAGAAGTTTTACCATTGGAAACATAAGTCCAAGTGATTTTAGATGGAACCACCTTAAAAATAAAACAAAGATAATGATGAAGGCGTCTATTTACAGGGGATGGTGAAGGAAGGGCGTCAAATAGACTCGCCCCTTTCGGTATAGATCTGAGGCTGAATTTATCATTAGAGTCAACGATTATTTGTTCGCATAGTTATTCACTGTCCGGCTTTAAAACCAGTTCTCAGCCGACGAAAGTCTATTGGCTGACCGGAGCCAATTCATTCACAACTGGCATGCATAAATAAATAGTACTTACGGATATTCAGCTTTTTCTCGGGTATCCATGTTTGTTGCACTCGGTTACTGCGGCTATGAAAGCGCACCTGTGTGGCGACACGCCCATTTCAGAGCGCGCAATGTGACCGATAGAGGCGGGAGTCGAACCCCTCTCCCATTTACTCTCGTTCACACACCTTTGTTCATTCACCTGCATGAAGCCAGGTACGCATCTATGCGCACCAATGTCGAGGTGGAAAGAGGCCGCTGACGTGAAAGCTGGATCCATCCGTCTGTCCCACGGTGATTCTCCTTACATCACCGGTCGTGCACCTCAGTCACTCGGGGCTGCAATTCCATCACTTCGTGTGACCTCCAAGATGCTGCTGGCTTACTAGGACTTGCGTGCAATCTAGCACCAGGAAAAGGGCATCTTCCTCTCCTCTTTCCTCGCGGTGACACCAACCGCCCGGCCGCTCTTTTTTTAGCGGGCCGACTTCGGGCAGAAGCTTTTCTTTCGCCGCTAACTCCGAGCTGGATCAATCCAGGTCCGGCTCCCTGAGTCTAGCTTCCTTCACGGCTTTTAACCAGACTAATCTTTTTCGCTTGTTCACATTTCTTCAACAAATTCCTTGCTCTGTCGTTAGGGGTCTGTTTTAAGTCTCTTGTCAGTCTGATTGCTTCCTAAAAGCATTCGGCACAGTTAAGAGGTAAGAAATACACGCCTCTGCATTCGGAATATGTGGTGGGTCCGCTCACCGACAAGTACGGAAATGCATAACTTAACTAACAGTTCTTTGTCTTGCCAAGGTTCGGATTAGCAAACGCCATAAGTTTTTCCGATCTGGTGACACTCTAACGGTTTCACCAAACATCCTACCATCGCACACTTACACGGCCACCCAACTTGACCGACACGCACTTAGGGGGCGACGCATCGCGTTCCCCACACCAGGCTTCAGATTTCTCCCTTCCAAAAAAAAGAGACTCTTATCTCTTCTCTTCGTTTGCAATGCGGGAAACCACTAGTTGTTAATTTTTCCACACAATAATTAACGCTGTACCCGCCTCTTGCAAAACCAGCTAATCGAATTAATTACCGCACCCCAAAGTCGTAACAATATGTAAACATAACCATAATCGATCATTTTTCTTTGAGTAATGTTCAGACCTATTAATAGATAGCGCGACCTGTACATTGGTGACGTCAGTAGACAAACAAATATTGAATTGCTTAATTATGGTTATGTTTTAGCAAGTATTAAGTATCCCATGCTATAACTTAAAGTTAGTTTTATCGATGTGCAAATTTTCACCTTGGGAATACATTAATTGCGAAGAAAATGTGAAAAGAAGTTCTACCATTGGAAACATAAGGCAAAGATTTTAGGTCAAACTACCTTTAAGAGGCCCACACACTAATGCACAGACATCATACAATCACCTGTATGATAATTTAAGTGGTGGTATGTAAATTACTAACTAAAGCGTGTAAATTGCGAACCAAAATTATACCGCCATTAAAACTCCGTATGTAAATTGCGAACCAAGGCCCATGACCGCTATATGTAAATTCCGAACCCACTTCTCTGAACATCTGCGGGAATTTAACATTTGGTATCTGCCTGGCATCGAAAAACTCAGAAGCTGAGTTTGAGCAAAGAATATAAAGATGAAACCAGTGATGAAGGCCAGTGGCTGCGAAACTTGCTCGGACTGTCATTTTTCGATCCTATAGGAGTAGGTGAGTGTTTTGCAATTTATTTAGCTGAAAAAGTGTCACGAAAATGGCAGATTATTTGACTGACAATTATATTGATAGCAGTTCGAATTTAAAATCAAATATCTTCATATGCAAAAAAAAATCCAAGTGAATTATATTGATAGCAGTTCGAATTTAAAATCAAATATCTTCATATGTAAAAAAAAATCACGAATAAATCCAAGTGTCACGAAAATGGCAGATTATTATTTGACTGACATTATATTGACAGCAGTTCGAATTTAAAATCAAATATCTTCATATATAAAAAAAAAAAAAATCACGAATAAATCCAAGTGTCACGAAAATGGCAGATTATTTGACTGACAATTATATTGACAACAGTTCGAATTTTCCTCCAGATTTGTGGCCAGAAGCCACTGCATCTAATGAACACACTACAAATGCATGCGAGTCCTTTCATTCTAGATTCAATGCCCATTTGTATCATCCGCACCCAAATTCGTACAATTTCGTAGAAGTGTTGAAATTATCACCGTTATAAAATGTCATTGTTTTCGAAAATGGGAGGGAAGATTAGCATGGCCCCTGCGCAAGGATGACGAACTAGTTTTATTGTTTTCGTGAATACATTGCTTTACATTGTTTTCATCATTATTTGTTTACTTGTGACACTGTTTAAATACATATACACTGAGTGGCCACTTTATTATGACCACCTGATAGTTTTAAGCAAATGAGCTGTTGCCGCCAGAGGGCGAGGCTAGTATAAAAAGGGAAGTAGTAGAAGTGATTTTTGGGTGACGAGATGGGTAAAAAATGCGATTTAACGGACTTTCAACGTGGGATGATTGTAGGAGCTCGGAGCCATGGAGCAAGTATCCGAAACCGCCGGATTTGAGAAATGTTCCAGAGCAGCTGTTGTTAAAGTGTTTAAAGACTGGACTGTCAGCCAAAAAAACTGAGTCTCTACGTGCAACGTGTGGTCGTCATCGACTAGTGACTGCTCGGGTGGAACGGAGAGTGTCCAGACTGACAACAGAAGGGCAACAGTGCAGCAAATTACAGACCATCTTAATCAAGGATCCCCTCAAATGATCTCTGCACGCACTGTTCGCCGTACACTGCATCGGATGGGATATGGCAGCCGAAGGCCTGTTCGAACACCTTTGCTGTTTGCAGTTAACAAAAGAAAACGTCTCCAGTTCGCACAGGAGCACAAAGATTGGACAGTCGATAATTGGAAACAAATTATGTGGTCCGATGAATCACGTTTTCAGTTGCACCATGCCGATGGCCGAGTGAGAATTTGGCGGAAACAGTACGAAAGCATGTACCCCAAATGCATTGCTACAACCCTTCAAGCTGGTGGAGGCAACGTTATGGTTTGGGGAATGTTTTCCTGGCATGCTTTGGGCCCTTTAATTCGTGTTGATCAACGTCTGACTGGCAAATCATATCTAAACATCTTTGCGGACTGTCATGTGAATGGTTTATCCCAATGGCGATGGCTTTCAACAAGATAATGCGTCCTGCCATAGTGCTCGTATTGTACAGGATTGGTTTCAAGAACATGCCAATGAGTTTACTTTGCTTAGGTGGCCCCCACAATCTCCAAATCTCAACCCCATTGAGAATTTGTGGGATGAAGTTGAACGAGCCGTCAGACAGCTGGATCCACAACCCTGCAATCTCACACTCCTGGAAAGTACATTCATCAAGCATGTTCTCAGATCCCACAAACCACCTATCAACATCTCGTGGAGCCCATGCCACGAAGAATCGACGCAGTATTAAAGGCGAAAGGTGGCCTAACGAAGTACTGAGGGGGTGGTCGTAATAAAGTGGCCACTCAGTGTATACTTAACACATTAGTTGTTTTCGTGAATACACTGAATTAAGTACGTATACTAAATATGGAAAATTAACATGACCCCTGCGCAAGGATGACGAACTAGTTTTGTTGTTTTCGTGAATACATTGCTTTACATTGTTTTAATCATTATTTTTTCATACTGGTTTATTTTTTGATGTCGTCAGAATGGGCGTAGAAAAGTTGGTTCGCAATTTTCACATTGGGGTCTTAGGCCTTAGTTCGCAATTTACATATAGGTATTGAGGGAGGTCCGATTTTGGTTCACAATTTACACGCTCCGATTTTATAAGTACCCGGTTTCTTACGGTAACACAATAGCTAGTTCACAACATGGGAGAGAAGGAAGGGAATATCCTGTGCCATAATAATAAAAATTTCATGCGATATGCCAGTGTTTTTCAACCGCCGGTCAGCGAGGTTTTTACTGCCGGTCCGCGAGAAACGAGTGAATTTATGTAGTTTTCTTTTGAATCGAAATGGAGTCAAATTGGTAAGAGGAAATCTAGATCTAAATTTTTTTTTTAACATCTGTCGCGGAAGATTAAAGGAAGCTTGGATCGCTAATCTCTTCACAGAGGATCTGAACTCTTGCACGTTAACTCACCGGGAAAACGAAAGCTTTGTTGAACTTCCTTCTGATGCCAGTCTGGTGTCTGAACTCCTTCTGGCTAACTCACCAGGAAAAGGAAATCTTTGCTGAACTTTCTTCTGATGCCAAACTGGCATCTGAACCCCTGCAGGGTAACTCACCAGGAAAAGGAAAGCTTTGTTGAACTTCCTTCTGATGCCAAACTGGCATCTGAATTCCTGCAGGCTAACTCACCAGGAAAAGGAAAGCTTTGTTGAACTTCCTTGTGATGCCAGTCTGGTATCTGAACTCCTGCAGGCTAACTCACCAGGAAAAGGAAAGCTTTCTTGAACTTCCTTCTGATGCCAAACTGGCATCTGAATTCCTGAAAGCTAACTCATCGGGAAAGGAAAGCTTTGTTGAACTTCCTTCTGATGCCAGTCTGGTATCGATATTCAGAACCATATATTTGACACACTTTTGAGATATTATGGGGAAAGAATATCCAAGTCTCAGCGACAAAGATAAAAAAATTATTGGTAACTTTTCCGACCCCGTATTTATTTCTAGAAAACCTTTTCGGCAATCAAAACAAAGCACAGGAGCATAAATGAACATTAATGCTGTACTGCGCCTTGCACAAAGGATGCTGGAACCACTGATTGAGAATATTATCGCGAAGCAGCAGCAACAGACGTCGCATTGACCCCAGAAAGGGATATTAATGGGTAGGAAAATATTATATTGATTATGGATTGCACTTACTAATAATTAAAGAATATTAACAGATTAAATTATACTAGCTGTAAGTAGATGACATGGAATAATCTGGTATATAAATTATGTATTCTACACAGTGATCATTATAATATAGAATATTACGAGATTAAATGCTCGAAAATAGCCTAAAGATTTTGTTTCAGCATCGCCGGTCCACGAAACTTTCCCCAACGTTTTGCCGGTCCGTGAATACAAAAAGGTTGAGAACCACTGCGATAGGCTGTCCACAATATCTTATCTCACTACAAAATTTTAAAATCAGATTCCGACAGACCAGAGCTGCCGTTGCATTATTCAAGCTGGGTCCTAGGGACCTACATATTTTTAAGAAATGGATACTTTGTGAGATATTCTGGGTCCTTTTATAAAATCAAGAGATAATGAATATTTATACATATATATTTATATATATATATATATATATGGGATGTAAGGTCAGGTGATGCGTAACACCACAGCCTCTCCTTGACAAATGTCAACCCCGCCTTCTCGTGGTACATCCTGTTCCCACTAAAGGGGCTCTGACGACCGCCAATAGCGGTATAACTATACCATCGGGATTAGAGGAAATGCTATCCCACACTCACCAACCCGCTTGGCCAGCGTGGTGAGTTATGGCCAAACCCCTCCAAAATGACTCCACAACTTAAATCTTGGCCCTCAGTCTCCGGCAGCTGGAATGTACCTGGCCAAGGCAGCGGCCAGTGCGACATGAAGGCAGAGGGTGCTAAGAATCCCCTCGGAGGACCGGACTAGGCTGCCATCTGATGCTGACCTTGGCGACGTATAACGGACGCTCCCTATCTTCTGATTCAAGGCTTCTTGAATTGGAAGAGGAACTACAAAGGATCAAGTGGGACATCGTCGGGCTAAGTGAGGTAAGGAGAAAAGGAGAAGATCTCATTGAACTGAAAAGTGGACATCTCTTCTACTATCGTGGGACAGATACTGGCAGAACTAGTGGTGTTGGATTTATAATAAACAAGAAACTGAAGGATAAAGTTGTAGAAGTTGAAAGTTCCTCTGACAGAGCTGCACGACTCGTTATCCAACTCTCGAGAAGATACCAGGCTCAGATTATTCAAACTTATGCACCCACCACAAGTCATCCTGAAGAAGAAATTGAAGAATTTTATGAGGAAATTCGTGATCTAAATAATAAAGGTAAGCAGCACTTGAAGATAATTATGGGAGATTTCAATGCAAAAATAGGGCAACGGCAACAGAATGAAACTTCAGTAGGTAAATTCGGTCACGGCAACAGAAACCAGCGTGGAAATACTCTCGTAGAGAGTTTGCAGAGGCAGAAGGGTTTTTCATCTTGAACTCCTTTTTCAAGAAAAAGCCACACAGGAAATGGACATGGAGACATCCAAATGGGACGACAAGTGAAATTGATTTTATTATGTGTAACAAAAAATTCGTCATAGAAGACTGCAGTGTGCTAAACAAGTTCAACACAGGCAGTGACCATAGATTGGTGAGATGTAAGATGCACCTCAACACTAAACTGGAACGTGGCAATCTCATAAGACAAACAAAATGTATTGACATAACCAACCTTAAAAAACACCATAATACCCTTCAAATTGGAACTGAAGAACAGATTCTCTGCTTTAGAAGGCCTAACATCGGAAGAAGTGGATATTTCTGAAGTTAACAGAAAAGTAACCAAAGCTCTTATGGAAACAGCAACAAAATTAGCTGGGTCTAAGAACAAATTGCATGTGAACAAATTATCAGGAAAAACCAAAATGTTGATGCAAAAAAGAAGAGTGATGAGGACAACTAAAGAAGATGTGACTTCCAAAGTGGAATATATAGAGCTATGCAAGACAGTACGAAAAAGTATCACTGAAGACGTAAGGAAATTCAACTGTGAACTAGTAAGGAAAGCAATTGAAAACAACCAAAGCCTAAAGATAGCAAAGGGACATCTCAGTAAGGGGAAAAACAGATTATGGCACTGAGAAAAGAAGATGGTTCTGTAACAAGAAATAGAGGCGAAATTTTGACAAGAGTGAAAGATTTCTACTCCAAATTATATGAAAGGGATGATACATGTACTCCAGACATCATGAAAGGTACCAGAGTTCTTCCAGTCCTTCCATCAGAAGTTGCACATGCAATCAAGAACATGAAGCGGGAAAAAGCTCCAGGAGAAGATGGAATTACTGTAGACATCATACAAGAAGCAAGTGGAGAAATCGAAACAGTACTCGCCCAAATTTTCACTCGATGCCTTAATGAAGGGAAAATTCCTGAGGATTGGAACAACGCTACAATGATCTTGCTACATAAAAAAGGTGACATTGAGGATCTCAGGAACTACAGACCTATCAGCCTCCTATCAGTGGTTTATAAAATCTTCACTAAAGTTCTTTCACACCGCTTGAAGGTGACACTGGACATGGCTCAACCGAGAGAACAAGCTGGATTCAGGAGTGACTACAGCACAATAGATCATATCCACGTACTGAGAGAACTAATTGAAAGAGCGAGGGAATATGAGCTTCCATTGTGCATGGCTTTTATCGATTATGAAAAAGCCTTTGATTCGGTGAAACCATCAGCAGTTGCAATGGCTCTGAAATCCTGCGGTATTGAAGATGCATACATTAATATTATTAATAACATCTATGAAAATGCAAGTGCAAAGATTCGGCTGTTTGAAAATACAACACACATAAAAATTAGAAAAGGAGTGAGACAAGGTGACACCATATCTCCGAAGCTCTTTAATGCCACATTGGAAAATGTCTTTCAATCACTGAGCTGGGAAAACAAGGGGATAAAGATTAATAGAGATTATCTAACCCACCTTCGTTTTGCTGATGACATAGTCATTTTTGCAACTTCCCCATCAGAGCTGCAGAGTATGATCCAGGAACTTGCTGACAAGAGTAAAGAAGTGGGATTAAAAATGAACTTTCAGAAGACAAAAGTGATGTTCAATGCTTTTACAAGAAATAAAGATTTATCGATTGATGGAGAAAAGCTGGAGATAACAGACACGTACGTTTATCTTGGACAGCAGATATCAAGTGAGGGTCACATTGGTGAAGAAATTAATCGGCGTACAAAACTTGCCATGAGAGCTTTTGGAAGAAACAGCATAATTTTCAAGAGCAATATGCCATTATGTCTTAAAAGAAAGTGTTTGATCAATGCATCCTTCCAGTGCTTACGTATGGTGCAGAGACGTGGACCTTAGCTAAAAGAGACATACAAAGGCTGCAGACAACTCAAAGAGCCATGGAGAGGTGCATGCTTGGTGTAACCAGGAGAGATAAGAAGAGGAACACGTGGATCCGAAAAATGACAAGAGTGGAAGACATCATGATCAGAGTTAAATCCCTGAAATGGCAATGGGCTGGACATACTGCCAGAAGAACAGACCATCGATGGACAGCCGAAATTTTAGATTGGATTCCAAGGGACAGGAAAAGACCCAGAAGAAGACCACATGGAAGATGGGTGGATGAAATTCGAAAGTATGCAGGAGTGACATGGAGGAGACTGGCACAAGACAGAGCGTTGTGGAGGAAACTTGGGGAGACCTTCGTCCAGCAGTGGATTGATAATGGTTGACAATGATGATATATATATATATTTTTTTTTTTACTGGAAGTTTAACGACCACCGTGAGCAACTCAATGGGCTATAAGCAGTTGCCCGTCCCTAGGGCCACTGGTTCCAAGGAAGGGGAGAGCCAGTGCCGTAAGACTAGTTCCAGGGAAGGGAGAGAGCCAGTGCCGTAAGACTAGTTCCAGGGAAGGGAGAGAGCCAGTGCCGTAAGACTGGTTCCAGGGAAGGGAGAGAGCCAGTGCCCATGCCTAACCGGGATTCGAACCCGGACTCCTTTCGGACGTATGATCAGAAGCCATCGCTTAGAACACTGCATAAATGAAACATAAATGTAATGTACATTGTTACATAAGCAAATGAAATTTAAATGTTATGTGCATTGTTCCACACTTTAATTTATGTTCTTCGAAAGCAATCTTAATAAAAACAAATACTGACAGAATTAGATTTCAGCTTCAACTAAATTTTATGATAATTGAACTACACAAAGATAATGCATTTTAAATCAGCTTAGAACACCAGAGCGGTTTTTATTTTCCAAAACACAAGAACTATGTGATGACTACTACTCTCGAACAGTTTCTTTTTTTCTTTTAACGAGCAATCATTGAAGTAGACGTCCAACTTTTAGTAGAGTATAGTAGTCGTTCACAGTGCTCTCATTAATTGTAAGCTTGTTTGTTTTTCAAATTTTAAATTTCAACTATTCCAGTATTGATTAAAAGAGCTGAAATTAATCATGACTTTTGTACATTTACAGAATCGTGAAGGACGGTGCATTGCTAGCTGTTTTCGTTCTTTCCCTAATCCTCACGAAATTTGACTTTTGCCAAATGGCACGATAAAAAATATATAAACGAAATAAAATGTGGGCTCCAAAGGACGCGTAGCCGCCCCGGTGGAGCAGTGGTCTAAGGCGTTGGCCTCTGATCATTCGTTGGAAGGGGTCCGGGTTCGAATCCCGGTGAGGCATGGATGTTGTGTTTGTCTTACGGCACTGGCTCCCTCCCTTCCCTGGAACCAGTGACTCTAAATTAGGGACGGGCGACTGCTTATAGCCCATTGAGTTGCTCATGGTGGTCGTTAAACCTCAACAAAAAAAAAAAAAAAAAGGACGCGTAGAATTTGTAATTATGGGTCCATTGGGGGGTGTGGGGGTGGTAATTTATGCGCCACAACGCTTGAATGGCAGCTCTGCAGACGATTGAAATTTAATAGTTAATCAGACCTCAAGTATTCTCACCAATTGCGCCTATTACCAGAAATTCTGCGTCATATGGATACGAAAAAAGTGAGAACGGGATTTTTCTGTTGATGTAGGAAAGTAATTGGGGAAATGCTCCTGCAAATTCAGAATTTTCCTGGCGTACGAAAAATCCGTGAAATTCAGGCTTTTCTCGTCATTTCACGGAAAAGGTTCAGAAATATGCTTCATTAACTAACGAAAGAAATCACGGAAAAAAACCCGTGAATTTCAGATTTTTTTTACAGCGTAGCGCTTCATTGGTTAAGCAGCGTGGAATTAGTCTTACTTTAGAATTTTGCTGATTCTACTGTTCAAAAATAAAAGTAGAATCTTAAAGTAGGTTTGAATCTTTTGTTTTAAAAAGAGGTGCTGGAATTCGGTATCATCCTCTTTTTCTGTCTCCCTCCTTAAGACTGGCTTATTTATTGGTCAATTACATCCAAGCCCTCGATGTAGCCATCGCTTCATTGGGGTCATTGTTTCAACAATTTGAAACAATTCAGAAATGTATGGCAGAAGTGTTTCGTTTAGACAATCATTTTTTTTTTTTTTTTTCTCCCCAAAACGGTTTTGATGAAATTTGTTCGCATCCTGTGATGTAGAATTGACTTATCCTGAAAAGGGGTCGTCGACCCCCGCAACAATGTAGGTAGGGTTCCTTTCCAACGTGATAAAACAAACAGATCCCAAAGTGGTAAAAATAATTCCCTCGCTCTCTACTGTTTGCTCGCTGAGCACACCTTCCACGTGTTTTATGTCCAGAGTTGAAGTGCCGCCGGGGCGGGTGGGGTGGGGTGGCTGTTTTGCATACGGTATTCCGCAGCAGCTGCGGTTACCGGCTCCAGACATCGCTGGCTGTGGTGGCATTTGTCTGCTCGATAACAATAAAACCTTTCATTATGTAATCGGAATGTCAGCCATTTTACTTTCCTTGGCTGCGTGCTCTGTTGTAGTGAGAGCCTGTTAAAAGAGGGCACTGTTAAATAAAGCGCCTCGACGCAGACCCTTAAAATTGCTGTTTTATTATTTCAATACGTTTAGACTACCGGAGCCCATTAAGCAGTAGCCCGTATGCTATTATTGTGGATGACCGCTTCAAAATTCGTGAAAGGTTTCCGCCTTTCTCGGGGTGAAAGGCGAGGTGGCAATTAAACCTTTTTTTCTTCAATGGGTGGGGTCAGGATGAGATGTAGAGTAACCTAGTTTGAACTCTACAAATGAGTTACACTGGTGAGAGCGAAAAATCGTGAGAGGTTGTGCAATTTTATTATGGTGGCACGGGAATTATTCGTTCCATCGTTTCGTTTTTCCCCCTTATGCTTTTATTACATGCCCGACGTTCACGCAGAGATCATTTTATTAGGTACTCCTTGAAATCGCGTCTATGGAAAGGAAAACTCTCGTGTGGTGCAATTACTAAAAAAGCCTTTCGCATTTAAGAACTGTTCTTAAGAATGTTGAACCGGAAAATGTTTCCCTAAATCAACCGTCCGCAATTCTCATAGCGGTTACCTATTCCACGCTTATATGAAGAGTCTGAAATAGCTTCATACTGATAGAACTTACGTTGGGAAAAAAATATTCACGAGTAATGATACTAACACTGCTGGATGAAGCTCTCCCCAAGTCACTTCCACAACCTTTTGCCTTGAGCCATACAGTCTCCTCCATGTCACTCCGGCATGCTTTCGAATTTCATCTATTCACCTCTGTTGTGGTCTTCTTCTAGGGTCTTTTCCTGTTTTTTGGCATTCATTACATTGTTTCAGTTCTCCAAAGCTGGTCACTTCTTCTGGCAATATGTCAAACCTATTTCCACCTTAGGATCTTTACTTTGATCATGATATCATCAACAGTTGTATCACTATCATCAAATATTATCAATCCACTGCTGGATGAAGGTCTCCCCAAGTCTTTTCTGCAACTTTCCGTCTTGAGCCGGTCTCCTCCATGTCACTCCGTCATGCTTTCGAATTTCATCCACCACCTCCCTCGTGGTCTTCTTTTGTCCTTTTGGTATCCAATATATTTTCCTCTAGTTTAATGCTGGTCACTTCTTCTGGCAATTTTTCCAGCCTATTGTCATCTGAAGATCTTGGATCATGATATCATCCACAGTAGTATCACTATCATCATCAAACATTATCAATCCACTGCTGGATGAAGGTCTCCCCAAGTCTCTTCCAAAACTCTCTCCTTGAGCGATTCTCTTCCATGTCATTCTGGCAGACTTCGGAATTTCATTCATACATCTTCCAGGGTCTTCTCCTGTCCCTTGGTGTCCAGTCCAGTATTTCACTTGTCCAATGGTGGTCAGTTCTAACAATATGTCCAGTCGATTACCACTTGAGCCTTTAATCATAACATCATCAGTTCTTCTCATTTCCTGAGTTCCATGAGTTCCTGTTCCTACCGTTCCTGGTTACACAAAGCATGCGTCTCTCTGTGCTTCTTTCAGTTGTCCGCAGCCTTTGTGTGTCTTTTTTTTTTTCTCTTTTAGTTAAGGTCTATGTCTCTGTTGTTTTTATAAGCAAGAACTTGAAGGATGCATTGATTCAGGGCGCCGCCTTTAAGCCGATTGGACAGATTACTTCCATTCGGGGCACGCGCTAGGATAATCCACTTTAATCATGTCAAATACACACTAGAACATATTGCAACATAAACCTGACACCACGTTGTACGTTTTACAGGGAACAGAAATAATTTTAATTTTTGGTACGCATGTGCACTGTATGTCAGCAGGAAGTACGTTGTAGGTTGCGCGTGACTATTCCACCGCTAGCTGGATTATCCTTGCACTCCTTATCCCAGGCTTAGCCACCACCTGTGGCTTTGACTTAACCCGTGGAGAGAGGTATAGTTTGGCGGCTGCATGAATAATCAATTACACTGTCATACACAGCCATTCGGGACTCTTCTGAGAATCCATCATTCCTGTGAAAACCTTCTAAAGCAGCTATGACTTTCAATGGAGAATTTACTCGCCTACTAATTTCGCCATCTGATCTGTTCTCTCTGTCAAACAAGCTTCCCAAATATACTAACTCATTCACCTGATCAATCACGTCATTTTGACTTATTTATATTACATGCAGTACTTACCAGTTCTTCTCTCAAAAGCCATAACCTTGGTTTTTCCCTTATTTATACTGTTTGAATTTCATACAAACTTCTTACATCCGGGACAACATACTCTGCAACTCACTTTTGCTCTGATGACACAGTCCTGTTGACAGAGAGCAAAAATGAGTTGTCCCGGATGTAAGAAGTTTCTATGAAATTCAAACAGTATAAATAAGGGAAACCCAAAGTTGTGGTTTTTGAGAGGGGAACTGGTAGTACTGAATGTAATACACAGTAGTGGCCAAAATTGTGGAAATCTTTTGGAAAAAGTGTATTTTTGAGGTTTGATGGCTCATAACACCACTTTTTTTGAGAAATACCATAAAATTATATATCAATGGAAAGATAATTTCATCAAGAATGTAATGCAACAAAGTTTGTTCAATTATCTGTATTCTATGAAAAGGTTATAGCCAAATAACCAGAAAAAGGAAGCACAACTTACTTAGGTTGATATGAAGTAGCTTTTCTTCTTTTGAATGTAGCCAATGAGTATTTAGAGAGCCAATTAGATGTCATCTTGTTTTGGCAATGAGCCAATCAGGTCACAGTAGGACTCAGCTATTGATGTCATGTATTGGAGCTGAGAGGAAGACATTTGTCAGTGTGTTATGTGATTGCTATCAAGTTGGTTGGGTTTTTGTGTGTGTGTGTGTGTGTGTGTGTGTTTTTCATTTAGTGAGCTTGTAAAACGTAATAAAATGAAAGAAATGGCACAAAGAGTTGACTGGTCAGCCAGAAAGCGATGTAAAATAGTACTATAAAGTGAACGAGGTTTCATGTTATGAAGAAATTTGAAGAAAAATTGGTGGAAACTCTACCAAAGGTGGTATTTCTAAACTTTTGAAGAGGTATAAGGAGACTCGGTCACTGCAAAACTAGACTGGTGTAAAGGCAGGAAAAGGTGCACAACAGCAAGTGATGATAGAAGAATTAAAGGACTGTCTGTACCTAGGTGACAGAAGAAAATCATCTGGGTGTATACAAGATGAAATGGCACAACGCAATGTGAAGTTGAGTGCAAGGACTGTTCGGCGCAGACTGCAGGAATTTGGTCTAAAAGCTAGAATCCAACGAAAAAAGCCATTTTTATCTCTCAAACAAAGGTCGAAAATATTGAATTGGGCTAAAACCCATGTTAACTGGACAGCGGAACAATGGGACAGTGTTACTTGGAGTGATGAGACCAAAATCTCCCTGTTTGGTAGTGATGGCATAAAATACGTAAAGAGAAGAATCTGAGAAGATTTGTATCCTGATTGCATTACATGTACCGTGAAACACCCTGTGAGTGTTATGATCTGGGGTTGTATGACATCGAAAGGCGTGGGAAGAATTTGCGTGATTAATCGGAATATAAATGGCCAAAAATACATTAATGAAATACTTGAGCCCAAACTGAATCCTTCCGCACGTGATCTTTTCCAAGATAATGAAGCATTTATATTTCAACAGAATTCAGAGCGCTCCACGTTTGCAGAAAGCCAGTTTCGTGTGTAGTACATTTACTTTCACGAAAAAGCAGCACCACCCGTAGTGCACTACTACGTTTAGGGTAAATTAGTGTCATGCAAAACATTCTCCTTTTTGAATGGTCAGCCGTAGTTTTACTTTAACTACTTTGGAAAAAGTTATCTTCCGGGTACTTATGATAATGTGCAAACAAAAAAATACGCCTCCCTCTTAGGGAATTATAACTTTTCCATGAGGCGCACAGTTGTGTAATTTTTACGAAGCGAATGGCTGACTTCGCTTTGTAGACGTTTCAATGTGTTTTTTACATCTAGTGACTGTTTTTTTATATCGTGCCAAGAAAGAAAAAAACGACGGCGTTAATGGCTGCAGGATTAATAAAGAAATGTATACAAAAATAAAAAAAACTCCGAAATTCGTCTAAGATTTCATTGCTTGACAAAGGACTTGGGCTTACGATAAGCCCATTCGTTTTTGAAATGCTTTCTCTACTCTTCCTGCCGGAAATAGCATTAACCACGACCTGGGGTGCAGCAAGTTATGTATCTCCCCAACTTTTCTTCCCGCTGTTTTTTTCATCCCCCCACTCAAAAGGGCAGAGGTCCTACTGCTAGCGTTTCCTGAAATACATTTCGAACCCCAGCAATGCAAAGAACAGAACAAGTTTTTGACAAAAAAAAAAAAAAAAAAAAAAGAGTGTGCATGAATACGAATCGTAGTTATGTTCCTTCACGTAATTGTGGATTCAGTGTACAACTCGAAATGCTTCCATATTTAGAAGATGAGAATAACCATTTTTTTTTGCGTCAGTGTTTGATTCCGACATGCGTGTTTTTTTAAGGCTGTAAGTTTCCCGCCCCTAATTTAGGGCCACTGTTTAAAGGGAAGGGACGAAATAGGCGACGAAGGGCAGCCTCTACCCTTGCTTCATCCGTGAGTCGAACCTGCATCTCTGATCCAGGCGTGGCCGGCGCCCCGGTGGCGCAGTGGTCTAAGACGCTGGCCTCTGATCATTCGTCCGTAAGGGGTCCGGGTTCGAATCGCGGTCAGGCATGGATGTTGTGTTTGTCTTACGGCACTGGCTCTCTCCCTTCCTTGGAACCAGTGATTCTAAATTAGGGACGGGCGACTGCTTATAGCCCATTGAGTTGCTCACGGTGGTCGTTAAACCTCCAATCAAAAAAAAAAAAAAAAAAAAAAGATCCAGGCGTGACGCTAAAGGGAAGCAAAAGTTAAAACACATGACGAGCGCAGCCATGTATGATTTTAGGGAACTTAGATAAAAGTATATGAAGTTTTCGAATTCAGACATTTTGTTGTTATGTAAAATGAACTTCGTTCGTCTTTTTGTTAAATTTAGTGTCGTACTATTCTGTGAAACAGAATTAATTTCCTGAGCGAATGTCTAAGAGAGCTGTAGAAAGACACCGAATATTTTTGAAATTATAGTTTAAAAAGATGAGATATTCCTTGTCAGATTACAAAGTAAAAATCATAAACGGCTGTACGACAGCAAATTAAAAAAAATATTTAAAAAATGACGTAGATTAGCTAAAATTGGGAGAAAATAGTAACCCGTTAAAGACCGTGGAGATTCGTATCTACGATTCTCAGTACTACATACAGTGAATAAATACTAGGTACAGTATGCACCTAGAAAACTTTTTTTTTTTTTTTAAATAGTACTAGTGATCCGAATTTCTTGGCGTAGAATATAAATCAAAGTTTCCAAGCTTTCGCACATCAACCTGATGGCTTTTTCAAGGAAGGTTGACAGCAAACTGGAAATGGAACACTTCAACAATTTGAAAGCTGGTGGCGCAGTGGTCTAAGCGATGGCCTCTGATCATTCGTCCGAAAGGGGTCCGGGTTCGAATCCCGTGAGACATGGATGTTGTGTTTGTCTTACAGCATTGACTGTCTCCCTTCCCTGGAACCAGTGACCCTAAATTAGGGACGGGTGACTGCGTATAGCCCATTGAGTTGCTCACGGTGGTCGTTGAACATCCAATAAATTAAAAAAAAAAAAAAATTTAACGTAGTGACTTGACTAGACAATAAATGAACAGGCGCGAATGTGATCAGACATTCGAAGAAACGAGGTCATGTTGCTTGGGGGCCCGGTACTGTGCTAGAAAACAGCATTATTTGAAGAATTGGTTTCAAGATGCGTGGCAACTTGAGAGAGAGACGCTATCACTGCAAGCCTCGCTGCTGGTCAACATTTCCAAGGTTTCGCGAATGGCGGTAGATTTGGGTGTGCAGTATGAAGCTAATTTCTTTACATCACTCCACATAGAATCAGCAGACTTTAGCTTGACCTCTCCTGATAGGGCAGTGGTTCCCTTTTATGTTCGTTGATTCTAATTCCAAAGGAACGTTTGGTCATTCCAATGTAGTATCGCCTGGAGCCATCCGGGTACTGTAGTGGGATTGCATAAACACCTGCCTTATTGAGAAGAGGAGACTTCTCAATATTTCTCTTAAGCATCGTATATAAAGATGCAAGAGACCTTATGCCGACACCAAAGCTCATCCTTCTTTTTTTTTTTTCTTTTTTCTTTTCTTGTACTGGGGATAACATCATCAGCGTCAGGTTATATCAAATCTACATGTATGGAATCTATTGGCAAAATTTCTGCCAAGCGCATCAAAATTTGTGCTACCTCACCCCCTTCCGCGTACGACATTTAGCCCTCCTAATTAATAGCTCACCCAGTTCTGAACTTCTGGCGCCGCCCCTGCTCTCACCTCTCTGCCATTAGAGCGGTCAGAAGCGCGGACACGGGCTGTGGAACCTAATAATTTTAGAGGGGGTCCAACTTCTTCGAGAGCTAAAACAATAAAAAAAGAAAGCGAGAGAGAGAGAGAGAGAAAGAAAGAAAGAAAGAAGCCGTAGGATGTATAAAACCAATATGATAGGCTACGTCTGTCCCTAACGCTCTGACATCATTCAGTAATTGCAGCGCCATCTGCTTTTATCCAATGGCCGAAATCGGAACTAAGCTCACCGCTCTCGCACGATACTTAAAATCAAGGAGAAATACTGGAAAATAAAATGAAGTTAGTAAGACAAACGACTTCATCTGTGGCAACACGCACGTGCTCGAACAACTGTTTGCGACCTGTTCTGTTACGTGGGTGTTATGTTGTTTCATTTCATTTTCTTCGCATTGCAGAGCAATTTCATAAAAAGGAATAACGCTCTGACGTTATTCAGTACTTGCAGCGCCATCTGCTTTTATTCTGTAGCTGAAATCGGAAATAAGCTAAAAGTTCTCGCGCTATGCGTAAAATCAAGGAGAAATGACGCCAACGCTCTGACGTCATTCAATACTTGTAGCGCCATCTGCTTTTATCCGGTGGCCGAAATCGGAACTAAGCTCACTGCTATCTCACGAGCTCTGACGTCATTCAATACTTGTAGCGGCATCTGGTTTTATCCGGAAGCCGAAATCGGAACTAAGCTCACCGCTATACGCACTAGCTCTTAGAGGTCTGCACGGGCCTAATTTGGTGAGCCCAGCCCGGTTCTTCTCGGCCCGTGATGTGCCATTTCGTATTATTTTGTCTTTCTATTATATTTTATTAAAATGTGAAAATTAAATAATGAAATGAGATATTATTGAAAATATTTAGTTGAATGTAAGCCTAAAAATAGTAACTAATACAAATTTTGAAGATGACAATCCGATTTTTGGCGTAAATGTGACAAGGGTGGTAAGTCAAATAATATCCGAAAACTTGAAAATTTTCATCGTCCTGGAGCGGGACTCGAACCCGCGTCTCCCAGAAAACGCCCGGGTATGCTAACCACTACACCACCAAGAACGACCAAGTTTCAAGTTTCCGATCAATTTTGCTTCGACTACCGAATCCTGTGATGGTTATATTCAAATTGATCGGAAACTTGGTCGTTCTTGGTGGTGTAGTAGTTAGCATACCCGGGCGTTTTCTGGGAGATGCGGGTTCGAGTCCCGCTCCAGGCCCAAATCTCCTAGCTTCCTATTTCTAAGGGTTGTTTAAGACCTGGGGTCAGACACTCCCTTCCTAAAATCCTCTACATATGATCATTTGATCAACCACAAGTCACCCGGGTACTGTCCCCCCGGTAATAAATAAGGGCGTCTTCCTCCCCCTTTCTGCTTCGCTTCCGTGTCACTTTCCTATCTGGCACTCTAGCCCAAATCTCCTAGCTTCCTATTTCTAAGGGTTGTTTAAGACCTGGGGTCAGACACTCCCTTCCTAAAATCCTCTACATATGATCATCAACCACAAGTCACGGGCCACGGGGGTAGCCTTGTGGGCAACGTTCGTGACTGCCACGGAAAGGACCTCAGGTTCGATCCCAGGCAAGTACGAACGCGCGATTCACTAAATATCCGCCGTGCGTCGCATGGGCACGTTAAGCCGTCTGATCCCGGGTACTCCCCCCCCCCCGGTAATAAATAAGGGCGTCGTCTTCCCCCTTTTCTACCTCGCTTCCCTGTCACTTTACTATCAGGCACTCTAGCCCAAATCTCCTAGCTTCCTATTTCTAAGGGTTGTTTAAGACCTGGGGTCAGACACTCCCTTCCTAAAATCCTCTACATAGGATCATATCATCAACCACAAGTCACAGCGGTCCGTGTCAGTATGCTGTCATTACCGGACAAAGCGCTCTTGGTGAAATTGTTCTATTGCAACGCTGAATGTACGAGTGCTGCGTTGAGAGTCTACCGGTCGCTGAAAGGTGATCGCAGTGGGAAAGGACTGATAGAAAGTGCTGCGCTGCGGCGAATGGTGAAAAAATTCGAGGAAACGGGATCTTTGGCAGCACGCCCACGAAGCGGTAGACCACGAACACGTGCTGCTGCAGCAGAGACGATTACGCAGGAAATGGATGTGATTGCAATATCATCCGCACATGGAGACTCCAGTGCTCCCATGTTTCTCGGCAAACAGACATTCCATACGGGACTGTATGGCGAACACTGCGACGGATTCTGCACAGATACCCGTACAAACTGCATCGGCATCACGAACTGCAAGCTGTCGATTACGTGCAGCGTCAGGAGTTCGCAGCATGGTTTTTTCGACATGGACGTCGACGAGAACTGGCTGATGAACGTTTTATGGACTGATGACGCACACGTTTTCCTAAACGGAGCGGTAGGCACGCACAAGTGCCGCATCTGGGCCACGAAACATCCCCGAGCAGTCGTTGAAGCGCCACTTCATCAGCCGAAACTGACAGTGCAGTGTGGATTCACGGCTTCCTTCATTATCTGGCCTTTTTTTCTTTGAAGAGGTCCGCGGCACCTCCTTCGAAACCGTTTCAGTGACAGGCGCACGTTATGCGAACATGTTACGAACGTACGTTATCCCTAGCTTGCAAGAGCGGGATGCAGTGAATCTGTGCACATTTATGCAGGATGGAGCACCGCCCCACCTCGCACGTTCTGTTAAGCAACTGCTGCACGAGACGTTTGGCGAAAATCGTGTGTTGAGCAGACACTTTCCGAAGGCCTGGCCACCTCGATCACCAGACCTGACACCCTGCGATTTCTGGCTCTGGGGTTACCTAAAATCACAAGTGTACAGATGTCGCCCTACTTCATTGGCCATGCTGGAAGATGACATTCAACACCATGTGGCACCTATACCACCGGACATGCTCTTCAATGCCATCCATGGTGTTTTCTCTCGTCTGCAGGCAGTACTGGAACAGGATGGCCATCTCACTGAACACCTGATACAATGAGGTGTCTAACCTGGTACAATCAGGTGTCTATTTTTCTCGAAATTTCCAACCTGTGGTTGCTGCGCCATCTGGCGATGAAAAATGTAAGTAAAATGAGTAAAAATGTATGTGATTTCATAAAAAAAAAAAAAAAAAAACCCGATGTCGTTCTGATCATTTCTACGCAAATCGCGTTGTCCTACTCTCACAACTCCGCAAGTTATTACGTTTTCAAAATGTGCAAGACTTTTGAATCACCCGGTATTTGTATACGTTTGTACATGGACAGCAGTGTATGGCTTTAAATATATATTTTACGAATCATTGAAAACGCACTTTAAAATGGGGGAGATATTTTTATCGCTGCTCAATATTTTGGGAGATGTTTTCTCCCGGGCACGGAGAAGTGGCCACCGGAGAATTGAACACATTGCAGTTTCAGTGCCATAAATTGTTCTGCATAAACAAATATCGTGTGGCCAGATTTCTCACTACTTTGAGCAACTATTGTTCACAAAATATTTTTTTTTTAATATTTCATTTTCAATAAGAAATTTAGACATTTCATTGGTGAAAGCCTCATCATACACAGTGCGTCAAAGAATTTTCAAGACTGGCGCTAGATTTCGGCCCACGGTGACGCCACCAGTGTAATCGCGAATGCGTTATAAACCGTGACCATCTGCTTGCTTTCTGCCGAAATACTGCGCAGTTGTTAAAGTAACTCAAACGAAACGGGCGTTTATTAGAGAAGTAAAAATTTTTAAATGTTGAATTATTAAGATGGAACAAAGGGCTGTTATTAAATTTAACGCAAAACTTGGTAAAAGTGCCTCGGAAACGTACCAAATGATGAAACAAGTTTACGGTGAGTTTTGTTTAAGTAGATCAAATGTTTTCCTGTGGCACAAACATTTTTTGAACGGAAGAGATACGCTAGAAGATGATGAGCATACCGGAAGACCAAGTTCATCTAGGACACCTGAAATTATTGAAAAAGTGCGCGATTTCGTGGCAAACAATCGATGTGCGTCACTAAGAATGATGGAAGAGTCTTTAAACATCAACAAAGAAACGATTCGAACCATCCTGCATGAAGATTTGGGCAAAACACAAGTCTGTCCTAAATTTGTTCCACACACGTTAACCAGCAATGAACAAAAATCAAGGAGAAGTGCACATTGCAGAGACATCATTTCAGCCGCTGAAAATGATCCAAACTTCTTAAAATCGACTGTTACTGGTGATGAAACATGGTGTTTTCGATATGATCCCAAAACAAAGCGAAAAAGTGCGGAATGGAAGTAAAAAAACTCACCACAAGCCAAAAAAAACAACAAGAAAAGTTCCGTCAAAAATCAAAACAATGCTCATTACATTCTTCGATAGTAAGGGTATTACCCCCAAAGAATTTGTTCCAAGTGGACAAACAATTACTGGTGAGTTTTATTTAAATGTTTTGAGGCGTTTGATGGGCAGAATTCGTCGCATTCGTCCAGAATATCGAGATGAAAACAGTTGGTGTTTGTTGCACGATAATGCAACCAGTCACACCTCACTTCTTGATCGTAGATTTTTGGCGAAAAATAACGTCTGTGTGTTGAATCATCCATCGTATTCGCCCGATTTAGCACCCTGCGACTTTTCTTTGTTCCCAAAACTTAAAATGACGTTAGAAGGGTGTGTTTTTTATGATATTTCGACCATACATACAGCTTCGACGCGTGCTTTGGAGGCAATTCCGCAAAGTGAACTGGAACAGGCATTCGAATCATTATTAAATCGCTGTAACAAGTGTATTGAAGCCGGAGGGACTTATTTTGAATAACAAACCAAAACAAATTATAATTTGTTTCTATTTCATTTTACAGACCCAGTCTTAAAAATTCTTTGACGCACTGTGTATATACATATATATATCGCTTCAAATTCGTGCTTAATCCTCCCTCAAGGGCGGGAAGGGTCCGGACCCGACGACCACCCCCTTGGCTACGCCTCTGAAGCATGATAACTGAATTACATATACACTGCTGGCCACCCAAAATGCAACACCAAGAAGGAAGCATCCGATTGGCCTGAAATTCGCAGCATACGTCGCCCGCGAGAGGACACGCAAACTATTAGCATTGCAGGTCATATGCAAATCATGTGCGACCGGCACGCCACCGAGAAGCACTATAAGAAGGGTGCACAGAAGGCGGGGTGGAAGTGTGTTGTGCTGCCGGACCTGTGCGTGGGTAGCTTCCTGCTGCCTCGTCGCAGAATACGGCAGTCATTCCAGCACGTTTCGGAGTTCGACAGAGGACGAATAGTAGCTTATCGCGACAGCGGTTTATCGTACCGAGACATCGGCGCTCGTGTGGAACGACATTCAGCCACAGTGAGGCGAGTATGGATACGGTGGGTGCAGGAGGGACGGACGGACCGACCAACGTGAGCGATTGCCACAGCACACCACCGAACGAGAGGACCGGCATGTTATGCGGCTGGCATTGACGGCTCGCACCGCCACATCACGAACGTTAGCGCAGGAATTAGGGTGTGTTGCGCAACAACCTGTGTCAGCACGTACCGTTCGACGTCGTCTGCAGGAGCAGGGACTTGTCGAACGGCGCCCATTGCTCCGATTACCATTGTAGTTATAACACCGGCGAATGCGGCGGCAGTGGGCCTTTGAACGCCACACCTAGACTACGGAATGGCACGACATTGTCTTCTCCGACGAATCCCGGTTCTGCCTGCAACACCACGATGGTCGGATCCGCGTATGACGCCTGCATTATGTATCGCCATACCTGTCCGTCGCCTGGCGTTATGGTTTGGGGCGCAGTTGGATATGACACCCGCACCCCTCTGGTACGCATCGCCGGTACACTCAACAGCCACTGCTACATCTCCGACGTTTTGGAGCCTGTTGTCCTCCCTTACCTACAGGACAATGCGCGCCCGCACGTGGCACGCATCGTGCAACAATTCTTCACAATCCACCAGGTGTCACTGCTGCCGTGGCCCACCTGTTCTCCCGATATGTCGCCCATCGAACACGTCTGGTCGCTGATCGGCAACCGAGTGGCCCGACAAACACCACCCGCGGCTACGCCTGATGAACTGTGGCAACGTGTGGAAGCAGCCTGGACCGACAATACCCCAAGCCCACATCCAAAGCCTCTTTCGTTCGATGCCGCGACGTGTAGCGGCCGTTATTGCCAGCCATGTGGGCCACACGAACTATTGATGTCTGCGTGTTCCGCCAGTCGCACGGGCCTGTAAGCTCAATCGTTTCATCTTTGTATCTGTTGTTATGTGTCCAGTAAATCTGGCTTTGCTATTTCGTGTCCTTCTTGGTGTTGCATTTTGGGTGGCCAGCACTGTATAATGTTTTTTTTTTTTTAATAAACGTGCCAAGAAGTATTGCGATTTCTCACAGAAAAACGTTTTCCACGTTTTTGATGTTTGATATTAATGTAGTTTTCGTAAAATTTGACTGGAACTTTCTGCCGCCCCTCGGAAGCTGTGGGCCAGGTGCAGTGCACCCGTTGAACCCCCGCTTGGTGCGCCCCTAACCATGCCGTTTCAGCTGTGTGTATTTTTGAATTTGCGTGATGGTTTTTGATTGTAGAAATCGTGTTAATATCAATCTTTAATGAAATATACTCACACATGAGTGTAGTTTTCAGTTTTAACGTTATATTTGTTTTGAACTTTCCCTAACGTTTCGTGAATTTCAATTTAAAATGGAATTAGGAAGGTGCCTCAAAATAATTGCGAATTTTATAAATTCAGCATTTTCTCACACACCGGCAGCAAGTTACGATGCAAAATTAGAAACATTAGCGACGAAAGAATGCGATTCAGCCAACACAAAATGCATTGCAATAGCCTTGGAAGCCACCATCTTTCCCACACTTTCATGGCCGTCGCTCGCGGGGATAGGCTTCACGCAAAGTGGTACTGCTCCATTAATAACGGCACCTCCAAATTTCTTACTGTAACCTCCTTGGAGATATCTAAGAACTTTGACGCTCTGATCGTGTGTAGAACAAAGATGTGTTGGAGGTGTGTAATATGGGGCAAAATGTTGTTAGTAAGGTGGAGACAAATATTCGTAGGTGGTTTGGCCATGTTGAAAAAATGAGTGATGGGATGGTTACTAAGACAATTTTTTTCAGCTCAAGTGGCAGAATAGAAAGGTGCCGCCCCGGTGGCGCAGTGGTCTAAGGCGCTGGCCTATGATCATTCGTCCATAAGGGGTCCGGATTCGAATCCCGGTCAGGCATGGATGTTGTGTTTGTCTTACGGCACTGGCTCTCTCCCTTCCCTGGAACCAGTGACCCTAAATTAGGGACGGGCGACTGCTTATAACCCATTGAGTTGCTCATGGTGGTCGTTAAACCTCCAATCAAAAAAAAAAAAAAAATAGAAAGGTAGAGGAACGCCAAGGAAGTAATGGAAGGACCAGATTCAGAAATGTCTTCATGAGAAAAAGATAGTGTGTGTGTGTGGTGGGGAGGGGAAGGGGGTTACAAAAGGTTTTGTGTGAGACGTGGGATAGATGTCAGTGGAAGTACGAGTTGTGTGCCGAGAACCCCGATATCGTTGTAAGTGGAGACGTTTGATACATGAGCAGTAAGTAGAATCTGAATGTGGCAGACAGACTTACTTTGAGGAGGTAACCTATGAATCTCGGAGAACATTTTAACGATATGATACTAATCTTAATTCGCTTACACCCATCCTCGAAGAAAAGTTGTTATAGCAGAACGTCTTTTTAACTCCCAGCACTTTGTTTAGAACGGGCGGCATTTCATCTCTTCCCCGAGATTACTACGAAAGTGACCTTTATTGTATTATTAGACTGACTAAGCAACTCCAGTGAACTTAATTCTCTTGAGGGACAGGTTCGTGATTTATCCCAGAACTCAATGAGACTTGTCTACACGCCCCTCAAACTTGACAGGGTGTAAAACTAGGTCATGCTTCTTAACCTCCGCTTGTTTGTTTTTTAATTTTTTCCTTTCTGTCCCTTCTATTTCAAAGCTCATGTATTATTTTTCGTTTTTTAATAATTACCTGTCCATTGCTGTCCTGTTCTCATGTCTTGCACGCGTTTCTTTTGGACCGAATTCCAGAAAAGTCCTTCAGAGTTCACTGCCGAGTGGGATGACCAAAGCCAGTTTGAATTGTGAACACATCAAAGCGACTGAATTCCAGTTTCCGACCGTTTTTTTTTTTTTTGTATGACGTCATAACATTAAGACGTCATTCTCTGACGCGCGGCAGTGCGCCGAAGAATGCTTTATTTCTTTTTCCGCCCGTATGTCTCACAATGCAATATCTTCACTTCTAGAGATGCCCCAGCAGGCATATTCATATCCATCGCATAGCATAATAAAAATATAATTTTCCCATGACAGTGAAACATCGGTTATACATTTTTCTAGGGGATAGCCTTAAAAAACGTATGAACGAAATTTCAAAATATGAAATACTATTGCAAAATTACGCTTTAAAGAAGTATAAGATGGTCCTTAATAATGATTTATTTAAAGTCGAATGGACGGCGAAAGGAAAAAACAATACAGGTAGGCTCAGTTCTGATTGAGCAGTCAGTTTGAATCATAGGACTATACGACTTGTAGATCGGAGAGTTGAAATGAACTAGTCGAGTATGGTTTCAAAGCGTTTATTTAAATTGTTATAGCCAACACAGGTCTATGATATGAAAAGTAGCTTACATAATTTTTACAAATAATGCTGGATACATTGCGAACACAAAGCAGGTCGATACACGAATTACCCAACGTGGTGCTCTGTCTTCTTAGGCTTCTTACATTCCTCATCACTTGCATCTCGCTTTGATTTTCTCCACTTTTGCTTGCGTTCATTCTGCGAATTCCGCGGCATTGTGGAAAATATTAACCCGTTCACACGAAAACCATTTTTTTTTAATATTAAGTTTAAACCACTGAGATGTGTAAAGTCATGACGCATTATAGCCATGTTTTGCAAAGGTCATTTATTGATAGAAAGAACAAAGATCAATCAATGATAGAATGCCCGTTTTGTTCGATAACCTTTTGCCATCCTTCAGTGAGCTGCAGAATGCCTCGATCATAGAAGGACCTGTCTTTCGTGGCGAAAAACTCTACAAGGTGCTGATTTACAGCCTCATCTGAATTGAACGTTTAACCACGCAAGGACTGTTGAAGAGAGCGAAACAAGTGGAAGTCTGACGGCGCAAGGTCATGCGAGTATGCTGGGTGTGGCAACACATCCCACCCAAGCTCCAATAATTTTTGGCGGGTGATCAAACTTGTGTGTGGTCTCGCGTTGTTCTGATGGAACACAGGACCTTTACGATGAACGAGCTCTGGACGTTTCTGGATGATGGATTCGTTCAAACTGTCCAATTGCCGACAGTACAAATTCGAATTGATTGTTTGGTTTCGTGATAATAGCTCGAAAAACACGACAGCTTTAAAATCTTACCACACTGAGACCAGAACCTTCCGCTGATTAATGTCTGCTTTGGATGTCGTTTGAGGCGAAGCAGCACGTCGGGACCACGACAGTTTGCGCAGCATATTGTTGTACACAATCCACTTTTCGTAACCTGTTATCAGTCGCTTCAAAAAAAAGGATCGTTTTCCTCACGTTCAAAGAGCATATCGCAGATGTTTGTACGCGCCGTCAATTGAGCTTCTTTGAGTTCATGAGGAACCCACACATCGAGCTTGCTTGCGTATCCCAGCTTCTTCAGATGGCCGTGAACGCTTGAATGATGGATGTGCAATGTGTCTGCAATCTCTCGTGTCGTGTAACGTGGGTTTGACTCGATCAATGCCTTGATTTGGTCGTCATCAACCTCGGTGGGCCTCTTGGACCGAAGAGCATCGTTGTGGTCAAAATCGCCAGCACGAAATTTTACGAACCACCGCTGGCACAGACGTTCTTCTAGAGCATTATCACCGTACACTTTTCACAAGCTTGACGCGTGTTCTTCCCTTTACGGAAGTAAAACAGTAAAAGATGGGGGAAATGCACAGTTTGGTCTTCCATCTGCAGCTTGGTGTCAAATCTCCGCAAATCAACCAAATCGCTCACTATTCCTTTTAGACTGCAGCTAGAACTGGCCCCTGTCGAATGTCATAGCGATAACAGAGCTGCGCATGCCTCTAGTACTTCCAAAACCGCCCAACCGCCATCGGGTGCCAAAATACGTCGACTTTTCCGACTACCCAATATTTGTACAGATCTCGTCAAGAGCTTTAAAACGATACCTCGTGTAGTTGTGTTGCGCTCACGGTTGCCGAAAGAGACTGAGTTAAACGCAGCGGCACCCTCAGAAATATTGCATTATCTCTCCCGTGCACAGGGAGCGTTGCGCTCACGGTGTATTGCGCCTTACGCGAATTTGACTCCATCACTGTTTACAAATATGCTAACACGATTAGTGTGCGGCACGTATTTTTAGCGCTATAATGATTTCAATCTGCACCTGTTTTTTGTCGCAGGCGATCAACCGTAAGTCGCCCTATACTATCTGCGGAGTTAAACGTAGTCCTATGTCCAAAAATGCACACCTTGGTGATATGCTTCTTTTTAAAAGTACATAGAGAATTACACCCAACATTGACAAATTGTTACGTGAAAAGCAGGTTCAAAAATCACATTGTTGCAGTTATGTAAAGTTCATAGGAACTTTACATAGCTGCAACCTAGAAGATGATCACTGCGAGATGCGTTAACGAAATTCGAAAGCATGCCGGAGTGATATGGGGAGACAGGCTCGAGGCAGGCAGTTGTGGAAGAAACTTGGGGAAATCTTCATCAAGCAGTGAATTGATAACAGCCGACAAAGATGATTGAGATCACAAACCATATAATTTCCTTTGTTTGAACGTTTGCCCCGCTCTGGCAGCGCAGTGGAAAGAGCACTTACCTGTTTTAATTGTCGAATCCCTTTCCTTTTATTGTAGTAAATTGAAATGTTCATGAAACGTATTTTCACATTTGGACATCACAAACAAAAAGAATACCTGGTTAATAACAAAACACTGTACATATCTTATTTTCCCCGTCATTATTGACGGGCTTCCACCTAGTATATATATATCATTAACCATTATCAATCCACTGCTGGACGAAGGTCTCCCCAAGTTTCTTCCACAACGGTCTGTTTTGTGCCAGTCTCCTCCATGTTACTCCCCACCCCCGCATACTTTCGATTTTCATCCACCCATCTCACATGTGGTCTTCTTCTGGGTCTTTTCCTCTCCCTTGGAATCCAGTCTAAAATTTCAGCTGTCCATCGATGGTCTGTCCTTCTGGCAATATATCCAGCCCATTGCCATTTCAGGGATTTAATTCTGATCATGTTTTCCATTCCACTCATGTCATTTTTCGGATCCACGAGTTCCTCTTCTTATCTCTCCTGGTTACACCAAGCACGCACCTTTCCGTGCTTCTTTGAGTTGTCTGCAGCCTTTGTATGTCTCTTTTAGTTAAGGTCCACGTCACTGCACCATACGTAAGTACAGGAAGAATGCATTGATCAAACACTTTTCTTTTAAGACATAATGGCATATTGCTCTTGAAAATTATGCTGTATCTTCCGAAAGCTCTCCAGGCAAATTTTATACGCAGACTAATTTCTTCATCTATGTGACCCTCATTTGATATCTGCTGTCCAAGATAAACGTAGGTATCTGTTATCTCCAGCTTTTCTTCATCAATCGATAAATCTTTATTTCTTGTAAAAGCATTGAACATCACTTTTGTGTTCTGAAAGTTCATTTTTAATCCCACTTCTTTACTCTAGTCAGCAAGTTCCTGGATCATACTCTGCAGCTCTGATGGGGTAGTTGCGAAAATGACTACGTCATCAGCAAAACGAAGGTGGGTTAGATAATCTCCATTAATCTTTATCCCCTTGTTTTCCCAGTTCAGTGATTGAAAGACATTTTCCAATGTGGCATTAAAGAGCTTCGGAGATATGGTGTCACCTTGTCTCACTCCCTTTCCAATTTTTATGTGTGTTGTATTTTCAAACAGCCGAATCTTTGCACTTGCATTTTCATAGATGTTATTAATAATATTAATGTATGCATCTACAATACCGCAGGATTTCAGAGCCATTGTAACTGCTGATGGTTTCACTGAATCAAAGGCCTTTTCATAATCGATAAAAGCCATGCACAATGGAAGTTCATATTCCCTCGCTCTTTCAATTAGTTCTCTCAGTACGTGGATATGATCTATAGTGCTGTAGCCACTCCTGAATCCTGCTTGTTCTCTCGGTTGAGCCATGTCCAGTGTTACCTTCAAGCGGTGTGAAAGAATTTTAGTGAAGATTTTATAAACCACTGATAGGAGGCTAATAGGTCTGTAGTTCCTGAGATCCTCAATGTCACCTTTTTTATGTAGCAGGATCATTGTAGCATTGTTCCAATACTCAGGAATCTTCCCTTCATTAAGGCATCGAGTGAAAACTTTGGCGAGTACTGTTTCAATTTCTCCATTTGCTTCTTGTATGATGTCTACAGTAATACCATCTTCCCCTGGAGCTTTTCCCCGCTTTATGTTCTTTATTGCATGTGCAACTTCTGCTGGGAGGACTGGAAGAACTCTGGTACTGGTACCTTTCGTGAGGTCTGGAGTGCATGTATCATCCCTTTCATATAATTTGGAGTAGAAATCTTTCACTCTTTTCAAAATTTCGCCTCTATTTCTTGTTACAGGACCATCTTCTTCTTTTCTCAGAGCTATAATCTGTTTTCTTCCCTTACTGGGATGTCCCTTGGCTATCTTTAGGCTTTGGTTGTTTTCAATTGCTTTCCTCACTAGTTCACAGTTGAATTTCCTTACATCTTCAGTGATACTTTTTTGTACCGTCTTGCATAGCTCTATATATTCCACTTTGGAAGTCACATCTTCTTTAGTTGTCCTCATCTCTCTTCTTTTTGCATCAACATTTTGGTTTTTCCTGATAATTTGTTTACATGCAACTTGTTCTTAGGCCCAGCTAATTTTGTTGCTGTTTCCATAAGAGCTTTGGTTACTTTTCTGTTAACTTCAGAAATACCCACTTCTTCCGATGTTAGGCCTTCTAAAGCAGAGAATGTGTTCTACAATTCCAACTTGAAGGTATTATGGTGTTTTTTAAGGTTGGTTATGTCAATAGGTTTTGTTTGTCTTATGAGCTTGCCACGCTCGAGTTTAGTTTTGAGGTGCATCTTACATCTCACCAATCTATGGTCACTACCTGTGTTGAACTTGTTTATCACACTGAAGTCTTCGATGGCGAATTTTTTGTTACACATAATAAAATCAATTTCACTTGTCCCATTTGGATGTCTCCATGTCAATTTCCTGTGTGGCTCTTTCTTGAAAAATGAGTTCATGATAACCTTCCGCCATTGCACTCTCTCTCTCTCTCTCTCTCTCTCTCTCTCTCTCTCTATATATATATATATATATATATATATATATATATATATATATATATATATATATATTTACCTACTGAAGTTTCATTCTGTTGCCGTTGCCCTATTTTTGCATTGAAATCTCCCATAATTATCTTCAAGTGCTGCTTACCTTTATTATTTAGATCACAAATTTCCTCATAAAATTCTTCAATTTCTTCTTCAGCATGACTTGTGGTGGGTGCATAAGTTTGAATAATCTGAGCCTGGTATCTTCTCGAGAGTTGGATAACGAGTCGTGCAGCTCTGTCAGAGGAACTTTCAACTTCTACAACTTTATCCTTCAGTTTCTTGTTTATTATAAATCCAACACCACTAGTTCTGCCAGTATCTGTCCCACGATAATAGAAGAGATGTCCACTTTTCAGTTCAATGAGATCTTCTCCTTTTCTCCTTACCTCACTTAGCCCAACAATGTCCCACTTGATCCTTTGTAGTTCCTCTTCCAATTCAAGAAGCCTTGAATCAGAAGATACGGAGCGTCCGTTGTACGTAGCCAAGGTCAGCATCAGATGGCAGCCTAGTCCGGTTCTCCGGGGATTCTTAGCACCCTCTGCTTTCATGTCGCACTGGTCGCTGCCTTGGCCAGGTACATTCCAGCTGCCGGAGACTGAGGGCCAAGATTTAAGTTGTGGAGTCATTTTGGGGGGTTTGGCCATAACTCACCACGCTGGCCAAGCGGGTTGGTGAGTGTGGGATAGCATTTCCTCTTATCCCGATGGTATAGTTATACCGCTATTGGCGGTCGTCAGAGCCCCTTTAGTGGGAACAGGATGTACCACGAGAAGGCGGGGTTGACATTTGTCAAGGAGAGGCTGTGATGTTACGCATCACCTGACCTTACAGAAACCAGCGTGGAAATACTCTCGTAGAGTTTGCAGAGGCAGAAGGGTTTTTCATCTTGAACTCCTTTTTCAAGAAAAAGCCACACAGGAAATGGACATGGAGACATCCAAATGGGACGACAAGTGAAATTGATTTTATTATGTGTAACAAAAAATTCGTCATAGAAGACTGCAGTGTGCTAAACAAGTTCAACACAGGCAGTGACCATAGATTGGTGAGATGTAAGATGCACCTCAACACTAAACTCGAACGTAGCAAGCTCATAAGACAAACAAAATGTATTGACATAACCAACCTTAAAAAACACCATAATACCTTCAAATTGGAACTGAAGAACAGATTCTCTGCTTTAGAAGGCCTAACATCGGAAGAAGTGGATATTTCTGAAGTTAACAGAAAAGTAACCAAAGCTCTTATGGAAACAGCAACAAAATTAGCTGGGTCTAAGAACAAATTGCATGTGAACAAATTATCAGGAAAAACCAAAATGTTGATGCAAAAAAGAAGAGTGATGAGGACAACTAAAGAAGATGTGACTTCCAAAGTGGAATATATAGAGCTATGCAAGACAGTACGAAAAAGTATCACTGAAGACGTAAGGAAATTCAACTGTGAACTAGTAAGGAAAGCAATTGAAAACAACCAAAGCCTAAAGATAGCAAAGGGACATCTCAGTAAGGGGGAAAAACAGATTATGGCACTGAGAAAAGAAGATGGTTCTGTAACAAGAAATAGAGGCGAAATTTTGACAAGAGTGAAAGATTTCTACTCCAAATTATATGAAAGGGATGATACATGTACTCCAGACATGAAAGGTACCAGTACCAGAGTTCTTCCAGTCCTTCCAGCAGAAGTTGCACATGCAATCAAGAACATGAAGCGGGGAAAAGCTCCAGGAGAAGATGGAATTACTGTAGACATCATACAAGAAGCAAGTGGAGAAATCGAAACAGTACTCGCCCAAATTTTCACTCGATGCCTTAATGAAGGGAAAATTCCTGAGGATTGGAACAACGCTACAATGATCTTGCTACGTAAAAAAGGTGACATTGAGGATCTCAGGAACTACAGACCTATCAGCCTCCTATCAGTGGTTTATAAAATCTTCACTAAAGTTCTTTCACACCGCTTGAAGGTGACACTGGACATGGCTCAACCGAGAGAACAAGCTGGATTCAGGAGTGGCTACAGCACAATAGATCATATCCACGTACTGAGAGAACTAATTGAAAGAGCGAGGGAATATGAGCTTCCATTGTGCATGGCTTTTATCGATTATGAAAAAGCCTTTGATTCGGTGAAACCATCAGCAGTTGCAATGGCTCTGAAATCCTGCGGTATTGAAGATGCATACATTAATATTATTAATAACATCTATGAAAATGCAAGTGCAAAGATTCGGCTGTTTGAAAATACAACACACATAAAAATTGGAAAAGGAGTGAGACAAGGTGACACCATATCTCCGAAGCTCTTTAATGCCACATTGGAAAATGTCTTTCAATCACTTAACTGGGAAAACAAAGGGATAAAGATTAATGGAGATTATCTAACCCACCTTCGTTTTGCTGATGACATAGTCATTTTTGCAACTACCCCATCAGAGCTGCAGAGTATGATCCAGGAACTTGCTGACAAGAGTAAAGAAGTGGGATTAAAAATGAACTTTCAGAAGACAAAAGTGATGTACAATGCTTTTACAAGAAATGAAGTTTTATCGATTGATGGAGAAAAGCTGGAGATAACAGACACGTACGTTTATCTTGGACAGCAGATATCAAGTGAGGGTCACATTGGTGAAGAAATTAATCGGCGTACAAAACTTGCCTGGAGAGCTTTTGGAAGAAACAGTATAATTTTCAAGAGCAATATGCCATTATGTCTTAAAGAAAAGTGTTTGATCAATGCATCCTTCCAGTGCTTACGTATGGTGCAGAGACGTGGACCTTAGCTAAAAGAGACATACAAGGCTGCAGACAACTCAAAGAAGCATGGAGAGGTGCATGCTTGGTGTAACCAGGAGAGATAAGAAGAGGAACACGTGGATCGAAAAATGACAAGAGTGGAAGACATCATGATCAGAGTTAAATCCCTGAAATGGCAATGGGCTGGACATACTGCCAGAAGAACAGACCATCGATGGACAGCCGAAATTTTAGATTGGATTCCAAGGGACAGGAAAAGACCCAGAAGAAGACCACATGGAAGATGGGTGGATGAAATTCGAAAGTATGCGGAGTGACATGGAGGAGACTGGCACAAGACAGACCGTTGTGGAGGAAACTTGGGAGACCTTCGTCCAGCAGTGGATTGATAATGGTTGACAATGATGATGATGATGATATATATATAGGTGATGCGTAACATCACAGCCTCTCCTTGACAAATGTCAACCCCGCCTTCTCGTGGTGCATCCTGTTCCCACTAAAGGGGCTCTGACGACCGCCCATAGCGGTATAACTATACCATCGGGATCAGAGGAAATTCTATCCCACACTCACCAACCCGCTTGGCCAGCGTGGTGAGTTATGGCCAAACCCCTCCAAAATGATTCCACAACTTAAATCTTGGCCCTCAGTCTCCGGCAGCTGGAATGTACCTGGCCAAGGCAGCGGCCAGTGCGACATGAAGGCAGAGGGTGCTAAGAATCCCCGGAGGACCGGACTAGGCTGCCATCTGATGCTGACCTTGGCTACTTACAATGGACGCTCCCTATCTTCTGATTCAAGGCTTCTTGAATTGGAAGAGGAACTACAAAGGATCAAGTGGGACATCGTGGGGCTAAGTGAGGTAAGGAGAAAAGGAGAAGATCTCATCGAACTGAAAAGTGGACATCTCTTCTACTATCGTGGGACAGATACTGGCAGAACTAGTGGTGTTGGATTTATAATAAACAAGAAACTGAAGGATAAAGTTGTAGAAGTTGAAAGTTCCTCTCACAGAGCTGCACGACTTGTTATCCAACTCTCGAAAAGATACCAGGCTCAGATTATTCAAACTTATGCACCCACCACAAGTCATCCTGAAGAAGAAATTGAAGAATTTTATGAGGAAATTTGTCATCTAAATAATAAAGGTAAGCAGCACTTGAAAATAATTATGGGAGATTTCAATGCAAAAATAGGGCAACAGCAACAGAATGAAACTTCAGTAGGTAAATTCGGTCATGGCAACAGAAACCAGCGTGGAAATACTCTCGTTGAGTTTGCAGAGGCAGAAGGGTTTTTCATCTTGAACTCCTTCTTCAAGAAAAAGCCACACAGGAAATGGACATGGAGACATCCAAATGGGACGACAAGTGAAATTGATTTTATTATGTGTAACAAAAAATTCGTCATAGAAGACTGCAGTGTGCTAAACAAGTTCAACACAGGTAGTGACCATAGATTGGTGAGATGTAAGATGCACCTCAACACTAAACTTGAACGTGGCAAGCTCATAAGACAAACAAAATCTATTGACATAACCAACCTTAAAAAACACCATAATACCTTCAAGTTAGAACTGAAGAACAGGTTCTCTGCTTTAGAAGGCCTAACATCGGAAGAAGTGGACATCTCTGAAGTTAACAGAAAAGTAACCAAAGCTCTTATGGAAACAGCAACAAAATTAGCTGGGTCTAAGAACAAGTTGCATGTGAACAAATTATCAGGAAAAACCAAAATGTTGATGCAAAAAGAAGAGAGATGAGGACAACTAAAGAAGATGTGACTTCCAAAGTGGAATATATAGAGCTATGCAAGACAGTAAGAAAAAAGTATCACTGAAGACGTAAGGAAATTCAACTGTGAACTAGTGAGGAAAGCAATTGAAAACAACCAAAGCCTAAAGATAGCAAAGGGACATCTCAGTAAGGGAAGAAAACAGATTATGGCACTGAGAAAAGAAGATGGTTCTGTAACAAGAAATAGAGGCAGAAATTTTGACAAGAGTGAAAGATTTCTACTCCAAATTATATGAAAGGGGATGATATATGCACTCCAGACATCATGAAAGATACCAGTACCAGAGTTCCTCCAGTCCTTCCAGCAGAAGTTGCACATGCAATCAAGAACATGAAGCGAGGAAAAGCTCCAGGAGAAGATGGAATTACTGTAGACATCATACAAGAAGCAAGTGGAGAAATCGAAACAGTACTCGCCCAAATTTTCACTCGATGCCTTAATGAAGGAAAGATTCCTGAGGATTGGAACACCGCTACAATGATCCTGCTGCATAAGAAAGGTGACATTGAGGATCTCGGAAACTACAGACCTATCAGCCTCCTATCAGTAGTTTATAAAATCTTCACTAAAGTTCTTTCACACCGCTTGAAGGTAGCACTAGACATGGCTCAACCGAGAGAACAAGCTGGATTCAGGAGTGGCTACAGCACAATAGATCATATCCACGTGCTGAAAGAACTAATTGAAAGAGCGAGGGAATATGAACTTCCATTGTGCATGGCTTTTATCGATTATGAAAAAGCCTTTGATTCGGTGAAACCATCAGCAGTTACAATGGCTCTGAAAACCTGCGGTATTGAAGATGCATACATTAATATTATTAATAACATCTATGAAAATGCAAGTGCAAAGATTAGGCTGTTTGAAAATACAACACACGTAAAAATTGGAAAGGGAGTGAGACAAGGTGACACCATATCTCCGAAGCTCTTTAATGCCACATTGGAGGGTGTTTTTCAGTCGCTGAGCTGGGAAAACAAGGGGATAAAGATTAATGGAGATTATCTAACCCACCTTCGTTTTGCTGATGACGTAGTCATTTTTGCAACTACCCCATCAGAGCTGCAGAGTATGATCCAGGAACTTGCTGACAAGAGTAAAGAAGTGGGATTAAAAATGAACTTTCAGAAAACAAAAAGTGATGTTCAATGCTTTTACAAGAAATGAAGATTTATCGATTGATGGAGAAAAGCTGGAGATAACAGACAAGTACGTTTATCTTGGACAGCAGATATCAAGTGAGGGTCACATTGATGAAGAAATTAATCGGCGTACAAAACTTGCCTGGAGAGCTTTTGGAAGAAACAGCATAATTTTCAAGAGCAATATGCCATTATGTCTTAAAAGAAAAGTGTTTGATCAATGCATCCTTCCAGTGCTTACGTATGGTGCAGAGACGTGGACCTTAACTAAAAGAGACATACAAAGGCTGCAGACAACTCAAAGAAGCATGGAGAGGTGCATGCTTGGTGTAACCAGGAGAGATAAGAAGAGGAACACGTGGATCCGAAAAATGACAAGAGTGCAAGACATCATGATCAGAGTTAAATCCCTGAAATGGCAATGGGCTGGACATACTGCCAGAAGGACAGATCATCGATGGACAGCCGAAATTTTAGATTGGATTCCAAGGGACAGGAAAAGACCCAGAAGAAGACCACATAGGAGATGGGTGGATGAAATTCGAAAGTATGCAGGGGTGACATGGAGGAGACTGGCACAAGACAGACCGTTGTGGAGGAAACTTGGGGAGACCTTCGTCCAGCAGTGGATTGATAATGGTTGACAATGATGATGATGATATATATATATATATATATATATATTCTATAAAGAAGATACCTAAGCAAAAAAATACATATATAATTTTGACTCACACCTAGAACAACATAGAAAAGGTTATGTATCTACCTGTGTGAGTAAAAGGAGAAAAGATAAAAAAATAAAATAAAACAACTGAATGTAGAAGGTGTCGAGAATACTGAGCCTTGGCTTTATCAAGGACCAGCAAAAACTCTGCATTTTCTCACTTCCACAAAGACCTAGTTGGAAATGGGTTTCTGCAAGGCCATAGATGCAAGTAACATTCCCACCTAAAATAGTTTAAAAAATATATATATAGGTCATGTCCTCCGTAGAGTAGCATGACCTAGCACTAGTTAACAATTTCGCTTGCATCCATTAACCTTCATGGCCCGACCCATGCTCTTCATCTGTTACTATTAAACAGAGAGAAGAAGATTAAAGAGAACTCAAGCTGTGAGAGTGACATAATAAATAGAAATGATTTTCAGCTATAACGAAATTCCAAGTTCGTTTGAGAGAGAATTTAAACCTGAAAAACAATGCAAAAGAAATCCAAATTTTACATTGCAATTAAAAAAGGAAATGTTAATTTATAACGAACAGATTTTTGAAAGAAAACTTGAGTCTAAAACCCCCTACTCTACAACTTATGACAGCACGAAAACGAGAATAAGTTAAAGATAATAATTAACTAAAGTAAACTTTGTGAAAGTTATATACCTTAAACAGTTAGTTGCAATATGTACAAAGTATTTCAGCAGTGCTTTAAGTGCATAATTAATTAGTTATTAAGAACTTAACTACTTTGAAAAAACAGCGCATAGACAGCGCATAGAAAAGGAACGAGCTTAGCCATCTTCTGTTCCTAGGTACCCCAAAAGACGCTCAAAGTTACAAAGAAAAGTAAGAGTTAAAACCCGCATAAATGTTAACAGACAAACCAATGCTTAAAAGCTGAAAAGCTAAAAAACGACAGAGAAAAGGTACATAAAGTACAAACATTGAACTTATAAAACCTAGAACCCAAAAACAAGGAAGAGAGCTTACCTCTTGTGTGACAAAAACTTTTCTCCTCACAAGAGGAGAACATGGCTGACCTCTTCCGCCACTCCCTAGACGCTGGGGGGCAGTGAGGGTGGGGCTGATGGCCTCCTCATACAGCAAGAAACCAACGCGCGGAGATTTTAACCAGAGAAAAAAATATATAAACTTAAGACTGTGGATCTGTATGATCAGAATGAGCAGAATTAACTCTCCAGAATACATGAGAAATATTATAAAATACACGAGCAGTTTATTTAATAATCTTTGCATGTATTAAATCACCTTAGTGAGCTTCTATAGATTAATCAGAATCTTATTAATTTTAATGTTGGTTTTGCTATTTTTAGTATAGCTATCCTAGTGATGGAATAATAACATTTCAACCAAAGTAATTGAGAATGTACTAATTTCTCAGGTCCTAAGAATTTCAAGAATTTGCAGCAACAATTTGGACTTCAATTACCACATTAATATACTATTAGAAAGTTTTCTAGAGAACGAAATTCCTTCTTCTTTCATCAAAAGAACTTTAAGAAAAATTATTCTGAATAATAGAGTAAGGTTGGCAGATCTGCTTTAATTTTCTACACAGTTAATAATATGATTCTGACCAATCAAAGCCGTAAGGAAGTTGGCTAGAGGATGCCTATTAACTACCTAAAGGAACCTTAGTGCTATGGATATGACGGTCCTATTAAAACAAAAAATTAAATAATATAAACAAAATCACAAAAAAAGCTTAAAAATCTGTTTATAAAAGAAAATAAAAACAAATAAAAAAGAAAACTAGTTATTCATCACTAGGATAGCTATACTAAAAATAGTAAAACCAACATTAAAATTAATAAGATTCTGATTAATCTATAGAAGCTCACTAAGGTGATTTAATACATGCAAAGATTATTAAATAAACTGCTCGTGTATTTTATAATATTTCTCATGTATTCTGGAGAGTTAATTCTGCTCATTCTGATCATACAGATCCACAGTCTTAAGTTTATATATTTTTTTCTCTGGTTAAAATCTCCGCGCGTTGGTTTCTTGCTGTATGAGGAGGCCATCAGCCCCACCCTCACTGCCCCCCAGCGTCTAGGGAGTGGCGGAAGAGGTCAGCCATGTTCTCCTCTTGTGAGGAGAAAAGTTTTTGTCACACAAGAGGTAAGCTCTCTTCCTTGTTTTTGGATTCTAGGTTTTATAAGTTCAATGTTTGTACTTTATGTACCTTTTCTCTGTCGTTTTTTAGCTTTTCAGCTTTTAAGCATTGGTTTGTCTGTTAACATTTATGCGGGTTTTAACTCTTACTTTTCTTTGTAACTTTGAGCGTCTTTTGGGGTACCTAGGAACAGAAGATGGCTAAGCTCGTTCCTTTTCTATGCGCTGTCTATGCGCTGTTTTTTCAAAGTAGTTAAGTTCTTAATAACTAATTAATTATGCACTTAAAGCACTGCTGAAATACTTTGTACATATTGCAACTAACTGTTTAAGGTATATAACTTTCACAAAGTTTACTTTAGTTAATTATTATCTTTAACTTATTCTCGTTTTCGTGCTGTCATAAGTTGTAGAGTAGGGGGTTTTAGACTCAAGTTTTCTTTCAAAAATCTGTTCGTTATAAATTAACATTTCCTTTTTTAATTGCAATGTAAAATTTGGATTTCTTTTGCATTGTTTTTCAGGTTTAAATTCTCTCTCAAACGAACTTGGAATTTCGTTATAGCTGAAAATCATTTCTATTTATTATGTCACTCTCACAGCTTGAGTTCTCTTTAATCTTCTTCTCTCTGTTTAATAGTAACAGATGAAGAGCATGGGTCGGGCCATGAAGGTTAATGGATGCAAGCGAAATTGTTAACTAGTGCTAGGTCATGCTACTCTACGGAGGACATGACCTATATATATATTTTTTAAACTATTTTAGGTGGGAATGTTACTTGCATCTATGGCCTTGCAGAAACCCATTTCCAACTAGGTCTTTGTGGAAGTGAGAAAATGCAGAGTTTTTGCTGGTCCTTGATAAAGCCAAGGCTCAGTATTCTCGACACCTTCTACATTCAGTTGTTTTATTTTATTTTTTTATCTTTTCTCCTTTTACTCACACAGGTAGATACATAACCTTTTCTATGTTGTTCTAGGTGTGAGTCAAAATTATATATGTATTTTTTTGCTTAGGTATCTTCTTTATAGAATGTGAATTCTGAATTTTCAAAACTGCTGCGTTGCGCGTTTTGATTTTCAGGTTATTTTGCACCCTTCGTTTTAAATTCTAAAATTTTTTCCTTAGTCTTCAGTTTTGCTCTTAAGTATATATATATATATATATATATATATATATATTCTATTAAGAAGAGACCTAAGCAAAAAAAAAATATATTTTTTTGACTCATACCAAGTACAACATAGAAAAGGTTATGTATCTACCGGTGTGAGTAAAAGAAGAAAAGATAAAAAATAAAATAAAACAACTGAATGTAGAAAGTGTCGAGAATACTGAGCCTTGGCTTTATCAAGGACCAGCAAAAACTCTGCATTTTCTCACTTCCACAAAGACCTAGTTGGAAATGGGTTTCTGCAAAGCCATAGATGTAAGTAATAAGCCCACCAAAAATTGTTTTAAAAAATATATATATGTCATGACCTCCGCACAGTTGTATGACCTAGCTTTAGTTAACAATTTAGCTTGCATCCATGACTTTCATGGCCCGACCCATGCTCTTCATCTGCTACTACTAAACAGAAAGAAGAAGATTAAAGAGAACTCAAGTTGTGAGAGTGACATAATAATTAGAAATAATGTTCAGCTATAACGAAATGCCAAGTTTGCCTGAGAGAGAATTTAAACCTGAATAGCAATGCAAAAGTATTCCAAATTTTTACTTTGCAATTAAAAAAGGAAATATTAATTATTTAAAACTCAGATTTTTGAAAGAAAACCTGATTCTAATACCCCCAACTCCACAACTTCTGACAACACAAAAACGAGAACAAATCAAAGACAATAATTAACTAAAGAAATGCTTTGTGAAAGTTATATGACATAAACAATTAGTTGCAATATGTACAAAGTATTTCAGCAGTGCTTTAAGTGCATAATTAAGTAGTTATTAAGAACTTAACTACTTTGAAAATACAGCGCAATGTAAAGGAACTATGCTTAGCCAGCTGCTAGGCCAAAGTTTCCTAAAGAACGCGCAAAGTTACCAAGAAAAGAAAGAGTTAAAACCCACAAAAAAGCTAACAGACTAGCCAGTGCCTAAATGCTAAAAAGCAAAAAACAACAGAGAAAAAAGTACAAGAAGTACAAACATTGAACTTATAAAACCTTAAACCCAAAGACAATGAAGAGAGCTTACCTCTTATGCAACTAAACTTTCTCCACACAAGAGGAAACATGGCTGACCTTTTCCCCAAACGTCCAAACATCTCTGCCACTCCTAGTCGCTGGGGGGCAGTGTGGGTGGGGCTGATGGCCTCCTCATACTGAAAGAAACCAACTCGCGGAGATTTTAACCAGAAAAAAATATATATATACTTAAGACTGTGGACCTGTATGATTAGAAAGAGCAGAATTAACTCTCCAGAATACATGAGAAATATTATAAAATACACAGGTGGTGTATTTAATAATCTTTGCATGTATTAAATCACCTTAGTGAGCTTCTATAGATTATTCAGAATCTTATTAATTTTAATGTTAGTTTTACTATTTTTAGTATAGCTATTCTAGTGAGTGAATAACTAGTTTTCTTTTTTATTTTTTATTTGTTTTTATTTTCTTTTATAAACAGATTTTTAAGCTTTTTTGTGATTTTGTCTATATTATTTAATTTTTTTATTTTAATAGGACCTTCATATCCATAGCACTAAGGTTCCTTTTAGTAGTTAATAGGCATCCTCTAGCCAACTTCCATACGGCTTTGATTGGTCAGAATCATATTATTAACTGTGTAGAAAATTAAAGCAGATCTGCCAACCTTACTCTATTATTCAGAATAATTTTTCTTAAAGTTCTTTTGATGAAAGAAGAAGGAATTTCGTTCTCTAGAAAACTGTCAAATAGTATATTAATGTGGTAATTGAAGTCCAAATTGTTGCTGCAAATTCTTGAAATTCTTAGGACCTGAGAAATTAGTACATTCTCAATTACTTTGGCTGATATGTTATTATTCCAGTGTAGATATTTAATTACTTTGAAAGGAAAATTAACTCTTTTGTCAAAGAGGCTAATAGATGGGTTACCTCTGTTGAGCTTAATGCTTAAGTCTAGGAACTCAAGTTCCTGATTTCTGTGGTTGGTTTTACATAAGTTAAGAGAGCTAGGATACATATTATCAAAATCACTCTCTATAACTTCTGAATTATTGATACACAGCAGATCATCAATATATCTAAATGTGTAAAGGTAGTTATCTGAGCAGGTGGGGTAATTTTTAATGAATTTATATTCCTTAAAGAACAGGAATAGATTAGCTATACTCGTGGATGTTGATGTTCCCATGGGTATACCGTTCACTTGCTTATAGAGAGTATTATTATATAAGATATGGTTATTTTTTATGCAGCAATTGAGATAAGAGTTCCAGGCTCCTACATTAACAAATTGGTTAAGTTTAAATTCTGCATACAGCTCTTTAAAGGTAGTGATTATATCTGATAGTACTCAAAGTAAGTCCCTTAGATATTAATAGTTATGATTTTGAGAACCTATATACTAATCTGCCTCTATCAGATATAATCACTACCTTTAAAGAGCTGTATGCAGAATTTAAACTTAACCAATTTGTTAATGTAGGAGCCTGGAACTCTTATCTCAATTGCTGCATAAAAAATAACCATATCTTATATAATAATACTCTCTATAAGCAAGTGAACGGTATACCCATGGGAACATCAACATCCACGAGTATAGCTAATCTATTCCTGTTCTTTAAGGAATATAAATTCATTAAAAATCACCCCACCTGCTCAGATAACTACCTTTACACATTTAGATATATTGATGATCTGCTGTGTATCAATAATTCAGAAGTTATAGAGAGTGATTTTGATAATATATATCCTAGCTCTCTTAACTTATGTAAAACCAACCACAGTAATCAGGAACTTGAGTTCCTAGACTTAAGCATTAAGCTCAACAGAGGTAACCCATCTATTAGCCTCTTTGACAAAAGAGTTAATTTTCCTTTCAAAGTAATTAAATATCTACACTGGAATAATAACATATCAGCCAAAGTAATTGAGAATGTACTAATTTCTCAGGTCCTAAGAATTTCAAGAATTTGCAGCAACAATTTGGACTTCAATTACCACATTAATATACTATTTGACAGTTTTCTAGAGAACGAAATTCCTTCTTCTTTCATCAAAAGAACTTTAAGAAAAATTATTCTGAATAATAGAGTAAGGTTGGCAGATCTGCTTTAATTTTCTACACAGTTAATAATATGATTCTGACCAATCAAAGCCGTATGGAAGTTGGCTAGAGGATGCCTATTAACTACTAAAAGGAACCTTAGTGCTATGGATATGAAGGTCCTATTAAAATAAAAAATTAAATAATATAGACAAAATCACAAAAAGCTTAAAAATCTGTTTATAAAAGAAAATAAAAACAAATAAAAAATAAAAAGAAAACTAGTTATTCACTCACTAGAATAGCTATACTAAAAATAGTAAAACTAACATTAAAATTAATAAGATTCTGAATAATCTATAGAAGCTCACTAAGGTGATTTAATACATGCAAAGATTATTAAATACACCACCTGTGTATTTTATAATATTTCTCATGTATTCTGGAGAGTTAATTCTGCTCTTTCTAATCATACAGGTCCACAGTCTTAAGTATATATATATATTTTTTCTCTGGTTAAAATCTCCGCGAGTTGGTTTCTTTCAGTATGAGGAGGCCATCAGCCCCACCCACACTGCCCCCCAGCGACTAGGGAGTGGCAGAGATGTTTGGACGTTTGGGGAAAAGGTCAGCCATGTTTCCTCTTGTGTGGAGAAAGTTTAGTTGTATAAGAGGTAAGCTCTCTTCATTGTCTTTGGGTTTAAGGTTTTATAAGTTCAATGTTTGTACTTCTTGTACTTTTTTTCTCTGTTGTTTTTAGCTTTTTAGCATTTAGGCACTGGCTAGTCTTGTTAGCTTTTTTGCGGGTTTTAACTCTTTCTTTTCTTGGTAACTTTGCGCGTTCTTTAGGAAACTTTGGCCCAGCAGCTGGCTAAGCATAGTTCCTTTACATTGCGCTGTATTTTCAAAGTAGTTAAGTTCTTAATAACTACTTAATTATGCACTTAAAGCACTGCTGAAATACTTTGTACATATTGCAACTAATTGTTTGTCATATAACTTTCACAAAGCATTTCTTTAGTTAATTATTGTCTTTGATTTGTTCTCATTTTTGTGTTGTCAGAAGTTGTGGAGTGGGGGTATTAGAATCAGGTTTTCTTTCAAAAATCTGAGTTTTAAATAATTAATATTTCCTTTTTTAATTGCAATGTAAAAATTTGGAATACTTCTGCATTACTATTCAGGTTTAAATTCTCTCTCAGGCGAACTTGGCATTTCGTTATAGCTGAACATTATTTCTAATTATTATGTCACTCTCACAACTTGAGTTCTCTTTAATCTTCTTCTTTCTGTTTAGTAGTAGCAGATGAAGAGCATGGGTCGGGCCATGAAAGTCATGGATGCAAGCTAAATTGTTAACTAAAGCTAGGTCATACAACTGTGCGGAGGTCATGACATATATATATTTTTTAAAACAATTTTTGGTGGGCTTATTACTTACATCTATGGCTTTGCAGAAACCCATTTCCAACTAGGTTTTTGTGGAAGTGAGAAAATGCAGAGATTTTGGTGGTCCTTGATAAAGCCAAGGCTCAGTATTCTCGACACTTTCTACATTCAGTTGTTTTATTTTATATTTTATCTTTTCTCCTTTTACTCACACCGGTAGATACATAACCTTTTCTATGTTGTACTTGGTATGGGTCAAAAATATATATATATATATATTTTTTTTTTTTTTGCTTAGGTCTCTTCTTAATAGAATGTGAATTCTGAATTTTCATAACTGCTGCGTTGCGCGTTTTGATCTTCAGGTTATTTTGCAACTTTCGTTTTAAATTCAAACGTTTTTCCTTAGTTTTCAGCTTTGCTCTTCAGTATATATATATATATATATATATAAGACCGCCAATAGCGGTATAACTATACCATCGGGATTAGAGGAAATGCTATCCCACACTCACCAACCCGCTTGGCCAGCGTGGTGAGTTATGGCCAAACCCCTCCAAAATGACTCCACAACTTAAATCTTGGCCCTCAGTCTCCGGCAGCTGGAATGTACCTGGCCAAGACAGCGGCCAGTGCGACATGAAGGCAGAGGGTGCTAAGAATCCCCAGAGGACCGGACTAGGCTGCCATCTGATGCTGACCTTGGCTACGTATAACGGACGCTCCCTATCTTCTGATTCAAGGCTTCTTGAATTGGAAGAGGAACTACAAAGGATCAAGTGGGACATCGTCGGGCTAAGTGAGGTAAGGAGAAAAGGAGAAGATCTCATTGAACTCAAAAGTGGACATCTCTTCTATTATCGTGGGACAGATACTGGCAGAACTAGTGGTGTTGGATTTATAATAAACAAGAAACTGAAGGATAAAGTTGTAGAAGTTGAAAGTTCCTCTGACAGAGCTGCACGACTTGTTATCCAACTATCGAGAAGATACCAGGCTCAGATTATTCAAACTTATGCACCCACCACAAGTCATGCTGAAGAAGAAATTGAAGAATTTTATGAGGAAATTCGTGATCTAAATAATAAAAGTAAGCAGCACTTGAAGATAATTATGGGAGATTTCAATGCAAAAATAAGGCAGCAGCAACAGAATGAAACTTCAGTAGGTAAATTCGGTCACGGCAACAGAAACCAGCGTGGAAATACTCTCGTAGAGTTTGCAGAGGCAGAAGGGTTTTTCATCTTGAACTCCTTTTTCAAGAAAAAGCCACACAGGAAATGGACATGGAGACATCCAAGAGGGACGACAAGTGAAATTGATTTTATTATGTGTAACAAAAAATTCGTCATAGAAGACTGCAGTGTGCTAAACAAGTTCAACACAGGCAGTGACCATAGATTGGTGAGATGTAAGATGCACCTCAACACAAAACTCGAACGTAACAAGCTCATAAGACAAGCAAAATGTATTGACACAACGAACCTTCAAAAACACCATAATACCTTCAAATTGGAACTGAAGAACAGATTCTCTGCTTTAGAAGGCCTAACATCGGAAGAAGTGGATATTTCTGAAGTTAACAGAAAAGTAACCAAAGCTCTTATGGAAACAGCAACAAAATTAGCTGGGTCTAAGAACAAGTTGCATGTAAACAAATTATCAGGAAAAACCAAAATGTTGATGCAAAAAAGAAGAGAGATGAGGACAACTAAAGATGTGACTTCCAAAGTGGAATATATAGAGCTATGCAAGACAGTACGAAAAAGTATCACTGAAGACTTAAGGAAATTCAACTGTGAACTAGTAAGGAAAGCAATTGAAAACAACCAAAGCCTAAAGATAGCAAAGGAACATCTCAGTAAGGGAAAAAAAGAGATTATGGCACTGAGAAAAGAAGATGGTTCTGTAACAAGAAATAGAGGCGAAATTTTGACAAGAGTGAAAGATTTCTACTCCAAATTATATGAAAGGGATGATACATGTACTCCAGGCATCATGAAAGGTACCAGAGTTCTTCCAGTCCTTCCAGCAGAAGTTGCACATGCAATCAAGAACATGAAGCGGGGAAAGCTCCAAGAGAAGATGGAATTACTGTAGACATCATACAAGAAGCAAGTGGAGAAATCGAAACAGTACTCGTCCAAATTTTCGCTCAATGCCTTAATGAAGGGAAAATTCCTGAGGATTGGAACAACGCTATAATGATCTTGCTACATAAAAAAGGTGACATTGAGGATATCAGGAACTACAGACCTATCAGCCTCCTATCAGTGGTTTATAAAATCTTCACTAAAGTTATTTCACACCGCTTGAAGGTAATACTGGACATGGCTCAACCGAGAGAACAAGCTGGATTCAGGAGTGGCTACAGCACAATAGATCATATCCACGTACTGAGAGAACTAATTGAAAGAGCGAGGGAATATGAACTTCCATTGTGCATGGCTTTTATCGATTATGAAAAAGCCTTTGATTCGGTGAAACCATCAGCAGTTGCAATGGCTCTGAAATCCTGTGTTATTGAAGATGCATACATTAATATTATTAATAACATCTATGAAAATGCAAGTGCAAAGATTCTGCTATTTGAAAATACAACACACATAAAAATTGGAAAAGGAGTGAGACAAGGTGACACCATATCTCCGAAGCTCTTTAATGCCACATTGGAAAATGTCTTTCAATCACTGAACTGGGAAAACAAAGGGTTAAAGATTAATGGAGATTATTTAACCCACCTTCGTTTTGCTGATGACAGTCATTTTTGCAACTGCCCCATCAGAGCTGCAGAATATGATCCAGGAACTTGCTGACAAGAGTAAAGAAGTGGGATTAAAAATTAACTTTCAGAAGACAAAAGTGATGTTCAATGCTTTTACAAGAAATGAAGATTTATCGATTGATGGAGAAAAGCTGGAGATAACAGACACGTACGTTTATCTTGGACAGCAGATATCAAGTGAGGGTCACATTGGTGAAGAAATTAATCGGCGTACAAAACTTGCCTGGAGAGCTTTTGGAAGAAACAGCATAATTTTCAAGAGCAATATGTCATTATGTCTTAAAAGAAAAGTGTTTGATCAATGCATCCTTCCAGTGCTTACGTATGGTGCAGAGACGTGGACCTTAGCAAAAAGAGACATACAAAGGCTGCAGACAACTCAAAGAAGCATCTAGAGGTGTATGCTTGGTGTAACCAGGAGAGATAAGAAGAGGAACACGTGGATCCGAAATGACAAGAGTGGAAGACATCATGATCAAGAGTGGAAGACATCAATGACAAGAGTGGAAGACATCATGATCAGAGTTAAATCCCTGAAATGGCAATGGGCTGGACATACTGCCAGAAGAACAGACCATCGATGGACAGCCGAAATTTTAGATTGGATTCCAAGGGACAGGAAAAGACCCAGAAGAAGACCACATGGAAGATGGGTGGATGAAATTCGTAAATATGCGGGAGTGACATGGAGGAGACTGGCACAAGACAGACCGTTGTGGAGGAAACTTGGGGAGACCTTCGTCCAGCAGTGGATTGATAATGGTTGACAATGATGATGATGATGATGATATATATATATAAATAATGACAAAAGTCACCGGACACCCCGTCAAAAGCAGCAAATGAACGGATCCGCTGCGTTGTTAAGATGCGCGGTACAGCTTCAAACGGGTATAAAAACAAGCCTGCAGCTGACCGTGATCAGATCGCACCATGAGGTTGAATGAAAATGACGCGGCGGAAGAGAATTTACTTTGGGAAAGGGAAGATTGTTGGGTGTTATATTAGTGGGTTGTCCACAAGAGAAACCGAGAGGTGTTTAAACATACCCAAGTCAACTGTTTTGGATGTACTGAATAAGTGGAAGACACATGGCATGTCTGAAGTAGCAAAACGTACCGGCAGACCAAAGAAAATCAGTGATGGATTATGTCGAAGCCTCGGGAGAGTCGTTACAGCTAACGAAGTATTGCACAAAACCTCAGTGTACAGGTGAGTAAAAATACTGGAACGTCGGTACTGTACACGTACCATTCGCAGAGAACTTCGTTCCATGGGTTACCGTGGTCGTGCGGCTGCTGATTTATAAGCCTTTCATCTCCACTCGGAATGCAACTCGTCGTTTAGCATGGTGTAAAGAACATTTATCGTGGACCGTAGATCAATGGAAACGGGTCCTATGGACTGATGAATCCAGATACACGATCCATCAGTCTGATGGCCGTGTGTGTGTAAGGCTGCAGGTGGAGGAACGCTATTTACCACAGTGTACTGTTCCTACGGTCAAGTTTGGAGTTGGCAGTGTACTCGTGCGAGGGTGTTTTTCGTATTATGGTCCCGGCCCATTGGTTATCGTGGACAAACCTGTTAACCAGCACGTCTTCCTCGATATTCTGGACAATTATGCCCTACCAATTCTGTGGCAATACTATGGAACCGAGCCTTGTTGGTACCAGCAGGATAATGCACCGAGCTGTAAAGTAAGGACTGTTACGGCGTGGTGTTTAGCGATAATTCCATATCGTGTGTGGACTGGCCAGCACAGAGCCCTGGTCTTAATCCCATAGAGCACCTATGTGATGAATTAGAGCACCGCATAAGAAGTTTGGAACCTAGGCCTACTACTATAAGCAACAGTTAGCGGCAGCATTATGTACTGAAGGGAAGCGCATACCTATTGCTGTGTTCCAAAACCTTGTCGAAAGCTTGTCTCGAAGGGTCAGTGCATGCATCATCATCATTGTCAACCATTATCAATCCACTGCTTTACGAAGGTCTCCCCAAGTTTCCTCCACAACGGTCTGTCTTGTGCCAGTCTCCTCCATGTCACTCCCGCATATTTACGAATTTCATCCACCCATCTCCCATGTGGTCTTTTTCTGGGTCTTTTCCTGTCCCTTGGAATCCAATCTAAAATTTCGGCTGTCCATCTATGGTCTGTCCTTCTGGCAGTATGTCCAGCCCATTGCCATTTCAGGGATTTAACTCTGATCATGATGTCTTCCACTCTCGTCATTTTTCGGATCCACGAGTTCCTCTTCTTATCTCTCCTGGTTATACCAAGCATGCACCTCTCCATGCTGCTTTGAGTTGTCTGCAGCCTTTGTATGTCTCTTTTAGTTAAGGTCCACGTCTCTGCACCATACGTAAGCACTGGAAGGATGCATTGATCAAACACTTTTCTTTTAAGACATAATGGCATATTGCTCTTGAAAATTATGCTGTTTCTTCCAAAAGCTCTCCAGGCAAGTTTTGTACGCCGATTAATTTCTTCATCAATGTGACCCTCACTTGATATCTGCTGTCCAAGATAAACATACGTATCTGTTATCTCCAGTTGTTCTCCATCAATCGATAAATCTTCATTTCTTGTAAAAGCATTGAACATCACTTTTGTCTTCTGAAAATTCATTTTTAATCCCACTTCTTTACTCTTGTCAGCAAGTTCCTGGATCATACTCTGCAGCTCTGATGGGGTAGTTGCAAAAATGACTACGTCATCAGCAAAACGAAGGTGGGTTAGATAATCTCCATTAATCTTTATCCCTTTGTTTTCCCAGTTCAGTGATTGAAAGACATTTTCCAATGTGGCATTAAAGAGCTTCGGAGATATGGTGTCACCTTGTCTCACTCCCTTTCCAATTTTTATGTGTGTTATATTTTCAAACAGCCGAATCTTTGCACTTGCATTTTCATAGATGTTATTAATAATATTAATGTATGCATCTTCAATACCGCAGGATTTCAGAGCCGTGGTAACTGCTGATGGTTTCACCGAATCAAAGGCTTTTTCATAATCGATAAAAGCCATGCACAATGGAAGTTCATATTCCCTCGCTCTTTCAATTAGTTCTCTCAGTACGTGGATATGATCTATTGTGCTGTAGCCACTCCTGAATCCAGCTTGTTCTCTCGGTTGAGCCATGTCCAGTGTTAACTTGAAGCAGTGTGAAAGAACTTTAGTGAAGATTTTATAAACCACTGATAGGAGGCTGATAGGTCTGTAGTTCCTGAGATCCTCAATGTCACCTTTTTTATGTAGCAGGATCATTGTAGCATTGTTCCAATCCTCAGGAATCTTCCCTTCATTAAGGCATCGAGTGAAAATTTGGGCGAGTACTGTTTCAATTTCTCCACTTGCTTCTTGTATGATGTCTATAGTAATTTCATCTTCTCCTGGAGCTTTCCCCCGCTTCATGTTCTTGATTGCATGAGCAACTTCTGCTGGGAGGACTGGAAGAACTCTGGTACCTTTCATGATGTCTGGAGTACATGTATCATCCCTTTCATATAATTTGGAGTAGAAATCTTTCACTCTTGTCAAAATTTCGCCTCTATTTCTTGTTATAGAACCATCTTCTTTTCTCAGAGCCATAATCTGTTTTCTTCCCTTACTGAGATGTCCCTTTGCTATCTTTAGGCTTTGGTTGTTTTCAATTGCTTTCCTCACTAGCTCACAGTTGAATTTCCTTACGTCTTCAGTGATACTTTTTCGTGCTGTCTTGCATAGCTCTATAAATTCCACTTTGGAAGTCACATCTTCTTTAGTTGTCCTCATCTCTCTTCTTTTTTGCATCAACATTTTGGTTTTTCCTGATAATTTGTTTACATGCAACTTGTTCTTAGACCCAGCTAATTTTGTTGCTGTTTCCATAAGAGCTTTGGTTACTTTTCTGCTAACTTCCGAAATATCCACTTCTTCCGATGTTAGGCCTTCTAAAGCAGAGAATCTGTTCTTCAGTTCCAACTTGAAAGTATCATGGTGTTTTTTAAGGCTGGTTATGTCAATACATTCTGTTTGTCTTATGAGCTTGCCACGTTCCAGTTTAGTGTTGAGGTGCATCTTACATCACACCAATCTATGGTCACTACCTGTGTTGAACTTGTTCAGCACACTGCAGTCTTCGATGACGAATTTTTTGTTACACATAATAAAATCAATTTCACTTGTCGTCCCAATTGGATTTCTCCATGTCCATTTCCTGTGTGGCTTTTTCTTGAAAAAGGAATTCAAGATGAAAAATCCTTCTGCCTCTGCAAACTCAACGAGAGTATTTCCACGCTGGTTTCTGTTGCCGTGACCGAATTTACCTACTGAAGTTTCATTCTGTTGCCGGTGCCCTATTTTTGCATTGAAATCTCCCATAATTATCTTCAAGTGCTGCTTACCTTTATTATTTAGATGACGAATTTCCTCAAAAAATTCTTCAATTTCTTCTTCAGGATGACTTGTGGTGGGTGCATAAGTTTGAATAATCTGAGCCTGGTATCTTCTCGATAGTTGGATAACGAGTCGTGCAGCTCTGTCAGAGGAACTTTCAACTTCTACCACTTTATCCTTCAGTTTCTTGTTTATTATAAATCCAACACCACTAGTTCTGCCAGTATCTGTCCCACGATAATAGAAGAGATGTCCACTTTTGAGTTCAATGAGATCTTCTCCTTTTCTCCTTACCTCACTTAGCCCGACGATGTCCCACTTGATCCTTTGTAGTTCCTCTTCCAATTCAAGAAGCCTTGAATCAGAAGATAGGGAGCGTCCGTTATAGGTAGCCAAGGTCAGCATCAAATATCAGCCTAGTCCGGTCCTCCGGGGATTCTTAGCACCCTCTGCCTTCATGTCGCACTGGCCGCTGCCTTGGCCAGGTACATTCCAGCTGCCGGAGACTGAGGGCCAAGATTTAAGTTGTAGAGTCATTTTGGAGGTGTTTGGCCATAACTCACCACGCTGGCCAAGCGGGTTGGTGAGTGTGGGATAGCATTTCCTCATATTAAGGCCAAAGGTGGACCGACACTGTACTTATGTATGCCAATAAAAGCTATGTTGTGTATATAATATGACTCATTTCGTTTGTCCCATGGACAGTGTTGCGTTCAGTTTTTTCGGGGGCGGGGGGCAATTATAAATTTCCAGGGGCTAAAACTTGTTGACTGATTATGTGCATGTAATCAGTTTTGTTATTTATATACATATTAGTATATATATAAAAATTTTAAATAGAGTACGAAATTTTTTTTATATCGCAAATGCAGATTCCAAGAAATCTACACAACAAGTTATTAAAAATGTAGAAATGTCATACCTTTGCTTTTTTTCAGTAATGGACTATGGATTTCACAATGGGGTGGTTTAAAATATTGAGGACGATAGTAAAGTTAAGGCTGTGCTTGAAAAAATCCTCCCAAGACATTAGGAGTGGTAAAAATGTCCTCGCCTTACTACAAACGTGTTTCTGATTAATAAGAAATCATTACACTGTTACCTGAAAACGTATGGTGCTACCCATTTCCCTGCCATTTGATTTCAGCCCCTTTATATTATTTAGATTAGCAAATAGTAATGAAAAGAACAAACTATCTAACCGTTTCGATGCCAGTTTGAGGTGCCTCGTTTTCTTTCTTTCTTTTTTTTTTTTTTTTGTTCACAGAACGTAAACCACCACCGCCAGGAAAAAAAAAAAAAAAAAAACTTATGTGAACATTTTCTAATAATTTGCTATTGTTAAAAGTTAGGTAGCAAATATTTTGTTGTATTGGAAGCACTAACGTCACGTTAGCTACACTGAGGCTTAACCGTATACATGGAAAGTCGGCATCCAGAAGACTGAAATAAAACTGAATGCCAGCTTCCAAAATATGATGATGTATTGCAGTGCAAACATCTCTACTCTGTGCAATTAGGTTTTTTATTGCGGAAGTTGTCAGTGCTTGAAAAATTGCCCCTTCAGTGAGGTCTGTTTAATGTTTTTTGAAGGATGATAGATTTCAGATTGAAGTCCATGTGGATGTTTTTCTATTTATTATTACATTTTCCCTCATCTTCTTAATTTTTTTAATTAATTTCTCTAAATATTTAGTTTTAAACGAACACAATTAGATTAAATATACGGGGAGATCGCCCAAAAACCTACGGGGGGGGGAGGCTTAGCACCCCCGAGAAAATGCCTGAATACATCACTGCCCATGAATTTGTTATTGAACCTCCCCCACCCCTTGAGGAAGGAAATTCTGTAAGCGTTTCTTTAAAAAAAAATTCCTAAGCGTATAACTTTGAGTTACAATTTTCAGTAAATTTATTCACACAGTGTGCATTCCCCCCCCCCCCCCTTTTTTTTTTTTTTTACACCCGTAGCATGATTATTCTGCCTCCTCCCGGTAGCTTCGGCTTTGGCCCCTTAGGGAAAATGTGACTGCACGTTTTGTGCTCGGAATGCATTTCCTTTCGGCCTTTTCTTTGTGGCCAAGTATCTCTGTCAGTCTCTTTTCTCGACCTTTCCAGGATTTATTCGTTTCGATCGGAATGAAAGAAAAAATGCTTTGCACGTGTTCTAACGCCAGGTGATTATTTACGCATGCGCATTGTGAATGTATGTGTGCACCCGCATAATGTGGAATGGAATGAATCACTTTCTCACCTCCTTTGACCACTGGGGTCGAGAGTTTTAAACCGGCAGGAGGAGGATGGCCTTTTGCGCAATCCTCATCCATCCGCCTGTCTGTCACTTCCTTAGATGGTTCCGAAGAAGGCTCGCACAGGTTGACCACGTGACCCATCAGCCGTTAGTGTTCGGCGTGGTAAATATGGGGGAGGTGGATCCGGTTTTGCGTCACACTTTTCCTCCAGTCAGTATGTCGTCATTTGTGTTTCTTTTTCCCCTTCGCTGGCGATATCTGATCATGGTAAACCTCCCAACGTGAAGTGTAATCTTGTAGCCCTTCTTTGCCTGAGAAGCGTCTGGTGAAGATGATTCACCTTTGTGAAGTTTGGGTAGAGTTGTAGTGGTCTGAAAATTGCCCCTGTCGGTTCCACCCATCTACTGCTTTAACAGAAGGGTTTTATAAGCATTCCAGGATTTTATTTACTTATTTATTAGCGCTGCTTTGTAGATGTTGGAGGTCTTTTTTTTTTTTTTTTTTTTTTATTGGAGGTTTAACGACCACCGTGAGCAACTCAATGGGCTATAAGCAGTCTCCCGTCCCTAATTTAGGGTCACTGGTTCCAGGGAAGGGAGAGAGCCAGTGCCGTAAGACAAACACAACATTCATGCCTCACCGGGATTCGAACCCGAACCCCTTTTGGACGAATGATCAGAGGCCATAGCTTAGACCACTGCGCCACCGGCGCGTTGATGTTGGAGTTAAGAAAACCCGATTGTCTTTTTTTTTTAAATCTTAAATTTATTTTGCTTTTTTGTAATACAGTGTGTACTGGTTGCCACGGTGCCCGAATTTTTAGCAGTTCAAGTTTTGACTAGTCGTCCAAACTGGACACGGGTCAGTGGCAGGCGCGACGCTACGGGTGCCCCCCCCCCCCCCAATATTTAAGTAGTTGGAACATATCGCAAGTTCAACCATCTCAGATTCTAGCGAACTTAGATAAATCCGTGTGAATTTCTCGATTTCACTGATATTTTGTATAAAATGAATTCTTTGTTAAATATAGTGTTTGTACTTATCGGAAAGCAGGGAGTCCTCTGAGCGAATTTCTAAGAGACTAGTAGAAACACACCATTTTTATAATTATAGTTTAAAAGGGGAGAGCGAGATAGAGGGAGGGGGGGGGAGACAGAGAGATATCCCTTGTTAGGTTACAAACTAAAATTCATAAACAGCCTTACGACAGAAAAAAAAGGGAAGGAAAAAAACAACAACTACATAAGTAAGATAAAATTGAAAAGAAATAATTAAATAACAAGGAACTATACACCAAGTGTACTTAAATAGTATAACTATACTAGTGATCCGAAATTTCTTGGTGTAGAAAAGAAGTAAAAGTTTCCAAGCTTTCGCACATCAACGAGATGGCTGGTTTTTTTCAAGGAAGGTAGACAGCAAACTACAAAATGAATAATAGAACGCTTCAACAATTTGAACGCGGTGACTTGACAATAACGAACGAAGATATGCAACGTAATCAGGTATTCAAAGACACTAGGAGTTATGCTCGTTTCGCACGCGGAATCATGGAAGGAAAACCAAAAGGCAATCACTATTTGAAGAACTGGTTCAAAACTCGTTCCAACTCCAGCGAGACGCTATCATTGCACGACGCGCTGTTGAATATGATTTCCAAAGTTTCGCAAATGGCAGTAGATTTTGGGGTGGAGTAGAAACCTAATTTCTTTACGTCAACTCACATAGGAGCAGCGGACTTGAACTTTACTTTTATTATTATTATTATTATTATTGGAGGTTTAACGACCACCGTAACTCAATGGGCTATCAGCAGTCGCCCGTCCCTAATTTACGGCCGCTGGTACCAGAGAAGGGAGAGAACCAGCAGTGCCGTAAGTCAAACACAACATCCATGCCTCGCCCGAGATTCGAACCCGGATCCCTTTCGGACGTATGATCAGAAGCCAGCGCTTAGACCACTGCGCCACCGGGGCAGCGAACTTGACTTCTCTGGATAGCGCCGTGGTTACTTTGCCGTTCTTTGTCCTTATGTTCGTTGACTCTAATTCTAAAGGAACGTTTAGTCATTCCAATGTATTATAGGTGTGCAACTTAATTCTCTGCCCCTAACCGCAAGCGATCATAGAACGTCGGCAAATGCAAATAGCTGTGTGTGATAATGGCTGATTGCAGCACCATCCAACAGCTTTCCAGGCAACCGTAACCGCTTATAGCTGTAATGAAAATAGGGACGAAAGTTGACGGTGAAGGCAATGTTCTAGAAGCAACATTTGAGGCACTGCCTCCTGTTCGCGTTTCAGCTGAAAAAAAGTGTCACAGAAGCCCAGCAAATGATCTGTGCTGCTTTGGGTGAGGCTGCTGTGTCCTACAGTACGTGTAAGAATTAGTTCCAGCGGTTTAAGCAAGGAAATTTCGATCTCCGTGATGTAAAACGTCCGGGACAGCCACAGAAAGTTGACGATGAGGAACTGGAACAACTGTTTGACGCGGATCCCTGTCGCACACAGTCAAAGCTCGCCCAGGAACTCGGAGTAACACTGCAAGCCATTGCAAAGCGCCTGCACAAGCTTGGTCGGATTCACAAGGAGGGCCGTTGGGTGCCCCACCAACTCACAGCTGCGAACAAGTCTAGGCGCTACGATGTTGCTGTGTCCTTGCTCTCCAGATTCAAGAGGAAGGATTTCCTCCACAAGATTTTGACCTGTGATGAGAAGTGGATCCTCTACGATAACCCTAAGCGACGCAAATCGTGGGTTTATCCAGGTCAGCCTACCACCAGTACCGCTAAACCGAATATCCATGCCAGGAAGTTGTTGCGGTGCATATGGTGGGATCAGCGCGGTGTCGTACACTATGAGTTGCTCAAACTGGTGAAACGGTCAATGCTGAGCGTTATTGTCAGCAACTCATTCGTGTGAGTGACGCAATGGAGGCGAAAAGGCCATACACCGGCAGGGGCCGGAAGGTCGGTCCTGTTGCTACAGGATAACGCGCGTCCTCACACCGCGAAAACGACTTTAAACACGATCACCGACCTGGGATGGGAGATTTTGTCCCACCCGGCGTATTCTCCAGACTTCGGCCCGTCCAATTATCACCTCTTTCGCTCCCTGCAACATAACCTGAGTGATACGCACTTCATTTCTGTCGAGGAGGTCCACACAAGTATTGATGACTTTACGAACTCGAAACAGCCCTCTTTTTTCCGCAGTGGAATTCGGCAGCTCCTTGACCGATGGCTCAAATGTGTCCAACACGACGGGTATTATTTCCCTGATTAGGTTCACATTCGATTTGCTATAATTTGCTGTCAACGTGTCGTGCCTGTGGCCGAGAATTAAGTTGCACACCTAATAGTATCGCTTGTCCGGATATGTAAAAAAATAAATTGAGAAGAAGTGTTATAAGAAATGAATTCTTTGTTAAATATAGTGTTTGTACTTCTGGGAAAGGGGGAGACCTCTAAACGAATTTCTAAGACAGTAGTAGAAACACATTATTTTTAGCACGTCTTTTGTAAAAAAAAAAGATTGTGCTTATGTTATCGGTTTGTCCGTCTGTCTGTACCCACGATATCTCTGCAACTATCAGTCCGATTTGTAATTTTTTTTTTGCATTGAGAAGCTTCAAATATGCGAATGATGATCCTTCCTTTCAGTTTTTTTTTACTATGTACAATTTCGCCGCTAGAGGGCATAAATGCAGATGTCGAATTCCAAAATACTTTTTATTCCACATATTTGCTTCTAAACATCCGATTGAAAAAATTATTTTATCTTTCGATTTCATTTATGTCGAAAAGTATTTAAGATATAGTTACTTTTTCAAATTACGCATAGATTTTCCGCTAGGGGGCGTAAAAGTAAATTACATTTTTCCCGATACCTCTTCTGAAACATCGATTTGAAAAATGTTTTCTTCAGCGGATACAACTCCTGATGGAAAGTCTTTTGCATATAATTTCAAATTTTTGGTAAAGAATACTTTGGCTACCAGGGGCGTAAAAGTTAATTTCTGCTTTTGATGTATTTGCCATAAAATCTAAGCTTCTAAAATATCGATTGAAAAATTCTTTCGTGGACTGATGCCACTCACATCGATAAACCTTTTCGCAATATTTTCTTCTTAAAATATTCCATAGTTTCTCCGCCAGGGGGCGTAGATGTATATCTTATTTTTGTCAATATCTCTACTTCTAGGAGTCCGATTTGAAAAATTCCTTCTTTGTTGGATAGTGTTTTCAGTGTGACATGTTTTTCATATAATTTCAAAATTTTCAAGTAATTCATAAACTTTCCGCTAGGGGGCGTAGAGGTAAATTGCGTTTCCCCCTATATCTGTGCTTCTAAATCTCCGATATGAAAAATTCTTTCTGCACCGGATACAGCTCCTGGTGGAAAATCGTTTGCACATAATTTCTCATTTTCGTAAAAAAAAAAAAAAAAAAAAAAAAAAAAAAAATGGTTTGGCCACCAGGGGGCGTAAATCTTAATTTCCGCTTCTGGTGTATTTGCAGCAAAATCTGAGCTAAAATCTCGATTGCAAAAAAAGTCGTTTTTTGACCGATACTAACGTCAACATACCTTTTAGTAACATTTTCTTCTTGAAATAATGCATGGTTTCTACGCCAGGGAGCGTAGATGTATATCTTATTTTTGTCAATATCTCTACTTCTAGGAGTCCGATTTGAAAAATTCCCTCTTTGTTGGATAGTGTTACCGATGCGAAATGGTTTTTCCTATAAATTCAAAATTTTCAAGTAAATCATAGACTTTCCGTTAGGGGACACAAAGGTAAATTGCGTTTTCTGCGTTATTTCTGCTTCTAAAACTCAGATTTGAAAAATTATTCCTGTATCGCATACAAGACCTGATGGAAAATATTTTTCACATAATTTCTAATGTTTGATAAAGAATGGTTTGGCCACCGGGGGGCATAAGTGTTAATTTCTGCTTCTGATGTATTTGTGGCAAAATCTGGGCTCCCGAAAACTCCATTAATTTTTTTTTCTTGGGCCGATACCGCTCATATGGAAAAACCTTTTGAGAATACTTTCTTCCTAAAATAATGCTCCCCCCCCCCCCACCACCAGGGGACGTAAAGCCACATTTTATTTTTGTCGATATATCTGTTTCTAAGAGTCCGATTTGAAAACTTCTTTCGGTGTTGGAGAGCGTTTCTGGTGCGAAATGTTTCTCATAAATTCATGTTTTTCTTAACGCACAAGTCTGCAACCAGAGGGCGTAAGCTCACGCTTCCGTTTACAGCAATATCTGAGGGATTAAAAACCCGATTGAAAAACTTCTTTCTTCCATCAGATACTATTGTTTTCCATAGAGGTTCCATTGACTTTGAACAGCTTTGATAAATTTAATTTGCGTCAGAACGGATTCAAAAGACGTGCTTATTACACCCGAAAATTCGGTGTCATCTTTCTTGTTATAATTATAGTTTAAAAGATGAGAGAGATTCCTCACGAACGGCAGATCCTAATAATTTCAGAGGGGGCCCAACTATAGGCGCCGACTACGCGGGGGCAACGGGGGCGATCGCCCCCTCAGTAATTAGACCGCGGGGGCAAAAGTAATGTTTTTATCCCCTCGGTCACCTCTGGAAATGAATGCTATATTATTTTTAAATATGTTGGTTTTGTATCGACATTTTAATTTTATCTAATAATGCTGAGTTTTTTATTTTAGTTTAACTGTGCTCTTTCTACAAAAGGAGAAGGGGAGATACTGGGGTGCTCAAGCGACCACTACAAGCTATTTTCGGTTGCGAAATTGTAAATAGGAGTCACCGAGATCTCATGTCTTCACAGCGAAAGAGCGCTATAACAGAATTTAAAAAGAAATTATTGATCATGTGCTAATGGCCGCCCCGGTGGCGCTGTGGTCTAAGGCGCTGGCCTCTGATAATTCGTCCGTAAGGGGTCCGGGTTCGAATCCCGATCAGGCATGGATGTTGTGTTTGTCTTACGGCACTAGCTCTCTCCCTTCCCTGGAACCAGTGACCCTAAATTAGGGACGGGCGACTGCTTATGGCCCATTGAGTTGCTCACGGTGGTCGTTAAACCTCTAATAAAAAAAAATAAAAATAAAAAAAAATAATGTGCTAACCGGTTTGCAAACCAGATTCAGAACTTAAACCAAAGAGTTTTTACGATATGCTGAAAACTTCCTTAATTGATACAAACGTTTCGCCCCAAACTGTTTGCGATTTTTTTAAGGATGACTTGAACTCTGAAACCTTAAAACTACATAGGGACATGTTCCATAACACGTTTAAAGAACAAGAGTTTAACTGTATCATGTTTTGGAGATGTCGTGGAAATATGCAAGACGAAACAGCACCTTGTTGTGTACTTAACAGAGCTGCAAAAACTTGTGCGACTGCTTTTAACTGTGCTATTAACAACAAGCTCCAGTGAACGCTCGTTTTCCATGTTACGAAGAGTGAAAACATATTTGCGAAGTACGATGTCACAACCACGTTTGAATCATTTGGCAGCCCTTAACTGCTATGATACTGTGTCGGAGTCTTTAAATTTAGTAAATATTGGTAATGGCGTTATCCGTAAATGTTGTGTTCGTGCAAACACGTTTGCTGTAATTTAAGAATTTGACAATGAGCTATAATGTATATAATTTATCTGGGAATTTAAAATTCCATCGAACATGAAGTTGAAATATATTATTATTCTTGTACTATATGTTATTGCTTTAGTGCGCATGTGCTTGTATATGTGTGTGGTTAAACGACGATCAATTTTAAAAGTGAATGCTTCTCGTGATTTTTTGGTTCGCTCCAGTGGTGGCATTCATGAAAAGTCTGCGCCTATGGGGCCCAACTTCTTCGACAGCTAAAGCAAAAGAAGAACAAGTTAGTGAAATCATGCATCAATGCATTGATTATGATACGCTTTCCAACATACCAGAAATCATTACTCAAGTTAAGAGGACAATGGCTGTAGAATAAATCTCGCTCCTGTGACCCGACCTTTGATTCCATCTCGATGATATTCAACAGAACCGGTAAAGTATACTTCCGGAACAACATGATAAAGTTTTGTTTCAATCGAAGCATTTTTACGTAAGTTATAACGCATAAGGGCGATGGAGTGGATCCCGATTCTATGTCCTGACCTTTGACCACATTTTGTCCGTTTTCAATAGGGTTCGTTCCCAGGTGTTCTCCTACCACATGCTAAAATGTCATCGAAATCGAACCATATTTACGCAAGTTACGACGCATAAGGGCAATGGAATGTATCCCGCTCCTATGTCCAGACCTTTGACCCCACTTCACCCATTTTCAATAGGGTTCGTCCCCAGGTGGTTCCCTACCACATAATAAAATTTCATCGAAATCGAGCTATTTTTACGCGAGTTGTGATGCATAAGGGCAATGGAATGGATTCCGCTCGTATGTCGTTACCTTTGACCCCATTTGTTCCATTTTCAATAGGGTTCGTCCCCAGGTGATCCCCTACCACGTACTAAAATTTCATCGAAATGGAACTATTTTTACGCGAATTATCGTGCGGACAGACAAAGCTGGAGCATATACGCTTCTACAACCGACGGTTGGAAAACGTAAAAAAGAAAGTGACCGAGGGACAGAGAAATACCTATAAGATATACATGTATATAATCTTGCATATTATTCATTATCAATCCACTACTGGATATTGTCAAATACCTTCCACTACATTCTGTTTGCAGCGTGGCATTGCAGTATTCTTTCGAATTTCATCCATTCATCTCCCACGTGGTCTTCTTTTGCGTCTTTTCCTCCCCCTCGATATCAAATCAATTGTTTAACAGTGGTCAGGTCTATAGCAAGATGTCAAACTCATTTTCATTTCAGGGATTTTACTTTGATCATGAGGTCATCAACTCCTGTCATTTTCCTGATCCACGAGTTCCTCTTCTTTATTTCGACAATAGTTGTTCTCGCAGCAAAAACGCACACAAATTCGTCCAGTCTCGTTTACCTTCTATGTGACAAAACTCCAAGAAAGGCCCGTGTACAACAGGCAGTAGTACACTTAGCGCTGAATTTGAGTTCGAGTTATTTCTGGTTCAGCTATTTATTTGGCAGATGCTTTCCGATCTCGAGTAGGACACATTCCGACTTCATACATGAGATTCTTCCGCGGATTCGCGGAATTCCGCTTTTTACGCTTTCCAACCTTTAGGTTGGAAAGCATAAAAAGCCCTTGTGTCTATTTTGATCATAATGTCATCCACTCTTCTGGGTCTTTTCCTGTCTCTTGGTATCCAGTCTAGTATTTCAGTTGTCCAACGGTGATAAGTTCTTTTAGCAAATACAGTATGTCCAGCCCATCGAGTGTCTTTACTTTGATCACGATGTCACCCACTCTAGTCATTTTCTTGATTTACGATTTCCTCTTCTGATGATTCCAAGCATGCAAGCTCCCACGCTTCGTTGCAGCCCGGTGGGGCGGAGCATTTTTCTGTTGGAAGAGACCATCGGCCACAAGATGTACAAAAGCCATGAAAGCGTGTAGGTGATCAGCTAGCGCAGGCTGGTAGCGCGCAGCTGTTAAGGACCTATCCAGACGCACAAATGGACTTAATGTGTTCTATGAGAAGGGTTCTCAAGCCACCACCTCCTTGAACAGGCCACCACCTCCTTGAACAGGCCATCACCTCCTCCTTGAACAGAGCCATCACCTCCTCCTTGAACAGAGCCATCACCTCCTCCTTGAACAGAGCCATCACCTCCTCCTTGAACAGAGCCACCACCCTCCTCCTTGAACAGAGCCACCACCCTCCTCCTTGAACAGAGCCACCACCCTCCTCCTTGAACAGAGCCACCACCCTCCTCCTTGAACAGAGCCCCACCACCTCCTCCTTGAACAGAGCCCCACCACCTCCTCCTTGAACAGAGCCCCACCACCTCCTCCTTGAACAGAGCCCCACCACCTCCTCCTTGAACAGAGCCCCACCACCTCCTCCTTGAACAGAGCCCCACCACCTCCTCCTTGAACAGAGCCACCACCCTCCTCCTTGAACAGAGCCACCACCCTCCTTCTTTGAACAGAGCCACCACCCTCCTCCTTGAACAGAGCCAACCTGGCACGACGGGGCCATGGCCTCCTGTTGTCCGCACCCGCACCTTCCCGTCAGCTAGATGCAGCTGAAAACGGAATTCATGTGACCACATGACGCGACGCCACTTTGCAGTGGTCCAGTTTTGGTGTTTCCGGCACCAGATGAGGCGGAAAGTCCGATGACTAGCAGTCCCATAGCCCATGACGTATGTAACGTGCGTCGTACCGTTTTCTCGCTGACGCCTGTTTGTTCCTGCGACACTTTTTCTGGATGTGATTTGCGCCGCCGTTGCCAAGCGGTCCGTCTGTACGAGCCTGGATAGTCTACGTTGACCCCTGTCATGAATGACGTGTTGTCGGACCCCATTTGCTCTTTGGGTCCTATACGACCGTTGATAGTATACTCACAGTACAACCTTGATTCGGTTGGCCTAGGGAATCCTAGGGTTCTTACTACTTCGTCTATAGAATGACCCATATGTCTTGCGCGGACAATGCGCCCACAGAGTTGCTCAGATCACCACTTTTACCCATGTTCGTCGATTGCGATACGCTGTTAGGAAGCCCTCCTGTCCGCTTATTTATCGCCTGCGTTCGTTTTTTGGGTCTCTTCCCCACTGCGCGAGAGATGCCCATGTCAACTGCCTATCACCAGTGTCTCTAATGTCTACTTAGCATAGGAGTCGACTTCGGGGGTTCGAGACACTTTTTGAACCCACAGCGATTTTATTGTGGGTTCCTCGAACCCTTAATATTTTTGCGAGTATTTTGTGGGGGAAATACACGTACGCATATATGCCAAAATTTGTTTTTCGTTATCAGTTCAAGTTTTTTATTATTCATTTTCCGTTGACTACGTATATATATCGATGGGCAGCCGAAATTTTAGATTGGATTCCGAGGGACAGGAAAAGACCCAGAAGAAGACCACATGGGGAGATGGGTGGATTAAATTCGAAAGTATGCGGGAGTGACATGGAGGAGACTGGCACAAGACAGATCGTTGTGGAAGAAACTTGGGGAGACCTTCGTCCAGCAGTGGATTGATAATGGTTGACGATGATGATAGAAAGTGTGTAGAAATTTACCTCGCAGACTGTTTGTGCTTCAAAAAGGAATTAGTGCTTGTTCGCGCTCATCAAATTTGACGCAATAGACAATAATACCTCAAGTATAATTGTTTAAGAGCATTTGTAACTGTCTCCTTTATAAAAGAAAATTCTTCGGTTTGTCTGGGTTCCCACAAAATGCAAAAGTCTAGCTCTACTTACGGAGACGAGAACCTATTCGAGATCATAGTGATATAGGTGGAAATATGTTGTACAGTCAGTTAACCCACCCTATCTTCGGACAGTTAGGGAACAAGGAGGTTAGAAGAGAGAGGAGATGGCATCAGCCGCCGATGGTGAAGCGAAATCTGATCGTCTGATTTCTTGCGCCCTCCGGATGGGTCTCTACCGCACAGGTTGATAGCGGCCGTGTCTTACTTTCTGCAGCAGTCCCTGAATCAACGACGACGCTTCCACAGCTTTAGAAAGGCCGTGATTGGCTAATGCGTAATATGCACTTACGAAGTATAATTCTGTTTGATTTAAAAAAAAAAAAAAAAAAATACTAAACTGTATTTCTGTGATTTTTTTTTTTTTTTTTTTTTGCAAATATTTAGTTATATGTGCATGTGGGATGTAAGGTCAGGTGATGCGTAACATCACAGCCTCTCCTTGACAAATGTCAACCCCGCCTTCTCGTGGTGCATCCTGTTCCCACTAAAGGGGCTCTGACGACCGCCCATAGCGGTATAACTATACCATCGGGATCAGAGGAAATGCTATCCCACACTCACCAACCCGCTTGGCCAGCGTGGTGAGTTATGGCCAAACCCCTCCAAAATGATTCCACAACTTAAATCTTGGCCCTCAGTCTCCGGCAGCTGGAATGTACCTGGCCAAGGCAGCGGCCAGTGCGACATGAAGGCAGAGGGTGCTAAGAATCCCCGGAGGACCGGACTAGGCTGCCATCTGATGCTGACCTTGGCTACTTACAATGGACGCTCCCTATCTTCTGATTCAAGGCTTCTTGAATTGGAAGAGGAACTACAAAGGATCAAGTGGGACATCGTGGGGCTAAGTGAGGTAAGGAGAAAAGGAGAAGATCTCATCGAACTGAAAAGTGGACATCTCTTCTACTATCGTGGGACAGATACTGGCAGAACTAGTGGTGTTGGATTTATAATAAACAAGAAACTGAAGGATAAAGTTGTAGAAGTTGAAAGTTCCTCTGACAGAGCTGCACGACTTGTTATCCAACTCTCGAAAAGATACCAGGCTCAGATTATTCAAACTTATGCACCCACCACAAGTCATCCTGAAGAAGAAATTGAAGAATTTTATGAGGAAATTTGTCATCTAAATAATAAAGGTAAGCAGCACTTGAAAATAATTATGGGAGATTTCAATGCAAAAATAGGGCAACGGCAACAGAATGAAACTTCGGTAGGTAAATTCGGTCATGGCAACAGAAACCAGCGTGGAAATACTCTCGTTGAGTTTGCAGAGGCAGAAGGGTTTTTCATCTTGAACTCCTTCTTCAAGAAAAAGCCACACAGGAAATGGACATGGAGACATCCAAATGGGACGACAAGTGAAATTGATTTTATTATGTGTAACAAAAAATTCGTCATAGAAGACTGCAGTGTGCTAAACAAGTTCAACACAGGTAGTGACCATAGATTGGTGAGATGTAAGATGCACCTGAACGCTAAACTTGAACGTGGCAAGCTCATAGGACAAACAAAATCTATTGACATAACCAACCTTAAAAAACACCATAATACCTTCAAGTTAGAACTGAAGAACAGGTTCTCTGCTTTAGAAGGCCTAACATCGGAAGAAGTGGACATCTCTGAAGTTAACAGAAAAGTAACCAAAGCTCTTATGGAAACAGCAACAAAATTAGCTGGGTCTAAGAACAAGTTGCATGTGAACAAATTATCAGGAAAAACCAAAATGTTGATGCAAAAAAGAAGAGAGATGAGGACAACTAAAGAAGATGTGACTTCCAAAGTGGAATATATAGAGCTATGCAAGACAGTAAGAAAAAGTATCACTGAAGACGTAAGGAAATTCAACTGTGAACTAGTGAGGAAAGCAATTGAAAACAACCAAAGCCTAAAGATAGCAAAGGGACATCTCAGTAAGGGAAGAAAACAGATTATGGCACTGAGAAAAGAAGATGGTTCTGTAACAAGAAATAGAGGCGAAATTTTGACAAGAGTGAAAGATTTCTACTCCAAATTATATGAAAGGGATGATATATGCACTCCAGACATCATGAAAGATACCAGTACCAGAGTTCCTCCAGTCCTTCCAGCAGAAGTTGCACATGCAATCAAGAACATGAAGCGAGGAAAAGCTCCAGGAGAAGATGGAATTACTGTAGACATCATACAAGAAGCAAGTGGAGAAATCGAAACAGTACTCGCCCAAATTTTCACTCGATGCCTTAATGAAGGAAAGATTCCTGAGGATTGGAACACCGCTACAATGATCCTGCTACATAAGAAAGGTGACATTGAGGATCTCGGAAACTACAGACCTATCAGCCTCCTATCAGTAGTTTATAAAATCTTCACTAAAGTTCTTTCACACCGCTTGAAGGTAACACTGGACATGGCTCAACCGAGAGAACAAGCTGGATTCAGGAGTGGCTACAGCACAATAGATCATATCCACGTGCTGAGAGAACTAATTGAAAGAGCGAGGGAATATGAACTTCCATTGTGCATGGCTTTTATCGATTATGAAAAAGCCTTTGATTCGGTGAAACCATCAGCAGTTACAATGGCTCTGAAAACCTGCGGTATTGAAGATGCATACATTAATATTATTAATAACATCTATGAAAATGCAAGTGCAAAGATTAGGCTGTTTGAAAATACAACACACGTAAAAATTGGAAAGGGAGTGAGACAAGGTGACACCATATCTCCGAAGCTCTTTAATGCCACATTGGAGGGTGTTTTTCAGTCACTGAGCTGGGAAAACAAGGGGATAAAGATTAATGGAGATTATCTAACCCACCTTCGTTTTGCTGATGACGTAGTCATTTTTGCAACTACCCCATCAGAGCTGCAGAGTATGATCCAGGAACTTGCTGACAAGAGTAAAGAAGTGGGATTAAAAATGAACTTTCAGAAGACAAAAGTGATGTTCAATGCTTTTACAAGAAATGAAGATTTATCGATTGATGGAGAAAAGCTGGAGATAACAGACACGTACGTTTATCTTGGACAGCAGATATCAAGTGAGGGTCACATTGATGAAGAAATTAATCGGCGTACAAAACTTGCCTGGAGAGCTTTTGGAAGAAACAGCATAATTTTCAAGAGCAATATGCCATTATGTCTTAAAAGAAAAGTGTTTGATCAATGCATCCTTCCAGTGCTTACGTATGGTGCGGAGACGTGGACCTTAACTAAAAGAGACATACAAAGGCTGCAGACAACTCAAAGAAGCATGGAGAGGTGCATGCTTGGTGTAACCAGGAGAGATAAGAAGAGGAACTCGTGGATCCGAAAAATGACAAGAGTGGAAGACATCATGATCAGAGTTAAATCCCTGAAATGGCAATGGGCTGGACATACTGCCAGAAGGACAGATCATCGATGGACAGCTGAAATTTTAGATTGGATTCCAAGGGACAGGAAAAGACCCAGAAGAAGACCACATGGGAGATGGGTGGATGAAATTCGAAAGTATGCAGGGGTGACATGGAGGAGACTGGCACAAGACAGACCGTTGTGGAGGAAACTTGGGGAGACCTTCGTCCAGCAGTGGATTGATAATGGTTGACAATGATGATGATGATGATGATGTGCATGTATATTTCAGTCTCATTTTTTCCTGACTGTGCATGCTGCACAAGTACCTGTAAAGCCTCTTCAAAGTTAACGATTTCCCCTTAGAGAAGTACAGAAGCAGCCCAAGTTGGGCATACTGGGCATACAAGGGCATACACAGCTGATACGAAGTGGAGCCCACGGAAAACACAGGGCGTGCGGTTGATGCCATGTCCTCTCCCTTCTAACCTCCTATTTTAACTCAGAAATCATTTGAAGAAAAAATTGGTTGGCATTTTTAAAATTTATAAAAACATCTAAAAATAAATTTTACATGTTTTTGTTACTTTTATAAAGACAGTTCAGTTGGAAATTCACACAGAATCTGTATATTGCATATAGTAATGTCACACCCACAAAAGCAAAATAAATAATTATCTAGGAAAAATAGGTTTCTGTAATTAATTGCTTCATTTTAGCATTTCAGGCGTCATATTGTGTCAGATAATCTGACTGAATGAAATTTAAATTAGACTTAAATCCTTTGAAAAATGTATGGGTAATTCAATTAAAAATTTCTGGAACCCCACTAATTTTTCAAGTCGGCGCTTATGCTACTGAGTGTATATAATAGGTGGAGGAAAAGCACAAAGAAGTGGTGCAAAAAGGCTCTATCAGATGAATATATTTTAAATTCAGCCGTATCTCATGATTTTGTAGGCCTTAAAGGCAAAGTTAGCATTAAAAAACCGAAAGGCAAGGACAGGCGTGTTCGCAATGTTGAGGCTTCCCGATGCAAAATGAATTTCTCAAATGCAGCTACACTGAAGTGTCAAAAGTCATGGGATACGTACCTAGTATCGTGTAGGACCTCCTCTAGTCCGGCGAAGTGCAACAACTCGACGTGGCATAGATTCCACAAGTAGCCGGAAGACTTCTGGAGAGATGCTGAGTCATGCCGTCTGAACAGCCGCTCATAGTTCCCTGGTATTTGTAGGTGCAGGATCTTGAGTGCGAATGGACCTTTCCACCACGTCCCGTAAGTGCTGTATTGGGTTCATGTCGGCCCACACCATGCGTTGGAACTATACGCTCCTCGAACCAATTTTGGACAACTTGGATCAGATGACGTGGTCGATTGTCCGCCTGGAAAATCCCATCGTTGTTGGGGTACATTAAAGGCTGCAAATGGTCACCCAGAAGAGCAACTAAGCGATTGCCGGTTAATGACGTGTTTACGAGGACCAGTGTACCCAAACAGTGCCACGTAAAGATAGCCTATGCATGTATGGAACCACCACCAGTTTGCACAGTTCATCATAGCTTGTGTCCGTGGCCTCATGGATTGTGCGCCACACCCGAACCCTACCATCAGTGTTTGTTTCGGGACTTTTGGGCCGAAGGGGGGGGGGGGCAAATGGAACCTTAGAGGGGGCAAGTTTTCCATTTGCTATATATATAGGGATGTAAGGTCAGGTGATGCGTAACATCACAGCCTCTCCTTGACAAATGTCAACCCCGCCTTCTCGTGGTGCATCCTGTTCCCACTAAAGGGGCTCTGACGACCGCAAATAGCGGTATAACTATACCATCGGGATTAGAGGAAATGCTATCCCACACTCACCAACCCGCTTGGCCAGCGTGGTGAGTTATGGCCAAACCCCTCCAAAATGATTCCACAACTTAAATCTTGGCCCTCAGTCTCCGGCAGCTGGAATGTACCTGGCCAAGGCAGCGGCCAGTGCGACATGAAGGCAGAGGGTGCTAAGAATCCCCGGAGGACCGGACTAGGCTGCCATCTGATGCTGACCTTGGCTACTTACAATGGACGCTCCCTATCTTCTGATTCAAGGCTTCTTGAATTGGAAGAGGAACTACAAAGGATCAAGTGGGACATCGTGGGGCTAAGTGAGGTAAGGAGAAAAGGAGAAGATCTCATCGAACTGAAAAGTGGACATCTCTTCTACTATCGTGGGACAGATACTGGCAGAACTAGTGGTGTTGGATTTATAATAAACAAGAAACTGAAGAATAAAGTTGTAGAAGTTGAAAGTTCCTCTGACAGAGCTGCACGACTTGTTATCCAACTCTCGAAAAGATACCAGGCTCAGATTATTCAAACTTATGCACCCACCACAAGTCATCCTGAAGAAGAAATTGAAGAATTTTATGAGGAAATTTGTCATCTAAATAATAAAGGTAAGCAGCACTTGAAAATAATTATGGGAGATTTCAATGCAAAAATAGGGCAACGGCAACAGAATGAAACTTCAGTAGGTAAATTCGGTCACGGCAACAGAAACCAGCGTGGAAATACTCTCGTTGAGTTTGCAGAGGCAGAAGGGTTTTTTATCTTGAACTCCTTCTTCAAGAAAAAGCCACACAGGAAATGGACATGGAGACATCCAAATGGGACGACAAGTGAAATTGATTTTATTATGTGTAACAAAAAATTCGTCATAGAAGACTGCAGTGTGCTGAACAAGTTCAACACAGGTAGTGACCATAGATTGGTGAGATGTAAGATGCACCTCAACACTAAACTTGAACGTGGCAAGCTCATAAGACAAACAAAATCTTTTGACATAACCAACCTTAAAAAACACCATAATACCTTCAAGTTAGAACTGAAGAACAGGTTCTCTGCTTTAGAAGGCCTAACATCGGAAGAAGTGGACATCTCTGAAGTTAACAGAAAAGTAACCAAAGCTCTTATGGAAACAGCAACAAAATTAGCTGGGTCTAAGAACAAGTTGCATGTGAACAAATTATCAGGAAAAACCAAAATGTTGATGCAAAAAAGAAGAGAGATGAGGACAACTAAAGAACATGTGACTTCCAAAGTGGAATATATAGAGCTATGCAAGACAGTAAGAAAAAGTATCACTGAAGACGTAAGAAAATTCAACTGTGAACTAGTGAGGAAAGCAATTGAAAACAACCAAAGCCTAAAGATAGCAAAGGGACATCTCAGTAAGGGAAGAAAACAGATTATGGCACTGAGAAAAGAAGATGGTTCTGTAACAAGAAATAGAGGCGAAATTTTGACAAGAGTGAAAGATTTCTACTCCAAATTATATGAAAGGGATGATACATGCACTCCAGACATCATGAAAGATACCAGTACCAGAGTTCCTCCAGTCCTTCCAGCAGAAGTTGCACATGCAATCAAGAACATGAAGCGAGGAAAAGCTCCAGGAGAAGATGGAATTACTGTAGACATCATACAAGAAGCAAGTGGAAAAATCGAAACAGTACTCGCCCAAATTTTCACTCGATGCCTTAATGAAGGAAAGATTCCTGAGGATTGGAACACCGCTACAATGATCCTGCTACATAAGAAAGGTGACATTGAGGATCTCGGAAACTACAGACCTATCAGCCTCCTATCAGTAGTTTATAAAATCTTCACTAAAGTTCTTTCACACCGCTTGAAGGTAACACTGGACATGGCTCAACCGAGAGAACAAGCTGGATTCAGGAGTGGCTACAGCACAATAGATCATATCCACGTGCTGAGAGAACTAATTGAAAGAGCGAGGGAATATGAGCTTCCATTGTGCATGGCTTTTATCGATTATGAAAAAGCCTTTGATTCGGTGAAACCATCAGCAGTTACAATGGCTCTGAATACCTGCGGTATTGAAGATGCATACATTAATATTATTAATAACATCTATGAAAATGCAAGTGCAAAGATTAGGCTGTTTGAAAATACAACACACGTAAAAATTGGAAAATGAGTGAGACAAGGCGACACCATATCTCCGAAGCTCTTTAATGCCACATTGGAGGGTGTTTTTCAGTCGCTGAGCTGGGAAAACAAGGGGATAAAGATTAATGGAGATTATCTAACCCACCTTCGTTTTGCTGATGACGTAGTCATTTTTGCAACTACCCCATCAGAGCTGCAGAGTATGATCCAGGAACTTGCTGACAAGAGTAAAGAAGTGGGATTAAAAATGAACTTTCAGAAGACAAAAGTGATGTTCAATGCTTTTACAAGAAATGAAGATTTATCGATTGATGGAGAAAAGCTGGAGATAACAGATACGTACGTTTATCTTGGACAGCAGATATCAAGTGAGGGTCACATTGATGAAGAAATTAATCGGCGTACAAAACTTGCCTGGAGAGCTTTTGGAAGAAACAGCATAATTTTCAAGAGCAATATGCCATTATGTCTTAAAAGAAAAGTGTTTGATCAATGCATCCTTCCAGTGCTTACGTATGGTGCAGAGACGTGGACCTTAACTAAAAGAGACATACAAAGGCTGCAGACAACTCAAAGAAGCATGGAGAGGTGCATACTTGGTGTAACCAGGAGAGATAAGAAGAGGAACTCGTGGATCCGAAAAATGACAAGAGTGGAAGACATCATGATCAGAGTTAAATCCCTGAAATGGCAATGGGCTGGACATACTGCCAGAAGGACAGATCATCGATGGACAGCCGAAATTTTAGATTGGATTCCAAGGGACAGGAAAAGACCCAGAAGAAGACCACATGGGAGATGGGTGGATGAAATTCGAAAGTATGCAGGGGTGACATGGAGGAGACTGGCACAAGACAGACCGTTGTGGAGGAAACTTGGGGAGACCTTCGTCCAGCAGTGGATTGATAATGGTTGACAATGATGATGATGATGATGATGATATATATATAATTTTAACTACTATATTTATATATATAGAAGTATTTACTATAATCTAGCACAGGGGCTCATTCAGAGGGGGCCTATGTTTATTTTAATTTTTTTGGCGCATTTAGAGGGGGAAATGTTTAATTTTTATTTATTTTTTTGGTTAAAATATGACTTACATTAGAAAAAAAATGCCTTAATTTTATAAAAATGTATCAATTTACATTATAAAAAAAAGTGCTTTAATTTTTCTTCAATTTTTCATTAACTTTAATTTTGTTTCAGATGTTGGATTTAAAAAACTTCCTTTTTTCGCTCCCCTCCGAAGAAAAATTCTATATACATCCCTGATAAAGTAATTATTTCTTCAAACATTTCAGGAATAACAAATTTTTTCCAGTAAAAGGGGGGGGGGTCCGCAGGCTTGAAATTTTCATCTGTTAAAATGCATTCAACGCACTATTGATCCTGAATCACAATTCCCAGACAATTAGGTATGATCAGTCTACTTATATATTTTGAAGAATACCATACGTCGTAATACACTTTTAATAAAATAAACTATAACTAGTACCATTTGAACAAATATTTAAAAAAATATAATTGGAGAAATATTTGTAGCGTAAAAAGAAACTAAACTTCCTTTTTCATCATAGCCTGAATTTATTAAAATTTGGTTCGGTAACCTAAAATGTCTCGGGGAGGGGGAGTCGTTTCCGGGAGGGCTTCGCCCCCCTGGATGTATGCCTGAAAGAAACACTGCCTACCATCAGCTCTTAACAACTGGTAGCGTGACTCATCGGGCCACGTGACATGTTGCCAGACTTCCAGGGTCTAATTACTGTGTTCACGAGCCCAGGTGAGGCGCTGTGTCCGATGTCGTGGTGTTAACAAAGGCACTCGGGTGGGTCTTCTGCTCCCATACCCCACGGACACTAAATTACGTTGCACTGACCTGATGGATATGTCTCTGGTACCTCCTGCATTGAATGTGGATGTTATTTGAGCCAGTGTCGCTTGTCTGCTACCATGGACAATCCTGGTCAGACGCCGCTGGTCATGGTCATTCAGCACCCGTGGTCGGCCACTGTGCTGTCAGCAGTGGGTGGTAATGCCTTCCATGAGGTATTCTCGGTACACACGTGATACCGTGGATCGAGGATTGTTTAATGTTCTCACAACTTCAGAAATAGAATGTCCCATCCGTCACTACCATGCCTCATTCAAACTTCTATAATTCACGTCGGCTTGTCATAATCCTACTGGCGGTTGTTCAACCTGTATTACACCTCGCAACTGATATAAATCGTGGCATGCGTCGAAGCCTTTATACGACGGCAGCGCCAGTTAAAAATTTGCATACTGCTATCCCATGACTTTTGGTAGAGCCGCCCTTAGCAGCCGCAAGGCCCCTTGCTTTAACTCCTCTCCTTCCCCCCTTACACTAGAAATAAAACATACACTAGACTTAAAACATAGTTTATTACAGTTATCTTTACAGTTTAATAAAATGTCAAGACGTTTGAAAATTAACAAATAACGAAAGACGGCATTTAAAATTTGTTGACTACTACCGATATTTTGTAAATGTCTTTTGAATGATGTAGATAAAACAAGCACCCCAGCATACGTCCTTCTCTCACAGTGGCTCCGTCTCTATCTATTATGGGACAATACTTACATTATTGAACTCACCTTATTATAAGAACTGGGCTTTTCGTGCTTTTCTCCCAGCAAAGTCAGCTATTAAATCATAAAAATTTATTTTGCTTGCTTTATCCTTTTTAAATTAACAAAGTTTCCAAACACATCAATCTTTCATGAGCTATGACAGATCGATCTTAAAGAAGATTTAATCACCTTCAAGCATGTAAAGCCTCATTCTGCGCTTGGCACCGTTATTTGAATCTAAAAAATAAAATTAGAATAATTGAAAATAAGAAATTCGCTCTCTCTCTCTCTCTCTCTCTCTCTCTCTCTCTCTCTCTCTCTCTCTCTCTCTCTCTCTCATTTTCTTCCATTTCCTCTTTCTTTCGTAGGTTGTGAACATGGGACTCCCCCTAAGCGCGGGGCCCTGTACGACCGCACCTGTTGCACACATCCCTAAGGGCTGCTCTGACTTTTGGTACTTCAGTGTAATATGCTGCGTTGGATATGGTGCCCATAAGGGAGCGTGATGATTGCATAAATACGTAGCCTAGAGGTCTGCAAAGGGCCTGGTTGGGCCTTTGCTCATGTATAAGTTAGGAAACCGGGCCGGGGCCGGGCCCAGGCCTTCAATATTTAATGTAAAACAGATACGGGCTTACAGGGTTTTTTTTTTTTTTTTTTATGAACAAAACAATCGATGTACGGTGCCTTTCTCGTTTGGAAATCTCACAACATACAGCAGCAGGATAAGATTGAATAATTTTCGCTGTTGGAAAAAATAGAAGTTTTGCGACATCTTCCCCTCCTACAAAACAATTGGAGTAGGTCAGCTCCCTTAGTTTTTCAATGTGAATGTGGACCTTTCTCTCTCTAACTTTCACCTCCCTCTCATGCTTCAGGGCAACTGCAGCATTTATAAACCGAACCACCCGCTCGTAGACGATCTTTTTTTATTGCTCTGGTCGGCGGCACTTTGTTCTCTAGATGTACAAAAAGCTTTTAAGTTGTCTTAAATGGCACGCGAGAAATGGGCCGGGAGAAACTTACTCCTGTGTAGAAATCTGTGCCGTATTTTCCCCATTTGTACTCTCGAGGAGGCAGCAAATGGCAAATGAACCCTGAGTTCTTCCGGAGAATATGTGCTTGTAGACAATGTAAAGTAGAACGATCGGACTCTTAAATCTGGATATTTTGTTGTACTTTTCGAATTACCTCCCCCCCCCCCCATTCCCAAGGATATTCCGGGTCCGGCGGTATTAGGCAATAATTTGAAAACCCAGAACATTTGAAAGGCATGGGAATTGTCGTTTACATGCAATATATTTTAGTATACAAGCCCCCCCTCCTCAGATGTCACGTGACTTATACCAGAGTGACAGAAATATTGCGAATTAACGCTTATTGTAATAGAATACGTGTAACAATTAAGAAAACGAAAGCTCTTCAGGAGTCGAAAGACCGAGTGTACCAGGTATCAAATTCGTGTTTTAGCAATTGTTGAAATTTTACGGGCCGGCCCGGGCCTTGGAATCTTGGAAACAGGAGAAATATACAGGCCAGGCTAGGCTTTAATTATAAAAATTGAAGCGGGCCGGGCCGGGCCGGGCCGGGCTTTCCAAATTACGCCCCGTGAAGACCTCTAACGTAGCCTACTCTTCACTTCAAAAGACGTATTTAAAAAAAAAAAAATATGTATCCGATGCAACTTCTGTAAGTGGAGATATTTACATGTATACGCAAGACTTGTGTGTAGCGAAAAATTGGTGATTCTTTCATTGGCCTTGTTGTTTGACGCCAAAAAACAGGGCATTTCATCCAGCTTCTGGAAGCGGAAATAGCATGCTCACAGACGGAATGATAAAATGATAACTTCAAATGCGTCATTTTTTTGTTAATCAAATGTACGTCAAACTGCTTTCTGAAACTGATTAAAAAAAATGGCATTAGGAAGGAAGTTCATTTCTGTTAATGGTAAAGCAGAGTTATCAGTGACAAAGCAAAATCATATCCTCGAATTTTCTGAGTAATCCACGCAGACGAAACCGCAGTGTTGTCGTCTGTTTAACTTTTTTGTTGTGTTATACAGTGACGACTCTTCTATGGGAAAACATGAACTCTACTTCCCATTTCTCTGGGATATTTATTAGGTTCTCTGGGATATTTATTAGGTTAACGAAAAAACGTGCGATTGAAAAAAGTTCCGTGAGTGTGAAGATTATACAGGGTGATTCATAAAGAAGTATACAGTTTCCAGATGCTGTAAAACAGTAGCAATTGAAGACACGGACCACAACTGCGAACCGTTAGGTAGATGTACTCATAAAGTTTGTGTCGCTGTCCCGGTGGCGCAGTGGTCTAAGGCGTTGGCCTCTGATCATTCGTCCGTAGGGGTCCGGTTCGAATCCCGGTCAGGCATGGATGTTGTGTTTGTCTTACGGCACTGGCTCTCTCCCTTCCCTGGAACCAGTGACCCTAAATTAGGGACGGGCGACTGCTTATAGCCCATTTGAGTTGCTCACGGTGGTCGTTAAACCTCCAATCAAAAAAAAAAAAAAAAAAGTTTGTGTCCCGCTACTGAGGGAAGTGACGTAGGCGATAGCGCGCGTGTCACGTGACTAGTCAGTCAAAATGGCAGCGTCTTCAGTGGAGAAGGCGTTTTGTGTTCTTGAATTGAGCAAAACGGAATCTGTAACTGTTGTGCAACGGCATTTTCGATCACGATTCGGAAAATAACCTCCGACCAGAAAATCTATCTATGATTGGCATAATAAAAGATTTGAAACTACAGGCTGCTTGTGCAAACGTAAAAGTCCTGTACGACCGCGTGTATCGGAAGAAGTCGTCGATGGTGTTTGCACCACCATTCAACGAAGCCCGGGAAAATCAACGCGGAGGGTGAGTCGTGAAGTGCAGATTTCACAGCCCACTGTCTGGAGAATTTTGAGAAAGAAGCTGAAAACGATTCCATACAAGTACAGATGTAGCAAACTCTCACAGCCACTATCACTGCACTTGATTCAGATATCTTACTTTGCGTTTGGGCGGAAATTGATTACCGGCTCGATGTGTGTCGTGTGACTAAGGGTGCACACATAGAACATCTGTGACTGTCTCTAAAAAAACTTGAAACATTCCCCTATGATTCTGTTACAGGTAACATGAAATATCTTACATTGTTCTTCTTTTATAGTACGTTGAAACTGTATACTTCTTTATGAATCACCCTGTACACTGAAGTGCAAAAGTCAAGGGATAGCAGTATGCAAATTTTTAACTGGTGCTGCTGTCGTATAAAGGCCTTGTCGCACTCCACGATTTTTATCAGTTGCGAGGTGTGATCTCGTCAGTCAGGTTGAACAACCGCCAGTAGGATTATGGTAAGCCGACGTGAATTATCGGAGTTTGAACGAGGCATGGTAGTGGGAGCCAGACGGATGGCACGTGCATTCAGCTTCCGAAGTTGTGAGAACATTCAGCTTTCTTCGATCCACGGTGTCACGTGTGGAAGCCATTATCCTTCGATCCACGGTGTCACCCACCGTGGACAGCGCAGTGACCGACCACGGGTGCTGAATGACAGTGACCAACGGCGTCTGGCCAGGAATGTCCATGCTAACAGACAAGCGACACTGGCTCAAATAACATCGGTCAATTTCGGTAGAAAAATAGACTGTCATTTTGCGTCTCTGAACGTTACTTCATCTTTCAAAACTTTCGAAAACGGAAGTTAAGCGAAGTGAAGATTTCCCCGTAACCCTAATTTCCTCGCGATGTTTCTTCTGCCCAGTAGTACTGTTAAATATCATTTTCCCATAAATACGTATTTGTATTTCAGCTTGAAAACAAAGAAAAGTTTTCCGAAAACGGAAGTTAAACGGCGCGATAATTTCCTTTTAACCTTCAGGCATGAGGTTCTTCCATTTGTGTGGCTTTCGAGATCAATATATAACTGAAGAGGTTTGGAGGGGGGGGGGGTCGTTTTCCGTCTGCGGACGGAATTCCGACTATCAAAACTTTCGAAAACGGAAGTTAGATGGACTGAAGATTTTTCCCGTAATTGTATTTTTTTTTTCTCGCAATGTTTCTTTTACCCAGTATTACTGTTAAATATTTTATTCCATATAAATTTGTGTTTAGCTTGAATTATTGTATTTAGCTGAATTAATTTTCACCGTACGTTATACATACGTTCAGTTTTTTTCTCTGTCACATTTTATTTGCACACAAAATTCTTCTGTTTCGTAATCCCAATTTTTCAAATACTGACATACGCTATATTGACAAGTCACCGGACACCCCTTCAAAAGCAAATGAACGGATCCGCTGCGTTGTTAAGATGCGCGGCACAGCTGCAAACGGTGTAAAAACAAGCCTGCAGCTGACCGCGATCATAGCGCACTGTGAGGTTGAGTGAAAATGTCGCGACGTAGAGAACTGACTTTGACGAAGGAAAGATTGTTGGGTGTTATATTAGTGGGTTATCCATAAGAGAAACTGAGAGACGTTTAAACATACCGAAGTAAATTGTTTTGGATGTACTGAATAAATGGAAGACACATGGCGTGCCTGAAGCAGCAAAACGTACCGGCAGACCAAAGAAAATCAGTGATACAGGACGTCGAAGCCTCAGGAGAGTCGTTACAGCTAATCGACGGAGTACTGCACAAGACCTTAGTGTACAGGTGAGTAAAAATGCTGGAACCTAGGTTAAATTCAAACTGAGTATAAATAAGGAAAAAACCAAAGTTGTGGTTTCTGAGGGAGGAACTGGTAGTACTGAAAGTAATATAAGTCTGAATGGCAGAGTCATTGACCAGGTGAATGAGTTTGTGTATTGAGGAAGCATGTTTGACAGAAAGGACAAATTGGATGGTGAAATTAGTAGGCCAGTGAATTCTTCATTGAGAGTCATGGCTGCTTTGGGAGGTTTTCACAGGAATAATGGGTTCTCAAGATAGTCCCGCATGGCTGTGTATGAAAGTGTAATTGTTCCTACTCTGATGTATGGCCATAAAACCTGGGTTCTACAGAAGAGACAGGAGTCATTTGTGTGCCATAGAAATGTGTTACGTACGGGAGTTTTGTGGTAAGACACGTTCATATCATGTTAGGAATGAAGATGTGTTGCAGTTGTGTGATGTGAAGCAAAATGTTGCTAGCAAATTGGAGGCTAATATTTTTCGGTGGTTAAGCCATGTTGAAAGAATGAGTGATGAGATGCTTACTAAGAATTTTTTTTTAGCCCAAGTGGCAGGAAAGGCAGGCAGAGGAAGGCCAAGGAAGTCATGGGAGGATCAGATTCAGGAGTGTCTGCACGAGAAAAATATTTTGAGTATTAAATATAGGAGGTATTGTGAAGGATGTCAGTGAAGCCCGCATTGTGTGTTAAGATCGATGTAAATGGAGAAGTCTGATACGGCAACAGTAAGTAAATAATCCGTTAAAAATTTATCTGGTTGTTCGTATTTCTTTGTGGAGCTAACCTCTGAATCTCAAAGAACAGCTTAGTGATATGTGTGTATGTAACATACCGTTTTACTTATCAAAGAACCGTGTAGTTTTCATAATCTGAAATTCAAATTTTAACGTATAATGGCAGAATGTACACTGTAAAAAATAAGTAGTATGAATTCACGGAAAATTTTTAAAAATTATGTGCATCGAAGTTTCCTGTCGGTGTAAGTCTTTTAACGAAATGTCCAGTTTTAAAAGTGGACTTTTTTTTAACTTCCGTATTTTCACCGACTTTCCGTATAGTCGGTAATTCCGTTTATTTTAGAAAAGTCCGTTTCAAGTTTTTCCGTATTTACACAAAAATTTCGCGAAATCGAAGACGCCGGGCCAGAGAATCCCTTCATCCCGTTGCGGGGATCGAACTCGGGTCTATTGGGTTAGGCCTACACAAGCCGCGCGTCTTAACCACTGAGCGAAAAGGTCTTAGGAATTGCACTCACGTTCAACGTAGGACTAATCCCCGGATGTTTTTTTTAATACAGAAATTTCGCAAAATCGCAGACGCCGAACTTTTCAGTCTGTAAGACCGGGAATCCATTTGTGCCGCTGCACGGCGGGGATCGAACTCGGGTCGATTGGGTTAGGTCTGCACAAGCTACGCGTCTTAACCACAGAGCCAGAAAGACTTAGTTAGGAATTGCATTCACGTCAAAGATGATGATGATCATATGTAGAGGATTTTAGGAAGGGAGTGTCTGACCCCAGGTCTTAAACAGCCCTTAGAAACAGGAAACCAGGAGATTTGGGCAAGAGCGCCCTATAGGAAAGTGACACGGAAGCGAAGTAGAAAGGGCAAGGGGGGGCAGTACCCGGGGTCTAACGGCTTAACGTGCCTACCGACGCACGGCGGATATTTAGTGGATTAAGCGTTCGTACCTGCCTGGGATCGAACCTGAGGCCCTTTCCGTGGCAGTTACGAACGTTGCCCACTAGGCCACTCGCGGCCTACTCACGTCAAAGGAAGGATTGATCCCGCGATATATTTTTTTTATTAATGCGAGGGAGTTGGTCGTTTTATTTTCTGTTGGAATCTCTTTTAATACTTTTGTAATATTTATTAATTTTCCTTGTAGCACTTATAACAAATTAAGTACTTTTTTTCAATGTGATATTTCTAAACAACAGATTGCTTTGGAACTTAATCTTTTTCTTTTTAACGGACAATAACTTTGAATTATCTTTCAGAAAATGTTAAATGTACTGATTTATAGTAGACTATTATTTCACAGGGATGTAAGGTCAGGTGATGCGTAACATCACAGCCTCTCCTTGACAAATGTCAACCCCGCCTTCTCGTGGTGCATCCTGTTCCCACTAAAGGGGCTCTGACGACCGCCAATAGCGGTATAACTATACCATCGGGATCAGAGGAAATGCTATCCCACACTCACCAACCCGCTTGGCCAGCGTGGTGAGTTATGGCCAAACACCTCCAAAATGACTCTACAACTTAAATCTTGGCCCTCAGTCTCCGGCAGCTGGAATGTACCTGGCCAAGGCAGCGGCCAGTGCGACATGAAGGCAGAGGGTGCTAAGAATCCCCGGAGGACCGGACTAGGCTGCCATTTGATGCTGACCTTGGCTACCTACAACGGACGCTCCCTATCTTCTGATTCAAGGCTTCTTGAATTGGAAGAGGAACTACAAAGGATCAAGTGGGACATCGTCGGGCTAAGTGAGGTAAGGAGAAAAGGAGAAGATCTCATTGAACTGAAAAGTGGACATCTCTTCTATTATCGTGGGACAGATACTGGTAGAACTAGTGGTGTTGGATTTATAATAAACAAGAAACTGAAGGATAAAGTGGTAGAAGTTGAAAGTTCCTCTGACAGAGCTGCACGACTCGTTATCCAACTATCGAGAAGATACCAGGCTCAGATTATTCAAACTTATGCACCCACCACAAGTCATCCTGAAGAAGAAATTGAAGAATTTTATGAGGAAATTCGTCATCTAAATAATAAAGGTAAGCAGCACTTGAAGATAATTATGGGAGATTTCAATGCAAAAATAGGGCAACGGCAACGGAATGAAACTTCAGTAGGTAAATTCGGTCACGGCAACAGAAACCTGCGTGGAAATACTCTCGTTGAGTTTGCAGAGGCAGAAGGATTTTCATCTTGAATTCCTTTTTCAAGAAAAAGCCACACAGGAAATGGACATGGAGACATCCAATTGGGACGACAAGTGAAATTGATTTTATTATGTGTAACAAAAAATTCGTCATCGAAGACTGCAGTGTGCTGAACAAGTTCAACACAGGTAGTGACCATAGATTGGTGAGATGTAAGATGCACCTCAACACTAAACTGGAACGTGGCAAGCTCATAAGACAAACAAAATGTGTTGACATAACCAACCTTAAAAAACACCATAATACTTTCAAGTTGGAACTGAAGAACAGATTCTCTGCTTTAGAAGGCCTAACATCGGAAGAAGTGGATATTTCGGAAGTTAACAGAAAAGTAACCAAAGCTCTTATGGAAACAGCAACAAAATTAGCTGGGTCTAAGAACAAGTTGCATGTGAACAAATTATCAGAAAAAAACCAAAATGTTGATGCAAAAAAGAAGAGAGATGAGGACAACTAAAGAAGATGTGACTTCCAAAGTGGAATATATAGAGCTATGCAAGACAGCACGAAAAAGTATCACTGAAGACGTAAGGAAATTCAACTGTGAGCTAGTGAGGAAAGCAATTGAAAACAACCAAAGCCTAAAGATAGCAAAGGGACATCTCAGTAAGGGAAGAAAACAGATTATGGCTCTGAGAAAAGAAGATGGTTCTATAACAAGAAATAGAGGCGAAATTTTGACAAGAGTGAAAGATTTCTACTCCAAATTATATGAAAGGATGATACATGTACTCCAGACACCATGAAAGGTACCAGTACCAGAGTTCTTCCAGTCCTTCCAGCAGAAGTTGCACATGCAATCAAGAACATGAAGAGGGGAAAAGCTCCAGGAGAAGATGGAATTACTGTAGACATCATACAAGAAGCAAGTGGAGAAATCGAAACAGTACTCGCCCAAATTTTCACTCGATGCCTTAATGAAGGGAAAATTCATGAGGATTGGAACAATGCTACAATGATCCTGCTACATAAAAAAGGTGACATTGAGGATCTCAGGAACTACAGACCTATCAGCCTCCTATCAGTGGTTTATAAAATCTTCACTAAAGTTCTTTCACACCGCTTGAAGGTAACACTGGACATGGCTCAACCGAGAGAACAAGCTGGATTCAGGAGTGGCTACAGCACAATAGATCATATCCACGTACTGAGAGAACTAATTGAAAGAGCGAGGGAATATGAACTTCCATTGTGCATGGCTTTTATCGATTATGAAAAAGCCTTTGATTCGGTGAAACCATCAGCAGTTACCACGGCTCTGAAATCCTGCGGTATTGAAGATGCATACATTAATATTATTAATAAGATCTATGAAAATGCAAGTGCAAAGATTCGGCTGTTTGAAAATACAACACACATAAAAATTGGAAAGGGAGTGAGACAAGGCGACACCATATCTCCGAAGCTCTTTAATGCCACATTGGAAAATGTCTTTCAATCACTGAACTGGGAAAACAAAGGGATAAAGATTAATGGAGATTATCTAACCCACCTTCGTTTTGCTGATGACGTAGTCATTTTTGCAACTACCCCATCAGAGCTGCAGAGTATGATCCAGGAACTTGCTGACAAGAGTAAAGAAGTGGGATTAAAAATGAACTTTCAGAAGACAAAAGTGATGTTCAATGCTTTTACAAGAAATGAAGATTTATCGATTGATGGAGAAAAACTGGAGATAACAGATACGTATGTTTATCTTGGACAGCAGATATCAAGTGAGGGTCACATTGATGAAGAAATTAATCGGCGTACAAAACTTGCCTGGAGAGCTTTTGGAAGAAACAGCATAATTTTCAAGAGCAATATGCCATTATGTCTTAAAAGAAAAGTGTTTGATCAATGCATCCTTCCAGTGCTTACGTATGGTGCAGAGACGTGGACCTTAACTAAAAGAGACATACAAAGGCTGCAGACAACTCAAAGAAGCATGGAGAGGTGCATGCTTGGTATAACCAGGAGAGATAAGAAGAGGAACTCGTGGATCCGAAAAATGACGAGAGTGGAAGACATCATGATCAGAGTTAAATCCCTGAAATGGCAATGGGCTGGACATACTGCCAGAAGGACAGACCATAGATGGACAGCCGAAATTTTAGATTGGATTCCAAGGGACAGGAAAAGACCCAGAAAAAGACCACATGGGAGATGGGTGGATGAAATTCGTAAATATGCGGGAGTGACATGGAGGAGACTGGCACAAGACAGACCGTTGTGGAGGAAACTTGGGGAGACCTTCGTCCAGCAGTGGATTGATAATGGTTGACAATGATGATGAATGATGATTATTTCACAAAATTTCTAAATATAAAATTTACTCTTGATAGCTACAATATCTTTTCTCTTAAGCACTCCACAGACTGATTAATACATAGACATCGTACAATAGATATCGTCCCCTGTACAATAATTCAAATACCAGGTTTCTTACTGTGTCACAATGTAAATAAGGTGTTTCCAAAATGGGGGAGAGGAGAAGAAATATCCTGTGCCACAAAAACCAAAATTCATGCTATATGTTATCCACGATATCCGATCTCGCTACAGAACTTCAAAAATCAGATCCTTCTAGAGACAATTGAAGTTTAACATTTAACCAAACCTCAAGTATTCCCGCGAATCGCTCCTATTACCGGAATGTTTTCGTCCAGTGGCGTATCTTGGGTGTCCGAGACCTGGGCTTTCCCCCCCCTCCCCCAGTACTGATTTTTTTTAATTACAAAGTTTAATTTTTAATTGTTAAGTAATAGAAGTAACTTTTTTTTCTAAATTTTAGGTACATGCCATTGCTAACATGATACGTATGAAGATTAGGATTTGAACACTTATTTGTACATGAACTCCATTCTTCTTCTGAATACTTTATTTGTTACATGAATTCCATTCTTTTTTCCTTTTGTGTGAACTTGAGTGTTACGTTTTCATAAAATGGTTCTTCCGATTACTTTTTCATATTTAAAAAGAATGTTTATCTCTACTGACAAAACATCCAAGTTTTTCGAATGTGCATATCCTTGTGTGGCTCTAAGATATATCTTGAATCTTTTTAATGCAGAAAAACTTCTTTCGGCAGCTGCAGTTGTTGATAGAAAGCTTAACATGGGGTCTGCTAATTTGTACACCTCACTTATGTCTAATTGATTCAACTTTATGTAACACGAAATGTCTCTTACTGATTTGTTTTTGTATTCATCAAGGGAATTTCAGTTGATTTTTTTAGTTGAGCTGTATCAAAATTTGAAGCATAGAGTTGTTTGATTTGTGACAATAGATGTTCAGGGAAGCTTTCACAATTTTTTCAAAACAGTTCGAATCCAACAAAGCCACGAATTTAAGATATCTCTGATTTTAATTCATTGACACTTCACAAAAACTGAAACAACTCTCGCGAAACACACTTATGTACGGGAGTATGCGAGTGACTGAGATAGTCTCTTCTCTTTTAGGAGCGAACCGTTTCCCAAAGCAATGGGCCAATCCCCTCTACCAGCTGATTCATGTTGTCATGGAAACGCTAGCAGGCGATGGTGCGGAAGGTTTTCGCATCAGAACTCCGAAGCCTCTGGAAGAGCTGCTTGCGTTATGTCGTTGGTTTTCGCTCGCCAGACTGAGTCAAAGAAGCGAATCCGCACGCGTTTTTTTTTTTTCGCAGCGAAAGCATCGACATATTTTAATACCGTTGATAATTGACTTTTGTGTATATTTAATTCATTTTTATTTGTGCATTCTCTGGACTTCGCTGCTAGCCTTGAATATACGCCTCTCTTTTCGTCATATGGATACGGAAAAAGTGAGAACGCGGTTTTTCCCGTTAATGTACGAAAGGAATTCCGGAAAGGTTTTTGAAAATTCAGACTCTTCCGTTAACAGGTCCTAAAAACGGAGATTTGCCGTCGATATACGAAAGGAATTGCGGAGAAGTTTCTGAAAATTCAAAATTTACCGTTAACAGATGTTAAAAACGGAAATTGCCCATCAATATAAGAAAGGAATTGCAGAAAGGTTTCTGAAAATTTCAGAATTTTCCGTTAACAGATCTTAAAGACTGAAATTTGCCGTCTATATGTACGAAAGGAATTGCGGAGAGGTTTCTGAAAATTCAGAATTTTCCTGGCGTACGGAAAATCAACGAAATTGAGGTTTCCTTCCGTAATTTTACGGGAAAGGTTGTATCAGAAATATGCTTCGTTTATTCACAAAAGGAATCACAGAAAGTGGCTCGTGAATTTCAGAATTTTTTGGTTACGGTGCACGTTAATGAATTACGTATAACAGAGTTATAAAATGCGGTAGAAACCACAGTAAAATATTGGGACTACCGCAGAATTACGTATAAAAGTGTGTAATTGAGAAACGTATAACCCAAATTCCATGGTATGTTATTACGCTCCCGGAATTTGTACTGGATATAATATTAAAATTCTGCCCTCGGCGATATAGAAGTTGGCCATCCGTGTCGTAAATCATCTAAAGGTTTTTGTCTGTAGGGGGTGACATCGACGAGAACACGTTGCTCCTGCGTGTTTTTCACTGCAAAACGAAGCTGATTTCGCCACATGATTAAAATGAGCCACCAGATCTTGCCGTCCTTGCCGTGTCATAGTGCGTTAATATGCCCGTCTCATCGAGTTCTCATTCTCAGACTTGACTCGCTCACTTGATTCGAGGACGATACTTATCGAAAGTAACAAACGCTCCGACGACGTGACATTCTGTGACCTTCGAAAAAACAAAAGCTTTATTGAATTCTTGGAAACGCTCTTGAAGAACTCACGTTTAGCGGCAATCTTGCTGTAGCTACTTTTATTGTGCGTTTAAGTGAACTAAAGTACCGAATAAAAACGTAGGTTGCTGTGAAAAAAACAAAAAAAACACTGCTATTGCATGAGTTCAGAAAAAAAGAAGCTATTTGCCACTTATTTAATATCGTCAAACGCCGTTTTTATCTCACGCTTTTAAAAGAAGACAAAGTATTCCGTGGTACGTGCTCTATTTGTGAAAACTGCAGCACCATGAAGGACTACTGGTATTATCTTGAAGCTGACACGATATATATACAACAGGTTGGCACATGCAAATTATTAAAATGCCAATGAAAATGCGCATGTGGTTGCGCAGTAGAGCCCTCTAAACTGTCCGGTCTTGGGTATAAAGAGCTGGCTCAAAACCATCATGTATGCATTAGGCCGCGGGTGACCTAGTGGTTAACGTTCGTGACTGCCACGGAGAAGACCTCGGTTTCGATCCCAGCAGGTACGAACGCTCGAATCACTAAATATCTGCCGTGCGTCGGATGGGTACGTTAAGCAGTCGGACCCCGGGTACTGCCCCCCGATAATAAATAAGGGCGTCTTCCTCCCTCTTTCTACCTCGTTTCAGTGTCACTTTCCTATCGGGCACTCTAGTTCAAATCTCCTAGCTTCCTATTTCTAAGTGTTGTTTAAGACCTGGGGTCAGACACTCCCTTCCTAAAATCCTCTACATATGATCTGATCTGATCATGTATGCACCCCCTGCTGACCAGAGGCGGGGCAGACTGGGCAACTGTCCCGGACGCAGCTCAAGAGAGGACGCAAAAATCACTGCTTGCAATCTGGTTAAAATTGGAATTAAAAACTTTTACAACAGTTTCGGGTACACTTAAAATTGGAATTTCTTCCTCAAAATGTTCAGGGAATGCTAGCTACTCCCATTCAGAAATGCAGGCGTGGTTCTATAGTCTGTTCAACTGAAGAAGAACCACGGTTTCTGTCGATAACAATGCGTCAAGGAGATTTTTTTTACTTGGATGGATAAGATAAAGATGTCAGTCACATTGCTGGAGATTCTCTTGGGGCTATTCTGTCATTACTGTGGCTGCGAGTCACGACTATCAGCTGCATTCGGTCCGTTTGATGTGGTATCGAAAGTCTGAGAACTCGGAACCTCAAAGCAGGTGATTATGCCTCCCTCATAGAAATAACAAGGGAATATGACGTTAATTTTGTTTAGTCGAGCAGTGCATGTTTATGTGTAGTACTAATTTTAAATATAATGTAAAAAATTAGTACTATACACACAAATTTCTATTTAATTTATAATACTTTTTATTTTATTTATAATTTATTTTTTTATAAATATATAATAGTTATATATATATATATATATATATATATATATATATATATACTTAAGAGCAAAACTGAAGACTAAGGAAAAACTTTAGAATTTAAAACGAAGGTTGCAAAATAACGTGAAAATCAAAACGCGCAACGCAGCAGTTTTGAAAATTCAGAATTCACATTCTATAAAGAAGATACCTAAGCAAAAAAATACATATATAATTTTGACTCACACCTAGTACAACATAGAAAAGGTTATGTATCTACCTGTGTGAGTAAAAGGAGAAAAGATAAAAAATTAAAATAAAACAACTGAATGTAGAAGGTGTCGAGAATACTGAGCCTTGGCTTTATCAAGGACCGGCAAAAACTCTGCATTTTCTCACTTCCACAAAGACCTAGTTGGAAATGGGTTTCTGCAAGGCCATAGATGCAAGTAACATTCCCACCTAAAATAGTTTAACAAATATATATATGTCATGTCCTCCGTAGAGTTGCATGACCTAGCACTAGTTAAGAATTTCGCTTGCATCCATTAACCTTCCTGGCCCGACCCATGCTCTTCATCTGTTACTATTAATCAGAGAGAAGAAGATTAAAGAGAACTCAAGCTGTGAGAGTGACATAATAATTAGAAATGATTTTCAGCCATAACGAAATTCCAAGTTCGTTTGAGAGAGAATTTAAACCTGAAAATCGATGCAAAAGAAATCCAAATTTTTAAATTGCAATTAAAAAAGGAAATATTAATTTTTAACGAACAGATTTTTGAAAGAAAACTTGAGTCTAAAACCCCCTACTCTACAACTTATGACAGCACGAAAACGAGAATAAGTTAAAGATAATAATTAACTAAAGAAAACTTTGTGAAAGTTATATACCATAAACAGTTAGTTGCAATATGTACAAAGTATTTCAGCAGTGCTTTAAGTGCATAATTAATTAGTTATTAAGAACTTAACTACTTTGAAAAAACAGCGCATAGACAGCGCATAGAAAAGGAACAAGCTTAGCCATCTTCTGTTCCTAGGTGCCCCAAAAGACGATCAAAGTTACAGAGAAAAGAAAGAGTTAAAACCCGCAAAAATGTTAACAGACAAACCAATGCCTAAAAGCTGAAAAGCTAAAAAACGACAGAGAAAAAGTACATGAAGTACAAACATTGAACTTATAAAACCTAGAACCCAAAAACAGGGAAGAGAGCTTACCTCTTGTGTGACAAAAACATTTCTCCTCACAAGAGAAGAACATGGCTGACCTCTTCCGCCACTCCCTAGACGCTGGGGGGCAGTGAGGGTGGGGCTGATGGCCTCCTCATGCAGCAAGAAACCAACGCGCGGAGATTTTAACCAGAGAAAAAAATATATAAACTTAAGACTGTGGATCTGTATGATCAGAAAGAGCAGAATTAACTCTCCAGAATACATGAGAAATATTATAAAATACACGAGCAGTGTATTTAATAATCTTTGCATGTATTAAATCACCTTAGTGAGCTTCTATAGATTAATCAGAATCTTATTAATTTTAAAGTTGGTTTTACTATTTTTAGTATAGCTATCCTAGTGATGAATAACTAGTTTTCTTTTTTATTTGTTTTTATTTTCTTTTATAAACAGATTTTTAAGCTTTTTTTGTGATTTTGTTTATATTATTTAATTTTTTGTTTTAATAGGACCGTCATATCCATAGCACTAAGGTTCCTTTAGGTAGTTAATAGGCATCCTCTAGCCAACTTCCTTACGGCTTTGATTGGTCAGAATCATATTATTAACTGTGTAGAAAATTAAAGCAGATCTGCCAACCTTACTCTATTATTCAGAATAATTTTTCTTAAAGTTCTTTTGATGAAAGAAGAAGGAATTTCGTTCTCTAGAAAACTGTCTAATAGTATATTAATGTGGTAATTGAAGTCCAAATTGTTGCTGCAAATTCTTGAAATTCTTAGGACCTGAGAAATTAGTACATTCTCAATTACTTTGGTAGAAATGTTATTATTCCAGTGTAGATATTTAATTACTTTGAAAGGAAAATTAACTCTTTTATCAAAGAGGCTAATAGATGGGTTACCTCTGTTGAGCTTAATGCTTAAGTCTAGGAACTCAAGTTCCTGATTACTGTGGTTGGTTTTACATAAATTAAGAGAGCTAGGATAGATATTATCAAAATCACTCTCTATAACTTCTGAATTATTGATACACAGCAGATCATCAATATATCTAAAAGTGTAAAGGTAGTTATCTGAGCAGGTGGGGTGATTTTTAATGAATTTATATTCCTTAAAGAACAGGAATAGATTAGCGATATTCGTGGACGTTGATGTACCCATGGGAATACCGTTCACTTGCTTATAGAGAGTATTATTATATAAGATATGGTTATTTTTTATGCAGCAATTGAGATAAGAGTTCCAAGTTCCTACATCAACAAATTGGTTAAGTTTTAAATTCTGCATACAGCTCTTTAAAGGTAGTGATTATATCTGATAGAGGCAGATTAGTATATAGGTTTTCAAAATCATAACTATTAATATCTAGGGGACAAACTTTGAGTATAGTAGAAATTACTTCTGCATTATTATTAATAATCCAAAAATCTCTGTACATCAAGTTAGAACAGTTTCTAATGTGTTTCAAAACCTTCTTTAAGACATCTTCAAAAGCAAGATCTATTTTCTTTTTATGACTCCTTACTCCACTAGCTATGAACCTGAACTTCACAGGATCCCTATGAAACTTAACCGTTGCAAAAAGAAATGGAAATTCAGGCTCATATCTTCTAGTTTGTGGAATTTTAAGTTTCTTGAAGAATGCCTTAAACCGATTTTCTAACTGCTTGGTAGAATAACTTACGGGCTCGTATGTTACTCTATTATTGAGTTCCATAGTTAACAATTCAAAATAGAACTTCTTACAGATAATTGCAAAATTATTGCTAGCTTTATCCGTAGTGGTAAAAATAAAATGGTCTTGTAGTTTGGAGAGTGACCTTTTAGCTTCTCCAGAGAAAAGAGATTTCTGTCGAAACAAAAGTCCAGACCTGCCAACTCACCGGTGAAGCTATTGATTATATTATATTTCCATTCTGCGAAGGCCTCAATAGGCTGATTGTACGTTAAACTGGTTTTTACGATGTACCTATTAACATCTTGAGTGAAGCTCTCAAGAATCCTTTCTTTGGAAATTGTGAAGGAAGGTCTGAATTTAGAGCCATACTCTAATAAATTCCTAAGCTTTTTCATTTTCAACAAAACTCAAGTTTCCGGTGATAATATGGTTGTAATTCTTATCATAGTGAACTGTTTCTTTATGTTAATCACAAGAACATGTAGTAATTACAGGAATGTAGCTCGAAGAGTTAAGTTTGTAGTTTTTAACTATTGACCCTAAGGTCTTAACATATTTAAAACTTACAATAGACTGGTGCCTGTGGATGGGAAAATAAATTGCATTATTGTAGAACAGCTTCCTAACATTGAGATTATCGTAGGCTTTATTTAGGAACCTGATGGTAACAAAATTACTGGAAAATTCTTTAAGAGAAATTTTATCTTTAAGAATATGTTTAAGAATGTCCAGAACCAAAGCAAAAACATGCTTATCAACATGGTCAGCAGTTTCATTCCAGAATTTGAAAAAACTTTTAAGGACAGAGTGCTTGAAGGACTTGAGAATTTTGTAAGTATTTTTAACAAAATTAGTGCCAGTTTTAAAGCTTTCCAGAGTTTTTAGCAGGTTAGCAAAATCAACTTTGCTTGATGTGCGAAATATCCTCTGTCCTCTATTACCTCTAGAGCAGCTCTTATTATTAACAAGAAAGAAGAGTTCACGAATTGAAAATTTATGCTGATTATGCTTATTGTCAGATAGAGTGGAATTAAGGCCATAGGGATAAAGAGACTGATGCTGCAAAATTTCAAGGGATTCAGTTTCTAGCCGAGCATAGAGGTCAGGGATAATATGTAGTACCTCTATTTTCACTTTGTCAAAACCATGAGTATGGAAATGCTCTAATTCAAAGGTAGAGTACTGGTTGGCGTTTGTGGAGGGGTTCACTTGTTTACTAGAGATCTGTGACCATTAATCCTAAGATGAAGAGGATTTTTACTTTGGCCAATATAGCTAAGGTTGCAGACAGTACAGGTGAGCTTATAGATGGTATTGTAGGCGTTGCAAAACTTGTTGGAGCAATTATCCTCAACAGAAGAATACAGGTTAGGATCTGCAGATTTACATGTCAAACAACGTTTGTCATTTCATAACTTTAGATTACCTTTGCTAGCGAGTTCATACACTATGGGAAAGGGTGCTAGCCTTACCGAGCAGGAGGACTTAAAATATCTGAGCTGACCTCCAATCCTTTCATCGTCCTTAGAACTCCACTTGGGCCAAAACATACAAATTCTGAGCAAACCAACTAGGAAAAACTTTTTAGAAATAAGCAGTCCAAGAAAAGACCAAACTCGAGTATAAACTACACTCCAAAAAGCTGCATCCAAAACATACTAAAAATAAAAATTAGAAAATGAAAAAAAAACCTCAAATAAAAAAAAAGTAATAAAAAAAGTAATAATAAAACATTTCAACTAGAATTTGCGCATGAGCTGCTAAATAATAAATTGAAATTAGTTACTTAAGAGCAAAACTGAAGACTAAGGAAAAACTTTAGAATTTAAAACGAAGGTTGCAAAATAACCTGAAAATCAAAACGCGCAACGCAGCAGTTTTGAAAATTCAGAATTCACATTCTATAAAGAAGATACCTAAGCAAAAAAATACATATATAATTTTGACTCACACCTAGTACAACATAGAAAAGGTTATGTATCTACCTGTGTGAGTAAAAGGAGAAAAGATAAAAAATTAAAATAAAACAACTGAATGTAGAAGGTGTCGAGAATACTGAGCCTTGGCTTTATCAAGGACCGGCAAAAACTCTGCATTTTCTCACTTCCACAAAGACCTAGTTGGAAATGGGTTTCTGCAAGGCCATAGATGCAAGTAACATTCCCACCTAAAATAGTTTAACAAATATATATATGTCATGTCCTCCGTAGAGTTGCATGACCTAGCACTAGTTAACAATTTCGCTTGCATCCATTAACCTTCCTGGCCCGACCCATGCTCTTCATCTGTTACTATTAAACAGAGAGAAGAAGATTAAAGAGAACTCAAGCTGTGAGAGTGACATAATAATTAGAAATGATTTTCAGCCATAACGAAATTCCAAGTTCGTTTGAGAGAGAATTTAAACCTGAAAATCGATGCAAAAGAAATCCAAATTTTTACATTGCAATTAAAAAAGGAAATATTAATTTTTAACGAACAGATTTTTGAAAGAAAACTTGAGTCTAAAACCCCCTACTCTACAACTTATAACAGCACGAAAACGAGAATAAGTTAAAGATAATAATTAACTAAAGAAAACTTTGTGAAAGTTATATACCATAAACAGTTAGTTGCAATATGTACAAAGTATTTCAGCAGTGCTTTAAGTGCATAATTAATTAGTTATTAAGAACTTAACTACTTTGAAAAAACAGCGCATAGACAGCGCATAGAAAAGGAACAAGCTTAGCCATCTTCTGTTCCTAGGTGCCCCAAAAGACGCTCAAAGTTACAGAGAAAAGAAAGAGTTAAAACCCGCAAAAATGTTAACAGACAAACCAATGCCTAAAAGCTGAAAAGCTAAAAAACGACAGAGAAAAAGTACATGAAGTACAAACATTGAACTTATAAAACCTAGAACCCAAAAACAGGGAAGAGAGCTTACCTCTTGTGTGACAAAAACATTTCTCCTCACAAGAGAAGAACATGGCTGACCTCTTCCGCCACTCCCTAGACGCTGGGGGGCAGTGAGGGTGGGGCTGATGGCCTCCTCATGCAGCAAGAAACCAACGCGCGGAGATTTTAACCAGAGAAAAAAAAAATATAAACTTAAGACTGTGGATCTGTATGATCAGAAAGAGCAGAATTAACTCTCCAGAATACATGAGAAATATTATAAAATACACGAGCAGTGTATTTAATAATCTTTGCATGTATTAAATCACCTTAGTGAGCTTCTATAGATTAATCAGAATCTTATTAATTTTAAAGTTGGTTTTACTATTTTTAGTATAGCTATCCTAGTGATGAATAACTAGTTTTCTTTTTTATTTGTTTTTATTTTCTTTTATAAACAGATTTTTAAGCTTTTTTGTGATTTTGTTTATATTATTTAATTTTTTGTTTTAATAGGACCGTCATATCCATAGCACTAAGGTTCCTTTAGGTAGTTAATAGGCATCCTCTAGCCAACTTCCTTACGGCTTTGATTGGTCAGAATCATATTATTAACTGTGTAGAAAATTAAAGCAGATCTGCCAACCTTACTCTATTATTCAGAATAATTTTTCTTAAAGTTCTTTTGATGAAAGAAGAAGGAATTTCGTTCTCTAGAAAACTGTCTAATAGTATATTAATGTGGTAATTGAAGTCCAAATTGTTGCTGCAAATTCTTGAAATTCTTAGGACCTGAGAAATTAGTACATTCTCAATTACTTTGGTAGAAATGTTATTATTCCAGTGTAGATATTTAATTACTTTGAAAGGAAAATTAACTCTTTTATCAAAGAGGCTAATAGATGGGTTACCTCTGTTGAGCTTAATGCTTAAGTCTAGGAACTCAAGTTCCTGATTACTGTGGTTGGTTTTACATAAATTAAGAGAGCTAGGATAGATATTATCAAAATCACTCTCTATAACTTCTGAATTATTGATACACAGCAGATCATCAATATATCTAAAAGTGTAAAGGTAGTTATCTGAGCAGGTGGGGTGATTTTTAATGAATTTATATTCCTTAAAGAACAGGAATAGATTAGCGATATTCGTGGACGTTGATGTACCCATGGGAATACCGTTCACTTGCTTATAGAGAGTATTATTATATAAGATATGGTTATTTTTATGCAGCAATTGAGATAAGAGTTCCAAGTTCCTACATCAACAAATTGGTTAAGTTTAAATTCTGCATACAGCTCTTTAAAGGTAGTGATTATATCTGATAGAGACAGATTAGTATATAGGTTTTCAAAATCATAACTATTAATATCTAGGGGACAAACTTTGAGTATAGTAGAAATTACTTCTGCATTATTATTAATAATCCAAAAATCTCTGTACATCAAGTTAGAACAGTTTCTAATGTGTTTCAAAACCTTCTTTAAGACATCTTCAAAAGCAAGATCTATTTTCTTTTTATGACTCCTTACTCCACTAGCTATGAACCTGAACTTCACAGGATCCCTATGAAACTTAACCGTTGCAAAAAGAAATGAAAATTCAGGCTCATATCTTCTAGTTTGTGGAATTTTAAGTTTCTTGAAGAATGCCTTAAACCGATTTTCTAACTGCTTGGTAGAATAACTTACGGGCTCGTATGTTACTCTATTATTGAGTTCCATAGTTAACAATTCAAAATAGAACTTCTTACAGATAATTGCAAAATTATTGCTAGCTTTATCCGTAGTGGTAAAAATAAAATGGTCTTGTAGTTTGGAGAGTGACCTTTTAGCTTCTCCAGAGAAAAAGAGATTTCTGTCGAAACAAAAGTCCAGACCTGCCAACTCACCGGTGAAGCTATTGATTATATTATATTTCCATTCTGCGAAGGCCTCAATAGGCTGATTGTACGTTAAACTGGTTTTTACGATGTACCTATTAACATCTTGAGTGAAGCTCTCAAGAATCCTTTCTTTGGAAATTGTGAAGGAAGGTCTGAATTTAGAGCCATACTCTAATAAATTCCTAAGCTTTTCATTTTCAACAAAACTCAAGTTTCCGGTGATAATATGGTTGTAATTCTTATCATAGTGAACTGTTTCTTTATGTTAATCACAAGAACATGTAGTAATTACAGGAATGTAGCTCGAAGAGTTAAGTTTGTAGTTTTTAACTATTGACCCTAAGGTCTTAACATATTTAAAACTTACAATAGACTGGTGCCTGTGGATGGGAAAATAAATTGCATTATTGTAGAACAGCTTCCTAACATTGAGATTATCGTAGGCTTTATTTAGGAACCTGATGGTAACAAAATTACTGGAAAATTCTTTAAGAGAAATTTTATCTTTAAGAATATGTTTAAGAATGTCCAGAACCAAAGCAAAAACATGCTTATCAACATGGTCAGCAGTTTCATTCCAGAATTTGAAAAAACTTTTAAGGACAGAGTGCTTGAAGGACTTGAGAATTTTGTAAGTATTTTTAACAAAATTAGTGCCAGTTTTAAAGCTTTCCAGAGTTTTTAGCAGGTTAGCAAAATCAACTTTGCTTGATGTGCGAAATATCCTCTGTCCTCTATTACCTCTAGAGCAGCTCTTATTATTAACAAGAAAGAAGAGTTCACGAATTGAAAATTTATGCTGATTATGCTTATTGTCAGATAGAGTGGAATTAAGGCCATAGGGATAAAGAGACTGATGCTGCAAAATTTCAAGGGATTCAGTTTCTAGCCGAGCATAGAGGTCAGGGATAATATGTAGTACCTCTATTTTCACTTTGTCAAAACCATGAGTATGGAAATGCTCTAATTCAAAGGTAGAGTACTGGTTGGCGTTTGTGGAGGGGTTTCACTTGTTTACTAGAGATCTGTGACCATTAATCCTAAGATGAAGAGGATTTTTACTTTGGCCAATATAGCTAAGGTTGCAGACAGTACAGGTGAGCTTATAGATGGTATTGTAGGCGTTGCAAAACTTGTTGGAGCAATTATCCTCAACAGAAGAATACAGGTTAGGATCTGCAGATTTACATGTCAAACAACGTTTGTCATTTCATAACTTTAGATTACCTTTGCTAGCGAGTTCATACACTATGGGAAAGGGTGCTAGCCTTACCGAGCGGGAGGACTTAAAATATCTGAGCTGACCTCCAATCCTTTCATCGTCCTTAGAACTCCACTTGGGCCAAAACATACAAATTCTGAGCAAACTAACTAGGAAAAACTTTTTAGAAATAAGCAGTCCAAGAAAAGACCAAACTCGAGTATAAACTACACTCCAAAAAGCTGCATCCAAAACATACTAAAAATAAAAATTAGAAAATGAAAAAAACCTCAAATAAAAAAAAAGTAATAAAAAAAGTAATAATAAAACATTTCAACTAGAATTTGCGCATGAGCTGCTAAATAATAAATTGAAATTAGTTACTTAAGAGCAAAACTGAAGACTAAGGAAAAACTTTAGAATTTAAAACGAAGGTTGCAAAATAACCTGAAAATCAAAACGCGCAACGCAGCAGTTTTGAAAATTCAGAATTCACATTCTATAAAGAAGATACCTAAGCAAAAAAATACATATATAATTTTGACTCACACCTAGTACAACATAGAAAAGGTTATGTATCTACCTGTGTGAGTAAAAGGAGAAAAGATAAAAAATTAAAATAAAACAACTGAATGTAGAAGGTGTCGAGAATACTGAGCCTTGGCTTTATCAAGGACCGGCAAAAACTCTGCATTTTCTCACTTCCACAAAGACCTAGTTGGAAATGGGTTTCTGCAAGGCCATAGATGCAAGTAACATTCCCACCTAAAATAGTTTAACAAATATATATGTCATGTCCTCCGTAGAGTTGCATGACCTAGCACTAGTTAACAATTTCGCTTGCATCCATTAACCTTCCTGGCCCGACCCATGCTCTTCATCTGTTACTATTAAACAGAGAGAAGAAGATTAAAGAGAACTCAAGCTGTGAGAGTGACATAATAATTAGAAATGATTTTCAGCCATAACGAAATTCCAAGTTCGTTTGAGAGAGAATTTAAACCTGAAAATCGATGCAAAGAAATCCAAATTTTTACATTGCAATTAAAAAGGAAATATTAATTTTTAACGAACAGATTTTTGAAAGAAAACTTGAGTCTAAAACCCCCTACTCTACAACTTATAACAGCACGAAAACGAGAATAAGTTAAAGATAATAATTAACTAAAGAAAACTTTGTGAAAGTTATATACCATAAACAGTTAGTTGCAATATGTACAAAGTATTTCAGCAGTGCTTTAAGTGCATAATTAATTAGTTATTAAGAACTTAACTACTTTGAAAAAACAGCGCATAGACAGCGCATAGAAAAGGAACAAGCTTAGCCATCTTCTGTTCCTAGGTGCCCCAAAAGACGCTCAAAGTTACAGAGAAAGAAAGAGTTAAAACCCGCAAAAATGTTAACAGACAAACCAATGCCTAAAAGCTGAAAAGCTAAAAAACGACAGAGAAAAAGTACATGAAGTACAAACATTGAACTTATAAAACCTAGAACCCAAAAACAGGGAAGAGAGCTTACCTCTTGTGTGACAAAAACATTTCTCCTCACAAGAGAAGAACATGGCTGACCTCTTCCGCCACTCCCTAGACGCTGGGGGGCAGTGAAGGTGGGGCTGATGGCCTCCTCATGCAGCAAGAAACCAACGCGCGGAGATTTTAACCAGAGAAAAAAAAAAATATAAACTTAAGACTGTGGATCTGTATGATCAGAAAGAGCAGAATTAACTCTCCAGAATACATGAGAAATATTATAAAATACACGAGCAGTGTATTTAATAATCTTTGCATGTATTAAATCACCTTAGTGAGCTTCTATAGATTAATCAGAATCTTATTAATTTTAAAGTTGGTTTTACTATTTTTAGTATAGCTATCCTAGTGATGAATAACTAGTTTTCTTTTTATTTGTTTTTATTTTCTTTTATAAACAGATTTTTAAGCTTTTTTTGTGATTTTGTTTATATTATTTAATTTTTTGTTTTAATAGGACCGTCATATCCATAGCACTAAGGTTCCTTTAGGTAGTTAATAGGCATCCTCTAGCCAACTTCCTTACGGCTTTGATTGGTCAGAATCATATTATTAACTGTGTAGAAAATTAAAGCAGATCTGCCAACCTTACTCTATTATTCAGAATAATTTTTCTTAAAGTTCTTTTGATGAAAGAAGAAGGAATTTCGTTCTCTAGAAAACTTTCTAATAGTATATTAATGTGGTAATTGAAGTCCAAATTGTTGCTGCAAATTCTTGAAATTCTTAGGACCTGAGAAATTAGTACATTCTCAATTACTTTGGTAGAAATGTTATTATTCCAGTGTAGATATTTAATTACTTTGAAAGGAAAATTAACTCTTTTATCAAAGAGGCTAATAGATGGGTTACCTCTGTTGAGCTTAATGCTTAAGTCTAGGAACTCAAGTTCCTGATTACTGTGGTTGGTTTTACATAAATTAAGAGAGCTAGGATAGATATTATCAAAATCACTCTCTATAACTTCTGAATTATTGATACACAGCAGATCATCAATATATCTAAAAGTGTAAAGGTAGTTATCTGAGCAGGTGGGGTGATTTTTAATGAATTTATATTCCTTAAAGAACAGGAATAGATTAGCGATATTCGTGGACGTTGATGTACCCATGGGAATACCGTTCACTTGCTTATAGAGAGTATTATTATATAAGATATGGTTATTTTTTATGCAGCAATTGAGATAAGAGTTCCAAGTTCCTACATCAACAAATTGGTTAAGTTTAAATTCTGCATACAGCTCTTTAAAGGTAGTGATTATATCTGATAGAGACAGATTAGTATATAGGTTTTCAAAATCATAACTATTAATATCTAGGGGACAAACTTTGAGTATAGTAGAAATTACTTCTGCATTATTATTAATAATCCAAAAATCTCTGTACATCAAGTTAGAACAGTTTCTAATGTGTTTCAAAACCTTCTTTAAGACATCTTCAAAAGCAAGATCTATTTTCTTTTTATGACTCCTTACTCCACTAGCTATGAACCTGAACTTCACAGGATCCCTATGAAACTTAACCGTTGCAAAAAGAAATGGAAATTCAGGCTCATATCTTCTAGTTTGTGGAATTTTAAGTTTCTTGAAGAATGCCTTAAACCGATTTTCTAACTGCTTGGTAGAATAACTTACGGGCTCGTATGTTACTCTATTATTGAGTTCCATAGTTAACAATTCAAAATAGAACTTCTTACAGATAATTGCAAAATTATTGCTAGCTTTATCCGTAGTGGTAAAAATAAAATGGTCTTGTAGTTTGGAGAGTGACCTTTTAGCTTCTCCAGAGAAAAGAGATTTCTGTCGAAACAAAAGTCCAGACCTGCCAACTCACCGGTGAAGCTATTGATTATATTATATTTCCATTCTGCGAAGGCCTCAATAGGCTGATTGTACGTTAAACTGGTTTTTACGATGTACCTATTAACATCTTGAGTGAAGCTCTCAAGAATCCTTTCTTTGGAAATTGTGAAGGAAGGTCTGAATTTAGAGCCATACTCTAATAAATTCCTAAGCTTTTCATTTTCAACAAAACTCAAGTTTCCGGTGATAATATGGTTGTAATTCTTATCATAGTGAACTGTTTCTTTATGTTCATCACAAGAACATGTAGTAATTACAGGAATGTAGCTCGAAGAGTTAAGTTTGTAGTTTTTAACTATTGACCCTAAGGTCTTAACATATTTAAAACTTACAATAGACTGGTGCCTGTGGATGGGAAAATAAATTGCATTATTGTAGAACAGCTTCCTAACATTGAGATTATCGTAGGCTTTATTTAGGAACCTGATGGTAACAAAATTACTGGAAAATTCTTTAAGAGAAATTTTATCTTTAAGAATATGTTTAAGAATGTCCAGAACCAAAGCAAAAACATGCTTATCAACATGGTCAGCAGTTTCATTCCAGAATTTGAAAAAACTTTTAAGGACAGAGTGCTTGAAGGACTTGAGAATTTTGTAAGTATTTTTAACAAAATTAGTGCCAGTTTTAAAGCTTTCCAGAGTTTTTAGCAGGTTAGCAAAATCAACTTTGCTTGATGTGCGAAATATCCTCTGTCCTCTATTACCTCTAGAGCAGCTCTTATTATTAACAAGAAAGAAGAGTTCACGAATTGAAAATTTATGCTGATTATGCTTATTGTCAGATAGAGTGGAATTAAGGCCATAGGGATAAAGAGACTGATGCTGCAAAATTTCTAGGGATTCAGTTTCTAGCCGAGCATAGAGGTCAGGGATAATATGTAGTACCTCTATTTTCACTTTGTCAAAACCATGAGTATGGAAATGCTCTAATTCAAAGGTAGAGTACTGGTTGGCGTTTGTGGAGGGGTTCACTCCTAAATTAGAGAACTTGTTTACTAGAGATCTGTGACCATTAATCCTAAGATGAAGAGGATTTTTACTTTGGCCAATATAGCTAAGGTTGCAGACAGTACAGGTGAGCTTATAGATGGTATTGTAGGCTTTGCAAAACTTGTTGGAGCAATTATCCTCAACAGAAGAATACAGGTTAGGATCTGCAGATTTACATGTCAAACAACGTTTGTCATTTCATAACTTTAGATTACCTTTGCTAGCGAGTTCATACACTATGGGAAAGGATGCTAGCCTTACCGAGCGGGAGGACTTAAAATATCTGAGCTGACCTCCAATCCTTTCATCGTCCTTAGAACTCCACTTGGGCCAAAACATACAAATTCTGAGCAAACCAACTAGGAAAAACTTTTTAGAAATAAGCAGTTCAAGAAAAGACCAAACTCGAGTATAAACTACACTCCAAAAAGCTGCATCCAAAACATACTAAAAATAAAAATTAGAAAATGAAAAAAACCTCAAATAAAAAAAAGTAATAAAAAAAGTAATAATTTTTTTGCTTAGGTATCTTCTTTATAGAATATATATATATATATATATATATATATATATATATATATATATATATTTATATTTATATATATATATATATATATGGTCCAGACATCATGAAAGATACCAGTACCAGAGTTCCTCCAGTCCTTCCAGCAGAAGTTGCACATGCAATCAAGAACATGAAGCGGGGAAAAGCTCCAGGAGAAGATGGAATTACTGTAGACATCATACAAGAAGCAAGTGGAGAAATCGAAACAGTACTCGCCCAAATTTTCACTCGATGCCTTAATGAAGGAAAGATTCCTGAGGATTGGAACAAAGCTACAATGATCCTGCTACATAAAAAAGGTGACATTGAGGATCTAGGAAACTACAGACCTATCAGCCTCCTATCAGTAGTTTATAAAATCTTCACTAAAGTTCTTTCACACCGTTTGAAGGTAACACTGGACATGGCTCAACCGAGAGAACAAGCTGGATTCAGGAGTGGCTACAGCACAATAGATCATATCCACGTGCTGAGAGAACTAATTGAAAGAGCGAGGGAATATGAACTTCCATTGTGCATGGCTTTTATCGATTATGAAAAAGCCTTTGATTCGGTGAAACCATCAGCAGTTACAATGGCTCTGAAAACCTGCGGTATTGAAGATGCATACATTAATATTATTAATAACATCTATGAAAATGCAAGTGCAAAGATTAGGCTGTTTGAAAATACAACACACGTAAAAATTGGAAAGGGAGTGAGACAAGGTGACACCATATCTCCGAAGCTCTTTAATGCCACATTGGAGGGTGTTTTTCAGTCGCTGAGCTGGGAAAACAAGGGGATAAAGATTAATGGAGATTATCTAACCCACCTTCGTTTTGCTGATGATGTAGTCATTTTTGCAACTACCCCATCAGAGCTGCAGAGTATGATCCAGGAACTTGCTGACAAGAGTAAAGAAGTGGGATTAAAAATGAACTTTCAGAAGACAAAAGTGATGTTCAATGCTTTTACAAGAAATGAAGATTTATCGATTGATGGAGAAAAGCTGGAGATAACAGACACGTACGTTTATCTTGGACAGCAGATTTAAGTGAGGGTCACATTGATGAAGAAATTAATCGGCGTACAAAACTTGCCTGGAGAGCTTTTGGAAGAAACAGCATAATTTTCAAGAGCAATATGCCATTATGTCTTAAAAGAAAAGTGTTTGATCAATGCATCCTTCCAGTGCTTACGTATGGTGCAGAGACGTGGACCTTAACTAAAAGAGACATACAAAGGCTGCAGACAACTCAAAGAAGCATGGAGAGGTGCATGCTTGGTGTAACCAGGAGAGATAAGAAGAGGAACTCGTGGATCCGAAAAATGACAAGAGTGGAAGACATCATGATCAGAGTTAAATCCCTGAAATGGCAATGGGCTGGACATACTGCCAGAAGGACAGATCATCGATGGACAGCCGAAATTTTAGATTGGATTCCAAGGGACAGGAAAAGACCCAGAAGAAGACCACATGGGAGATGGGTGGATGAAATTCGAAAGTATGCAGGGGTGACATGGAAGAGACTGGCACAAGACAGACCGTTGTGGAGGAAACTTGGGGAGACCTTCGTCCAGCAGTGGATTGATAATGGTTGACAATGATGATGATGATATATATATATGAAGCTAACACTGGACATGGCTCAACCGAGAGAACAAGCTGGATTCAGGAGTGGCTACAGCACAATAGATCATATCCACGTGCTGAGAGAACTAATTGAAAGAGCGAGGGAATATGAACTTCCATTGTGCATGGCTTTTATCGATTATGAAAAAGCCTTTGATTCGGTGAAACCATCAGCAGTTACAATGGCTCTGAAAACCTGCGGTATTGAAGATGCATACATTAATATTATTAATAACATCTATGAAAATGCAAGTGCAAAGATTAGGCTGTTTGAAAATACAACACACGTAAAAATTGGAAAGGGAGTGAGACAAGGTGACATCATATCTCCGAAGCTCTTTAATGCCACATTGGAGGGTGTTTTTCAGTCGCTGAGCTGGGAAAACAAGGGGATAAAGATTAATGGAGATTATCTAACCCACCTTCGTTTTGCTGATGACGTAGTCATTTTTGCAACTACCCCATCAGAGCTGCAGAGTATGATCCAGGAACTTGCTGACAAGAGTAAAGAAGTGTGATTAAAAATGAACTTTCAGAAGACAAAAGTGATGTTCAATGCTTTTACAAGAAGTGGAGATTTATCGATTGATGGAGAAAAGCTGGAGATAACAGACACGTACGTTTATCTTGGACAGCAGATATCAAGTGAGGGTCACATTGATGAAGAAATTAATCGGCGTACAAAACTTGCCTGGAGAGCTTTTGGAAGAAACAGCATAATTTTCAAGAGCAATATGCCATTATGTCTTAAAAGAAAAGTGTTTGATCAATGCATCCTTCCAGTGCTTACGTATGGTGCAGAGACGTGGACCTTAACTAAAAGAGACATACAAAGGCTGCAGACAACTCAAGGAAGCATGGAGAGGTGCATGCTTGGTGTAACCAGGAGAGATAAGAAGAGGAACTCGTGGATCCGAAAAATGACAAGAGTGGAAGACATCATGATCAGAGTTAAATCCCTGAAATGGCAATGGGCTGGACATACTGCCAGAAGGACAGATCATCGATGGACAGCCGAAATTTTAGATTGGATTCCAAGGGACAGGAAAAGACCCAGAAGAAGACCACATGGGAGATGGGTGGATGAAATTCGAAAGTATGCAGGGGTGACATGGAGGAGACTGGCACAAGACAGACCGTTGTGGAGGAAACTTGGGGAGACCTTCGTCCAGCAGTGGATTGATAATGGTTGACAATGATGATGATGATGATGATATATATATATATATATATACAGTATATATATATAATCATCATCATCATCAATCCACTGCTCGATGAAGGTCTCCACAAGTGTCTGTCTTGAGCCTGTCTCCTCCATGTCACTCCAGCATACTTTCGAATTTCACCCATCCATTTCCCATGGGATTTTCTTTTGAGTCTTTCCCTGTTCCTTGGAATCCAGTTTAAAATTTCGGTTGTCCATCGGTGGTCCGTTCTTCTGGCAACATGTCCAGGTCATTACCATTTCAGTGATTTCACTCTGGTCATGATGTCGTCCACTCCTGTCATTTTCCTTATCCACAAGTTCCTCTTCTTATCCTTCCTGGTTACACCAAGCATGCATCTCTCCATGCAATTTTGAGTTGTCTGCGGTCTTCGTATGTCTTTTTTAGCTAAGGTCCACGCCACTGCACCATACATAAGCACTGGCAGGATGCATTGATTAAACACTTTTCTTTTAAGACATAATGGCATACTGCTCTTAAAAATTGTATTGTTCCTTCCAAAAGCTCTCCATCCAAGTTTTATACGCTGATTAATTTCTTCATCAATGTGACCCTCTCTTGATATCTGCTGCCCAAGATAAATGTAGGTATCTGTTGTCTCAAGCTTTTCTCCATCAATCGATAAATCTTCGTTTCTTGTAAAGCATTGTACATTACTTTTGTTTTCTGAAAGTTCATTTTTAATTCCATTTCTTTACTCTTGTCAGCAAGTTCTTGGATCATACTCTTCAGCTCTGAAGGGGTAGTTGCAAAGATGACTACGTCATCAGCAAAACGAAGGTGAGATCGAGCGTGAGGGGCTCCGGAGACGCCGTTTTCCGGACCGCCGATCGGTCGATTCGGTGCTTTTTGTTTCGTTTCAGCCTCTTCTGCTTTGCGGTTTGGATCCAGTTTCGGTTTCCGGACCCTCGGTTTCCGCGTTCGTTGTGCTGTGCTTCGGGGGTGTTGCTTGCGAGAGTGTTTTATATATTAGTGTGTGTGTGTGTGTGTGTGTGTGCGCGCGCGTGTATATTTATATTTGTTTTCTTGCCTGTGTGCGTGTTTTGGTGGAGTGGGTGCCTTGGGGAGATTTTTTTGTTGTTGTCTGGTGTGTGTGTGTGTGTGTGCCTTCAGGGGGGGGGGAGGCTTCCTCGTTTTTGGAGAAGCCTGTTGCTCTCCTCCGTTGCCTCCTCTGATGTTGTCATCCGTTGGGTGACTATGTCACTGGGTCTCCTCCGAAGGAGGAACTTCCTCCTACATGCACGTTTCGAAGGGCCTTGTCCCTCCGTCGTTCTAGGAGACTCCGCCGTCGGTATGTATGGTGTTGCGTCGGAGGTGTGAGTGTCCTTGCTTGTGGAACCGTGGTGTGTGTATCGGGGCGTGTGTGAAACACCGGTGGAATCGATCCCATGTTCATACATGGGAGCTGGGAAGCAAGCGTGTTGGTGTTGCTGGGCAACAAAAGTTCGTAATGGGAGAGAGGTCGTCGTGCTTCTGCACAATATGTCGTCCCTTTCTTTCTGTTTCCAGTGAATGGTATACGAAGACAAGGTAATCTCCATTAATCTTTATCCCTTTGTTTTCCCAGTTCAATGATTGAAGAAAAAGGTCTAAAAAAAAAAAAAGGAAAATTTACTTGTCTTTGTTGTGTGACTCAAAATCGATGATAAATTTTAACGTAACTTCTTACCTTAAATTGACTTTTTTTTTTTTTCGTGTCGCATACCCAGAGCAGCTGAAAATTAAACTCAAAACTAACATTTCAAACATATTTTAGGTCTACCTTCAGCTTGCTTCCGTGGAGACAGTATTAAATATAAAGATAAATATACACGGAATACCACTAGAAAATAGATAACCTTTTCCTAAGCAGAGGACTGCTTACTCTTGTTACTAAGAAATTGAGTAACAAGAGGAAGCAGTCATCCTCTGGAAATGATTTTAAAAAAAGTGGTTACCATGAATTAAAAATGATGTGTAAAAACATAAACAAAAATGTGAAATTTCTGTAACCTTCCTAGGTGTTTGTGAAAAGCAAAGCGGAAAATAAAATTACAAAAAAAAAAAAAAAAAAAAAAAAAAAGAGAGAAAAAGGAATTACAACCACTCATTAAAATTTTCATCAATAAATGCAGACCGACGGGTCTTTTTACAAAATTGCATTCTTGAGTTTTGTAATGTGTTGTGTGCTTAATATATGTTAGTCAATAGCATGTGTCCACACTAGCTTAAACTAGTGGGTGGATCGTACTTGGGCTCTGTCCATTTATTTTGCACGTCACAAACAGCAATAGTCCTTGAATAACACAAATTCGTTTTTTGTTTTTTTCTCTGCCATAAAAAATGAAATAATCCTCTTGTGCTGCAACGACTAATTTCTTTCTTATTGTTATCAGTTGTGGGAATAAATTTAGCTTATATATATATATATATATCTGTAAGTTTTGCTTGTCTGCTTTTAATATTCATATTTTGGGGTAAGGTGTTTAAATTTAAATTTGCGTCTGTCAACTTCAATTTAAATTAGTCTCCTCCCACCCCCACAACACTTGGGTTTTGAGTTAGTTTTGCTAAGTTCCGTATTTCATCACTAGATGGTGCTACAAGCGCGTCCAATCAATTGCGCATGGTCACTTTCCTTATAGGTACACGGTACTTTCCATGGCGTTACGATACGCGGTTTAAAAGTTAGAGGGGGTAAACGGACTTTCCTAAGAACCCTGTATATACTGTATATATACATACACATAACGTATGTTTCATTTTCATTTTTTTTTCATTTCATTTATTCATTTTTCAGTTGCCACATATTACAATTCAAAACACACACACATGTAATATGTGAGGTTTAGATGGGGGCGCAATATATTATTTGGTTTGCTCTGGGCGCAGAAATGCCTAGCTACACCTCTGCTACTGACATTTACTCAGGGCATCCTTCTTTTGGATGGGTCGGAGCATACATGGTAAGCCATCTTTTAGGATGGTCTTAGTTGCATCCTCGGTATTACAGGGTCCCCGTATGTGGATTTCTTTTCACGCTCCACTCTTCTCTCCCCCCCCCCCCCCCACCGGTTGACTGAAACGTTGGTCCAAGGAAGCAAGTCTCTTTTAAGTTGATTGTGACTTAAAGGAATCCTCTTCTTAAGCTTTCCTGCGCATTCTGACAATTGTAATTATCCCTTTCTCTTACTCATCAAGCGTAAGTTACCCAAGACAAAAGCAATGACAGTTAATTAAAAAAACAGAAACAAGAAAAACACACAGCACTTATTACTTAAATAAAATAATAAATTAAATAGACTGTAGACGAACTTCGTGTTACAAGTGATACTCATATGGAAAGTAGACATTCGTCATACATAACACGATATGCAACTTGCTCATTAACCACCTTTGACGAAATGATGAAGATCACTTCTACATTTAATCAAATTAAAAAACGGTATTTACAAGTTAAAACATATGATAGATTAAAACACTAGATCTTTCGATCACACTAGTGATCTTCATCAGGTATCTCACCTAATGACATCAAGGTACGTCGACACGCAATATATAGGGATTTTTGATGACCCAAAACAATGGGTAAAGCGCATGCTCACGAAAGTTGTTGTGAACACAGAGAGAGAGAGAGAGACATAGAGAGACAGGTAACAGTACTGCAAACGAAGAAAGTAAAAATGATGCTACACAAGTATTAATAATTCAGCTGTAATGATTATTTCCGCAATGTTCAAGTAGAGCAGTCCATGTTCGTGGGAGGAAAGAAGGTACATCGTCATTACAGCAAATACCTCTATAATGGTGAATATATAAGCTTTCTGCAAAGAGGGTCATGCTTTTCGTGCTGTGTGTAATGAGGATTTTGCATTCATCCCATAATGGTCTATGTGTGCCGCTAGCTACCAATCGGGCTAGGGCAGTCGAATGTGAGCCTGTTCTGACATCGCGTGAGTGTTCAAGCAAACGGGTTTTTAAATTACGTAGGGTGGAGCCTATGTACACTTGATCTATTTCACTGGGGTTTAACGCTCTCAGGGGAATAAGGTAGACGCCGTACCTGTGTTTGGTTTCAACGGGATCCCTGTCACGTTTAATTAGAGTGTACAAACTGCGTGTTTGTAAACCAAAGTTTATATTAAACTTGGCACATGCATGTTTTAGAACGCTGGTGCAGCCTGGAAAATAGATCATGGAGCCTACATACCTGGCAAGGGTGCGGGTTTTTTCTAATGCGGTAAACGCAAGTCGTCGATGCCTGCGGAGAATGGTGTGTACCAGGTCTTTCGGGTACCCGAACTCACTAGCAATGACTCATAGAGCGGGACCCCCAAAATTTCACTTTAAAATACTCAGTGTACCGTAAACCCACATCCCACCCTATTATAGCCCCATACAACTCAGCGCAGCCTTTATATGTTAAGCTGGCTTCCCTGCGCTACCTGGTACGACGGGCATTTACATATTCGTCATCTGTACGCCTTCGGCGCATTGAACTTCAACGAATTTTTGTCATTGCTAGTGAGTTCAGGTACCCGAAAGACCTGGTACACACCATTCTCCGCAGGCATCGACGACTTGCGTTTACCGCATTAGAAAAAACCCGCACCCTTGCCAGGTATGTAGGCTCCATGATCTATTTTCCAGGCTGCACCAGCGTTCTAAAACATGCATGTGCCAAGTTTAATATAAACTTTGGTTTACAAACACGCAGTTTGTACACTCTAATTAAACGTGACAGGGATCCCGTTGAAACCAAACACAGGTACGGCGTCTACCTTATTCCCCTGAGAGCGTTAAACCCCAGTGAAATAGATCAAGTGTACATAGGCTCCACCCTACGTAATTTAAAAACCCGTTTGCTTGAACACTCACGCGATGTCAGAACAGGCTCACATTCGACTGCCCTAGCCCGATTGGTAGCTAGCGGCACACATAGACCATTATGGGATGAATGCAAAATCCTCATTACACACAGCACGAAAAGCATGACCCTCTTTGCAGAAAGCTTATATATTCACCATTATAGAGGTATTTGCTGTAATGACGATGTACCTTCTTTCCTCCCACGAACATGGACTGCTCTACTTGAACATTGCGGAAATAATCATTACAGCTGAATTATTAATACTTGTGTAGCATCATTTTTACTTTCTTCGTTTGCAGTACTGTTACCTGTCTCTCTATGTCTCTCTCTCTCTGTGTTCACAACAACTTTCGTGAGCATGCGCTTTACCCATTGTTTGGGTCATCAAAAATCCCTATATATTGCGTGTCGACGTACCTTGATGTCATTAGGTGAGATACCTGATGAAGATCACTAGTGTGATCGAAAGATCTAGTGTTTTAATCTATCATATGTTTTAACTTGTAAATACCGTTTTTAATTTGATTAAATGTAGAAGTGATCTTCATCATTTCGTCAAAGGTGGTTAATGAGCAAGTTGCATATCGTGTTATGTATGACGAATGTCTACTTTCCATATGAGAATAAATTAAATACATTAAAAATGAACATCCCCACATCTCATAAAAAAAAAAAAAAACAACCACCAAACTAAAATAATTGTTCAGTTCGCAGTATGCAATTTAGCTTTTCACCGACTTAGCATTCAGCCAAAGGCAGTGCAGTGCCTATACTCTACCTCTAATTTTTCATTGCCGTCACTTCCGAACTTTCCTATCTGAAAATCTGTTCATTCCTCCTTTCTAGATTGTTGGATCTACGGCGTCACGTCTTTTTCCGTCATCCAGGGCTCTGAGGAGCTGGCGTGCTATAATATAGCGACTAAATCTTTTGAGAATCCTAGTAACCAGAAAGAGTTTTCCAAAATTATTAAACTTTATACTTCAAAATTTTGAACCTTAGGTTCCCGATCAGTGATCTTGCAATCAATGAAGAGCGATATTGAGTCGAAAAGGTGTTTCTTGTGTCTCACCATGTAACCAGAAAAAGTTTTCCAAAATTATTGAGCTGTATACTTCAAAATTTTTAACCTTCGGTTCTCGTTCAGTGATCTTGCAATCAATGAAGAGCGTTACTGAGTCGAAAAGGTGTTTCTTGTGTCTCACCATGTAACCAGAAGGAGTTTTCCAAAATTATTGAACTGTGTGCTTCAAAATTTTGAACCTTCGGTTCTCGATCAGTGACCTTGCAATCAATGAAGAGCCGATATTGAGTCGAAAAGGTGTTTGTGTCTCACCATGTACCCAGAAGGAGTTTTCCAAAATTATTGAACTGTGTGCTTCAAAATTTTGAACCTTCGGTTCTCGATCAGTTATCTTGCAATCAATGAAGAGCCGATATTGAGTCGAAAAGGTGTTTCATGTGTCTCACCGTGTAACCAGGAGTTTTCCAAAATTATTGAACTGTGTACTTCAAAATTTTGAACCTTCGGCTCTCGATCAGTGATTATGCAATCAATGAAGAGCCGATACTGAGTCGAAAAGGTGTTTCTTGTGTCTCACCATGTAACCAGAAGTTTTTTTAAATTATTGAACTGGGTGCTTCAAAATTTTGAACCTTCAGTTCTCGATCAGTGATCTTGCAATCAATGAACAGCCGATATTGAGTCGGAAAGGTGTTTCTTGTGTCTCGCCATGTAACCAGAAAGAGTTTTCCAAAATTATTGAACTGTATACTTCAAAATTTTGAACCTTCGGTTCTCGATCAGTGATCTTGCAATCAATGAAGAGCCGATATTGAGTCGGAAAGGTGTTTTTTGTGTCTCACCATGTAACCAGAAGGAGTTTTCCAAAATTATTGAAGTGTGTGCTTCAAAATTTTGAACCTTTGGTTCTCGATCAGTGATCTTGCAATCAACGAAAAGCCGAGAGAAGCTGTGGATTTTCTTATAGCGAAATTGCCTTTCGTGCGGAACGAAACGCTAGTACAGTGATGTTAACGTAGCGTCAGTGGACAGATGAGACTCGGACGCACAGAAATCGGGGAATGCATTGCAGAATCGCTCAACTGCACGGGATTACAGACATCGCTACCGCATGGCACTGACGATCGACATCCACGGTGTTAGCGCAGAATTGGAGCGCTGTCAGAGGTCAGGCTTCCTCCTCCACCGCAGTCTAATGTCATCCCCCCTCCCCCCAGAAAAAAGGAATCCGTAATTACAAATTCTACGCGTCCTTTGGGGCCCACATTTTATTTTAGATTTTTTTAACTTGCCATTTGGCAAAAGTCAAATTCGTGAAGATTAGGGAAAGAACAAAAATAGCCAGCAATGCACCATCCCTCAAAATCATGTAAATATGCAAATGTCCTGATTAGTTTATTTAACCTTTCAGCTCTTTTAATCAAAAAAAAAAAAAAAAAAAAAAAAAAACATTTAATGAGAACTTTGTGAACTACACTGAAGAGCAATTGAATTAGAGATACCTGTTTAGTAACGTGTAGCACCACCTTTCGTCCTGTTGACGGCGGCGATTCGTCTCGGCATGGACTCGACAAGACACCGGAAGCGTTGGGAAGCCATACGGATCCACGACCCGTGAACAAGCTCCCACAGTTCACGAAGATTTGATGCTAGGGGTTAGAGCCTAGAACATCTCTCTCGATGGCATCCCAGATGTGCTCGATGGGATTGAGGTCAGCTGACCTAGCTGGCCAAGGAAGCGAGGTCACGTCGGTGGAGTGTTCATCCAACCATTCGGATACAATTTGGGAGCGATGACACGGTGCATTGTCTTGTTGCAGGATGAGGTCCCCAGTGGGATGTTGAAGACGCACAAACGGGAGCAGATGGCCGTCCAGGATATCCCGGTAACGTTGACCAGGAAGGGACGATGTCACACGTACCAGGGGTCCCATTTCAGTCTACGTAAACAGTCCCCAGACGAGAATGAAGAGTACCCTGCTGGCAAGAAGGATCCATCGATTCATGTGGTTTGCGCCGTACTCGTATCCTGCCATCCGCATGTACCAACATGAATCTTGACTCATCAGTCCAGGCAACATTTTTTCCACATGTCTGGGGTCCAGTGGCGATGTTCCCGCGCCCATGCTAATCTTTGCACCCTGTGATGTGCGGTCAGCAGCGGTACCCTCGTGGGACGATGACTTCTGACCCCATAGCGAGAAGATGGTTCTGGATGGTGTGGCTGCTTACACGTTTTTGTGCACCAGCGTTACATTGCCGAGTGATTTCTTGCATTGTGGCCCGTCTATCCGCTGTTACAATGCGAGCTAGCCGACTATGACCCCGCTCATCCACACGCTGTTGTCCACGGCAGTTGGCCCTTGCAGTGATGGGTTTTACCGGATTCGATGTACTCACGGTGCACCCGTGACACAGTGGCTAGTGAAAATCCCAGTGCCTGCACGACTTCCGAGATGGAGTGACCCATTCGTCGGGCCCCGACAATTTTCCCACGATCAAATGCGCTTAGATCCTTCGTCTTACCCATACTGCGTCCGACTCTTACTGATTCCCGTCGCATCACTCCTTATATTGTCGGATCGCTGCATACGTCATGTCGTTTCCGTTTACAGGGCCGCCCACAGAGCCACATTTGCATAATGCCAGCTGTCTCTAATTCAATTGCTCTTCAGTGTATGTTAATATGAATGAATTTAATATTAAGGAGATTGGAAAAGGTGTTGAGGCCAACAAATACGTTCTTGTTGAAAACAAAAAGGGGAAGAGTGAATGCTGGAAGTTGTTTCGTCTCATTTAGAAACAAGAATAAGTTTCACAGCAACACCAACTTTCACATATTCTGAAACTTGATATGCTATCAAGAAAACAGCAAAAACTGAATTAAATCTTACGACAGGTTAGTTAACTCAAAAATTTTGACTGTGGCAGCATCAGAATTAAGTGGAACAGCTCTAACATTACTGCGGAAGGACTTTTTGACTCTCTTAGATGTTTAAAAACATGTGTAAAACATTTAGGTTATATGAATAACGACAGTTTCAACAATTTCTGTAAGTAAATAAATCATACGTTTCCATAATACTTTTATGATTTCTACACTGCAGGCCACCCAAAATGCAACACCAAGAAGGGAGCATCCGATTGGCCTGAAATTCGCAGCATGCGTCGCCCGCGAGAGCACATGCAAACGATTAGCATTGCAGGGCATATGCAAATCATGTGCGCCCGGCACGCCACCGAGAAGCACTATAAGAAGAGTGCACAGAAGGCGGGGTGTAAGTAGTGGAAGTGTGTTTTGCTGCCCGACCTGTGCGTGGGGAGCTTCCTGATGCCTCGTCGCAGAATGCGGCAGTCATTCCAGCACGTTTCGGAGTTCGACAGAGGACGAGTAGTGGCTTATCGCGACAGCGGTTTATCATACCGAGACATCGGCGCCCGTGTGGGACGACATCCAGCCACAGTGAGGCGAGTATGGATATTCGGTGGGTGCAGGAGGGACGGACGGATCGACGTGACCGATTGCCGCGGCACACCACCGAACGAGAGGACCAGCATGTTGTGCGGCGGGCATTGACGGCTCGCACCGCCACATCACGAACGTTAGCGCAGGAATTAGGGTGTGTTGCGCACCAACCTGTGTCAGCACGTACCCTTCGACGTCGTCTGCAGGAGCAGGGACTTGTCGCACGGCGCCCATTACTCCGATTACCATTGACGTTACACCACCGGCGAGTGCGGTGGCAGTGGGCCGTTGAACGCCGCACCTGGACTATGGAATGGCAGGACATTGTCTTCTCCGATGAATCCCGCTTCTGCCTGCAACACCACGATGGTTGGATCCGCGTGTGGCGGCACCAAAGCGAGAGACTGTATGACGCCTGCATTATGCATCGGCATACCGGTCCGTCGCCTGGCGTTATGGTTTGGGGTGCAATTGGATATTACACCCGCACCCCTCTGGTACGCATCGCCGGTACACTAAACAGCCACCGCTACATCTCCGACGTTTTGGAGCCTGTAATCCGCCCTTACTTGCAGGACCTGCCAGCGGCCACGTTTCAACAGGAAAATGCGCGCCCTCACGTGGCACCCATCGAGCAATAATTCTTCACGGCCCACCAGGTGTCACTCCTGCCGTGGCCCACCTGTTCTCCCGATATGTCGCCAATCGAATACGTCAGCTCGCTGATCGGCAACCGAGTGGCCCAACAAGCACCACCCGCGTCTACGCCTGATGAACTGTGGCAACGTGTGGAAGCAGCCTGGACCGACAATACCCCAAGCCCACATCCAAATCCTCTTTCGTTCGATACCGCGGCGTTTAGCGGCCGTTATTGCTAGCCATGGGGGCCACACGAACTATTGATGTCTGCGTGTTCCACAAGTCGCACGGGCCTGTAAGCTCAATCGTTTCCTCTTTGTATCTGTTGTTATGTGTCCAGTAAATCTGGCTTTGCTATCTCGTGACCTTCTTGGTGTTGCATTTTGGGTGGCCAGCAGCGTACATAACCTACGAAACCCACTGCGGAGAAACTTTTTAAATGCCCTGTGTATATATTGCAGGGTTCCCATGGTCCTTCAAAGCCCTTGGAAACTCCTTGAATTTAATTTTCCTTTTCAAGGGCCCTTAAAAGTCCTTGAATTTTGTAAGTCCTAGAAAAGTACTTGATTTTATTTTCCGTTCACTAAATTTCAGAATAGTCGCAGTCCATTGAAAAGAAACTATCACCAAAATGTGACAGGTTGCAGCGCTGTATTGTGGAACGCTCTCCTGGAATCGGGAACACTTGGGAGCACATACGTAGCTGTCACATTTCCAGTTTCCAGGCGGGCTCGGACATTCTCAGAATTCATTAACTACCGAAAAGCCCTGGCTCGGAATGACACGTCCTGAATTCCATTACTGTAATTAATTCAACACGTGTAATTCCGAGCCCGGTTGAATTACACGTGTTGAATTTCATTGTGGATTTGTTACCATGGTGGAAGGATTTTCAATTTCCTAAGCTAGCTGCCATTGCAAGACAAATTTTGCTTAGCAAGACTTGCATTATGCATTGTCCAAAGCTATTGCGCAAGCAAGGATTAGTTTAAGGAGGTCAGGTATCGAAAAACTGGGGAAAAATCACATTGCCATTTTTTTTGTATTTTATTAAAAATCAAGAATCTTATCTTTAAAATGATGTATTAATTTCCAAAATTGGGCAGTTAGAAGTATTGTTATTTATTTTTTTAAATTTCCTCACTCCCGCGATTTTGGGGGTGACGTTGGTTTTTAGTGCAGCAATTCGAATTCTAGAGAAAATACCAAGTTAAAGCGCTGAGGCATTAGGTGCAATACTCTCTCTCTCTCTCTCTCTCTCTCTCTCTCTCTCTCTCTCTCTCTCTCTCTCTCTCTCTCTCTCTCTGTTTCATTGTGAACTTGATTTGGAAACTGCACACACATATAATATTGTGATTATTATACTATTAAGCGCAAAGCTTTGTTAATGTTACAAAATGCAGAATAATCTGGTCTGGAATGCTTTTACGTTCCTTTTTTTTTTTTTTTTAATTTTGGAAATTTGCCCTACATGCTTTTTTTTATATTCTACTACATCACTCTAAACTACCTTTACCAATAATTAGCATATATGCAAATTATATCGCAAAGATTAGTTTTCTAGAGTCAAAATTTCAAACACTTGCAACTGTTTGGATGGCGTTGTACGTTATATAATGCAATTTATTCAAAATAAAAGTAAATTTAGAAATCAAAAAGAAATAACAAATGGAATTTTTTGTTTCTAAACGATTTTGTTTTCTTCAGCTTTTACCAAAATTACTGATTCCCCTGATACGGTCGAAGGGCACGTTGATTATTTATTTATTTTCAAATACACATTTTAGAACATTTGGTTTTATGCGTAGTATTTCTAAAAACATATGAGTATTGTGAAGTGGATTAACTGAACTAAACTTTTTAAACTAATCATTGTTTGGACCATATCTTTGGCAAGTGTATAATGCATAAATACAAGCCTTGATAAGCAAAATTTTCCAAGAATCAGAGCCCGGGCTCAGCAAACACATGTAATCAAAGAAAGCGGCCCATGCCCTCTAGGCCTTTAGACCCGGATGGGCCCGGGCTCCTAAAATTGAGCCCGAACTCATCTCTAGTCCAGACCATTGCCATTTCAGGGATTTTACTCTGATCATGATATCTTCCATACATACAGTATGTATGTATTAGGTGTGTAACTTAATTCTCGGCCCTTAACCGTAAGCGATCATAGAACGTCGGCAAATGCAAATAGCTGTGTGCGATAATGGCTGATTGCAGCCCCATCCAACAGTTTTCCAAGCAACCGTAACCGCTCACAGCTGTAGTGACAGAAGGGACGAACGTTGATGGTGAAAGCAATGTCGTTCGAAACCTAACGTTTGAGGCACTGCCTCCTGTTTGCGTTTCAGCTGAAAAAAAAGTGCCGCGGAAGGCCAGCAAATGATCTGTGCTGCTTTGGGCGAGGCTGCTGTGTCCTCAGTACGTGTGAGAAATGGTTCCAGCGGTTTAAGCAAGGAAATTTCGATCTCCGTGATGCAGAACGTCCGGGATTGCCACAGAAAGTTGACGATGAAAAACTGGAACAACTGTTGGGCGCGGATCCCTGTTGCACACAGTCAGAGCTCGCGCAGGAACTCGGAGTAACATGGCAAATCATTGCAAAGCGTCTGCACAAGCTTGGACAGATTCAAAAGGAGGGCCTTTGGGTGCCCCCCACTAACTCACAGCTGCGAACAAGTCTATGCGCTAGCATGTTGCTGTGTCCTTGCTCTCCAGATTCAAGAAGAATTTCCTCCACAAGATTTTGACCTGTGATGAGAAGTGGATCCTCTACGATAATCATAAGCAGCGCAAATCGTGGATTTATCCAGGTCAGCCTGCCACCAGTACCGCCAAACCGAATATCCATGCCAGGAAGTTGTTGCTGTGCATATAGTGGGATCAGCGCGGTGTCGTACACTATGAGTTGCTCAAACCTGATGAAACTGTCAATGCTGAGCGTTATTGTCAGCAACTCATTCGTGTGAGTGACGCAATGGAGGCGAAAAGGCTATACACCGGTAAGGGCAGAAGGTCAGTCCTGTTGCTTCAGGATAGCGCGCGTCCTCACACCGCGAAAACGACTTTAAACACGATCACCGACCTGGGATGGGAGATTTTGTCCCATCCGGCGTATTCTCCAGACTTCGCCCCGTCGTATTATGACATCTTTCGCTCCCTCAACATCACCTGAGTATGCGCAATTCACTTCTGTCGAGGAGGTCCACACAAGTATTGATGACTTTATCAACTCGAAACAGCCCTCTTTTTTTCTGCATTGGCATTCGGCAGCTCCCTGACCGATGTCTCAAATGTATCCAACACGACGGGGATTATTTCCCTGATTAGGTACGTATTCGATTTTCTATAATTTGGTGTCAACGTGTCGTGCCTGTGGCCGAGAATTTGCACACCTAATATACAGTATAAAGAGATATTTTATGCATCTGTGTAGCTCTGTGCAAGAGCCAGAAGAATTCCAAATGTAAGTAAAACCAAATATACATTTTATAAGTCAAAATGGATAAAAGATGAAATTTTGGCATAGAAAATGTACTTGCAACTTGACAATGCTCTTGGCTTTAAGTAATACTAATAAAAAAATTAAATTTCTGCAGTCAAGCGTTACTTTTTTTCTAGTGTTTTCCTTGTGTTTTGTCTGCAATTGATGACCTTATATTCCATAGTGCCCAAGGGGATGTTGCTTTCAATTTCTTATATTTTATTCGTCACTTAGTTTGACTTTAATGAAAAATATTTTGCTTTTAACTGTTTTGTCAAATGTGTAACACATTGTGTCAATGATAAGGAAACGTAAAATCTTACAGAACAATAATACCTTACCTAGTTATGCCCCTATGTTTAGTTACAACTATGATTTTAATTGAACTTTTTGATTGTTTGTTACAACTTATTTTAGTGTTTCATGAGAGTTCTTATTGGGCACGATATGTCTTGAACATTTTTATGAGTCCTTGAAAAGTCCTTGGTTTTTTTTTTCTTGGTGGAAAAAGAGTGGGAACTATGTATATATGATTATGTATTATAATTATAAATTGAGTTTCGAATTTATAGTTCAAAGCAGATTTTCCGGGTCGGGTTCGGGTCCAAATTGTTTGACCCGTTTCCAACTCTGATACAGGTGCCCTTTTACGTATGAAGTACTTACTGCAGACGCTGTATCGTCCTCTGGCCTGTGTTGTTGTGTATTTTGCGATAGAATTAGGATCAGTTAAAATGCCTGTTTACAACATCATGTAATTACTGATCTCTTTACAGAATTTATTCGAAGTGGGCTTTCTTTTCACCTGAGACCAAGAACTTCGCCACCCGTTCTGTTTCAGAAACTGAAGCTTGAAACATGGTCTGAACGGAAATGGCAATATGCTTTGGAGAAATTCGGTGCGATATTCGTGCAGATTTGTGAAACACTTACTTGACGGAAGAGGGAGTTTTACTCCGGAAAGAAAACCTTTACAATTTCATAAGCCTTTCTTTACAGGAAAGTTCTTTTTCGGACTTTCATCTTTGCAACCAGAACCTCATACTGTGAGGTATTTGCGAAACTTCCGAATCGGAAAAATGGAAAGCGTTGCAAAAGTAAATTCGTGTCCGCGCCCTTTAGTCGTCGAACGCCTTGGTTCACGCAATTTATTGAGAGTGCACGGTCTAGACGCTACGAGTTTCCTACTGGAACTTTTAACAGCTGACGTGACTCTCACAGGAGCCTCAGAAAAGTCCATTTGTCAGTATGCAATGCTGCTTAGTAAAGAAGGCAGAGTCATGTATGATCTTCTCGTGTACAAGATGTCTGAAGACGAGTACTTGCTGGAATACGACGCCATAGCTCGAATTCCCATGAGGAAACATCTAGAAAAGTTCAAACGGAAGAAGCTTGTGTGTATGGAAGATCTGGATGAGACTGTGTGGGTCGTTTACCAACCTGTAGTCGGAGAGGAAGCTACAAAACCGTCGTCCGATTTGCGCAGTCTTGTTTCGCATATAACAAGTAAGCTAACTGGAAAAATCGTTGTGGAAGACCCCAGAGTGTCAGATCTCGGGTGTCGGATCATTTTGCCGAACTCCACTGACCTGAACACGGTTCTGTGCGACCTTCCGCGCAAGCCACCAACTCCAGACGACTGCTACAAAATACAGAGATACAAACTCGGTATTGGAGAAGGCGTGAAGGAGCACCCGCCGGAAAACTGTCTTCCTCTGGAGTGTAATTTGGACTATCTCGGAGGTGTTCACTTTGATAAACGCTGGTTTGTGGGATGCGAACTCACTTCTGTAATCCACAGCACTGGATTTGCGTGGAGGAGGCTTATGCCTGTGGTTCTATACAACTCAATCACCTCTTGCGAGCCGCGCAACCAGTGCTTTCCTGCCAGCTGTGTGTTGGTCAATCGCAATGGGTTCATGTTGGGACGTCTACTCAACAATTTTGGTACATATGGGCTAGCTGTCGTAAGAGTGGCGCCAGCGCTGGCGGAAGAGTCCTTGAAGCTGAAAGGATTTAATATCCGGGTGAAATTGACCCGCCCTTACTGGTGGCCTAATAACTCTACCAGAGATGGAAGGAGTAGGTATGATTTAAATGAGAAGACATGATCTCAAATAATTACTTGGCCTATTTTGAAAGCTAGACACGTTTTCGTGAGATAAAATAAAAACTACATATATATCGACAATATTTTGACTCAATTCCTTTTGGCGTTATTTCAAAGTTGTATATTCGTATTTACAGCAACAGGTTATCCGTCTGCTTGTAGCTATTTGACGGGGTATCAATGAGTTTGTGGCCTGATATAAACGGTTGTTGTCGAATGATTGTAACCCACTCACGTCGAAGCTTAATCTTCTGATACTTAAAAGACCAAATATGAAGTAAGTATTATTAATGGCTTTGTTTCTTTTCAGTGGAGTGAACGTGCGTTTTGAAACATGAATTTCGGCAGAGAAGGGAAGCATGCCATTGTGAAGTATTGAGTTTCATACAATTTTGAGAGTCTAAACTATTGTGAAAAGAACATTAAACTAATCTTGTTCACGAAACACTTCTGAAATCTAGTTTTACACTGAAATAAATACTTTGCTTCAACAGCAAAAAATCTGCAGTGGCAACAAGTTTCTTTAATAAAAATAGGCACAGCAAATGGCCATGCTGTGTGCGTACTACTTGAGTTAGCTGAATTCCGTTTTGCAACAGCAATAAGGATTCTGTGGCAATTAGTTCTTGCTGCCCAAGCAGCAGTTTTTCTGGGTTTATCAAGATCTCTAGTTTCTTTGGCAAGCAGTTCTTGCTGCACAAGAAACTATTTTATTGGGTTTATCAAGATTTCTGGTTTCTTGTTACAAGCAGTTCTTGCTCCCAAGCCTACAGTTTTGTTGGGTTTATCAAGACTTCTGGTTTCTGTGGCAAACAGTTGTTGCTGCCCAACTTACAATTTTGTTGGGTTTATCAAGATTTCTGGTTTCTGTTGCAAGCAGTTCTTGGTGCCGTCGCAAGAGTTTTGCTGCGTCTGTCTCAGCAAATATCACTAGTAGTTTCAAAACATACTGGAGAAAAAAATTATGTCATAGATACCCTAATGATATAAAGCAAAGTTAAACATTTTTCCCCGGTTTGAAATATAATACACCACTGGCCACCCAAAATGCAACACAAAGAAGTTCACGAGATAGCAAAGCCAGATTTCCTGGACACATAACAACATATACAAAGATGAAACGATTGAGCTTACAGGCCCGTGCGACTTGCGGAACACGCAGACATCAATAGTTCGTGTGGCCCCCATGGCTGGCAATAACGGCCGCTACACGCCGCGGCATCGAACGAAAGAGGCTTTGTATGTGGGCTTGGGGTATGTCGGTCCAGGCTGCTTCCACACGTTGCCACAGTTCATCAGGCGTAGACGCGGGTGGTGCTTGCCGGGCCACTCGGTTACCGATCAGCGACCAGACGTGTTCGATGGGCGACATATCGGGAGAACAGGTGGGCCACGGCAGCAGTGACACCTGGTGGGCCGTGAAGAATTGTTGCACGATGCGTGCCACGTGCGGGCTCGCGTTGTCCTGCTGAAACGTGGCCACTGGCAGGTCCTGCAAGTAAAGGAGGATTACAGGCTCTAAAACGTCGGAGATGTAGCGGTGGCTGTTGAGTGTACCGGCGATGCGTACCAGAGGGGTGCGGGTGTCATATCCAATTGCACCCCAAACCATAACGCCAGGCGACGGACCGGTATGGCGATGTATAATGCAGGCGTCATACAGTCTCTCGCCGTGGTGCCGCCACACGCGGATCCGACCATCGTGGTGTTGCAGGCAGAAGCGGGATTCGTCGGAGAAGCCAATGTCGTGCAATTCCGTAGTCCATGTGCGGCGTTCAACGGCTCACTGCCGCCGCACTCGCCGGTGGTGTAACGTCAATTGTAATCGGAGTAATGGGCGCCGTGCCACAAGTCCCCGCTCCTGCAGACGACGTCGAACGGTACGTGCTGACACAGGTTGGTGCGCAACACACCCTAATTCCTGCGCTAACGTTCGTGATGTGGCGGTGCGAGCCGTCAATGCCCGCCGCACAACATGCCGGTGCTCTCGTTCGGTGGTGTGCCGCGGCAATCGGTCACGTCGATCCGTCCGTCCCTCCTGCACCCACCGAATCCATACTCGCCTCACTGTGGCTCGATGTCGTCCCACACTGGCGCCGATGTCTCGGTACGATAAACTGCTGTCGCGATAAGCCACTATTCGTCCTCTGTCGAACTCCGAAACGTGCTGGAATGACTGCCGTATTCTGCGACAAGGCATCAGGAAGCTCCCCACGCACAGGTCCGGCAGCACAACACACTTCCACTACTTACACCCCGCCTTCTGTGCACTCTTCTTATAGTGCTTCTCGGTGGCGTGCCGGGCGCACATGATTTGCATATGCCCTGCAATGCTAATCGTTTGCATGTGCTCTCGCGGGCGACGCATGCTGCGAATTTCAGGCCAATCGGATGCTTCCTTCTTGGTGTTGCATTTTGGGTGGCCAGCAGTGTATATATACTGTCTGGTACCCGCTTGACTGGCTATTTCTGAGGTGATTTCTGTAAATAAAAGTTCCATAAAACATCTAAATATTAATGATAAATAGAAAGGTAGAGAAGGAGAAAGAGAAAAAAACTTTTAAGATTATTTGTGCTTAAAAAATGCTGATTTCGATGAGCGACCCTGTGTACATGCAGGAGTTGCTGTGGCTTTTTAAAAGTTTTCGCCAAATTAAATTTTTTTCTTTTTCGCCAAAGTGTTATAGCATTACAAAAAGTAATCGCCAAAACTTTTTTTTTCATCGCCAAAATGATTTCTTTTTCGCAAATTGCGAAGAATGCGATGTGCATTCCTCGCAATTCCTTACTTTTTTTTTTTCGCAATTTCCTTACTTTACTTTTTAAAAGTGATAATCTTCGTTTTTCTCTTCATCGTTAGAAATGGAATCTCATTAAATTTCCTTACTTTAGTTCTTAAAGGTGTGATCATCTTAGCTTTTCTCTCCCTGGTTAATTATTGGTTAATTATGGAATCTCATTAAGTTTCCTTACTTCTTAAAAGTGATTATCTTAGTTTTTCTCTCCCTTGTTAAAAATGGAATCTCATTAAATTTCCTTACTTTACTACTAAAAAGTGATAATCGTAGCTTTTTTCTCCCTCGTTAAATGTGAAATCTCATTAATTTCCTTACTTTACTTCTTAAGAGTGATCATCTTAGGTTTTCTCTTCGTCGTTAAATATGGAATTTCATTAAATTTGCTTGCATTTATCTTAAAAGTGATCATTATAAGTTTTTCTCTCCCTCTTTAAATATGAAATCTTATTAAATTTCTTTACTTCTTAAAAGTGTTCATCTTAGTTTTTTTCCTTTCTCGTTAAAAATGGAATCACATTAAATTTCCTTATTTTAATTCTTAAATGTGATCTTAGCGTTTTTCTTCCTCGTTAAATCTGGGGATTTCATTAAATTTTGTTCGTTAAATATGATTGATCATTCTACTAAACATAAACTTCCGTTTTGCTCTTTGAATCCGAGATATAGCGAAATACGGGCTCGTTATGAGCAGGTTTTGCTGCAGTCTATCTTGCAGTTATGTACCTAACTCAAGGGGTGTGGCATTTTCATCTCCATAAACGACTTCGTTACAAACGGGCGCGACTGTATTTCCGAGAAAACAAACTTTTTAGCAACATATTACACCACGTGTCTTCTAATCTGCAAAATCAAATGTCTGAGGTTTTCTCATTGCATTATGAGCACACACGAAAAAAAAACGAGGTTTCCTCTTTCCTTCCCCCGGTGATGTTTTTCCGTTTCTTAAGGAAGCGAACGCGTCAGTCACTCAGCGGTTATCACTCCTAATTAGTTCTACGAAAAGAGTGCATTTATCGAAAGAGAGCTATTCTTGAATTCCACATGTAAAAAAAAATTACTAATGGATCAGCTCTGATAAAGGCTTGCCACAATCCTCCTTAACAGATGCACCCAAATGATTTATTTAAACTTTCTAATTTAAAAAAATTGCGAAACATGTACAAGCATGACGTTATTTCATAGATAAGTAACTGGTAACACAATACCATAGCTGCATCAGTACCATAGCTGCATCAGTACAAGCCCCAGTGGCAGAGTGGTCTAAGCGCTGTCTTTTGGTCTAAGATGTGTCCGGGTTTGAATCCCGGTGAGGTAAACTGTAAAAAAAAGGAATTCTGAAATTCGCGAGCCCCTTTCCGTCATTCCTCTCCTGAATTTAGGAAGCATATTTCTGACACAACGTTTTCCGTGAAATGACTGAAAGAAACCTGAATTTCACGTATTTTTCGTACTCCAGGAAAATTCTGACGGTATATTGACGTTTTAAAGATGTGTTAACGAAAAATTCTGAATTTACAGAAACCTTTCCGCAATTCCTTTCTTATATTGACGGTAAATTGCCGTTTTAAAGATGTGTTAACGGGAAATTCTGAATTTTCAGAAACCTTTCCACAATTCCTTTCCTATACTAACGGGAAAGCTCAGTTCTTACTTTTTTCGTATCCATATCACGAAAATTTTCCGGTAATACGAGAAATTCGCGAAAATACTGGAGGCTTGATTAATTGTTAAATTTCCATAGTCTGACAAAAAATCTGATTTTGAAGTTCTGTAGCGGGATCGGATATTGTTGAGAGCATATCGCAAGAATTTTGGTTATTGGGCCACAAGATATTTCTTCTCTCCCTCATTCTGTGCACCAGGTATTATATATTGTGTTACCGTAAGAAACCCGGTACTTTAAATTATTTTACAGGTGATTCGTATGATTTCTGTGAAACAGTCAGTGGGCCGCCCGGTGGCGCAGTGGTCTAAGCGATGGCCTCTGATCATTCGTCCGAACGGGGTCCGGGTTCGAATCCCGGTGAGGCATGGATGTTGTGTTTGTCTTACGGCACTGGCTCTCTCCTTTCCCTGGAACCAGTGACCCTAAATTAGGGACGGGCGACTGCTTATAGCCCATTGAGTTGCTCACGATGGTCGTTAAACCTCCAATCAAAAAAAAAAAAAAAAAAAAAAAGTCAGTGGACTTTTTAAGACAAAAGCTATTATGGCTATCCAAAGTGAATTTTATATTTTGCAGTTCTGTGAAATAATAAATACTATAAAATCGTACATTTCATCTGTTCTTAAAGAAATCGAAAGTTGTCAGTTAAAAAATAATCTCAAGTTCCAAAGCATTCTGTTGCTCCGAAAAATCACGATGAAAAAAAACTCAATTTGTGAAAAGTCCTCATACAGAAAAAATAAAATTATTACAAACGTATTAAAGAAATAATCTCAAACAGAAAATAAAACGACTAAATCAATCGCATTAACAGAAAGAAAAGAAAAATCATCGCGCAATTAGTTTTACCTTGAACGTGAATGCGATTCCTAAGACATTCTGGTTCAGTGGTTAAGACGCGCGGTTTGTAACCCAAACGACCTCAGTTCGATCCCAATGACTGGCCCGAAAGGGTTCACTAGCGTAAGACTTATCGTACGAGTGAAATGTCGTTGGAAAACGTGTTTTGTTTTGTGAAACACATGTATAGATTTCATCAATGTTCGGACTGTCTGTAAGGAAGCTGTCATTGGCGTGGAATCTGACGATATGCCACCGCAGATCCCACACCTCATGTAACATAAGTCACTTAAAGCAGTACCATAAACTAACCTTACGTAACATGTTAAAGTACTGAGGTTCAGTGGTCACCTTTAGAAATGTTCCGACATTTCTTCCTTAAAAGGCTTCCCGCTTTTAACTTCAGCCACTTCCTCCCCATCAGGATATCACAAAAACCCTCAGTATTAAATTTGCCTTGGTAGCTATAACGGTTCTTGTGTTATGGTGACAACAAACCACACGCATACCACCATGAAAATAGTCAAATCATGTTTCGGGGAGCCCAAAATGGGTATTTCTGTTGAAATCAGGTAGTCTATTTTTGCAATTACAATACCTTTTTTACGCTTTCCAACCGTAGGTTGAAGAAGCGTATATGCTCAAGCTTTGTCAGTCTGTCTGTCGGAACTATAACTCGCTTAAAAATGGTTCAATTTCGATTAAATTTTAGTATGTGGTAGGGGACCACATGGAGACGAACCCTGTTGAAAAATGGGCGAAATGGTGTAATCAAATGTCAGGACATAGGAGCGGGATCCATTTATTTACACTTAAGCGTCATAACTTATGTAAAAATGCTTCTATTGCGACAAAACTTTAGTATATTGTTCCGGAGGTATACTGAACAAATTCTCTTTAATATCACCGAAATGGGGTCAAAGGTCAGGGCTAAGGAGCAAGATTTACTCCACAGCCATTATCGTCATAACTTGTGTAATAACTTGAGTAATGATTTCTGGTATGTTGGAAAGCGTATCGTAATCAATGCATTGCATGATTTTACTAACTTGTTATACATACATTAGTGGGCGAGAGTAAAAATGCGCAGGTTATATTTTAAGGATGCCTGGCCAAGGCAGTCTAGAAAACATTAGAGATGAGTTCCCTCTTTGAATGACGTCAGGCCGACACCTGCCTCTGATCATTCGTCCGTAAGGGGTCCGGGTTCGAATCCCGGTCAGGCATGGATGTTGTGTTTGTCTTACGGCACTGGCTCTTTCCCTTCCCTGGAACCAGTGACCCTAAATTAGGGACGGGCGACTGCTTATAGCCCATTGAGTTGCTCACGGTGGTCGTTAAACCTCCAATAAAAAAAAAAAAAAAAAAAAAAAACAGGCAGACACCAAGAAGGTTTCTGATTAGTTTCCAATGCTGTCGTGTGTGACGTCACACACGACACCGACGTATCAGTGAGCGCAAAGCCTTCTATACGTAGAATGCCAGGGCTCACGTGACACACATTTTATAGACTGGGTCTCAATACATTTTAATCATCCCACGTATATAATGTAGTAGTAGATTGTAAAGTTGAATTTGGAAGACGCTTCCATTAAGTAGCGAAAGGAAGAGTGCGATAAGTGTTTGGAAATGCTGAAGGGAGGCTCCTTTGAAAGAGGATTAACTTCCCAATCCCCGATAATAAAATATTTTAGTTTTTACAGGTCCAATATTTGGTTTTATTTTCCCCGCATATTTTGTAATAGAGACATTATCTTCTTAGATTTTTAAAGTACACATTTTGGGTAGTGCGTAATAGTGTCTTTAGAATTACCTAGCTGGTTTTACGCTCTTCCGAGAAGAAAGAAGTTACTTATTTTTGATATGTCGGATGTTAACCTTTAGACTGAGTGTTTGTTTTTATTTCTCCTGTAATTCAATTGTGGTTGAGCTGTGCGCGCGAAGGTATTGCCAGATCATCTCCCCCCCCTTCCTCCCCCATCAATCTGTATCGTCTCGGGCTGCCGGCATGAAACCTAGTGTCGTATTTCGTCTCGGTTGGTCTGCTAAGACTTTAATAGTCGTTTTATCCATTGTTCTCCCGCTGTGCAGTTATCTGTATATCGGCATTAAGAATCTGATACACCTAATTAGTGACAATGCTGGGATCAGTCAGACTTCACTGCCTCCTCATGCATTTGTGTTTCTGTTGCCTAATGACGTTTATAGATGTCTTCCGTTCGATGGGATGCTGTTACCTGCTTGAGTGAGTTGTAACGTAAGGTACAATTTAGTTGTACGCAATAAGGTCAGGTATTCTTTATTTGAGGGTAAGATCTGCAAAACTAGTTAGTTAAACGTCTGTTTGCTATGTGATAATTTTTTTTCATATAAGGTCAGGCTGTAACAACAGGAAATTGATCAAGGATCCAACCCTGCCATATCATCACATTTCAATTTAAAGAGCGAGCTGGCGTGATTAACTGTCATCCCAACACATGTTGGTGCAGCGCTGCCACTGACGAGCTGTAGCGAGTAAATTACTCCCCCCCCCCCCCCCCCAAAGGACCCGTAATTACAAATTCTACGTGTCCTTTGGGATCCACATTTTATTTGGGATTTTTTAACGTGCCATTTGGCAAAAGTCAAATTCGTGAGGATTAGGGAAAGAATGGTGTGGTGTGTTTGTTTCTCGGGTGTTCATCAGTTGTAGGGTATTTTGTATTGCAAGTTACGTAATATATTTTTTTACGTAAGAGGATAGTGTATGAATAGATGACTTTTCCTGTCCACTACATATTTCTTTGTAGCTGCCACCAGACCAGTTAGTGTTCTTACATGAACCGGTCACCTTACCTTTCTTAGCCATTCATCTGAGGCATGGTCAGGGCCCGACTTACACGGAATTGGGCCCTAGGCACAACCCAAATCGAGGCCCCCTCAACTCGACATTTACTTTACGGAGTCGAGTAGGTAGTGTGACCATTTTGGGCGACTGTATTATAATCCAGCGTAATAATTTAATAAACACAATACATTTATAAAAGTGACATTAAATTACGGTAGTACCTGGTAAAAATATTGTTTTCTCCTAGATTTTTATGCTGTCCTACTGATTTGAATCTGAAAAGACTTGAACCTTCATTGATGAAACAGTTGTGTGTGACAAAGCCATGTGACGGGTAAAATTCAATTGGACATTGGATTTTTTGCCAGGTGTGTCTAAACTATACTATTACCATATTAACCAGATGTGTATTTAAGAGAGAGGTTTGGGAGCTAAAATATCAAAATGTTTAAAAATTGCTTCAGAACCAATGCAGTATTTGAAATTGAAGTATATAGTTGATCTTAGTAAGCCATAATTACAAACATACACATACTGCTAGTTTTTATTACACAACACGACAATTTTTTGTTTAATCTCACACAAAAACCCTCCCCAAATTATCTGGAAAATGTAACTGATATTAACTAGAAATAACACATATTATATTGCCAGTACTTGCTTGTGTTTTGCCAGCGATTTATATATAGTTACTCCACATTACATCTACCCACGTATAAATATTTTGAAAAAGGGAAAGTTTTTTTTTAACCAAGATTTTGGGGCCCTTTCAATTAGAGGGCCCTAGGCGTGTGCCTTGCGTGTCTAGGCGTAAATCAAGCCCTGGGCATGGTGAAGGATCTGTGAGTGATATGACATAGAGCTGCGAAACAATTACAATCTGTACACGGGTTTATTTACATTCTCTGGTTTGAGTGAGAATATTCAAATATTAGTACATCTTGGCTTGAGTTAGAATTTTCACTTCCGAGTATTTGTATCGTTTTCTGGAGCAGATTCAACACACAGTTCCGGATGGGATTCAATGTCCAGCAACATACGTTGATTTCATTAGCAACACATTTAGGAAACACAGTGAACTTTGATCACTCAGACCGCAGCCTGACTTTTGGATATGTCCCTAAATAACCCTCAGTTATTAGAGCATCATTCGTATAACCTAACTCGCAGGTTGGTTCTGCTACATTGCTATTCCACCTTGGTGGAACAGCGTTAATTAACGGCTGGTTTCCATATTCCACGCCGCTATCACGGAGAAAAATAACAGTCTTATTCGATCACGTTCAGAGACCCAAGAGAGCGAAAGTCCGTTGTAACTTTTCGCACCTATTCGAACTTTTTCCATCCCCGGAGAGTGCTCGTCCAATGGCGTGCAAGAACGCTGAGATGCTGGACCATGTGGTTTCTCTCTATGTCCAGCGCCCAGCAAAACTTTCCGTGACATCCCAGGCTCGCGTATATGAGGAGCCTCTCTTCTCAGCAGAATTCACTGAGGAAAGGATTTTGTTGTTGGTTTTTTTTTCCTTCTTCCTTCTCGCTGACACATACAACATGGCCGACCCATAGCCATCCTCCCTCTCGCTGACAAGAAATGGCGTCCCATCTCCCAGCTTGTATTTATTTTTCACCTCTCCGACTCTAAAATCTCCCAATTTTTCTCACGTCATCACACACGGAAACAGTCAGCAATGCCCCGTCTCTCAAGATTATGGAAATCTACACTCACGGACAATGAAATTTACGCACCTAGAAGAGAACTTGCTACAACCGTGAAACTTTGCAAATGATCCACGTTTGGTGTGAATGCGCATGATCGCACACCCTGTAGTGGTGCTGCAATCACGAACCGGCAGCCTTGTAAACCGGCGTGTAGTCGATGGCCCACGAAAGCGAAAAGCACCGGCGGACGCAAGCAAGAGTACAGAGTGGCAAGAATGCCGGGTAGACGCCAGAGACATCGATTTACGAAACGTACGGAATTTGAGAGAGGCCTGATCATCGAGCTAAAAATAGCAGGGTGTCGGCGCGTCGTATAGCCCGCCACGTGGATCGTTCTGATCATACCGTCCGACTGTGTTCGGAGCAGTGGACACGTGACGTCACCGCCACACGGCGGAGCGGCTCTGGACGGAGCAGGAGGACCTCCGGTAGAGAGGATCGACAAATCACGCGCCAGGCACGAACGGATCCCACGGGGACCCGGTCCACTATACAGGCAGATGTAGCAGCTCTTGTGTGCTCACGAACCATTTCCAGACGCCTCACAGAAGCGAATCTGCGATCCCAGCGCCCCTTACGTGTGCTGCAATTAACACCGGAACATTGCTGGCTCCGTGTGCAGTGGTGCCAGGCCAGAGCGACGTGAAACGCCACAGACTGGCAGTGTGTGTTTAACGATGAGTGCCGCTTCGTTTTGGGGATAGATGATCATCGTGTGCGGGTGTGGAGGTCCCCGGGTCAACGGCACAATCCCAACCTCGGTATCGAGCGCCACACCTCCTCCACTGCAGGCATTATGGTCTGGGGAGCCATTGCTACGATAGCCGATCAGCTCTAGTAGTGGTACGTGGATCATTGACGGAACAGCGGTATGTGGATTAGATCCTACGGCCCCATGTGCTCCCAATCGTGGCTGGGATCCCAGGTGCGCTGTACCAACAGGATAATGCCCGCCCGCACACTGCTCGGGTTGCCCAGGACTTCCTTCGTCAGGTCTAGACACTTGCATGGCCTGCCCGCTCCCCGGACATGTCCCCTATCGAGCATGTTTGGGACCAGTTGAAACGCCGGCTGCCGCTGTGCCGCAGTATTCGGGATTTGGAGCACTCCGTCCATCACGTGTGGGCCAGTCTGCCGCAGGACAACATCAGGCGTCTGTTCGCCTCCACGCCGGACCGTATTGCAGCATGTATCGCCCGCCGCTCCGGTGGCGCAGTGGTCTGAGCGATGGCCTCTGATCATTCGTACGAACGGGGTCCGGGTTTGAATCCCGGTGAGGCATGGATGTTGTGTTTGTCTTACGGCACTGGCTCTCTTGTTCCCTGGAACCAGTGACCCTAAATTAGGGACGGGCGACTGCTTATAGCCCATTGAGTTGCTCACGGTGGTCTGCCGCAGGACAACATCAGGCGTCTGTTCGCCTCCACGCCGGACCGTATTGCAGCATGTATCGCCCGCCGCCCCGGTGGCGCAGTGGTCTAAGCGATGGCCTCTGATCATTCGTCCGAACGGGGTCCGGGTTCGAATCCCGGTGAGGCATGGATGTTGTGTTTGTCTTACGGCACTGGCTCTCTCCCTTCCCTGGAACCAGTGACCCTAAATTAGGGACGGGCGACTGCTTATAGCCCATTGAGTTGCTCACGGTGGTCGTTAAACCTCCAATAAAAAAAAAAATGTATCGCCGCAGAAGGCTGTGCGACGCGCTATTGAAGATGACCGGACTGCGTGTCACAGATCCCTCTGTAATTGTCCTGCAGCTCTGTTTTTGCCATTATGTGTATCATTCACCTGTATCATTACGTTCATAAAATTGCAGTTCAATCCGATGCTTCCTTCTTGGGGCGCAAATTACATTGTCCGTATGAATTAAAGTTTCGAACAGTGTACATTACAAATTTTGAAGATGTAAATTCGTTTTTTGGTGTAAATACGACATGGATGATAAGTCAGATAATATCCGAAAGCTTGAAAATTACGCCGTCCTAGAGCAGCAATCGACCCCCCCCCCCCGGTCTCCGCCGTCCCGATGATGGCGCAGTGGTCTAAGCGATGGTCTCTGATCATTCGTCGGAAAGGGGAATCCCGGTGGGGCATGGATGTTGTGTTTGTCTTACGGCACTGGCTGTCTCCTTCCCTTGAACCAGTGACCCTAAATCAGGGACGGGCGACTTCTTATAGCCCATTGAGTTGCCCACGGTGGTCGTTAAACCTCCAATCAAAAAAATAAATAAACCCCGTCTCCCGGATAGCGCCCGAGTATGCTAAGCACCACAGGACCCAGAACGACCAAGTTTCGAAATAATTTGCATATAACCATCACAAGAGATTCGCTAGTCGAAGCAACCGGCATTCATGTTTAGCGGATATGGAGGTTAAGAATTCTATCCCGTGATTGCCCGGAGGAGCAGATAAATCATGAATGGAATACGGGATTACACCAAATAATACAAATCTGAAACTTCGTCGTTCTGGGTGGTGTAGTTGTTAGCATACTACGGCGCTATCCGGGAGACGCGGGTTCGATTCCCGCTCCAGGATGACAAAATTTTAACGTTTTCGGATATTATCTGACTTACCATCATTGTCATGTTCACACCAAAAAACGGATTCGCATCTTCAAAATGTGTATTGTATGCTGTAATCCAGTATTCCAGTCATGATAATGTACATTACATTTATTTTTCATTTGCTTATGTAGGTGTAAATATTCCAGGCCGCCCCGGTGGCGCAGTGGTCTAAGCGATGGCCTCTGATCATTCGTCCGTAAGGGGTCCGGGTTCGAATCCCGGTGAGGCATGGATGCTCTGTTTGTGTTACGGCACTGGCTCTCTCCCTTCCCTGGAACCAGTGACCCTAAATTAGGGACGGGCGACTGCTTATAGCCCATTGAGTTGCTCACGGTGGTCGTTAAAACCTCCAATAAAGAATATATATATATATATATATATATATATATATATATATATATATATATTCCAGAATATCTATGTCACGAAGTACCACCCTACCCCCTTTTTGAGAATCTCTGGGCCCGCAGCTTGATAACAATGCAACGGCAGTTCTGTTGGTGTTAGGAAGATTAGTTTCAACCATGTCGTTGGCGTAAAAATGTTTGTTTCGGACAGGGCTTAATTTTTAACAAAGAAAGTACAGAAGCTCTATGTGTGGGATGAGACCAATATGCAGTACTACTGCAGTGAAACCACAGTTATTGGAATCGATAAAGATTGCCCATCACTACAGAGGGTGAGTCAAAAGTTTTGCAATATTTGCATAAACGCATGTGCTACGGCGGGTATGTCATGTGTTTAAAGTAGTTCAAGTCGCACACTGCAGTCAGTAGAAAGGGATATAAAGTGGTAGTCGTTGCTGTGAACAGGATCGCATGTCGTCGTTCTGTCTGTGGTTGGTACGCCTAAAAGATGAACAGCCACAACCGGCTAATTACGGAACTTTTGCTTTACGAGTTTGAACTCTGCCATAACGCTGCTCAAGCAACACGAAACATTTGGCATGCGAAAGAGGAAGGTTTCGTGGATCACAGCACCGCAACCAGATAGTTCAAGAAATTTCGCCCAGGTGATAGATACCTCGACGATCATCCAAGGTCATGTAGGCCGCGAACCGTAGATTCGGAGGCCGTTCGCCATGTCGTAGAGGCAAATCCGACAACCAGCATACGGAGATTATCAGGCGAGCTGGGCGTATCACAGACCACAGTGGTTCATCACCTTCACAACCTCTGCGGGGTCTACAGGAGCTGCCGCATTGTCCCTCACAAACTGACTCCAGCTGAAGCAAACCGCCGAGTGGAAGTGTGTGCACGAAACTCCTAGAAAACCCGCGCGATGTACGTTTCATCAAGAGAATTGTTGCGTGCGATGAAAAGTGGGTCTACCGTAATCCTAAAAACGGCAGTGGTTGAGCCCGTGCCAGCTTCCTGAACCTGTTGCCAAACGTGGGCGCTTCAAGCACAAGGTGATGCTCTGCATCTGGTAGAATTTCGAGAGGACAATCCATTACGAATTTGTTCCTCGGACCATCAACGCCAACCTCTACTCTGAACAGCTGGAACAGATATATGCTGTTTTGTAGAAGTACCAGACACTGGTGAACAGAAAACGCGCACTTTTACAGAAGGACAACGCTCGGCCTCATACCGCGCGAACGACCCGGGCAAAACTCCAGGAACTTGAGGGAAACGAATCTTGCCCCGTCGGGTTATTACTTGTTCCGGTCCATGGCCCATTTCTTTCGCGGGCAGCACTTCAACGACCAGAAGAAGTTTGCAGCTGAAGTGAAGGAGTTCTTTGCCTCGAAGGACAAGAACCTCCGCGGAAACGAAGAACTGGCAGAGAGATGGCTAAAGACGATGCAACACGATGGCCTATACTTTGAATGCTAGTCAGCTTTCGTCGTAAAGGTATGTATAAAGGCATCATCATTTGCATCTCGTTTTGATTTTCTCCACTTTTGCTTGCGTTCATTCTGCGAATTCCGCAGCATTGTCGAAAATGTTAACTCGTTCACACGTAAACAATTTTAATTTTTTTTAGTTTAAACCACTGCGATATGTTCTTTATATATTTGAATAGATCTCGTCGAGAGCTTTAAAACGATACCACGCACAGTCGTGTTTTGCACTCTCGGTTGTCCATATAAACCGCGATATTGTGAAAAGTGTTCACAGTTTCACAAGGAAACACTTTTTAAAATGTTCAGTTCAAACCACTGCGAAATGTTCTTCGCACATTTGCATAGATCTCGTCGAGAGCTTTAAAACGATACCACGCACAGTCGTTTTGCACTCATGGTTGTCCAGGTAAGCCACGATACTCTCAAAAGTGTTCACCGGTTTACAAGAGAACAATTTTTAAAATGTTCAGTTCAAACCACTGCGAAATGTTCTTCGTATATTTGAATAGATCTCGTCGAGAGCTTTAAAACGATACCACGCACAGTCGTTTTGCACTCATGGTTGTCCAGGTAAGCCACGATACTCTCAAAAGTGTTCACCGGTTTACAAGAGAACAATTTTTAAAATGTTCCGTTCAAACCACTGCGAAATGTTCTTCGTATATTTGAATAGATCTCGTCGAGAGCTTTAAAACGATACCACGCACAGTCGTTTTGCAGTCATGGTTGTCCAGGTAAGCCACGATACTCTGAAAAGTGTTCACCGGTTTACAAGAGAACAATTTTTAAAATGTTCAGTTCAAACCACTGCGAAATGTTCTTCGTATATTTGAATAGATCTCGTCGAGAGCTTTAAAACGATACCACGCACAGTCGTTTTGCACTCATGGTTGTCCAGGTAAGCCACGATACTCTCAAAAGTGTTCACCGGTTTACAAGAGAACAATTTTTAAAATGTTCAGTTCAAACCACTGCGAAATGTTCTTCGTATATTTGAATAGATCTCGTCGAGAGCTTTAAAACGATACCACGCACAGTCGTTTTGCACTCATGGTTGTCCAGGTAAGCCACGATACTCTCAAAAGTGTTCACCGGTTTACAAGAGAACAATTTTTAAAATGTTCCGTTCAAACCACTGCGAAATGTTCTTCGTATATTTGAATAGATCTCGTCGAGAGCTTTAAAACGATACCACGCACAGTCGTGTTGCGCTCACGGTTGCCGAGATAGACTGAGTCAAACGCGGCGGCACACCCAGAAATATTGCATCATCTCCCCCGCGTACAAGGTGCTAGGGGAGCGTCGCGCGCACGCACGATGTATTTCTCAGTACGCGAATTGGACTCCATGCTGTTTACGAATATGCTAACACGATTAGTGTGCGGCACGTATTTTTAACGCTTTCAATCGGGGCCTATTTTTGTCAGAGGCTGTCGGCCGTAAGTCGTTCCGTACTATCCGCGCAGTTAGACGTAGTCCTACGTAAAAAAAAAAACATGCAAATATGATGGCGATATGGACAATGCCCAGCATGCATCTTGTGGTCTGTTGGACCATGTTCACTCACGGTTTAGGCTCCACTGATCGGTCGTATAGAAATCTGGTATTTGGCTGTGTTAGTTCTTAGAATTTCATTGTCTTGTATAATCGCATTTTCAAAATGACGCAAAAGTTCTGGTTTTCTGGACGCGTGAAATGTTTCTTTATCAACCACTTGCGCTTTCTGCAGCGGTAAAGGAAGTAGGAAAAAAAGTACCGGAATGAAACTCTGTCTAGCACTCCAAAATGGCATTAGCAAACTGAAGGATGACGTCTCACATTATGTATAGAATTTTCCAGGAAGACTTTTCTTCGAGCCTTATCAGTGAACGCGTTTTCGTGAAATGTCTGAATGTCACCCAGGTGACGCAGTGGTCTAAGCGCTGGCTTCGGACCATTCGCATGAGATGGGTCCGGGTTCGAATATCAGTGTGTCATGGATGTTGAATGGATTTTCGAATCTCGGTGCGACAGTTTTGCTGGCTTTACTTACTTTCATGACATCGCGCAATACGTAATCGCAGGGGCGAGGAGAGGCGCCCAATGTTTTTACCATCTGAAAGTACTAATATGGTAAAAACACTTTGGGCTTGTTGATAACAAAAGAATTCGACCGCGCGCGCGCGCGCGTGTGTGTGTGTGTGTGTGTGTGTGTGTGTGTGTGTGTGTGTTGTATGTAATGGGGGACGGAGGTTTCTGCAGTAGGGTACAGTGTGTGCGTGTGTTCGTATTAGAGAGTGGGGTGACAAATCGATTGTTTCTCCCATCTCTAATCCGTTCAAGGATTGACTTTTGTAGTACACTGGTGTGCAAAAATTAAGGACGAAGAGGAGAAATTAGCACAACACCGGAACGAGCAGGCAAAACGGACCGAAAGACCACTCAGGAGATAGACTAGGATCCGGTACGGTAGGGCATGCGCATATATGCTGCAGCATGACTTGGGGGAGGAAGGGGGAGAGTTTCGGAAGGGTATAAGGCACACGGCGGTGTACGCTCAGCAATTCGGTGAAAGCTATTGCACGGTGTACATCGGTTTGAACGACGTCGAGTTGCTGCCACCGTGTGATATGGCCAACAGGCAATCCAGTAGACGACATCTGGATGACTTTACCCTAGGTCGCGTCATTGTGAAGTTGGAAGAAGGTCGAAGTGTGACTAGTGTGGCCGAGGAGTTCGGGATCGCTCACAGCATCGTTTCACGAGCTTGAAGAGCATTTCAAACGACAGGAACAGCTGTCCGAGAGTTTAGTAGTGGTCGTCCACGAGTAACCACGGCGGCGGACGACCGGTATATTGTCCTACAGGCGAGAAGAGATAGACGGCAGACAGCGGGAGAAATCGCAAGGCACATGCAACAGACAACGGGACGTCCGTTATCGCGTTTTACCGTGGCCATGAGGCTGCACAAAAGTGGTGTATTTGCACGACGACCAGTACGGTGTGTGCCATTAACGCCTGCTCGTCGGAGATGGCGGTTTCTGTGGTGCCAAGAACATAAGAACTGGACACATCAGCAATGGGGTCGAGTTCCCTTTACGGATGAGAGCCGATTTAATCTGACGATTCTGGACGTATACACATCTGGAGTGAGCAGGGAACACGCAATCACACCTCCAACATCATCGGAAGGGACCGGTTTGGAGGTGGCGGAGTTCTCGTTTGGGGCGATATCATGCTTGGTAGCCGTACTAACCTCCACATCTTCCAAGGAGGTTCAGTCAGTGGTGTCCGCTATTGTACCGAGGTTCTCCTGCCTCACGTGCGTCTGTTTAGAGGTGCTGTGGGTCCTGAATTCCTCTTCATGGACGACAACGCTACACCTCATCGTACAGTGGCTGTCTCAGAGCTGTTGAAGAGTGAAGATATTCAACGCATGGATTAGCCTGCAAGGTCTCCGGACCTAAATCCAATCGAACACGCGTGGGACCTCGGGAAACGCTCCCTGAAATAGGGCAAAATCCCTATATGGAACATCACTGCCCAGCACACCACAACTATCCAGCCACCGACGCCCTCCAGGGAGGAATGGAACTCACGTGTACCACATCCGGATCTCCCAGCAGCAATCAGTACTCGCCATTGCAACGCCAACCTGACACCTACCACTGTTCAAACACTTACACTCCATTCGATCCAGTCCTCCATCTGATCCAAGGCCTCGAGCCCAGGGAACAGTGCTACCCTCCCGCATGTGCCGGTCAGCAGGAAACAACGATCACCGCCTTAGTTCTGGGATACCTAAAGAATTCGCTGGGATCGTAGTCAACCACACCCCTAACAAGTCTGTTATGGTGGGCTGCTGTGGCGTATCTTGGGTCCGAGACCTGGTTTCACTCAACCCCCCCCCTCCCCTTCCTCACCCCAGTACTGTTTTTTTTAAACTGCGAAGTTTAAGTTTTAATTGTTAAGTAATAAAAGTAACCTTTCTAAATTGTAGGTACATGCTATTGCTAACATGATACGTATGAAGATTAGGATTGGAACACTTATTTGTACATGAACTCAGCTCTTCTTTCCTTTTGTGTGAACTTGAGTGTTATGTTTTGACATAAAATGTTTCTTCCGAGTACTTTTCCATATTTATAAAGAATGTTTTTCTCTATTGACAAAACAGCCAAGTTTTTCGAATATGCATGTCCTTGTGTGGCTCTAAGATATATCTTGATTTTTTTTAATGCTGAAAAACTTTCGGCAGTTGTTGATGGAAAGTTTAATATGAGGTCTGCTTATTTGTACACCTCACTCAACACTATGTCCAATTTATTCAACTTTATGCAACAAGTAATGTCTCTTCCTGATTTGTTTTTGTATTCATCAAGGGAATAAAACACCTTCAGTTCATTTTTTAGTCTAGCTGTATCAAAATTTGAAGCATAGAGTTCTTTAAGTTCTGATAGATGTTCAAGGAAGCTTTCACAAAATTTATCAAAACAGTTTAAAGCCACGAATTTAAGATATAATATCTCTGATTTTAATTCATTGACACTTCACAAAAACTGAAACAACTCTCGCGAAACACTCTTATGGGCGGGGAGTATGCGAGTGACTGAGATAGTCTCTTTTTCCAGAGTGAACCGTTTCCCAAAGCAATGGGCCAATCCCCTCTACCAGCTGATTCATGTTGTCATGGAAACGCTAGCAGACGGTATTACGGAAGGTTTACGCATCAAATGTGCGAAGACTCTGGAAGAGCTGCTTGCGTTATGCCGTTGGTTTTTGCTCTCCAGACTGAGTCAAAGAAGCGAATCCGCACGCTTTTTTTTTCTTTTTTTCGCAGCGAAAACATCGACATCATTGATAATTGACTTTTTGTATATTTGTGTATATTTAATTCAGTTTTATTTGTGCATTATCTGGGCTTCCCAGCTAGCCTCGAATATACGCCACTGGTGACTGCCGCTTTCTTGAAAGACTTCTTGGCGAGTCTGGTGGGAGGACTCGTATACCATCTCAACTCCAAATCTGTTCCGAAGAAGGGTCCACGTGGGCTCAGACGTAAGAACTTCTTGGCGAGTCTGGTGGGAGGACTCTTGTACCATCTCAACTCCAAGTCTGTTCCGAAGACGGGTCCACATGGGAGACCCAGTGATCATTCGAAGTGCTCGGCTCTGCACCCCATCGATTCTCCCTCATTGACTCTTACTAACACCTATCTAGATGGGGGTGGCGTAGGTGAGCACTGGCTTGACTACCTTCTTATACAGCAGTACTTTGTACCGTGTTGTGAGAAAGCTTCTCCTGTGGAGTAATGGAGCTAGCTGCCCAAGGCAGTGTCTAGCTTTATTCGTGCGGTGGTAGCTGGTTTTCAATGGGCAGGGACCTGCTCCATTTATAGAAATTGCCAGCTGCAGCGTCCCGCGTTATTGAACGCTGTACTGGGTTAATGCAAAAGTTTATGCCGTTTTTTTTCACCGCACCACGGGAATGTATTACATCAGAAGGGTAAACGGAATAAATCAACTATGTACCCCCCGCCCCTCATTTGAAAGTTCTGCCACGGAGTGCATTCCACAGAGATCGGAACAGGTGATAGTCTGAAGGGACGACATCTGGGAAATAAGCCGGATGTGGTAGGATCTCCCATTTCACTTCCTTAATGGCCATTTTGGTCGTGTTTGCACTGTGAGGGCGTGCGTCATCATGTTGGAGAAGGACGCCATGGCGCCGATGTGGCCGTTTCTGCTGAATTACTCCCTCCAGACGGCGGAATTGCTCGCAATAGAGTACAGCGTTGATGGTACGATTCGTCGGCAGCTTTTCCCAGTGAATAATGCCTTCCGTGTCCTACCAGACACACAACATGGTCTTCGCAGGATGAAGGTCATGTTTTGGACGTGGTGTGGGCGTCTGGTTTGGGCTTAACTATTCCCTCCGATGCCTGAAATTCACGTACAGGCACCACTTTCCATCTTCAGTAACAATACGTGACAGAAAGGGTTTGTGTTGCTGAGAACATTCGCGATAACGGGCGAGCAAGGAACCACATACGGCAACACGCTGATTCTTGTTGTCCTCGGTGATAGTGTGAGGCACCCATGAACCAATTTCTGGACCTTTCCCATGCGTTCCAGGTGACGCAACACAGTGGCCTGATCACAGTCCATCTCAGTGGCCACTTTGCGTGTGGTTTGACGTGGATCCAAGTGGATGAGATGGTTCAAAACGATCCTCATCAAAGATGGACGACCTGAGCGTAGAGAGTCGTTGAGGTCAAAATTGCCACCTCGGAAGCGCTCAAACCAATTGCTGGCTGTCCTCGGAGCAACAGTATCCTCCCCATACACAGCACTAATTTGTCGAGTGGCCTCGGCGGCTGTGGATCCCTTGTTAAACTCGTAGAGAAGCAGATGTTGGAAATGTTCATTCCTCTGTACTTCACACTCCATACTTTCGGACCTGAACACCAAAAACCCATTGGCCACAATCGCACAACGCAATATGATTTAGATACACGATATTGGTGGCTACATTCTGATATAAAACTGGCCATCTGCACCGTCACTACTGATCTGAGAAACACTCGTGAAATAAAACGGTATAAACTTATGAATCAACCCAATATTTCTGTTTTTCATGTTCATTCATGTGCATTGTAAAAAGTAAGTAGTGTGGTTTCACAGAAAATGCCCGAAAAATATCTTGCAGCAGCAATGTAGCCGATAAGTGTCCGTCTTTTAACGAAATTTCCGTTGTTGTTGTTTTTTTTGTTTTTGTTATTCAGCTTTCGTATTTCCACAGATTTTCCGTAGTCAGTAATTCGTTTATTTCAGAAAATTCCGTTTTGTGTTTTTCCGTAGTCAGTAATTCCGTTTATTTCAGAAAAATCCGTTTCGTGTTTTTCCGTAGTCGGTAATTCCGTTTATTTCAGAAAAGTCCGTTTCGGGTTTTTCCGTATTTATACGGATATTTCCTGAAATCCATGACAATGAATTTTTCAGCCCTTACACTCTCAACCACTGAGCCAAAAAGACTCAGGAGTCACGTTCATGGTAAAACTCTAATTACAGGATGATGAGTATTTTTTTTCTTTAATGCAAGTGAATTAATTGTTTTTTTCTTTTGGCGTTTATTATGTTTTTTGAATAGGTTTGTAATTCTTTTTCTGTAGGAAAATTTGCCACAAATCAAGTTTTTTTTTCATCGTAATTTTTCGAAGTAACAGAATGCTTTGGAACTTGAGATCTTTTCAAACAGACAGTGACTTTCAATTACCTTTAAGGATAAGTTAAATGTACTGTTTTATAGTATTGTTTCACAAAACTCCTAATTATTAGGTGTACAAATACGTTTTAAAGCGTTTTAAGACAACGCAACGTGTAATTTGAGGGAAAACAATAATACCTTTACGAATCAAAATATGCGCCGTCATTTTTGCACTTCGTCACATGTCCGGAACGGTAAAGCAGACAAACCATGTTGCATCGATCGGAACAAAAGGGACTACGTCGGGACTATACACCGGGTGCTCCAAAACTTCCCAGCCAAGCGTCAGTAACGTTTCTTTGACCGATTTCGCGACATGCGGCCTAGCGTTGTCATGCAGTAATTTCACGGGACGCAATCCTTTGCCTGTGAATAGACGTTTCCGACAAATTTCCTGGTTCAATCGCAGCAATTGTTGCTTATAGCTGTCAGCAGTAACAGTTTTACCGTGTTCCAATAGTTCATAGTAGAGCACACCCCTTCATATCTCACCAGATGCACAGCAGAACTTTCTTGGAGTGAATATTGCGTCTCGGTGTCGAAGTCGTTGCTTCACCAGGGTCTACCCAGTGTTTTTTTTGCATTTGGGATTGCCATACCATATCCACTTTTCATCACCCGTAACGATTTTCCACAGGAAAGACTTTCCGTGTTGTTTATTCAACAGATTTAAACACTTCATGACACGCTCATTCTTGTTCCTCTGGCTCAGGTCATGTGGCACCCATTTTCCTTCCTTCTGAATATTTCCCATTGCGCGTAAACGTTTCGAAATGGTTTGAGTTGCCCCCAGTTGTTCAGCTAGTTCTTTTTGCGTTTGAGACGAATCTTCATCCAGCAATGCTTGCAGTTTCTCATGTGCAACCTTCCGCTACGTTTTCGATCGCTAACATCAAAATCACCTGCTTTAAACCGTTTTAACCAAAACTCACACATGCTTTTCGACACAATATTCTCCCAGAGAACATAACAGATCGATGCACATGCTTTTGCAGCACTTTTTCCTTGATGAAATTCGTAACGAATGCAGTGTCGAATAAATGCAGTATTGCTTGCCACCTTTCATCTACCGATGTGCAAGTGCGTTTGACTGTTGGGCAAACTTCTGTGTCACATTTTATACTTTGTACCAGTTATGGTCACATGACAACAACGCTTGGGAATGTCGGATATGTAAATTAGCAGTATACGTCACCCAATAAACGCTTTAAAACTTATTTGCACACCTAATATAAAATTTACTCTTGGTAGCTATAATAGCTTTTGTCTCAAAGGGTCCACAGACTGTTTTACAGACATCATACCAATCACCTGCATGTACAGTACAATTTAAGTACCCGTTTCCTTACAGTGACACAATGTACAATAGGCGGAGCACAAAATGGGGGAGAGGGAAAGTAATATGCAATGCCATAATAACCAAATTTCATGCGATATGCTGTCCACAATATGCAGTCTCGCTACAGAACTTCAAAATCAGATCCTCCGACCGATATATGATTGAAATTTAACAATTAGTCAAACCTGAAGTATTTTCGCAAATCGCTCGTATCACCGGAAAATTTTCCGCATATGAATACGGAATAAGGGAGTTTTTCCGTTAACATTTGAAAAGAATTACGGAAAGGTTTCGGAAAATTCCGAATTTTCCGTTAATACTCCTTAAAAACGGCAGTTTACTGTCAATATACGAAAGGAATTACGGAAAGGTAGTTTTTGAACATTCAGAATTTTCTGTTAATACACTTGAATAACGGCAATTTATCGTTAATATACGAAAGGAATTGCGGAAAGGCTTCTGAAAATTCCGAATTTTCCGTTAATACTCCTTAAAAACGGCAAATTCGTCCGGAAAGGGGCCGGGTTCGAATTCCGGTGAGGCATGGATGTTGTGTTTTGTCTTAGGGCTCTGGCTCTCTCCCTTCCCTGGAACCAGTGACCCTAAATTAGGGACGGGCGACCGCTTATAGCAAATTGAGTTGCTCACGGTGGTCGTTAAACCTCCAATCAAAAAAAAAAAAAAACTGCAATTTGCTGTCAATATACGAAAGGAATTACGGAAAGGTTAAGGTTTTGAAAATTCAGAATTTTCCGTTAATACACTTACAAACGGCAATTTACCGTTAATATACGAATGAAATTCGTCATTTTCCTGGCGTACCACTAATACGTGAAATTCTCCCCCGTCGTTTCCCGCAACACATAATATTGAATTGGGAACATGCTTCGTTAATGGACGAAAGGAATCCTGTGGAAAGTGGCTCGTGAATTTTAGGATTTTTTTACAGTGTGTATATAATAATTTGTCCACTTAGTGTACAATGTAAGCACGCTGTTTTTCCTAATGTGGCTGTTGCGTGATAAACGTTCAAGTAAACACACGGTTGAAGATCTACGGCGCGATGTGATGTAGGACAAAGTAAACATCCGTCTGACGTAAATATTACGAGCTTCTTTCCGTGTTACGAGAGCGGGTAAATTCGAGTTCAGTAATCAGTCATTGGGCTTTTCTTTCTTTTTTCTTTTTTCAAGTGTTACTCTTTTGGAGTCTTATCGGGGTTAAGACATACTTCGACGTAATGGTGTGCAGTGAAGTTCTTCACACACTCGTATATGTTAAATGATGATAATATCAGCACAATGCCAGACATGATAAGACTCCAACCGAAATCGTTGTATCTGACAGTTTGACGTTGCTACATATCTTCGTGCTCTCAATATGAAGAAATATTTCTGCATTGTAATAATCTGTGCTCAGGTAGCGATTTAGTAAAAGACAGATTTCCGCATCTGTGATAATGTCAGCGAAATAGCAGTGAAATATCCGGGTGTTACGGTGTATGAAATTGTATCCGGGCAAATGACGTTAGCCACAAAATGAACTATCGTCGAAACACAATTTCTGATTTACAATATTGCAGCTTTTTTTTTTTTTTTTTTTATCGGAGTTAAACGACCATTTTGAGCTACTCTAAACTGTAAAAAAAAAAATTCCTGAAATTCACGAAACATTTTCTGTGATTCCGCGTCAATTAACGAAGCACATTCCTGATTCAACCTCTTTCGCGATTCCTTTCGTGAATTAACGAAAGCGTATTCCCGATTCAACCACTTCAGTGATTCCTTTCGTGCATTGAAGCATATTCATGATTTATCGTCTTCCTTGATTCTTTCCGTAAATTAACGATGCATATTAATGATTCAACCACTTCAGTTATTCCTTTCTTGAATTGACGAAGCATATTCATGATTCAACGTTTTCCGTGATTCCTTTCGTGAATTGAAGCATATTCAAGATTTAACGAAGCATATTCTTGATTCATCCTCTTCCATGATTCCTTTCTTGAATTAACAAAAACCATTACTGATTCAACCTCATCCGGGATTCCTCTCGTGAATTAACGAACCATATTCCTGATTCAACCACTTCTGTGATTCCTTTCTTGGATTGACGAAGCATATATTCATGATTCCTTTCGTGAATTAACGAAGCGTATTCCTGATTCAACCTCTCCCATGATTCCTCTCGTGAATTGAAGCACATTCTTGATTGAATCTTCCGCGATTCCTTTCGTGAATTAACGAAGCATATTCATGATTGAATTTCTTCTGCTATTCCTTTCGTGAATTAACGAACCATATTCCTGATTCAACCACTTCTGTGATTTCTTTCTTGGATTGACGAAGCATATATTCATGATTCCTTTCGTGAATTAACGAAGCGTATTCCTGATTCAACCTCTCCCATGATTCCTCTCGTGAATTGAAGCACATTCTTGATTGAATCTTCCGCGATTCCTTTCGTGAATTAACGAAGCATTATTACCGATTTAACCAATTCCGTGATTCCTTTCATGAATTAAAGAATATTCATGATTGAACCTTTTCCGCGATTCTTTTTGTAAATTAACGAAGCGTATTCCCGATTCAACAACTTGTTGATTCCTTTCGTGAATTAGCGACGCATATTCATGATTGAACCTCTTCCGCGATTCCCTTCGTGAATTAACGAAGCATATTCATGATTGAACCTCTTCCGCGATTCCTTTCGTGAATTAACGAAGCATATTTTTGATTCAACTATTTCTCTGAAATGATGAGGAAAAAGGAAACCCCATGAATTTCGCGGATTTTTCATACCCCACGAAAATTCTGAATTTTAAGAAACTTTTCCTTAGTTCCTTTGTTATAGTAATCCTAAATTGAGGTTTTTAAGAGATGCTAACGTTTAATCAAAAACATCATTTCAATTATACATTGTCAGTGCGCATTTGATATAAAGTTTTTTTGTATTGTGAGAACAGCGGGGGCCCGAAAGGTCCCCCCCCCCCCGAATGGCGGTCGCCTCCCAGTAGCGGACAAATATTGAAGACCCAGTGTGTCCGCAATTCAAAGGTAGTACTGTACTAGTTCGTTGTTCGCTTACTGCGCAATGTCAGAGGCGTACCTACGGCCGGGCGTCTGCCCCTGGCGCAGCACAAAAGAATGTGCAAAAAATCATAACTTACAATCTGATTAAAATCGAAACTTTTGCACCAGCTTCTGGTACAAATTTTTCGTTCCCACATTTTGTCAGTTTCCTTTTACAGAGTTTTCTTATACGTTTCGTCCGATTCGGTACCCTTGGCAAATTCGCATTTCTTTCTCAAAATGCTCACGAGATGTTAGTTGCTGCCATTCAGAAATGAGAGCGCTGTTTTCTGCCCAACTAAAGAAGAGCCGCAACAGTGGGCCCTGCAATTTCTGTTTAGTTAGATACGTTACAAGATAAGGATGCCGTTCACAAAGATTCATCCCACGATATTCTGAAAAGGAAGTTGCGTTTCCACCAGTGCAAAATGTCTGTCGTGCAACACCTGAAAAAAACAGATCACGTGACCCGTGTTCGGTACTGCAGGTGCTTCCAAGAGTTCCTGTCTGAAGAAGGTGAGGACATTCTAGACGTGTCTTTCCTTACAGATGCTGCTTGGTTCCACCTGCCCTGGTGCATCAACTGCCAAAACACTCTTCTGTGGGGTACTGAAAATCCCAACGAATTTAAGGATTTTGCCTCTCCACAACCAGAAGGTCGGTGTTCCGTGCGCCATAACCCATACGCGCATTATTAGACCCATTTTCTTCATCGAAACCATTACCTAAAAACGGAACCGTGCCCGTATTATCCAACCATTCATATCCGAACAGGAAATTAAAAAAAGATGGTTCAAGCAAGACAGTGCAACTGCTCACATCGCTGGCGCATCAATGCAGCCTCTGGAGGAATTCTTCAGAAATAACATCTCCCGGAGACTGTGGCCTGCCCGGTCACCAGATCTGACACCGCCTGACTTTTTTCTGTATGGAGCACTGAAGGGGAATGTGTACGCAGGTAATCCGCATACACTTCAAGAGCTACAGGCTGCAATAACGACCCATATCCAACAAGTCACACCACCTACATACCCTGAACTGAGAAAAGTCTTCACCAACATGCAGAAGCGTGTGCAGACATGTCTGGACGTCGGTGGAGCCCATTTCCAACACCTCCTATAGGAACCAGTTGCACATGGAGATACTTTCAGTGCACAATTGTTTTTCGGACACTCTGTAGTTAATAATCAAACTTCAAGTATTTTCGCGAATCGCTCCTATTACCAGAAATTTTTTTCATATGGATACGGAGAAAGTGTGAACGGAATTTTCCCGTTGGTACGCGAAAGGAATTGCAGAAAAGTTTCTAAAAATTCAGAATTTTTTGTTAACAGCTCTTAGAAATGACAATTAAGGTGGACGTCTAGTGATTTACTTCCAATGGGCAAACTTCTGTACACCTTTTCTTCCCAATTAATGCGTTCCCAAGAATGAAAATATGAACATCCATTAAAATAGCTTCATATTATAACTTGGAATACTTAATATTTTCTAAAACATAACCATAATTAAGCAATCCAACATTTGTTTTGTCTACTGACGTCATTAATGTAAAAGTCGCGCCTCTTTTTTTCTGGTCTCGACACCACCAAATGAAAAGTTATTGATTTTTAATATAATTACGGTTATATTTTAGAAAATTTTAAGTATTCCAAGTTATAATATGAAGTTGTTTTAATCGATGTTCAAATTTTCATCCTTGGGAACGCATTAATCGTGAAGAAAATGTGTACAGAAGTTTGGCCATTGGAAGTATATAGGAAGCAAAACCACTAGACGTCCACCTTAACCGTTAATGTACGAAGGGAATTTGCGGGAAGGTTTTCTGAAAATTCAGAAGTTTCCTGGAATACGAAAAATTGGTGAGATTCAGGATAACCCCCACCCCCTGATTTCACGGAAATGGTTGTAATCAGGAATATGCTTTCGTTAATTCCCGAAAGAAATCTCGTAAAATGGCTCAAGAATTTTTTTTACTGAGTATATCGAATGCAGAGAGCCTTCGGTATGCGTCTTCCTTGAGCCCACTTATTTTAAAATCTGCTTGTTTATAATTTTTAAAGAAGCAAATTAGGTGGTAGATGGTGTAGTTCTTGATAATTTTTTCTTAGTCGATTTCTATTTAATTTGATTGTCAGGTGCGTCTGGTAGACTAAACAAATCTCTAATTAGTGTTCCTTGGTTATTTTGGGAGTTGGCCATCATCCATGCGGACGCCACCGCCTTCCATGTTCCTCCATTCAACAGGTACAGTTTCGAACTCAAGTACTTTTTTCATTAAACCCACCAGCTGTCAATATCCTCTTCGTCGAAAACTTTTAGGGGTCTGTTGTCGGACCAATAAGTCTTTCCGTTTTTCTTTCTTTTCAGGGTGTATTATTTTTTCCCGTTTTACTTTCACAAATATAGTGCAGCATTTAGTTGTCTTCATAGGAGCAGACTTCTGAGGCTTTCAGGGGGTGTACAAATTTTGAAGTTGTGAATCCGTTTATTGGTGTAAATATGACATGAATGGTAAGTCAGATAATATCCGAAAACTTGAAAATTTCATTTAGTGGTTAGCACACTTGGCCGCAAACTGGGAGATGCGGGTTCGATTCCCGCTCCAAGGCGACGAAATTTTCAAGTTTTCGGATATTATCTGACTCACCATCCATGTCATATTTACACCATTAAACGGATTCACAACTTCAAATTTTGTATTGTACAATGGTGTAATCGCGTATTTCATTCATTGATATTCTGCTCCTCCCGGCAATCACAGGAACGAATTCTAATCCTCCAGCTTCGCTATATATGAATGCCGGTTGCTTCGACTATAGAATCCTGTGATGGTTGTAGTCACAAATTAATTGGAAACTTGAAACTTGGTCGTTCTGGGTGGTGCAGTGGTTAGCATACTTGGACGCAAACCGGGAGACGCGGGTTCGATTCCCGCTCCGGGACGACGAAATTTCCAAGTTCTCGGATATTCTCTGGCTACCATTCATGTCATATTTACACCAATAAACGAATTCATAACTTCAAAATTTGTATTGTACAATAGTAGAAATTCTGTATTTCAGTCATTGATGGCAGTTTTGAAATTGTAATTGTTTAAATATTGGTATTTTTTTAGCCCGTTATTGTCATTCACAGAGGAACGCGTTTTACGAAATATCTTACGCTGGATTAATTTTACGATATAATGAGAAAATATTTTAATTTATTTGATAAAATTTTATAATGGAAATTTTGCTCCTGGATGAATTTATTTTCATTCAATACGTCAGCATTCTATTGGTTGTACAGGCTGTTATTCGCTCTATAGGAGGACGATCATGGCACTAGGTTGGAATCTGTAATGTCTTGTCCGTTGAGTGGTTCATGCCGTTTTTTTCACTGCACTACAGGGTTGTATTACATCAGAAGGGAACACGGAATCAATCAACTATGCCCCCCCCCCCAAGGAAATTGTGGAGATCAACATCATTGTTGAACGTTCTGTCACTGGGTGCATTCGACAGACATCAGAACAGGTGATAGTCTGAAGGGGGCGACGTCTGGGGAATAGGCCGAATGTGGAAGGATGTCCCTTTTTGGTCATGTTTGCAATGAGGGCGCGCGTTATCGTGTTAGAGAAGAACACCATGGCGCCGATGTTGCCGTTTCTGCTGCATTGCTCCCTCTACTCGGCGGAATTGCTCACAATACAGTGTAGCGTTAATGGTCCGATTCCTCGGCAGCATTTACCAGTGAATAATGCCTTCCATATTTCACCAGACACTCATGATCTTCGCAGGATTGAAGGTCATGTTTTGGACGTGGTGCGGGCGTCTTGTTTGGACCTAACCATTCCCTCCGATGCCTTAAATTCACGTACAGGCACTACTTTTCATCTCCAGTAACAATACGTGACAGAATGGGTTTGTGTTGCTGAGGACATTCGTGATCTAGGAAGCGCACATATGGCAACACGCTGATTCTTGTTGTCCTCGGTGAGAGTGTGAGGCACCCAAGACCCAAATTTCTTGACCTTCCCCATACGTTCCAGGTGTTGCACCACTGGGGCCTGATCACAGTCCATCGCAGTTACCAATTCGCGCGTGGTTTGACGCTGATTCAAGTGGATGAGATGGCTCAAACGATCCTCATCAAAGTGAGATGGACGACCTGAACGTGGGGAGTCGTTGAGGTCAAGATTGCCACCTCTGAACCGCTCAAACCATTTGCGGGTTGTCCTCGGAGCAATATCATCCTCCCCATCATCATCATCATCAATCCACTACTGGACGAAGGTCTCCCCAAGTTTCCTCCACAACGGTCTGTCTTGTGCCAGTCTCCACCATGTCACTCCCGCATACTTTCGAATTTCATCCACCCATCTCCCATGTGGTCTTCTTCTGGGTCTTTTCCTGTCCCTTGGAATCCAATCTAAAATTTTGGCTGTCCATCGATGGTCTGTCCTTCTGGCAGTATGTCCAGCCCATTGCCATTTCAGGGATTTAACTCTGATCATGACGTCTTCCACTCTTGTCATTTTTCGGATCCACGAGTTCCTCTTCTTATCTCTCCTGGTTACACCAAACATGCATCTCTCAATGCTTTTTTGAGTTGTCTGCAGCCTTTGTATGTCTCTTTTAGTTAAGGTCCACGTCTCTGCACCATACGTAAGCACTGGAAGGATGCATTAATCAAACACTTTTCTTTTAAGACATAATGGCATATTGCCCTTGAAAATTATGCTGTTTCTTCCAAAAGCTCTCCAGGCAAGTTTTGTACGCCAATTAATTTCTTCATCAATGTGACCCTCACTTTTATATCTGCTGTCCAAGATAAACGTACACATCTGTTATCTCCAGCTTTTCTCCATCAATCGATAAATCTTCATTTCTTGTAAAAGCATTGAACATCACTTGTGTCTTCTGAAAGTTCATTTTTAATCCCACTTCTTTACTCTTGTCAGCTAGTTCCTGGATCATACTCTGCAGCTCTGATGGGGTAGTTGCAAAAATGACTACGTCGTCAGCAAAACGAAGGTGGGTTAGATAATCTCCATTAATCTTTATCCCTTTGTTTTCCCAGTTCAGTGATTGAAAGACATTTTCCAATGTGGCATTAAAGAGCTTCGGAGATATGGTGTCACCTTGTTTCACTCCCTTTCCAGTTTTTATGTGTGTTGTATTTTCAAACAGCCGAATCTTTGCATTTTCATAGATGTTATTAATAATATTAATGTATGCATGCACAGCACTAATTTGTCGAGTGGCCTCGGCGGCTGTGGATCCCTTGTTAAACTCGTAGAGAAGCAGATGTTGGAAATGTTCATTCCTCTGTACTTCACACTCCATACTTTCGGACCTGAACACCAAAAAACCCATTGGCCACAATCGCACAACGCAATATGATTTAGATACACGATATTACTGGCTACATTTTGATATACAACTGGCCATCTGCACCGTCACTACTGACCTGGGAAACACTCGTGAAATAAAACGGCATGAACTTATGCATCAGCCTAATGCATTGAAGGTGATAAGAGTTTAAAATTAATCTTCTTTCTTATTTATATAACTATAAAGGTATAGCGTCAGTCACGTTATTTATTAGACATACCTCGTATTTCGGCCACTTTTCTACATAAGGCTCTCGATATTTAATCAAGTTAATCATTCCCAAAAGTTATTCAACTTTTATTTGTAGAACAGAGATTTAAAATGGTGAGTATGCATTTCTTTCCAATAATAATTTCTGTGCATAGATCTGAAAATACAAAAAAGAACTGAAAAATTAGTGGAAGCATTTTCCTTAAAGTTTTTTTTTTTTTTTTACTTCGAGAACGCTCTTAGCTGCGTAATTATTATGAATAGGTTTCCTGGTACGGGTTTTACCCGAAAAGCGACTGACTATACATCGAAAGCAAGTGAGTTCTCACTTTTTACAAGCAGTTTGTCTTAAAATTGTTGTTTTTGCAGAAATCGGTGAGATACACACTCACACAGCCTGGTAGTGGCGAGTCACGTGTCTGCATTCGTAAACGCGACCAAAAGAAATGGAAACTGACCTCTTTCTTATTCAGTAAACCGTTTGCTCGTAAATCTTTCAACTGCGACGTCTGCCTTCTGGAGAGAGTGGGCGCTGCTGGCGACCGTGGAAGTGGCATAGCTTGCAAGAATTATCTTTGTGTATGTGTGTTACACATCGATTTCGCGTCATTTTTATTTCTAGCCTTTTTTTTTTTTTTTTTTTTAATATACAGCGTTCGAATTGCCCAGTGGTCCGCTGGCCTTTGGCCAGTAAAACTTTCGCCGGACCACTGAACTATTGATTTTATTGGTCAGATGGCCAGTAAGGTTTTTTTTTTCTCCTAAGTAGTCACAAGTTAAAAAATGAATTTCTATTTCTTTTACCTTGCGATATTCTTTTTATGTGGCAAACTAATGAAAGGTTCATGAAATGCTACTGGATAACAGCTATTTTTTTTTTTTTTTTAATCCCTGGAGTGGAAAAACAACAAATACAGAAAGGCAGTTTCCCAATCCTTGTTTTTTAACGGCAACAGTCACTTTTTGTTATCTCCGTCCCCACTATTCATAATGAGCAGAAGTAAGCACAATAAATAACCTGCTTTTCCTTAGATTTGCCCACCCTAGTTAATGCAGCAGTTACTGATACCAGGCTTTGTTCTACCCCAAGAAAACACAATAACTGAGGACGTCAATTGGATGTCAAATCTCCTAGCTTCCTATTTCTAAGGATTGTTTAAGACCTGGGGTGTAAGACATTCCCTTCCTAAAATCCTCTACATATGATCTAATCTGATGCGGGATTTAAAAAAATGAAACTTCTTTCTCGCAGTACGCGCATTTTTTGTTTAATATTTTATGAGAATTTTGAGTGTTTTATCGACGGGTGGGGGGGGGGGGGAGTAGTTTATTTCTTCTCTAATCAAAAGTCCAAAAGATTCGATTAGCTTACAAAAGTACCTTGTAAAATATCTTGCGGCGGATTAATTGAGCGACATAAAGAGATAATCTCATCAATTGCTAGAATGCCGTCGTTGCACGATATAAGATGAAATTCAAATTTAACGATGGAAAATTGCCTTTTTATTACACTGAATCAAAAGCTAAAAGTCAAAATCACATCACTAGATCTTTCATGCTGGCTCCCAGCACATCCTCAGGTGAATTCTAAAACAGGTATCGTAAAAATTTGAAAACGAGTCCACCGTGGAACGTCGCTTTTGTTTATATACATCGCGTTCAGCACACGAATGACTTCAAAAACGTCACCATACTTTGACTTATGATTGTTGTGTCTTAATTGTTATTGGGTGAGTTCCGAAATCAAGTTCGAGTAATTGGTTTATTTGCTTCTTCTTGTTCGAAATTAACTGCATCCAAGTTGGAGGTATGAATCTGGGTATTTCATCGTTACAACATTTATCAGCGTTATTGACGATGTGTAAACTCTCCGCTAGCAAAGTCGCATTTTTGTTTTTGTGAGAAGAAATAACTCTTGCCTCATTCCACAGAGGGATGTGAGCTCCCTGGTTAACTAATCTTGCAAGTGCTGTAGAGTTTGAATGTGTTTTGACACTGTACTTGTGTTCCGCAATACGAAAGTTCAAATTCCTCATGGTGGATCCAATATAAATTCGATCTATGTCAACAGTATCCAGGGCCTGTAAAGGTATTTTGTAAACTCCGAATCTGCTATTACTCGGAATTGGGTCCCGATCTTTTTTAATAGTTGACATTAGGTTGTTTGTTTTAATTCCAAAATTCAAGTTGTATTTTTTACAGGAAGATTTAAGTATATTCATAACTTTCGGAATATAATCCAGTGACCCAACATATTTGCGTTGACTGGATTCTTTAGTTAATGTAGAAAAGTTTGTGCTTCTTATTTTTCGATGGATCCGGTTTACAATATTTCTGGGGTACCCATATTCGTCTGCTATGGCATTTATTTCATTTAATTCTCGTCTCCTAGCAGTAACGCTTGAGCAATGTGTGTATGCTCTACGGATGAGAAACTGGAATGCAGATAGTTTATATGTATTAGGATGTGCTGAATAATATGGTATAATTGCTGATGTTGCACTGGGCTTGCGGTATACTGAAAAAGAAATAATTTGTGATATAGGGTTTCTCTTTAACAGAAAGTCTAAAAAAGGGATAGTACAATTCTTTTCTAGTTCAACTGTAAAATTAATTGAGGTAATCTGCGAAGACAACAGTTCAGCAAATTTATATAAGGAATCTACGTCATGGTTCCAAAAGACAAGAATATCATCTATGTATCGTAGATATAGGCACGGAGCTACAGGAGTAAGTTGTAAAACTCTTTCCTCTAAATCTTGTAATACAATCTCTGCCAGGAAAGGTGAGAGTGGGGAGCCCATAGGTGCTCCTTCCTTTTGTTGGTAAATGACATCTTGAAATTTGAAATAAGTTCTTTTGTAAACTAATTTCAGTGCTTCCAGGAAAGCTTGGATTTCCAGATCATCCATGGTTCCCAAGGATTGTAGTTTTTCTTCTATTAACTCATGTGCATATGTTATCGGTACACTTGGGAACAATGACTCGACGTCCAGTGACGCAAACAAAAATGGAGAGCTCCCTGGTACAAAGTCTTTAATTTTCTTTAAAGCTGCAACAGAACTGGGTACTGAATAGGTTGAATTAGAAGTTAAAGGTGATAACAATTGTACTAGAGCTTTTTCAAGCGGTCTCAGAGGGTTAGTGACACCTGAGACAAGTGGACGAATCGGGTAACCAACTTTGTGGATTTTTAGTCTTCCGAAAAGTTCTGGGATTCTAGGTCCAATTGTTGGGTATAAAGTTCGGGTGAACGATGTAGGTAAATTACTATGATTTCTCAATCTGCTTAAAGCATTCACAGTTGCTGCTGTAGGATCTGATTTTATGACACTACGAGGAATTTTGTTGATGGCTTCTAAGACCTTAGTATGGTAATCCTTTCTATTCATAATAACGATTTTATTTGTTTTGTCGGCAGCTACTATAGCTATGTCAGGTTGATTTTTCAAGTTCTTGAGTTGAAATTGTTCCTTGGCAAATTGTGTATTGCGGTCCCTTGCTGTACTTCTTTGTAGGTTTGTGATAGCTTTTGCTATCTTGATTCTGACTGAGTCTTGATCAGAAGAAGGTAATGTACTGATGATATTTTCAACTTGAGGAATAGTTTTAAACAAATTAATATGCATCTTGGGAAAAGCGAATTTTGGGCCCCTTTGTAATGCTGAAGCTTGTAAGTCATTAAGTTGCAAGGAACTAAGGTTTACGTAGGTTGAATGTTATTAAGTTGCAAGGAACTAAGGTTTACGTAGGTTGAATGGACTGACCGGTTAACTGGTTGATACATGGAATGCTTAGATTGTACTTCGTCAGCGACTAGATTTCGAAGTTTATGAATGTGACGACTCTCATAACGTTTTGCCTCTGTGCTGAAAATGGCTAAGTAAGATATTAGTAGCCGGTCTAAAATAATCGGATGGGTGGTCCTACAAAGGTGGGAGTAAGCCACATAAGCTTTGCGTGAAAGATAATCTATTAAACCTCTTTTTAGTCGAATTTCGGCGGATAGTCTTTTGGTCTGTGCTTTAGACAAAATGGCTGCATCACGTCTTGATAAAGGTTTATATCTCAAAGTTAAATATTTAGGTGTTACTTTTAAGTCCCTGCAGGTGTCACTAACTTTCGTATTGCGGAACACAAGTACAGTGTCAAAACACATTCAAACTCTACAGCACTTGCAAGATTAGTTAACCAGGGAGCTCACATCCCTCTGTGGAATGAGGCAAGAGTTATTTCTTCTCACAAAAACAAAAATGCGACTTTGCTAGCGGAGAGTTTACACATCGCCAATAACGCTGATAAATGTTGTAACGATGAAATACCCAGATTCATACCTCCAACTTGGATGCAGTTAATTTCGAACAAGAAGAAGCAAATAAACCAATTACTCGAACTTGATTTCGGAACTCACCCAATAACAATTAAGACACAACAATCATAAGTCAAAGTATGGTGACGTTTTTTGAAGTCATTCGTGTGCTGAACGCGATGTATATAAACAAAAGCGACGTTCCACGGTGGACTCTTTTTCAAATTTTTACGATACCTGTTTTAGAATTCACCTGAGGATGTGCTGGGAGCCAGCATGAAAGATCTAGTGATGTGATTTTGACTTTTAGCTTTTGATTCAGTGTAATAAAAAGGCAATTTTCCATCGTTAAATTTGAATTTCATCTTATATCGTGCAACGACGGCATTCTAGCAATTGATGTTATTGGCACGAATTTCGTCAACGACTTCAGTATTTAAGCCGCTAATACAGAGTTTGTGACTATTAGTCACAGCAATTTGGAGCACCATGGAACGAGCAGCAAAAATATTCTACCGCTTCCGGCGACGACTGACTCTGGAACACACCCACCTGGCATTTCTTCTGAACTGCAGGGACTTAAAAGTAACACCTAAATATTTAACTTTGAGATATAAACCTTTATCAAGACGTGATGCAGCCATTTTGTCTAAAGCACAGACCAAAAGACTATCCGCCGAAATTCGACTAAAAAGAGGTTTAATAGATTATCTTTCACGCAAAGCTTATGTGGCTTACTCCCACCTTTGTAGGACCACCCATCCGATTATTTTAGACCGGCTACTAATATCTTACTTAGCCATTTTCAGCACAGAGGCAAAACGTTATGAGAGTCGTCACATTCATAAACTTCGAAATCTAGTCGCTGACGAAGTACAATCTGAGCATTCCATGTATCAACCAGTTAACCGGTCAGTCCATTCAACCTACATAAACCTTAGTTACTTGCAACTTAATGACTTACAAGCTTCAGCATTACAAAGGGGCCCAAAATTCGCTTTTCCCAAGATGCATATTAATTTGTTTAAAACTATTCCTCAAGTTGAAAATATCATCAGTACATTACCTTCTTCTGATCAAGACTCAGTCAGAATCAAGATAGCAAAAGCTATCACAAACCTACAAAGAAGTACAGCAAGGGACCGCAATACACAATTTGCCAAGGAACAATTTCAACTCAAGAACTTGAAAAATCAACCTGACATAGCTATAGTAGCTGCCGACAAAACAAATAAAATCGTTATTATGAATAGAAAGGATTACCATACTAAGGTCTTAGAAGCCATCAACAAAATTCCTCGTAGTGTCATAAAATCAGATCCTACAGCAGCAACTGTGAATGCTTTAAGCAGATTGAGAAATCATAGTAATTTACCTACATCGTTCACCCGAACTTTATACCCAACAATTGGACCTAGAATCCCAGAACTTTTCGGAAGACTAAAAATCCACAAAGTTGGTTACCCGATTCGTCCACTTGTCTCAGGTGTCACTAACCCTCTGAGACCGCTTGAAAAAGCTCTAGTACAATTGTTATCACCTTTAACTTCTAATTCAACCTATTCAGTACCCAGTTCTGTTGCAGCTTTAAAGAAAATTAAAGACTTTGTACTAGGGAGCTCTCCATTTTGGTTTGCGTCACTGGACGTCGAGTCATTGTTCCCAAGTGTACCGATAACATATGCACATGAGTTAATAGAAGAAAAACTACAATCCTTGGGAACCATGGATGATCTGGAAATCCAAGCTTTCCTGGAAGCACTGAAATTAGTTTACAAAAGAACTTATTTCAAATTTCAAGATGTCATTTACCAACAAAAGGAAGGAGCACCTATGGGCTCCCCACTCTCACCTTTCCTGGCAGAGATTGTATTACAAGATTTAGAGGAAAGAGTTTTACAACTTACTCCTGTAGCTCCGTGCCTATATCTACGATACATAGATGATATTCTTGTCTTTTGGAACCATGACGTAGATTCCTTATATAAATTTGCTGAACTGTTGTCTTCGCAGATTACCTCAATTAATTTTACAGTTGAACTAGAAAAGAATTGTACTATCCCTTTTTTAGACTTTCTGTTAAAGAGAAACCCTATATCACAAATTATTTCTTTTTCAGTATACCGCAAGCCCAGTGCAACATCAGCAATTATACCATATTATTCAGCGCATCCTAATACATATAAACTATCTGCATTCCAGTTTCTCATCCGTAGAGCATACACACATTGCTCAAGCGTTACTGCTAGGAGACGAGAATTAAATGAAATAAATGCCATAGCAGACGAATATGGGTACCCCAGAAATATTGTAAACCGGATCCATCGAAAAATAAGAAGCACAAACTTTTCTACATTAACTAAAGAATCCAGTCAACGCAAATATGTTGGGTCACTGGATTATATTCAGAAAGTTATGAATATACTTAAATCTTCCTGTAAAAAATACAACTTGAATTTTGGAATTAAAACAAACAACCTAATGTCAACTATTAAAAAAGATCGGGACCCAATTCCGAGTAATAGCAGATTCGGAGTTTACAAAATACCTTTACAGGCCCTGGATACTGTTGACATAGATCGAATTTATATTGGATCCACCATGAGGAATTTGAACTTTCGTATTGCGGAACACAAGTACAGTGTCAAAACACATTCAAACTCTACAGCACTTGCAAGATTAGTTAACCAGGGAGCTCACATCCCTCTGTGGAATGAGGCAAGAGTTATTTCTTCTCACAAAAACAAAAATGCGACTTTGCTAGCGGAGAGTTTACACATCGTCAATAACGCTGATAAATGTTGTAACGATGAAATACCCAGATTCATACCTCCAACTTGGATGCAGTTAATTTCGAACAAGAAGAAGCAAATAAACCAATTACTCGAACTTGATTTCGGAACTCACCCAATAACAATTAAGACACAACAATCATAAGTCAAAGTATGGTGACGTTTTTTGAAGTCATTCGTGTGCTGAACGCGATGTATATAAACAAAAGCGACGTTCCACGGTGGACTCGTTTTCAAATTTTTACTATACCTGTTTTAGAATTCACCTGAGGATGTGCTGGGAGCCAGCATGAAAGATCTAGTGATGTGATTTTGACTTTTAGCTTTTGATTCAGTGTAATAAAAAGGCAATTTTCCATCGTTAAATTTGAATTTCATCTTATATCGTGCAACGACGGCATTCTAGCAACTGATGTTATTGGCACGAATTTCGTCAACGACTTCAGTAAAGAGATAATATTAATGCAAATTATTTAATGAAAATTTGTACCGAGATTTTTGTTCCATGGATGTATTCATTTGCATTCAATAGGCATTTGCCTTCTTAAAAATACACTCATAACACATTTAGTTGTATAAAAAAAAAAATTTGTACCCCCACCCCCTGAAAGAAATTTCTCGGCACGCCACTGTTCTTACCCTAATTACCTTTTTTTTTTCCTCCCAAAGTGATGACATTGAGCGGCGTCGTCTATATGTAAATTTGCTTTTTTCCGAAAAAGGAAACCGGTGTTTTAGCATTTTTTAAGTACATATCGATCTCGAAAGGTGTTACCATTTTTCCCCCATAGACCTTTATAAATTCTAAAAAAGTGCTTATTTTTTTAAGGATGCTTAGAAGTCCTTATATTTTGCCAAAAATTCCAAGAAGTACTTATTTTTTCTATAACTGCATGATCGAAATCAAAAAGTTACGACGTAGTGCCTAGAACTTCTGCTTTTAGTTGGCTATGTTGATAATGACGTCGTATGAAAGCAGGATACCACGGGATAGTGTTAAATAAGAAATTTGCTGAAACAAAAGTGAAGGACCATGCGCTAAATTAAACACATCCAGCAGATTTCCACCCAACAAACCGAATCACGATCTCTTGGTATACTGATACTTCACTTTTGTGTTTCCCCCTTTTTGTACTGTGTATGCAGATAACTACTCATCTGTACCTCAAGCCAATTACGTGCTAAATGGAAATATTGAACACGTAATTTTATCTTTGGTTTTGCAATTCAAACCATCAGATGATTATGTGCAAAATTCAGATCTATCACTCATAATTTTACAGTTTCACAATTTACGAACTCCTTTTTTGCCTATTAGGTTAATCTCTCAGATAGGAAAACTGATTCGGCCAGTAGAACCGTTTCTTTTTAAATTACATAAATTCTGATTTATTACATCCACAAATTCAAATAATATGGAAAAATATTGCAAACTTCATCAATAAAATTCAATTTGCACGGTAAAGTCGTGTATAAAGGAACACCGAAGAGCCAAAACGTTATAACCGCCTGCCTGACATGAAGTTGGTTCCACGGGTATAGGTACGAACGCTCGAACAATCTGAATATCCGCCGTGCGTCGTATGGGCATATTAAGCCGTCGGACCTCGGGTACTGCCCCACTCTTATAATAAATAAGGGCGTCTTCCACCTCTTTTCTACCTCGCTTCCGTGTCACTTTCTTGTCAGGCATTCTAGCCCAAATCTCCTAGCTTCTTATTTCTAAGGGTTGTTTAAGACCCGGGGTCAGACACTCCCTTCCTAAAATCCTCTACATATAGGATCTCATCTGATGTTGGTCCTCCACGTGCCGCGAAAACAGCTCTTACCTGGTTATACAATTTCATTTTGTTCCCTTTTCTCTGGGATAGTGCTTATCTAGAAAGTTGTTTTGCGTCCTCCGTCCGTGGAAATTTTGCTTCCGTTTCAGAATATAAAGCCCATCCGTCCGTCCGTCCTTCCTTCCTTCCTTCCTCTGTCGCCATCACGTTATCCTGTGACATTCAAGTGCGATGTCCTGAACATGCGTTTTACTGAAAGCGAAGCACGAAGGGGTGTTTTTTGCGTTTGACCTTTCTTACGAATCATGGTGCGCTAGGCATCTCAGAATTTCAGCGTTATTTCTAAAAAATAAAATGGCAGCACAGTCATGTAAAAATAGTTCACAAGCTTTCGTGATTTATGTACATCCTGTACTATTCTTTCGTCCGGTGTTTTGTGATGGAGGGAAAAAAAAAAAACTTTATCCTTGTTCATCTGGAAGGACGTGGGAAAGACAAATCGACATCAGTATACTGTTCTCCTCTTCGACTATACCTAGTCTTACCATAAATACTGTTACAAAGTATTCAATAAAATGACAAAACTTATATTTTAATATTTTACCTGTGATGTGACGTAAGTAGAACACTTGTGAATACATGGCACCAATCACTTTTCAAAATGACATCCTTTTGACTTCACAGTCCTTCAGTCTCTGTGGCTAGTTATCAATAGCTTTAAGAGCGGTTTGAGACTATCAATCAATACTGCACTGAGAAATTTTTTTGTTAATTCAACAAAATTTTTTGTCGATATACAGTCAACAAAATTTTTCTTGAATTTGCAAAATTATTTTGTTGAAAATTATTGTTGATTTAACAAAATTTATTGTTATCACGACAAAACGTTTTGTTCATTTAACAAAATGATTAGGTCGATTTTTGGGAATTTGTTTGATCCAACGAAACATATTGTTATCCTGACAAAATATCTTGTTGTTGCAACAAAACATATTATGTCACGATAACAATAAGTTTTGTTGCAGCAATAAAGCATTTTGTCATGATAACAATATGTTTTGTTGGATCAAACAAATTCCCAAAAATCGACCTAATCATTTTGTTAAATGAACAAAACGTTTTGTCGTGATAACAATAAATTTTGTTAAATCAACAATAAGTTTCAACAAAATAATTTTGCAAATTCAACAAACAAATTTGTTGACTGTATATCGACAAAAAGTTTTGTTGATTCAACAAAACTCTTTGTTAAATTAACAACGTTTTTCTCAGTGTGGGGTGTCTCTTTCTGCAGGCCATGTCCTCCAGTGTGGCCCACAACTTGTAGTTCAGTGGGTTGAGGTCTGGGCTGCTTGCTGGAAGGCCAATCAGCTGGAGAAGTGAAGTCTGACAAATTCGCCTGAAGCCACTCCTGGGTTGACTTGGCCTTGTGGTCAGGTGCAGAATCCTGCTGAAAGCTCCACTGTCTGTTTTGGAAGAGGGTGTGACTCACATTTTTGACCACTGGCTCTAAAACCCTGTCTTGGTAGACTTTGGCAGATGTTTTCACTCCTATGTTGAATAAACAAAACTTTTTTCTCAGTGTTGGGTGTCTCTATCTGCAGGCCATGTCATCCAGTGTGGCTCACAACTTGTAGTTCAATGGGTTGAGGTCTGGGCTGCTTGAAGGCCAATCAGCTGGAGAAATGAAGTCTGGCACATTTGTCTGAAACCACTCCTGGATTGACTTGGCCTTGTGGTCAGGTGTGGAATCATGCTGAAAGCTCCACTGTCGGTTTTGGAAGAGGGTGTGACTCACATTTTTGACCACTGGCTCCAAAACCCTGTCCTGGTAGACTTTGGCAGATGTTTTCACTCCTTTCTTAAATAAACAAAACGTTTTTCTCAGTGTTGGGTGTCTCTGTCTGCAGGCCATGTCCTCCAGTGTGGCTCACAACTTGTAGTTCAATGGGTTGAGGTCTGGGCTGCTTGAAGGCCAGTCAGCTGGAGAAATGAAGTCTGACAAATTAGCCTGAAGCCACTCCTGGGTTGACTTGGCCTTGTGGTCAAGTGCAGAATCCTGCTGAAAGCTCCACTGTCTGTTTTGGAAAAGGGTGTGACTCGCATTTTTGACCACAGGCTTCAAAACCCTGTCCTGATAGACTTTGGCGGATGTTTTCGCTCCTTTCTCACAGAAATGGAGCTCTGTGGTACCGTCGTAGGAGACTCTCCACCAAACTATGACCGAACCAGGATGATGGCCCCTCATGATCCTTGGAGCTCTCTCCTGAGCTTCTCGTGAGGTTGACGCATATACACCCTGTCATTTTGGCGGTTTGAAAGCCTCTTCAAATGGTGAAAATGTTTTCTTCAGAGAAAAAGATCTGTCTGTGGCAATTGCCTGCGTAACGTTGCAGCAAACGTTTCGCTTTTAGCACCCTCTGTTGTTTCAGTTGTGGGGTGAGGAAGTGCTCTGTACGCTGCCGGTAAGCTCTCACCCTTAGGTCACTCCGCAGCTCGCGTGACATCGACATTCTTGAAATGTTCAGTTCAGGAGCCGTCACTAATTGTTTTCTGAATGGATTTCATCTAATACGGGCTGCCACTGCTTTCACCAGGTGAGCAATCTTCACGATACGCGGCCGACCCTTTCTGTGGCGGTCAGCGACAGTCCCAGTCTCAAGGAATGGTCCGGTAGACAAAAATTCGGCTGATTTTCAGCTTCTTCAGCATGTTGAAAATCTCGGTAGCTGATTTTCCAACTGTGTGCAGCTCTATTACAGCAACACGATTCTCATAATTGCCCCACTCCAAGGCAGATACTTCACGAAAAACGTTATCTCCTCTGTGACTGAACACACAATAATTCACTAGCTGCTTCATGCCTGTTGGCTGGTCGGTGACGTTGCGCGCCATCTATCGAACGTTTGTAACCGTATTTGTGCTACGATTTGGTAAACTATAAATAATTCTCGCTTGATCTGATACGTAGAGGATTTTAGGAAGGGAGTGTCTGATCCCAGGTCTTAAACAACCCTTAGAAATAAGAAAATGACTCGGAAGCGAGTTAGAAAGACACCCTTATTTTATTACCCGGGGTGCGACGGCTTAACGTGCCCATCCGACGCATGGCGGATATTTAGTGGGTGGAGCGTTCGTACCTGCCTGGGATCGAACCTGAGGTTTCTCCGTGGCAGTCACAAACGTTGACCACTAGGCCGTCTGCAGGCCCTACTTCTCGCTTGGTGTGCCATACGAGCTTTTAAATGGTGTGATGATGAGAATTTGGCGGCGACGGATCGAAGTCGCGTCTTCTCGCTCCGGAGCGAGTTGCTTTGACTGACGAAGTTACACCAACGGAATGTATCATTGCAGATTTGTCGTCTTGACACGTGTTTCACCTCTTCGTAGTACGTCACATCATCTCCCTCTTAAAGGTTTTTTTTTTTTTTTTTTTGGAAAGGAATACTTACTGCAAAGTGGAGGTGAAAGTTATCTTTGAAAAAATAGGAAGAATGCTTTTAATAAATTTCGAAAAATATCTTCTTTTTTTTTTCAGAATCATTAAAAATGTTATTTCTAATAGGCTTAAAAATATTGGGTTGTCGGAAAAGTCAGGACTTATTTTGGCACCCGATGGCGGTTTTGGAAGTACTAGAGGCATGTGCAGCTCTGTTATCGCTATGGCATTCGACAGGGGCCAGTTCTAGCTGCAGTCTTAAAGGAATAGTGAGCGATTTGGTTGATTGGCGGAGATTTGACATCAAGTTGAAGATGGAAGACCAAACTGTGTATTTTTGCCATATTTTACTTCCGTAAAGGGAAGAACGCGCGTCAAGCTTGTGAAAAGTTGCGTAAAGTGTACGGTGATAATGCTCTACAAGAACGTCAGTGCCAGCGGTGGTTCGCAAAATTCCGTGCTGGTGCTTTTGACCTCAACGATGCTCCTCTGTCCGGGAGGCCCACCGAGGATGATGACAACCAAAATCAAGGCATTGATCGAGTCAAACCCACGTTACACGACACGAGAGATTGCAGACACATTGCACATCCATCATTCAATCGTTCACGACCTCGTGAACTGTGATACGTAAGCAAGCTCGATGTGTGGGTTCCCTCATGAACTCAAAGAAGCTCAATTGACGGCGCGTATAAACATCTGCGATATGATCATTAAATGTGAGGAAAACGATCCTTTTTTGAAGCGACTGATGATTGGTGACGAAAAGTGGATTGTGTACAACAATGTGCTGCGCAAATGGTCTTGGTCCCGACGTGCTGCTTCGCCTCAAACGACATCCAAAGCAGACATTCATCAGCGGAAGGTTCTGGTCTCAGTGTGGTGGGATTTTAAAGGTGTCGTGTTTTTCGAACTCCTACCACTGAACCAAACAATCAATTCCAATGTGTACTGTAGGCAATTGGACATATTGAACGAATCCATCATCCAGAAACGTCCAGAGCTCGTTCATCGTAAAGGTGTTGTGTTCCATCACGACAACGCGAGACCACACACAAGTTTGATCACCCACCGAAATTATTGGAGCTTGGGTGGGATGTTTTGCCACACCCAGCATACTCGCCTGAACTTGCGCCGTCAGACTTCCAATTGTTCTCTAACCGACTAAGCTACACCGACGGAATGTATCGCTGCAGATTTGTCATCTTGACACGAGCTTCACAACTGTGCATTTCTGTTTTCTTGAGGAGTAACTGGGCATTTCTACTGGGCAGCAAAATATCAGATCAAATCGTATGTAGAGGATTTTATGAAGGGAGTGTCTGACCCCTGGTCTTAAACAACCCTAAGAAATAGGAAGCTAGGAGATTTGGGCTAGAGTTCCCGATAGGAAAGTCACACGGAAGCGAGGTAGAAATGGGGAGGAAGACGCCCTTATTTATTGCCGGGGGCCAGTACCCGTGGCCCGACGGCTTAACGTGCCCATCCGACGCACGGCGGATATTTAGTGGTTCGTACCTGCCTGGGATCGAACCCGAGGTCTTCTCCGTGGCAGTCACGAACGTTGACCACTAGGCCACCCGCGGCCCGAACAGCAAAATATTGCACCCCATCTGTTTTTTTTTTTATATCGTAAAAAGTCTGATTTGAAAAATTCTTTTTGTATTGGTTAGAGCTCCTGGTGGGAAATGTTATCCATATAATTTCTAATTGTTGAGAGGAACGGTTTTGCCACTAGGGGAGTACACTGCTCAAAACAATTGGGGGATACCGTAGTTGTGTGTGAAAACTGTGAGTGACGGACAACTTCGGAGGTTGGAATAGAAACTGCAGACATAGTGCTATGTGAGAAGAAAAATATGGCGGAAACAATTAGTTTAAATTTAATAATTTTTGAGGAGACGAACGTAAAAATGCATATTTATGAATATATAAAAATTAAAATAAAAGTACATTTTTTGCCAGAAAATTGGATTTAGTAGGGGGTATGGTTTCCCTGACAGAAAGCAATGTTGCACACCTGTGAGGCATGGAGTCAGAGTATTAATGAGGAATCTTGGAACTCTCCTACTCCTGCAAAAGAGCACTTTCCAACTGCTAGACTTTTTTTGGGTGGGGGGGGGTAATCGAGCAGCAACCCTTCTCCCCAGAACGTCCTAGATATGCTCGATGGGGTTCATGTTTGGGGAACATGCTGGCCAGTCCATTCGGATGATTCCCTCGTCAAACAGGAAGTCGTCCACACATCGAGCGCGATGTGACCTGCAATTATTTGCCCACGAAAACGAATTCATCTCCGATTGCGGCAGCATAAGGGACGACGACTAAGGGGCTGAGGATCTCATCCTTATACCGCTGAGCAGTAAGTGTTCCATTTCTTATATGTACAGGTCGGTTCGACTATAGATAGAGATATCGACCCACACCATCACTCCGCCTCCTCCAAATCGAACACTTCCTTGCGCAAATAACGGGTTGTTACGAGTACCTCGCTCTCTCCAAATCAGTCGCCTGTTGTCATGATGTGCAGTAAAGCGCGACTCGTCTGAGAATAGAACATTACTCCATTCATTTCTTCTCCAATCGGCATGGTCATGTGCCCAAAATGTGCGGGCAGCACGGTGGCGTGCAATTAAAAAAACACATACCGTTGGTCGTCGAACATACAGACCAACACTGCGGTGTCAGTTCCGAACAGTTTGAGTTGAAACATTTGTGACAGTAGCCGTGCGGAGTTCGCGTTGCAGAAGAGTGGCGTTCATACTCCGGTTTCTCCTGGCAGTCAGTTTTAAAATCCGATCCTCATTTCTTGATATTGCTCTCCTACGACTTTGCCCTGGTCTTCACCTTACATTTGCGGTACCTGAAAACCGATTCCAAAGATTGGAAATCACGCTTTGAGACACTCCAATGGCTTGCGATTGGGTTTGACCCACTTCTAAGCGACCGATAGCCCTCCAGGCTACAGTTTCGGGTAAATCACGTTGTTCGAACATCACATTCAAAGCATGTGAGTCATTTTTATCCTGGACTAAACGATTGTACGATACATGTCACTTTTCATTCGCTGACGGAAACACGCACTAAGAAAAAAAAATTGTTTGAAACAACAAAATAGTTTTGTTGGGCTCTTTTGTAGATTTATTTTGTTGCTTTAGCCAAACACCATCGGAATTGTTTTGTTGGCAACACAAAATTATTTCGTTGGCTATATTTTGTTAATTCAACTATATGGAGGTGGCATCGACCTTACGCCAAAGAGCACGTGATCACCAAGGTTAATAGACCGTAAGGTTTGCTCATCCCGCCTTCCTGGCAGACGAATAATCGTGACGTCACTGATTGACATCACCGTCTTAACATGTGAATCACAGATCGGAACTGCAGTTATGCAGGAAGATGTCTTGTCAACAATTTTTTATAACTCAAACACAGAACAAAAGCTTATGCAAAAGCATATTTACATTAAATAGAGAAGAAATTTACCGCCATGTCATTATTTTAGTAACGGAGATTTCAAAAATACCTCCCGCATATTTTTGTTACGCAAAGGGTGGGAAAACGGTTATACTTTTAAATGTTAATTTAGTTACAAGGGGAATTTTTGCTGTTTTTTATATGTTTAGAAGGGAAAACGCACAGCAGGGCATGTTATTGTCATATAATAAAGAATTTCTCTATGAGGAATGGGAAGAGCATCGTAGCAACATTCCCCAATTTTTTTAAATTAAAAACTGAAAATATTATGCATTACAAAATCTAGTAGAATTTATGAAGATTATTCCAACTTGTTTACGAGTAATATATCCAACACGTTGCTATGGTGCAGATACAAAGAGACGTGGAGATTAGGTAGTCTTCCGATGTCCATTTGGACAGTGACGTCACAAAGCAATCACCGGAAGTACAGGATGAGCATAAACTAAGGTTATGCTCATCCTGCACATCTGGTGATTGCTTTGTGACGTCACTATCCAAATAACCATCGTAAGACTACCTAATCGCTAAGGCTAGTAGATGACAAGGTTCTGCTCATCCTGCACTTCCGGTGATTGCTTTGTGATGTCAGTGTCCAAATAACCACCGTAAGACTTCCTAATCGCTGCGTGATCACTAGCTACTCCATACGGGCACTACCAGACTACCAATGACCAGAAGAATCGTTTTGCGCTTAAGATTTCGTTTTGAATCATGACTGACTGCGAATTTTTATTTTTGATCGCAAATAAAAATTTGCATATGAGGAAATGATAAGAGTTGTAATTTGCTTGATTTCATGTATATGCTATATATACAAGGTGTTTCAAAATTCGTGCGGCAACCAAAGATTGCGTGGTGATAGTACCCTGGAACATATAGAACGTCAAGAAAAATATTACGATTTCTTTTTTTCTAACCAAAAATGTCAATAATTTGCTTCATCAAAAAACGAAGGAAAACGTTTAGAAAGAAATCTGATTTAGAAACATATTTATTACACACGCACCAAAATAGTGTCAATACATCGTTATGTCAAGTGTAGATCGTCCGTGAACATTCCAGAAGGTTATAAACCGACCTTCAAATGCTTAATTAGCAGATAAGAATTTACTGGTAAGAACAGGTATAGCAGAGTGTTTAGTACGCCTAGTTCCCAAACTGAAGGTTTAAGGTTCGAATCTGCTTGGTGTGAGATTTTTCGCTGGCTCTGAAAAAATTTCCTCGTGACGTAACACAGTCCAAATTCATTTACAAATTACACACCACTAGAAAATAAAGACGGCGGGTGGACACTGGACACCCAGGGGAAGGGCACCGGCATAGTATTGCCATCGGGAAAAAAGTTTAGGAACAAAGTGGCCCAGAAATTTTGTTGGACCAAGAAATTACTGTCGTGATAACAATATGTTTGATTGCAGCAACAAAATGTTTTATCACTATAACAATACATATTGTTGGATCAAATTCCCAAAAATCGACCTAGGCATTTCTTTAAATGAAAAAAACGTTTTGTCATAACAATAAATTTTGTAGAATCAGAAATAAATTTCAGCAAAATAATTCTGTAAATTCAACAAATTTGTTGATTGCATATCGACAAAAATTTTTTGGTTGATTCAACATTTTTTTGCTGAATTAACAAAACGTTTTTCTCAGTGCGCCCATTTTAACGTCACACAACATTTTTTGCATATACTCAGGTGTTTGTAAGTGTGCAAAAGTTTCATTCTAATCACTTTCCTTCAATTTCTCTTAGCATACAAACAGTTGTTGTCAGTGGTTCATATCAAAACCACGATACCCCTGATTATTTTGAGCAGTGTATATATTCATATTTTCAATGTACTTACAGCAATAGCTGCCAACCTGAAAACTCGATTGAAAAAATTATTTTGTGAAAAGATTTCGCTCACCACGAAAACCTCTTGAATACATTCTGCTTAAAATCATGCCTAATTTTTCCGCCAGTGGTCGTAGTAGTATTATCTTACTTGTTCTCGACATTTCTGCTTCTAATAGTCCGAAAAATTGTGTTTTTCTCTATCGGAGATCGTTTCTGATGCAAAATGTTTTCCTCAGAATTTGATTTTTTTTTCTTAACACAACAGCTAGCCACTAGAACTACGAAAACTTTTTGTGTGCATTTTATGCTCAAAGTAATATAAAATTTCTCCTCTCGGGGTTGCAAATATTTAATGTGTTATTCAATGTTTTTTTGCTTCTAAAAGTCCGAATTAAAAAAAAAAATCTTTTAACGCCAGATACCATTCACCAAGAGGGAAACTTTACGTACACTCTTGGGTTTTTTTCGTCCACAGTTCTGGCGCTATGTGGTGTTGGTGTACGTTATATTATTTTTCGCCGATTTTCAACTTTACCATTATGCAGAATTCTTCCGCCAGCAGACGTAGACTTATATCAAGTTTCCTTCTATATTTCTTCTTTTAACTGTTTTGAAAATCTCTGTCTCCGATGCCTTCCTTGTGCTATGAGGAACTTTTTGTGCGCCATTTGTTAATTTTCGTAACATGCTTTTTAGCCTGGTGGAATTAAGTAGATGTTTCTATTTCTGTATGTTTTATCGATTGGAGAAACCGGTTGATTGTTTTCTTAACCGGTTCCATTGACTTTTGATAGCTTTGATAAATTTAATTCGCGTCAGAACGGTTTCAAGATATGTACTCATTACAATCGAAAATTCGGTGTCATCTTTCATGTTATTTCTGGATATTTTATCGATTGAAAAAATCCGGTTGATTTATTTTTAACCGGTTTCATTTGCTATGAAACCCCCTGCTTTCATTACGTATTTTAAATTATGCGCATTTCTTCTCTAGTAAGTGTATTTTTCTTTTTAGCTGAATTTTTAGATTTTCTGCAAAATATACATTTTTCAATCTGCTTTTAAATACATTTTTCGTGTCTGAAAGGACTCAGAAGATGTGCGTAATTTTTTTTTTTTTTCAAGACGCACTAAAATGTAGGGAGTACGCGGTGTTTACTGTCACGTGACGTCGCATACGCCCTTGCATCTATTTTGTTATACTCAGATTAACCGTTATGTGTGTCCCTCAAGATGACTTTGAATTGCAACGTCGCCTTTCAGTTAATCTATTCGCAGCACAGTGGCTTTAAAGATTATTATTCAATTCACTGTCGTCAAAGACGCGTTAAAAATAACTTTTTATTTTCTGACCGTGGCGCATGGCAGATGATTTTTTAACTCCCGCTCTTCTAAAGGCACGAGCAATGAACTCCGAGCAGTTGGGCATTGTTATTGCAATGTAACTGTGTAACTCCGGAAGCTCAGTATCTCCAATGGTCACGTCGGAGTCCGAGCGCACTTATCCCCGTGAGTTTCTCAGCCAGGCAAGCACGATAGTTCACGACTTCATATTCACCTGTCCTTATTGAATTTTTTGTTTTTTATATCCTCGTCTCTTGCAGGCGTTGAAGGTCGCAGTGTCGCTCGTACCATAAATATTCATGACAGGTTGCTTTTATTCTCGACATGATTCCACTTGTGTCATTATAAGCGCAGCTTAGGGCGACATCGCTTTTTCTTTAATGCGTTGTCTGTCATTTGAGGGTGGTCGCAGGTATTCTGTGGATATTCAGCGATGATTTCTCGTGTAAGTTTTAATTGCTTTGTTGTGTGGCAACACTTAATATTTTCAGGAAAAAGTGTAGTGTGTGTGTTTTGCGTGCAGTGACGAATTTATACGTATTCTTTATCTTTTCTTTTGGGGAAACAATCGTTTGAGATCGCTCCTGCCACTTTCAGCTACTTGGAACGCGATTTTCCCCTCCTTTTGCGTTTGTTCCTGTTCAGGGATTTATTGTAACGCACCCAACATCCCTTCAAATTTCCTCAGACACCCTCCCTCAAGGCCTGATTACGGCACGGGCTATCAGGGCTATAAGTCCCCCTGTTTAAATATTGTTTCTGGAAATTCCCTAATCATTGTAGAACTTATTTTCATATGAAAGTAATATTTGCCGCCCCGGTGGTGCAGTGGTGGTCTAAGCGCTGGCTTCTGACCATTCTTCCGAGATGGGTCCGGGATCGAATCCCGGTGAGCCTTTTTTTTTTTTTTTTTTTTTTTGAGGGAGGGGGTTAACGACCACCGTGAGCAACTCAGTGGTCTATAATCAGTCGACCGTTCCTAATTTAGGGCCACTGTTTACAGGGAAGGGTGATGAGTGCCAGTGCCGTAAGACATACATAACATCCATGCCTCACTGGATCCGAACCTGGACCCATCTCGGACGAATGATCATAAGCCAGCGTTTGGACCATTGCGCCAACGGGCTGGACGGTGAGGCTTGGACGTTGTGTTTGTCGTATTACACTGGCTCTCTCCTTTTCTTTTAACCAGTGACCCCGGGCTGGATGGAACTTTTCCGGGGCCCGCACTGTTAGAAATTGATACTTAGAAATAAGCAAAATGTACTCGTGTTTGAGTACGTTCTGGGATTATAATAGCACCGAGTACTTGTCTCATTTTTGGAAAAGACGCGTACTCATTTTTGAGTACATACAGGGAATCAATTGTGAATATATCTGGTATTTCTAATTAGAAATATTTGTACTAAAAAAAATATGTGCTCTAACTTCATTCCGTTTCTGTGCCCTTTCGGGCAAGGAAGTTAGAGCGAATTTAACAGGATAGTTTGTGAGAGAGAGCACACTAGATGGCGCCACCGTACAAACGTACGATTTTGCACATCACAAGGCAGAGAGAAATTAGGGGGGGGGGGGCTTAGGAACGAACACCTTTATATGTAACCCGGGGGGGGGATTCCTACCCGGATATTATCACGTAACGTGCTCGTCCGATGCACGGCGGATATTCAGCAATTGTTAGAAATTCATACCAACACGGAGAGCCCTTGGTTTGAACCTGGGGTCCCTCCACTAGTAGTCTGAATCACTAAGCCATCCGCGGCTCGATTTCCAATTTGATCACGATCATATGTAGAGGACTTTAGGAAGGGAATGTCTGACCCCAGGTCTTAAACAACCCTTAGAAACAGGAAACTAGGAGATTTGGGCTAGAGCGTCCGATAGGAAAGTGACGCGGAAGCGAAGTAGAAAGGGAGAGGAAGACGCCCTTATTTATTACCCGGGGGGCGCAGTACCCGGGGTCCGACGGCTTAACGTGCCCATCCGACGCACGGCGGATATTTAGTGGATCGAGCGTTCGTACCTGCCAGGGATCGAACCTGAGGCCCTTTCCGTGGCAGTCACGAACGTTGACCACTAGTACATCCGCGGCCCCCGATTTCAAATTTGGAATACGTGTACTCCATACATACTCATTTATTCATAGTATCAACTGGAAGTATATTTTTCGTTGGCACATCTGGGATAATAGATATGCTCGTTGTCACATGCTGGGCAAATGGACCGCACAGTTTTATGACAAATATAGTGATGAAGCGACAATATATTATTTATGAGATTGACACAAATATAGTTAATACAAAAACGTGCACAAAGATACTTTATACATAATTAAATTATTTGTGATCAGTGACTTTGTTAAACTATTTGTGTCTCACTTTACACATTTATTAAACAATTTCTCTTGAAATCAATAATATCTAAAATGAAGTAGTACGAGATTATATTTATTGACGCAGTTATTTGTAAGTACGTATGGTTACTTATATTTGAGCATGTCATGTACTCGTTTACGATACGATCGTACTTAAAAAAAAAACAAAAAAAACCGAGTAGGTTCAGGTTCTCATTTTTAAGTAGTTTTTTTGTTTTGTTTTTAACAGAGCGGGGTATAAAATTTCATTGCGGGGCCCCGAGCAAAATTTCATTCGGGGCCTAGAAAATAAATCTCATGTTTTAATTAAGTAGTTACGTGAAAAATTTCATCCGGAAGAACACACACCAAAAATGTCTAAAGGAAAAAATTATCTCAAACAAGTATTTGCTTTTTAAGGTGGTTTCACCTAAAATCTCTGCCTTATGTTTCCAATGGTAAAACTTCTTTACATATTTTCTTCGCAATTAATGTATTCCCAAGTATGAAAATTTGCACATCGATAAAACTAAATTTAAGTTATAGCATGAGATACTTAATACTCGCTAAAACGTAACCATAATTATATTAAAAATCAATCATTTTTCTTTGAGTAATGTTCAGACCTGTTAATAGATGGCGCGACCTGTACATTAATGACGTCAGTAGACAAACAAATGTTGCATTGCGTAATTATGGTTATGTTTTATAAATAGCAAGTATTAAGTATCCCATGCTATAACTGAAAGTTAGTTTTATCGATGTGCAAATTTTCATCGTTGTGAATACATCAAATGCGAAGAGAATAGTTAGAGAAGTTTTACCATTGGACACATGAGGCACAGATTTTAGTGGAACCACCTATGGAGTGAAAGCTCAGAGAGTAAAAAGTATTTAAACCTTGGATTTTCTTGCCGGAGAGAGTGGATTGAACTTGTATTGGAGACTCTTACAAAACTTTCTCACAAAATGATTAAAAGATAACATCAACTAGTCTGCGTAGAGAATATCTTTGCATAACGAATAATAAGAACCCTCTCCAAATCCGTATATTTATTTTTTCTTTCCTGATACGTAGTTTAGCAATTGATTTTTTTAGTAACATTTTTAAAGCTTTATAAGCGCTCATACACTGAAGAGCAATTGAATTACAGATACCTGTCTAGTAACGTGTAGCACCACCTTTCGCCCTGATGACGGCGGCGATTCGTTTTCGCATGGACTCTACATGACACCGGAAGCGTTGGGAAGCCATACGGATCCACGACCCCTGAACAAGCTCTCACAGTTCACGAAGATTTGATGGAGGGGGGTTAGAGCCTCGAATATCTCTCTCGATGGCATCCCAGATGTGCTCGATGGGATTGAGGTCAGGTAATCTAGCTGGCCAAGGAAGCGAGGTCACGTCGGTGGAGTGTTCATCCAACCATTCGAATATAATTCGGGAGCGATGGCACGGTGCATTGTCTTATTGCAGGATGAGGTCCCCAGTGGGATGTTGAAGACGCACAAAAGGAAGCAAATGGTCGTCCAGGATATCCTGGTAACGTTGACCTGTGAGGGACGATGTCACACGTACCAGGGGTCCCATTTCAGTCCACGTAAACAGTCCTCAGACGAGAATGCCACCCCCTCCAGCTTCAAAAGTACCCTGCTGGCAAGAAAAATCCATCGCTTCATGTGGTTTGCGCCGTACTCGTATCCTGCCATCCGCATGTACCAACGTGAATCTCGACTCATCAGTGCAGGCAACATTTTTTCCACATGTCTAGGGTCCAGTGGCGATGTTCCCGCGCCCATGCTAATCGTTGCACCCTGTGATGTGCGGTCAGCAGCGGTACCCCATAGGTTCTGGATGGTGTGGCTGCTTACATGTTTTTGTGCACCAGCGTTAAATTGCCGAGTGATTTCTTGCACTGTGGCCCGTCTATCCGCTGTTACAATGCGAGCTAGCCGACGATGAACCCGCTCGTCAACACGCTGTTGTCCACGGCAGTTGGCCCTTGCAGGGATGGGTTTTACCGGATTCGATGTACTCACGGTGCACACGTGACACAGTGGCTCGTGAAAATCCCAGTACCTGCACGACTTCAGAGATGGAGTGACCTATTCGTCGGGGCCCGACAATTTGCCCACGATCAAATGCGCTTAGATCCTTCGTCTTACCCATACTGCGTCCGACTCTTACTGATTCCCGTCGCATCACTCCTTATATTGTCGTATCGCTGCATCCTGTCGTTTCCGTTTACAGGGCCGCCCACTGCACCCCATGTGCCTAACGCCAGCTGTCTCTGATTCAATTGCTCCTCAGTGTATATGAAAATTGCTTTTATTTATTTTTTTAATTTCCAGTTCTGTTTTTAAAGTATCTGAACAGTTGGCCTCCACAAATAGATAAAAGTAGGAGGCCGCAGATTGATGAAATTTAATTTGCTGTTTCATGCATGCGCAGAACATTAAGATAGTTATAATAATCATTTGGAATCTGCAAATCTCAGCGCCTATACGACGAAGACGATAACCTATTTGAAAGTGGCAGGATTGGAAACGAGAAAAGAAAAAAAAATATTAAAAAAATCTTTCTAAGCGCCCCAAAATTTAAATAGTAATCAGTATAAAACATTGCACCGAAAATTATTGTTTTAATTTTCTAAATTGCGGGGCCTTTGGTGAGTCCAGCCGGCTCTGAGTGAGCGTAAATTAGGGACGGGCGACTACTTATAGCTCATCGCGTTGCTCACGGTGTGCATTGAACCTCCAGACAAAAAAAGTAAAGTTATACTTTTATGTGGGGGTTTGTTGCGTCCTCTTATCAGGGCCATAAGAAGATGCAACAGAAAATTGGTCCAGAATGTGATGCGAGTCATTCGGAAACACACCCGTGTTATAAAATGTGGCTTACATGTATTTTATGTTAAGAATGTCTTTCAGCTTCGTATTGGGAAAACCGGTATTTAATTCTAATATTAATTTAAAGGACAAAACTAGGCTATTTAAGACTTATTGATTCATGAGCATGACATGACATGTGGTTCCATTATACGTTCAAAATATGTTCGACTGATTGATGGCATTTGTTTTTTACATTTCTGTCGTCTTTTCTTTTCTTTTTTTTTTTACCATTTTTGTGCCCGCCTTTGAAGTTTAATGAGGGTGGTCTTCTGCAAACTCGTGCTACTTGTCACGTTCGAAATAAAAGATCCTTCTGTTTAAGAAATAAGATCGTATATAATGACATGAAACAGATGCAGTGGAAGCTATTTTCTCAGTAACACAACGCGAGAGGAAGAGAGCAGATATAGAGGACAACTTGGACTGCTTTTAAAAGTAACTCTCATGTGCTTGCTTAGCGGTGTGCTTCAAAATACGCTACTGATAGACTAATTGAAGAAAAAATAATACAAAAAAAATTTAAAATAAGTAAATCAAGATCCTGAGCGAAACGTATTTTTATGCTGCGTGTATTTAATAAAAGTGCGTGTACCAGTATCAGTTTCATTTCTACTTCCCTGCCGTCGAGATGCACCTTTTACTAATATTTCGCTCTCTCGCGGAGAATTAATATCGCAAAAAACCCGCTGTGGACCAAATTTACGAGTGCGCATTTCCTCATTTTTATTAAAGGCACAGTGATGTTTTCCCTTTGTTCGTCGGTCCGCGTGTCTATTGACACTACGTCACTCCTAGATGCGGTGTTGGAAAAATTCCTTTTTCTTCAGATGGAGGTATGTGCATTGAAGCTATTCTACTTTACTTTGCCACTTGACGCACTATCTTTTCTTATGATATTCTTTCTATATTGGACAGAGCAGTGCTTCCCAGCATTTTGGGCCGTTTCTGTATAATTACATATATACGCGGGAAGTCGTTCTCTAAAGATAAATAAAAATGTGAAACCAAATGAGTCGCTCTATTTCAAGTGATTCAATGATTTTTTTTTTTTTTTTAAATTGGCTCACCCGATGTACTCTCAGAAGTAGTAAAAATTTACGAATTTTTTAAAAACTGACAAAAACATGACTTTCCACAAATGATGATAAAGTATATAAGTTTGTGCGCGGATTTTTCAAAATTTTAAAAAATTTGGTTTTAAGTAATTCAAGGTCAAAATTTTATGCATGACCTTAAAATTCGAAGCTGTTCAAAACTATAGTAATAGCACGTATCATATGAAAACTTACAAAATAAGCTACAAAAAAGATTTTTTACCCCATTAAGTTTTTTTTTTTTTTTGAGATTTCAGAAGGCCTACAATTTGGATTTTGTACTATCTCTAGGGGCACGTTACTGTAGGTGAGCCGAATTTGAAAAACAAATCAAAGAAGGTACAGCTCAAGTGTGTTGTTAAAACATTGGATCTCTTGACACGAAATGACTCAAATTCTCGGGTTTAAGATGATTCCACTGAAAAATTCTGCGTCGCCCTGGTGGCGCAGTGGTTCCGAGCATTCGTCCAGAAGGGGTCCGGGTTCGAATTCCGGTGTGGCATGGATGTTGTGTTTGTCTTACGGCACTGGCTCTCTCCCTTTTCTGGAACCAGTGGCCCTAAATTAGGGACGGGCGACTGCTTATAACCCATTAAGTTGCTCACGGTGGTCGTTAAACCTCCAATTAAAAAAAAAAAAATTCAAGGAAAGGAAGAATAAAAAAAGAAAAATTCCGCCCTGTTTCCAATGGTAAAAATTTCTGTAGGCAGTTTCGTTGTAATTAATGCATTCCCAAGGATGAAAATTTGGACGTCAACAAAAATAACTAAGTTATAGCATGGCATACTTAACATTTGCTAAAACTTAACCATAATTACACTCACGGACAATGAAATTTGCTCACTTAGAAGAAAACATGCTACAACCGTGAAACTTTGCAAATAGCTACAGTGCGTGCTGGTATGCAAACGATCCACGTTCGGTGCGAGTGCGCATGACCGCACACCATGTGGTGGCGCTGCAAGCACGAGCTGGCAGCTTTATAAACCGGCGTGTAATCGATGCCCCATGATAGGGCCGCGGTGGCCTAGTGGTCAACGTTCGTGCCTGCCACGGAAAAGACCTCGGGTTCGATCCCAGGTAGGTACGAACGCTCGAACCACTAAATATCCGCCGTGCGTCGGATGGGCACGTTAAGCCGTCGGACTCCGGGTACTGCCCCCCGCCTCGGTAATAAATAAGGGCGTCTTCCTCCCCTTTCTACCTCGCTTTCGTGTCACTTTCCTATCGGGCAATCTAGCCCAAATCTCCTAGCTTCCTATTTCTAAGGGTTGTTTAAGACCTGGGGTCAGACATTCCCTTCCTAAAATCCTCTACATGTGATATGATATCCCATGAAAGCGAAACGCATCGGCCGACGCAAGCAAGAACACAGAATGACGAGAATGCCAGTTAGACGCCAGAGACGTCGATTTACGCAACATACGGACTTTGAGATAGGCCTGATCATCGGGCTGAAACCCGCAGATGCTCGGCGCGCCGTATAGCCCGCCACATGGATCGTTCTGACCATACCGTCCGACTGTGTTGGGAGCAGTGGACACGTGACGACACTGTCACACGGCGGAGCGGCTCCGGACGAACCAGGAGGATCACTGGTACAGAAGATTGCCGGATCGTGCGCCAGACACGAACGGATCCCACGGGGACCCGGTCCACTATACAGGCAGATGCAGCGGCTCCTGTGTGTTCCCACGAACCATTTCCCGACGCCTTGCGAAAGCGAATCTGCGATCCCAGCTCCCCTTAGGTGTGCTGCCATTAATACCGGAACATCGCCGGCTCCGTGTGCAGTGGTGCCAGGCCAGAGCGACGTGGGACGCTACAGACTTGCGACCTGTGGTGTTTAGCGATGAGTGCCGCTTCGTTTTGGGGACAGATGTTCATCGTGTCCGGGTGTGGAGGTCAACGGCACAATCCCAGCCTCGCTATCGAATGCCACACCTCCCCCATTGCAGGCATTATGTTCTGGGGAGCCATTGCCTACGATAGCCGATCAGCTCAAGTAGTGGTACGTGGATCATTGACAGGCCAGAGGTATGTGGATGAGATCCTACGGCACCATGTGTTCCCCATTCCTGGCCGGGATTCCAGGTCCGCTATACCAGCAGGATAATTCCCGCCCGCACACAGCTCGGGTTGCCCAGGACTACCTACGTCATCTCCAGACACTTCCATGGCCTGCCCGCTCCCCGGACATGTTCCCTATCGAGCATGTGTGGGACCAGTTGCAATGGCGGGTGCCGCACTATCCGGGATTTGGAGCACATCGTCCAACATCTGTGATCCAGTCGCCGCAGGATATCAGGCGTCTGTTAGCCTCCATGCCGGATCGTATAGCAGCATGTTTCGCCGTGCGGTGCGGTGCGGTGCGGTGCGGTGCGGTGCGGTGCGCTGTTGAAGATGACTGGACTGCGTGCCGCAGATCCCTCTGTAATTGTCCTGCAGCTCTGTTTTTGCCAGCATGTGTTATCACGTCCTTAAAATTTCAGTTCAATCCGATGCTTCCTTCTTGGTGCGCAAACTTCATTCTCCGTGAGTGTATATTAAAAATCGCTTTTTCGTTCCGTAATGCTGAGACCTGCTAATAGATGGCGCGACCTGTACATTGATGACGTCAGTGGATAAACAGCTGTTTGTAAAATGCAAACACCGCGTTAAAGTGCAGCACCACGAAAGACAAGAGATATCAAAGCCATATTTATTGTATAGAAAGCAGATGATACAAGGGTGAATCGATTATATAAATACAGCCTGGTGAGACGAGGAGAATACACAACAATCAGTACCTGCTGCAGCCACCCTGGGCGGCAATTACACCTGCTACACGCTCCGTCATCGAGAGGAAGACACGTCGGATGTGTGTTTGGAGAACGTCCGTCCTGGCTCAGTGGTCTAAGCGATGGCCTCTGATCATTCGTCCGAACGGGGTCCGGGTTCGAACCCCGGTGAGGCATGGATGTTGTGTTTGTCTTACGGCACTGGCTCTCTCCCTTCCCTGGAACCAGTGACCCTAAATTAGGGACGGGCGACTGCTTATAGCCCATTGAGTTGCTCACGGTGGTCGTTGAACCTCCAATCAAAAAAAAAAAAAAAAAAAGACCACGCGTGTTCAATAGGCTACATATCTGGGGACCGCGCTGGCAAAAAAAGTCGTGGCACATGGTAGCGATCCAGGAAATCCTGTCGAGAGAGGGGGGGGTACAGATACACCTTCCCCAAATTGTCTGACTAAAATTTAGCAAAATGCTCTTTCGAAAGTCACGCAATATACCTCCATAAAAATTCATCAACAACCATGAGTAATAGTCCCGTAGGTGCCTGAAGTCCATGTGACATCAGATTTCATTCATCTTACAGTCACTGTTGCATTTAGTTTTTTCGGGGAGGGGGGGGGGCGATTACGAATTTCGAGGGGGCTAAAACTTGTTGACTGATTACATACATATAATCACAGTTTTGTTATTTATATATATATTCATACATATAAAAAATTAAAATACAGTACAAAAATTTTCTTATGCTCTTATATTGCAAATGCAGATTCCAAGAAATCTACTCATACAACTGATTAAAAACGTTATACGGATTTCACCATAGGGTGGTGTAAAATATTGAGGGCGCTAGTCAAGGCAGACAAGTCTGTGGTGGAGAAAATCCCCTCAAGACATTAGGAGTGGTGAAAATGTCCTCGCCTTGCTACAAGCGTGTTTTCTGATTATTAAGGAATCATTACAGTGTTACCTGTAAATGTATGGTGTAAGTCATTCCCGTGCTATTTGGTTTCAGCCCATTTAGATTATTTAGATCAGCAAATAGTAGTAAAAAAAAACTAGCCAGTTTTGAGGTGCCTGGTTTTTTTTTTTTTTTTTTTTTTTTTTTGGGGGTGTCACAGAGAATAAACCACCACCGTCAGAAAAAAAACCTTATTATGGGAACAATTTTTAATAATTTGCTATTGTTAAAAATCATGTAGCAAATATTTTGTTGTATTGGAAGACTTAACGCCATGTTAGCTACACTGAGGCTTAACCGTGTACATGGAAACTCGGCATCCAGAAGACTGAAACAAAAGCTGATTGCCAGCTTCCGAAATATGATGTATTGCAGTGCAAACATCTCTACTCTGTGGAATTAGGTTTTTATTGCGGAAGTAGTCAGAGTTCTCAGTGCTTGAAAAATTGCCGCTTCAGCGAGGACTGTTTAATGGCTTTGTTGAAGGATGATAGAAATTTCAGATTAAAGTTCATGTGGATGTTGTTGGTTTTTTTTATTATTATATTTTCCCTCATTTTTTTATTTTTTCATTAATTTCTTTAAATATTCAGTTATAAACGAACACAATTAGACAAAATTTAAGAGGAAATCGCCCAAAAACCTACGCGGGGGGGGGCATTCATTCATAGATTTTCCGGGGTGGAGCTAAGTAAGCACACCCGAGAAGATGCCTGAATACGTCACTGATTACAGTATTTAACTACCAGCGCATCAACACTCATCTGGTAAACCCAGGCAAACTGGGGAAAGGCGATCCAGGGACAAAGCGCGTGCGGGGGCGACTTCAGAGGGAACCATCTACGCTTTCGCGTTCCCAAACACTAGGAGTCTGCGAAAACCCCCAGAAAAAACGCAGACTAGATGTCCGGCAGGACAGGTGTTCGAACATCCATATTATTGTACTTAGAGTGATACAAGATTTTAGGATCATGGTCGTTAAAGGGTTAAATGTGTAATTTTTAAACTATTGTACAGGTCCCAATGCAGTTTTTTGACGCTTTCCAACCGTAGGTTAAAGAAGCATCAGCTTTGTCCGTTAGTTTGTCTGTCTGCAAGATAACTCGTTTAAATATCACATGATTTTGATGAAATTTTAGTATGTTGCTTGAAACAACTGGGCACGAACTCCATTCAAAATGGGGTCAAAGGTCAGGGCACAGGTACGGAATTTATTTCCCGACCTTCTGCATCGATTGCTTCCGAAAAAATGCATCGATTGCGTCCAAATTTTAGGATGTTCTTCCGAACCAATATTGGGGGATTTCGATGGGCGACGATTGGTCTGGTACAAAGTATCCTGGCCTCGACTGCACCCCTGGTAAAATATATAATAAATTACTAAGCCTTAAGTTTGGAATGATGTTATTATTTTAAATTAATCATTATACAATAAATATAGACAAAAAAATTCAATGGAACCGCCTCTTGCTTAACGGCGCGCCACGTAGGTCGTCCGGTGTGTAATGCGGTTCGTATATTTTTTTTACTTTTTAGCTTCAGGTTCTTTTCAAGAGTTTGCAGCACTGTATGCGCCTCGTGGACGTGGAGATCAATTGGAAGCTGAGAAACTTGGCGTTTGATACGCTTAATTTGGTGTTGCAGAACTAGTTTTCTTGTCCTGTGATGTGTGCGGTGGGTCTTTGTTTCTTTATTACACTTCATTGCGCTTCGCTCCATTGCAGCACTGCGCAGTACTACCCTCACTCAGGGCCGGCTGCATAATTTGCGGGCCCAGTGCAAAACGAAAATACGGGGCCCTTTTCCCAGGGAGTTCTACATCTACTAAATGGGCTTGGACGTTGGAACGTTTCGGAAAGAGAAAGGCGCGGTCAATTAGAGGCTCCTTGAGCCTGGGCCGCGACCCCTTCCAAAAACCCATTAGGGGGGGTCCTTGAGCCCGGGCCGCGACCCCTTCCAAAAACCGTGTACGGTCTAAGTTAGAGTACCATGAGATGAAAACTAGAAAACTAGATTTTACGAAAATTTTGAGGAATCGACTATTTGCATATATAGTGTCGACGAAATGAGTTGTCGAAGGAATGAACGAGACCGGAAATATTGAGGTTCTAACCCGGGCCCCGATCTCTTACGGTTCTAAAGACGGTACCGTCCTACAATAATACTAAATGAGTAATGCAATGTTCAGAAAACTCTTACCTTATCACTCCGTCTCTTTACTTCTAGGAAGAAAGATTCATTTGCTGGCCACGTTCTACAGTTCATTGTAATTTGTTTTAGTGGGTAGTGGGAGCTTTCAGCTTTGTAGCTCAAATGAGGTGAGTGCGATAGCAGTCTAGTGCAGTGTTTCCCAAACACCACCGGTCCGTCACGAAGTTTCTGCCGGTCCGCGGAAACGGAGGAAAACTTGAGAAATGGTAGAGATTTCCGAATTTCACCAGTAAAAATAGGTCTGCACAAACGTCCTTGTACATAAAAGCACCTTCGTGCAGGTCAGTCCACGAAGCAATTTGTGAAATTTTACTGGTCCGCGGCTTGCTTGTAAGAGTCTCTAGGAAACAGTGGCATGTCCTGATAACCCCGAATCAGCGTTATGTTGCAATTTATCAATTCGCCGTCACTCGTCTTCGTCAGGTACAATCGATTTGTCAGTTATAGTGTTATAATTAAAATTTCAGCCAATTTAATGAAAAATTCGCAAATATACGTTTTTCACTTTTTATATTGATAGACCATCTGCCAGAGATTTGCCGCCCACTCACGCCAAAAACCAAACTGACCAGGGCCGGATGGAGCTCTTGCGGGGCCCTGGGCGAAATTTCATTGCGGGGCTTAGAGCAAAATTTCATTGTGGGCACTAAAAAATAAATCTCATATTTCAATGAAGTCGTTTCTGAAAATTATCGTGCGTGAGGAAGACACACGAACACTACCGTAAAGACAAAACGATTATCTCAAAGAAGTATTTGCTTTAAGCTTAAGAAAAAGACCATAATACGGACTGAAAGTTCAGAGAGAGAGAGAGAGAGACAGAGAAAGAAAAAGAAATAGAGAGAGGAGGGAAGGAGAGAGAGAAAAAAAGAGAGAGGGAAAGAGATAGCGAAAGAGAGAGAGAGAGAGAGAGAGAGAGAAAGAGAGAGAGAGAGAAAGACAGAAAATGAGAGGGAGAAGAAAAAGAGAGAGAAAGACAGAAAAAGAGACTGGGACAGAGATAGAGAGAGAGATAGTGAGAGAGAGAGACAGAGAGAGACAGAGATAGCGAAAGAGAGATAGCGAAAGAGAGAGAGAGAGAGAGAGAAAGTGTTAAAATCTACGATTTTCTTTCCCGGGAGAAGAGGTTTAGGTTGCATTGTGACTCTTATAACAGCTTATTCACAAAATGATAAAAAGATACCTGCTTAGCGAATATTTTCTCATTGCGAATATTTTTGTATAGGAAATATAATAAGAATCCCTCTAAAATAAATTGGTATAAACAGTTTTTCCCCCTGATACATGTTTAGTGATTGATTTTTAATGCACAGTGGAGTAACTGATAAATAAGTGACATTCTATACTTTTATACGCGTTCATATGTGAAAGTTGCCCTCTTTTTTTTTTTTTTTTTGTAATGTTGGAAAAGTGGCCTCTATGTGTAGTCCGAGAGTAACTTTGATATTGTTCTTTTCAGCATTTGTCATTTTCATGTATTACTTCCGTCCACAGGGAGTAGAGTTTAGGTCCCAGCCACCTACAGCGAGATCGCCTTTTGGGCAGGACACAGAAACGGAAGGAATGAGAGCAAGTCTAGCGACTTTTGACAGAACAGTTTGTAGTGAGATTAGAGTACAGTAGATGGCGCCACCGTACAAGTACGATATTGCACACAGATGGGTGAGAGAATTTCAGGGAGGACATAGGAAAGGATACCCATTTAACCAGTGGGTCCAGCCTGGGGGCCGTCACTTTACGTGCTCGTCCGATGCACGGCGGATATTCAGCGATTGTTAGTAAATCACACCATCTCTGAAAGATCAGCCCAGGCTAGAACCTGGGGACACAGCATCGATAATCTGAAACACTAACCACTAAGCCATCCGCGGCGGATATTGTTCTTTTTATTTCCTTAAATTTTTAAGTATCAGGTTTTCACACAAATTGTTGGATATATAAAAGTAGGATACCACAAAATGATAAAATTTAATTTGCTATTTCATGAATGCGGAAAAGATTAAGGTGGTTACAAAAATCATTTCGAATCTGCAAATCTCAGTGTTCGTACGACGAACAGGGGATATAACGTATTCAAAAATGGGGAGATTGGAAACAAACAAAAAACTTCAAAAATATATTTTTAAGGGCCTTGCGCCCCAAAAGTTACAAAAAAAAGTAGTTACATTTTTTTTTACCGAAAATTATTTTGTTTTCTAAACTGCGGGGCCCCCTAAAGGCGCGGGGCCCGGGGTGACTGCCCCGGTTGCCCCTATGGCCCAGCCAGCCCTGAAACTGACCGGTTGTGGTTACGACAGAATGCAGACGTAGCTGTGACGTCAGCGTTCCAGAGATATCTAGGTAATTATATATATATATATATATATATACATATATGATATCTTTAATGCACATTCTCTCTCGGTGATACGGTGAATCATCTCGGAACTCGCTTTGATCTCGATGGATCCAAGATACTTGAATTATGTTCGCTAAGGCAATAAAGTGTAATGATATAAACATTTTAAAAATGACATTTTTACATCGTTAAGTGTCATTTATTTTTAATACAAGAAAAAGAAATTGCCAAAAAAATCAAAAACATCGTGCGGGCACGGGAGCCCTCTGCGACTACACAGGACGCACACCCATGAAACCGGCCCTGCCCTCATTGCAGCAAAGTAACTAGAGACTATCTCCTCATTTTCAAAAACACATGGAAGATGGGTAAAATACAACATTTATATATTTGTAACTAGCGGAGGTACCCGGCATTGCCCGGGTTTGCCGCCCCGGTGGCGCAGTGGTCTAAGCGATGGCCTCTGATCATTCGTCCGAACGGGGTCCGGGTTCGAATCCCGGTGAGGCATGGATGTTGTGTTTGTCTTACGGCACTGGCTCTCTCCCTTCCGTGGAACCAGTGACTCTAAATTAGGGACGGGCGACTGCTTATGGCCCATTGAGTTGCTCGTGGTGGTCGTTAAACCTCCAATCAAAAAAAAAAAAAAAAAATTGCCCGGGTTTAACAAAAATAAAATAAAAATAAATAAATGAATAAATACATGAATCACCTTCTGTGAACCAGCGCTTTCCAAACATTTTTCTTGGATTTTGGATTGATTTGTCCAACAGATTTTCGCTGTTTCGGGAGTAATTTTGGAATTCACGCTATTGAAGGGGTCTCAGCTTCTCTTGATAATTTCACTTTCTTGGATTTTCGATTGATTTGTCAAACAGATTTTCGTTTCTTCGGGAGCATTCTGGAGTTGACGCTACTGAGGGGCCTCACCTTCTCGTAATATAATTTCACTTTTTTGGATTGATTTGTCGAACAGATTTTCGATTTAAGTTTAAATACATAAAAGCATTGAAATGTTTATAATAATTAACTGACATTCATTTGATTGCTACACAAGTCCCATTTGGCCGCCCCGGTGGCGCAGTGGTCTAAGGCGTTGGCCTCTGATCATTCGTCCGAAGGGGTCCGGGTTCGAATCCCGGTGAGGCATGGATGTTGTGTTTGTCTTACGGCACTGGCTCTCTCCCTTCCCTGGAACCAGTGACCCTAAATTAGGGACGGGCGACTGCTTATAGCCCATTGAGTTGCTCACGGTGGTCGTTAAACCTCCAATCAAAAAAAAAAAAAAAAAAAAGTCCCATTTGTTCCTTTGTTGTAGCAATTACATCAAAATATAATATTTTAAAATTAACTGACTCCTTCATGCATTAAGCATAAATTATCACAAAGTGTCAAGTATATGAAATCAGGGGAGGTAGTGTGGTGTCCAGGTTTCATCGTAGCCTATATTTTCAGCAGGGTCCTAGAGAGTTATTATGCAAAATTTGATCCAGATCGGTCAAAAGGATTAGGCGCACAAAGTGTCAAGGGGATGAAATGAGAGGGAGGGAGTGGGGTGTCCAGGCTTTATCGTAGCCTGTATTTTCCTCAGGGTCCTAGAAAGTAATTTTACAAAATTTGGTCCAGATAGGCCAAAAGGTTTAGGCACAAAGTGTCAAGGGAATGATATCAGGGAGAGGTAGTGGGGTGTCCAGGTTTCATCGTATAGCCTATATTTTTCGCAGGGTCCTGGAGAGTAACTATGCAAAATTTGGTCCACTTCGGTCAATGGGTATATACAGTTCATAGAAAACATACAGACGGGCATTCTGTTTTATAATATACGTATATGTAGATGCTGAATTGATGGAGATAACAGACACGTACGTTTATCTTAGACAGCAGATATCAAGTGGGGGTCACATTCATGAAGAAATTAATCGGCGTACAAAACTTGCCTGGAGAGCTTTTGGAAGAAGCAGCATAATTTTCAAGAGCAATATGCCATTATGTCTTAAAAGAAAAGTGTCTGATCAATGCATCCTTCCAGTGTTTACGTATGGTGCACAGACGTGGACCTTAACTAAAAGAGACATACAAAGGCTGCAGACAACTCAAAGTAGCATGGAGAGGTGCATGCTTGGTGTAACCAGGAGAGATAAGAAGAGGAACTCGTAGATCAGAAAAATGACAAGAGTGGAAGACATCATGATTAGTGTTAAATCCCTGAAATGGCAATGGGCTGGACATACTGCCAGAAGGGCAGACCATCGATGGACAGCCGAAATTTTAGAATGAATTCCAAGGGACAGGAAAAGACCCAGAAGAAGACCACATGGGAGATGGGTGGATGAAATCCGAAAGTATGCGGGAGTAACCTGGAGGAGACTGGCACAAGACAGACCGTTGTGGAAGAAACTTGAAGAGACCTTCATCCAGCAGTGGATTGATAATGGTTGACAATGAAGATGATGATGTAGATGCTGCGATAAAATTAATCTTAAAACTAAAGATCCCAGAATTATATTTATTGTATGTGATATTAAGTTATTTTAATTATTAATATTTTAAGTTTAAAAAGCAATTAAATAAAAAATAACCAACAATTTTAAAATTTTTGCAGTTTTACTTTTTTATTACACTGTAAAAAATAAGTGGTGTGTAATCACTGAAAATTTCTGAAAATAACGTGCAGCAAAGTTGCCGGTAGGTGTCCGTCTTTTAAAGAAATTTCCATTTTGAAAAGTTATTTTAACTTCCGTATTTTGACAGATTTTCCGTGATTAGTAATTCCGTTTATTTTAGAACTCCGTTTAAAGTTTTTCCGCATTTATACAGAAAATTCGCAAAATTGAGGACGCTGAATATTTCAGCCCTTACGCCAGAGGATTCTCATCGCTGGTCTGGGTGGATTGAACTAAGGTCGTTTGGATTAGAAACCGCACGCCTTAACCACTGAACCAAGGATGTCTTTGGAGTTGCACTCACGTTCAAGGTAAAACCAGGGGTTTTTTTCAGCCGTTATACATACCGGTGAACTTTTTCAAGAAAGGCGCTAAAACTTCTGAACATTTAGCAAGGCTAGCTCTAAGCAGCAGGGAGTTAGCAGGGAACGAGATTTCACGCCAGTTGAACCAATCATTGCGTCGTACGGTTCTGCGAAGACGTAAAATGCGTCATCATGCTGTCCTGTTCTTATTGGTTCCTCAAAAAGCCTGCGCATGGGTAGCAAGGAGGTTAGAATAAGATATCTGGAGATGCCCTTGTTAATGAAGCAGTACCACTTTGCGTGAAGCCTATAACCGCGAGCGACGATCGTCAAAGTATGGGAAAGCTCATGGTGTTCAATGCTATTTCAATGCATTTTGTGTTGGCCGAATCTCCTTCTTTCGCCGCAAATGTTTCCAATTTCGCTTCGTAACTTGTTGATAATGTGTAAGAAAATGCTGAATTTATAAAATTCCTAAATATTTTGAGGCCCCTTCTCATTTTTATTTTGAATTGAAGTACACGAACATTAGTGTGAATTCTAAGTAAAACATAATGCTAAAATTGTAATCTTCACTCTTGTAAGAAGAAGAATTCAATCCGATTTGAGATTAACACGGTTTCTGCAACCCAAAACCACGCAATTCCAAAATACAAACAGATGAAATTACATAGGTATCATGTAAACAATGGCAAATTCTTCCACCTTGCGGCTTCACGGTTAAGAGACCAGGGCATCTCCAGAAGTATTATTCTAACCAAGGAGGTTAGAAGTAAGAGGAGCTGGCAACAGCACCTCTCCCTTTGCTTCTGGCGTGACGCCACTTTTTATCAGCTGACTACGCCAATGCGCCCAACCTAAGAATCTCCTGTATATCTCTATGGGGAAATCGCGTTTTTAAACTGCTTTTTCGGACCCTTACTCTACCCATACAGGCATGAAAAAAATTGAGGCTGAAATATTCATTCCCATAATAAAAAAATTTCCAGAAAAAACAGGAAAATATGTGTTGGTATTTCTTTAAAAAATTTAACAAAATAATGATTTTTTGAGCGGAAGTGCATAGTGCGCATGGTTACTTACTGCCCATGTGCAAGTAACCATGTTTAAAATATAACCAAAAGCCTAATGTTAAGAAATAAGAAGTCCGAAATATTCCTTCTTTCCATCCTTGGTTTGCATGCGCTAAGCAAAACTGCTTAAGCCACAGGAAGTGACGTCACGTTCCCGAACTCTCGCAGCGCAGACTCCCATCACCTCAGAGAGAGGACAGAAACAGCTGATCTGTTTTGGCTTCACTCAAAACGGGTCCCTTCACCTCCTCTTCTTCTAACCTCCTTGATGGGTAGGCTCTTGGTGTCAGCCAGTTGTTGTTTACAACGTGCATAGAGTGGTGGTCGGTTTCATTGCTCTCCCAGCCTTCCTGGTTTTACGAACGTACGTCGACTTGCTGGAGACTTCTGACCTCACCTCAGCGCAGTTAACCAAGACCGTTGGCCTCTTCTCATCTCGGCCGTTTCTTTCTATATTGTTATCATTAAATAATTTAAATATATTATTGTTAATAATAATTGTTTTTATTATTTTATAGTTTGCATTGTACCGGTGAAAACAATGGAACTGCGTGTGTGGGGGGGGGGGTGAGGACGAGAGGTGTACCAGTAAACCTTATTTTAGTAAAATAGCTCTGGGTAAAACTGATTGTGCGATGATGATTTTTTTCCCCCAATAATGCGAGTGATTTAGTAATATTATTTTCTGTTGGAGGTTGTTATTTTTTGAATATGTTTGAAATAATTTTAATTTTTCTGTAGGAGGACTTATCACAAATTAAGTTTGTTTCTGTTTTTAACATCGTGATTTTTCAAAGCAACAGAATGCTTTGGAACTTGCGATCTCTTTTTTAACTGACAATAACTTTAAATTATTTTTAAGAAAATTTGAAATGTACTAATTTTGAAAATGACAGTCCGTTTTTTTCGTGTAAATATAACAAGTATGTAACACGTGTCTCGCAGATAGCGCCAGGGTATGTTAACCGCTATACCACCCAGGCCGCCTCGGTGGCGCAGTGGTCTAAGCGATAGCCTCTGAGCATTCGTCCGGAAGGGGTCCGGGTTCGAATCCCGGTGAGGCATGGATGTTGTGTTTGTCTTACGGCCCTGGCTCTCTCCCTTCCCTATAACCAGTGACCCTAAATCAGGGACGGGCGACTGCTTTTAGCCCATTGAGTTGCTCACGGTGGTCGTTAAACCTCCAATCAAAAAAAAAAAAAAAAATACCCCTCAGAACGACCAAATCTAAAGTTTTCGATTAATTTGAATATAATCATCATGGATTCGCTAGTTGAAGCTAATCTGAAGGTTAAGAATCCTATTCCGTGATTGCCCGGAGGAGCAGATAAAACCTGAAAGAAATACGGAACCACACCATACAATATAAATTTTGAAGATGACAATCCGTTTTTTCGTGTAAATATGACAAGAATGGTAAGTCAGATAATATCCGAAAATTTGAAAATTTCGTCGTCGTGGAGCGGGATTCGAACCCGCTTCTCTTAGATAGCGCCCGGGCATGCTAACCACTACACCACACAGAATGACTAAATATCAAGCTTCCGATTAATTTTTCGGAAATTGTTTTTCCAAAAAAATTAATTCCGTTTTCGATTGTTTCCGATTAATTAATCGGAAACTTGAGACTTGGTCGTTCTGGGTGGTGTAGTGGTGTTTAGCATACCCGGGCGCTATCTGGGAGAGGCGGGTTCGGTTCCCGCTCCAGGACTACGAAATTTTCGAGTTTTCGGATATTATCTGAGTTACCATCCTTGTCATATTTACACCAAAAAAATTGATTGTCATCTTCAAAATTTGTATTGTGTAAACCCGTATTCCATTCATGATTTTGAAATGTACTGTTTTATAGTATTATTTCACAAATTTTCTAAATATAAATTTATTCTGGATAGCTACAATAAGTTTTTTCTTAAAAACTCCACAGACTGGTACATAGACATCGTACAAATCACCTGTACAATGATTTACATACCTGGTTTCTTATGGTAACACAATATATATTATAATAATTGGTGCACAAAATGTGGGGAAAGGAGAAGAAATATCCAGTGCCACAATAACCAAAATGTGGGGAAAGGAGAAGAAATATCCAGTGCCACAATAACCAAAATGTGGGGAAAGGAGAAGAAATATCCAGTGCCACAATAACCAAAATGTGGGGAAAGGAGAAGAAATATCCAGTGCCACAATACCCAAAATGTGGGGAAAGGCGAAGAAATATCCAGTGCCACAATAACCAAAATGTGGGGAAAGGAAAAGAAATGTCCAATGCTACACTAACCAAAATGTGAGTAAAGGAGAAGAAATATCCAGTGCCACAATAACCAAAATGTGGGGAAAGGAGACGAAATATCCAGTGCCACAATAACCAAAATGTGGGGAAAGGAGAAGAAATATCCAGTGCCACAATAACCAAAATGTGGGGAAAGGAGAAGAAATATCCAGTGCCACAATAACCAAAATGTGGGGAAAGGAAAAGAAATGTCCAATGCTACACTAACCAAAATGTGAGTAAAGGAGAAGAAATATCCAGTGCCACAATAACCAAAATGTGGGGAAAGGAGACAGAAATATCCAGTGCCACAATAACCAAAATGTGGGGAAAGGAGAAGAAATATCCAGTGCCACAATAACCAAAATGTGGGGAAAGGAGAAGAAATATCCAGTGCCACAATAACCAAAATGTGGGGAAAGGAGAAGAAATATCCAGTGCCACAATAACCAAAATGTGGGGAAAGGAGAAGAAATATCCAGTGCCACAATAACCAAAATGTGGGGAAAGGAAAAGAAATGTCCAATGCTACACTAACCAAAATGTGAGTAAAGGAGAAGAAATATCCAGTGCCACAATAACCAAAATGTGGGGAAAGGAGACAGAAATATCCAGTGCCACAATAACCAAAATGTGGGGAAAGGAGAAGAAATATCCAGTGCTACAATAACCAAAATGTGGGGAAAGGAGAAGAAATATCCAGTGCCACAATAACCAAAATTCACGCGATATGCTATCCACAATATCCGGTCTCGCTACAGAACTTCAAAAGCACATTCTTCCACAGATTATGGAAATTTAACAATTAATCAAACCTCAAGTATTCCCGCAAATCTCTCGTATTACCGTAAAATTTTCGTCATATATCGGATACGGAAAAAGTGAGAACGTAGTTTTTTCCGTTAATATACGAAAGGAAATGCTGAAAGGTTTTCTAAAAATTCAGGATTTTCCGTTAACACATCTTAAAAATGGCAATTTATCGTCAATTTAAGAAAAAAAATTACGGAAATGTTTCTGAAAATTCAGAATTTTCCTGGTGTATGAAAAATCCGTGAAATTCAGGTTTCTTTCCGTCATTTCACGAAAGAGGTTGTATCAGGAATGTGCTTCGTTAATTCATGAAAGAATGGCGGAAAGTACGAAAGAGAGATGATGATGGAGCGGGGAGGAGGAGGGGGGGGTGAATACAAGGCTGTGAAAAGAAAAATGAGCTCTGTTCACCCCTTCCCTCAAATATTCTTAATTTGCTTATTAGAACTCTTTTTTTTTTTTTTTTTTTTCTCAAAAGGCGTACTAAATAATTAGCCGGAAAGTACATTATAGCTTGCTAACTGGTTGTAACATCACAGGGTTTGTCCGGAGTTGTTCTCAGACGTGTAGCGAGGGACGTGTCAGTGTCCGATTATAAGAAAATTCGGTTTACGCAAAGCACACTTTTTTTTTCCTTTTTTTATTTATTTTTTTTGAAGAAAAAAAAACAAACTACAAGTTCAGTAAATCTGGCATCCATCGTAAATTAGAAGTCTGAGCTATGTTTTAACATCTTTGGTGGTTTGCGAAACCTCCTGCCGCGCGCGTGCGCGCTTCACTTCCTGCACCCCTGGGCTTCACAAATGGGTGCTTATTACAGGGTTGTGAAATTTTTCTGTTTGTACAGTCGTTTTTATTTCTTTTGGCTAATGAACTTTGGTAGGTTTATGTTTTGGCGAGCTGGCAAGTGAGCGATACGTACGCGCCGTTTGGGACGCTCCAGCTGGCTTACCGGGCTCTGATGACACACTTGGCCACAGTCCCAAATTTCCTTACTGTTCGAGGGCGAAGATTTGGTGGTGTCAGATCTGCAAGGTTGCAGCTGATGTTACCAGATGTGAGCTGTATGTTCATCGCTAAAAAAGTGAGGCCCCCCGACCTTGAGAGCATCATCTGCCTGCGCGATAGAAAGTTGTGGGTAAACATATGCCACCGAGCCAATCATGGCTGCCTTCCAGAAGGTCTTATCTGGTCCACGAAGTGATGCGCGCACGTGACAATTGTTCTGCGCGTGGAAGTCTCGTCTCACATCGCGACCTCACCTCAAACAGGTTGACGACTGAAATGTCGTTTTGCACCAACTGTGTTTGAGTTTCGTTTTGGGAAGGCGTAATACTGGATTAATTAACTTCATAGTGCTGCTCTCAAGCTCAACATGGCGCATGTAAGTACATGATAAATGGAAATATTAGTCGCAGAGCGCTATTGAGGTTTTTCTTTTAGTGACGTAGCGGTTATCAATTGTTCTGGTCATTCGCGCTCCCACGGAGGGGGTTTTCCAAGGAGATTAAGATCAACGTACGTTACAAATTAAACATTCAAAAATATTTTACATGTTCAAAACATTACATAGGGTCTTATTACATGTGTCTTCTTCCCAAAGAGATTAAGAGCGACGCACGTCACAAATTAAACATTCAAAAATATAATTTTACGTGTTCAAAATTACATAGTGTCTGACATAGTGTTTTCTGTTACATGGTGTCTTCTTCCCAAAGCCATTATTAAGATCAACGTACGTTACAAATTAAACATTCAAAAATATTTTACATGTTCAAAATATTACATAGCGTCTTCTATTACATGGTGTCTTCTTCCCAAATCCCCAAAAAGATTAAAAGCGACGCACGTCACAAATTAAACATTCAAAAATATAATTTTACATGCTCAAAATTACATAATGTCTGGCACAGTGTTTTCTATTACATCGTGTTTTCTTCCCAAAGAGATTAAGAGCGACGTATGTCACAACCATATATAAACTATAGGCGTACACTGTAAACTACACACACACACACACACACACACGTGCAGACATTGTGTACGTATACTGTATATAGCCCCCTCCAACAGGAATTCCTGGGTGCGCCACTGGTTCTGGTGTACAGAGGTCTGGTCTTTTCTGTAAAAGCGAAGTTCGTGAAAAAAAAATCATTCCCTAAAGTGGGTGGAAGGTGTTTTCTTCAGTAGAATTTATTTTTCTTAACAGGTGATTTTTGCCGGCCTGGGCGTCCGAGGTGTTCCCGGGTTCGAGTCCCGAACGAGATGTATGTGGTGTGTTTGTCTAAGGGCACTGACTCAGTCCTTCCCCTGGAAACAGTGGCCCTAAATTAGAGACGGGCAACTGCTTTCAGCTATAAGAGTTTCTCATGGTGGTCGTTAAACCCTAAAACAAAACAAAAAGGGATTTTATTCAGTAGGAAATTTGTCTTAACGTGGTATATTGTTGTATTCAGTAGAAAACAGTATTTTTTTTTCTTAATATGGAAGGTGTTATTCAGTAAAAAGTAGGGTGGTTTTTTTTTCTTAATACGGGAGTTGGTTTTATTCAGTAGAAACTAAGTAATTAAGTAGTTTTCAGTAGAAACCAAGTAAAACCAAGTTCCCACAGCTACTGAAATTTGATGTCAGTTTGGAAATGTAACAGGCCTCTCCGTTGGTGCAATGGTCTAAGGCATCTGTGCTATATTCTGCAGAAAAAGTGTATGGCTCCTTCTTTTCCCATGAAAACACTAACAGGAAGTTCTTATCTCAATATGGTAATTATTTGTTTGATGCCTCAACTGCACAAAGACAGTGACATCTTCACTTTCCTACAGGATGGAGCACCACTCCACTGGCATCAGGAAGTTAGAAATTACCATGACGAAAATCTTCCACAGCATTAGATTGGCAGTGCAATAGGCTACAACATGCCATTCACACGTTGGCCACCACGAAGTCCAGATCTAACACCCTGTGAATTTTTTTTACACTATATTACACATTTTATATTCCCTCAACAGAATACATAAAGCATGAAAAAATAGCGCAATTTTATTACTACTTTACTCTCTTGAAAACTGAAAAATACTTCATACTAGTGATAATTAACGCAGCAATCAGACATCGCTGAATTGCTGCGTTAATTATCACTAGTATGAAGTCTTTACTTCATATAGATTGCTGCGTTAATTATCACTAGTCTTCCACTCATTAATTATCACTAGTATGAAGTCTTTCCTTCATGTAGATTGCTGCGTTAATTATCACTAGTCTTCCACTCATTAATTATCACTAGTATGAAGTCTTTCCTTCATGTAGATTGCTGCATTAATTATCACTAGTCTTCCACTCATTAATTATCACTAGTATGAAGTATTTACTTCATATAGATTGCTGCGTTAATTATCACTAGTCTTCCACTCATTAATTGTCACTAGTATGAAGTCTTTACTTCATAGAATAATACACTGTTAAAAAATTTTGTAATAAGTAGCACCAAAATGTGTTGCGACACCAGGTGTACCACTTTCTGAGAAAAGTCGTACCACAGCGTGGTGCAAACAAAATGCAACATCGTGGTGCAAAGTTGCACTATGTTGTTGGATTTTATTTGCACCACACAGAGGTACGTCGTGTACGTCAGAAGGCAGCGCTTAGACTCTAAGCGCTGCCTTCTGACCATTCATCCGAGATAGGTCCGGGTTCGAATCCAGTGAGTCATGGATGTTGTGTTTGTCTTACGGCACTGGCTCTCTTTCTCTTCCCTAGCCCAGTGACCCTAAATTAGGGACGGGCGACTGTTTTTAGCCCATTGACTTGCTCACAGTGGTCGTTAAATTTGCAATAAAAAATAAATCTGAAAGTTATTGCACTATTACCGCGGCAAACCCCGTTTGGGAACTTGAGGGCATAAATTTTGTTAATGAATTTCGATCGACTAAGTGGCAACAATGACTCTGGGCTTCCTAGAATAGGCGATCCAGTCTCATCGTTGGGACTTGAAAGCGTTGTGTTTCATACGATCTCGTATACGAGGTTGTCGCAAGAACTCATATGCCGCAAAGAAATTAAGTTTAACAACTAACATATCAGTATCATGCTTGAAATCGGGGTATCTTCGAAGAAAGAAAACTTTTACTTTAAATTAAACCAGAAACACTGACACTCGTACTCATTTGCAGAGCAGCGAGAAGAAAAACACGTTGTTTAAAGAAACAAATATAAAATTTATTTTGTGCATATTTCTTAATTTATGTACAATTTAATGGTGGGACCAGATTAAGTTATATTAAGACATCTCTACTAAAAGAAGTTATGGTTTAGCCTGAGAATTATAGAAATAGAAACGTTTCTATCAATCTAAGTAGTACGAGATGAGCAATAATATTTCATTTCTAAAATTACAATGAATACTCATCGTGCAAGGGATTGAAATATTTGGATGATGCCTTACCCTAAAAAAAAATCTTCTGCTGTGCAACACCGATCTGGGAGTTGAGGAAGGCGCGTCTTCTTGCTGCCGTGGTCTTTGGCTGGTATCCTCCTTGGATAAAACGCAGCCCGGGAGCTCTCGACAAATGTCTTCTCTATTTTCCTTGGGTACCTAACATCCTGCCGGATTTGGGTCCGACTTCTTGACCCACGTACAGCTAGGCATTTCTTGCAAACCGCCGAGGACGAACATCTATCCTCCTACAGATGACAACAACAACTCAACTGCAACCACAACACTCGGATTTCTCCAAGTTTTTCATTTTGTTTTAGTTTCGCTTACAGCCATGCTGCTAGGCGCGTCCGTTTTCCCTGGGAGCGTAACTCTCCCCCTTCATTGGTTTCTGCCCCCCACCCGCTCGCAAGTAGCCTGCCGTCCAGTGGATGTTGACCAGTGTCTACCTCGAGCAGATGTTCTCCTGGCCAGCTGACCATCTGCTGAGCTGAGCCCTTTAAAAAAAATGTTTGGCCCTAACTGCCACCCTGCTTCGGAGTTCTTTTATGGACCATCAGAGAAAACCCCTTTTAAATCTTTAAGCATGCTCGGTATGCCCGACTGAAATATGTCCTCCGACACAGAGCCTGGGTGACAGTTATTACCTAACTTTCCTTCCTACCGGATTTAAGATTCTTTCTTAGACTTCCATCGTATAGTCACCACTGACCCATTGTTAGCTAAGGTTCTTCTTAGACTTCCATCGTAAGATACTTTCTTAGACTTTCATCATATAGTCACCACTGACTCATTGTTAGCTAAGGTTCTTCTTAGACTTCCATCGTAAGATTCTTTCTTAGACTTTCATCGTATAGTCACCACTGACCCATTGTTAGCTAAGGTTCTTCTTAGACTTCCATCGTAAGATTCTTTCTTAGACTTTCATCGTATAGTCACCACTGACCCATTGTTAGCTAAGGTTCTTCTTAGACTTCCATCGTAAGATTCTTTCTTAGACTTTCATCGTATAGTCACCACTGACCCATTGTTAGCTAAGGTTCTTCTTAGACTTTCATCGTATAGTCACCACTGACCCATTGTTAACTCAGGTTCTTCTTAGACTTCCATCGTAAGATTCTTTCTTAGACTTTCATCGTATAGTCACCACTGACCCATTGTTAGCTAAGGTTCTTCTTAGACTTCCATCGTAAGATTCTTTCTTAGACTTTCATCGTATAGTCTCCACTGACTCATTGTTAGCTAAATTTCTTCTTATAGTTCCATCGTAAGATTCTTTCTTAGACTTCCATCGTATAGTCACCACTGACCCATTGTTAGCTAAGGTTGCATTATGTAATCCGCAGTGCTGTTGCTTCGCAAATGCCGGGAAATAAAAAATAATAATAATGATTTTCGCTCCATTTGTGGAATTTTGCACCTGGCCTAGCGTTTGCTTTTCGATCCCCTTCGCACACGAAGGGAAAGCAAAAGGAGAAAAAAAAAAAAAAAAAAAGAGAGAAACCAGTGAATCCTTATGCGGCCTGGGTCGGGATAATATTTCTTGCACCTAATTAGGAATTACTCTAATTAAGAAATAAATATTTATGTTAATGAATTAACACAATTATGTAATTAAATTCCGAATTTATGTATTTCTTTACCCGAAGCAATGTGCCCGAAATTAGAAGAATTTTCGCGGCAACAGCACTATCCGTAGAAAAAGGTTATACGTGGAGGGCTGTAATATAAACGATTTTTTTAAGGCCGATATCACTATTAAATATAGTCGTCCATGTGGAAAGCATAATTTCATGAAAAAAATTTAGTTTTGCATTGTCACTTAACGTGGGTATATTATTGAATTGCGAAAAATCACGGCTGTTAGCATGTAATTGTATCGCGAAGAACTCTTTGTTGCTTTCCTCATTCATTAAATGTCCAGTATATCATGCGACATTTCTGTTGTTTTAGTCATTTCTGAAGTACGTGGTCTTTTGTCCTTTCGCACTATCAGTACATCAATTTAAAGTGTTTTGTTCGTCATAGTGCACCGTTCGCTTCGAAGCTGACTGACACAACTTGGAAATGATTTCACCTTCTTCGCGGTGAGTTTGTGTTTTGGAGAACCAGCCTTGTGCTGTTGGACCTTGAGTGGGTTGCTTAATGTCATGTCATCTTTTGCTGAGGACTTCTTATCCATCTTCTGCCAAGGACCTTTCCTCTTCCGGGAAAGTCTCCGTTTCGTTCTTTCCATGACATAAATCCTTCAAGAGTTATTTTCCTGTTCATGATATATAGTGGGCAAAAAAAAAAATATATTTGCACACATCCATAACTTTAAAGTTTTGTCACTGAGATACAATAATTTTAGAGCTTTGTCGCTGCGTCTTGGATATTCTTTTCCCATAATACCCCAAAACTGAGTCCGAGATTTGGATATGAATATCGGTGCCACATTGCAAAATGTATTTCAATTATTGAACTGGGAAAACAAAGGGATAAAGATTAATGGAGATTATTTAACTCACCTTCGTTTTGCTGATGACGTAGTCATTTTTGCAACTGCCCCTTCGAAGCTGCAGAGTATGATTCAAGAACTTGATGGTAACAGCAAAAAAGTGGGATTAAAAATACTTTCAGAAAGACAAAAGTGATGTATACTACAGTGCTTTTACGAGAAACAAAGATTTAACGATTGATGGGGCAAAGTTGGAGATAACCGGTACCTACATTTATCTTGGGCAACAGATATCAAGTGAGGGTCACATTGATGAAGAAATTAATCGTCGTATAAAACTTGGATTGAGAGCTTTTGGAATAAACAGTACCATTTTTAAGAGCAGTATGCTGCTATGTCTTAAAAGGGAAATGTTTAATCAATGCATCCTGCCAGTGCTTACGTGTGGAGCAGAGACATGGATCTTAACTAAAATGAAAACGTACAAAGACTGCAGGCAACTCAAAGAAGCATGGAGAGATGCATGCTTGGTGTAATCAGGAAAGATAAGAAGAGGAACTCGTGAATAAGGAAAATGACTTGAGTAGACGACATCATGACCAGAGTTAAATCACTGAAATGGGAATGGGCTGGGCACGTTGCCAGAAGAACGGGCCACCGATGGACAACCGAAATTTTGGACTGGATCCCGAAGGACAGAAAAAGAACACATGGGAGATGGGTGGGTGAAATTCGAAAGCATGGAGGAGACAGGCTTAAGTCAGACAGACTGTTGGAAGAAACTTGGGGTGACATTCATCTAGCAGTAGATTGATAATGGTTGACAATGATGATGATCGATACCAGACTGGCATCAGAAGGAAGTTCAGCAAAGATTTCCTTTTCCTGGTGAGTTAGCCTGTAGGAGTTCAGATCTTCTGTGAAGAGATTAGCGATCCAAGCTTCCTTTAACCGTCCGCGACAGGTGTTCAAAAAATTTTTAATCAAATTTCCTCTCACTTTGACTCCATTTCGATTCAAAAGAAAAATAAATTCAGTCGTTTCTCACGTACCGGCAGAAAAAAACCTCGCGGACCGGCGTTTGGGAAACACTGGCTTAGAGACTTCCTCAGTTTTCCCCCTGCTGAAAAATTGCGGCCCAAGAATTTGCGTACTGCACAACGCCACTTCCATCCTATTCCTGCTGGAAAATTGTGACCCAAGAATTTGCGTACTGCACAACACCACTTCCATCTTATTCCTGATGGATAATTGCGGCCCAAGAATTTGCGTACTGCACAATGCCACTTCCATCCTATTCCTGCTGGAAAATTGTGACCCAAGAATTTGCGTACTGCACAACACCACTTCCATCTTATTCCTGCTGGATAATTGCGACCCAAGAATGTGCGTACTGCACGCCACTTCCATCCTATTCCTGCTAGAAAATTGCGACCCAAGAATTTGCGTACTGCACAACACCACTTCCATCCTATTCCTTATTCTCGATCTTTATCGAATTTGTGTCCTGAATGTATCAATAGGTTTTTTATTGGATGTGTGCAAAGTTCTAACCGTTTTTGTAATAGATGCCAATTGCGATCGGCCGCCCCGGTGGCGCAGTGGTCTAAGCGATGGCCTCTGATCATTCGTCCGAACGGGGTCCGGGTTCGAATCCCGGTGAGGCGTGGATGTTGTGTTTGTCTCATGGCACTGGCTCTCTCCCTTCCCTGGAACCAGTGACCCTAAATTACGGACGGGCGACTGCTTATAGCCCATTGAGTTGCTCACGGTGGTCGTTAAACCTCCAATCAAAAAAAAAAAATTGCGATCGGAATAAAAAAAAATTGCGGTCACAGATGACGCTGCGATGCCGAATTTTCGACCAATACAGCGTGGAGCAGTAGAACATATAGAGGCACTAGGTTTGTTCGAGTAAGTCATTCGTAACGGAAAACACGGCCGGTGTAACATGGCATGCGATAAGGAGCACGTTAGATATTGTTTACTGTAGGAGTTCGATAAAAACAGTACTGCAACCGCGGCTTGCCGCAACATCTGTCAAGTGTATGGGGAGGATGCAGTTGATGATAGCACATGTCGCCGTTGGTTTCGGAAATTCCGGGACGAAGACTGAAGCGGTAAAAATCAACCACATCCTGGACGTCCATCTGTGGTTTCTGATGAGGATGTGGACCAAGACATAACAAATAACCCACGTCCAATCGTTCAAAAATTAGCAGAATCATTGTCGGTACACATAACAACATGCAGTCGAAAGACTGATGCATGCGGCTGGGTTCATCACCAAGTTCGATAACTGAGTTCCACTCCAGTTTTCTGCAAAGCAACGAGAGGAGAGAATTCGTACCTGTGTTTCTTTGCTTTCTCGCCACAGAAATGAACCGTTTTGGGGATGAATTGTAACGGGTGATGAGAAATGGGTACTGTGTCGTAATGTAAAGCGTCGGCGGACTGTGTGTAAAGGTGCGGAGCCTTCTCCTTCTACCTCAAAACGAGGACTGTATCCCAAAAAGGTTTTAAGTGTTTGGTGGTATGTCCAGAGAAAAATCCGCTGGGAGGTGCTGGCACCTAACAGAACGATAAATGCTGACCTTTACTGCCAACAATTGAACAGATTTCTAGAACAACTGACATCAAAGCGGCCAGCACTTGCTAATCGCAAAGGCGTGATCCTTCATTTATGATAATGCCAGACCTCATGCTGCTTTAATCACTTGGCAAAAATTACTGGACTTTGGTTGGGAAGTGTTACCTCATCCGGCGTATTCCCCTGACCTGACACCTACGGACTACCACCTTTTTCGATCGTTAAAGAACGCCTTCGCCCTCCAAACCTTCGATAATGTGAACGATGTCAAAACGGCATTACATGACTTTTTTTACTCTAAAACACGGGGGTTTTTCCGGCGTGGGATTCACCTACTCATAGACAGATTGCAAGAGGTCACACAGAATGATGGCAGTTATGTGAAATCCTAGGTACATTATTTGTTATGTTCTCCCCTATTCTTTGTAGCCTACGAAAATGTGTAGAACTTATGCACACACCCAGTAGTTGCACATAAACTTAACGTTACCTCACTGTTTGATTTCAAAGAAAAAACGACAAAAATGCAGATAGCAGCAAGAACGAACGTCTGCGTAGCTCAGTTGGTAGAGCGACTTGTTCCGGAATAAGTGGATTCGGGTTTGATCCCCGGGGTGGACCCAAAATGACGGAGAAATTTACTTCGTTATACCCCCAAAAAATTAGGTGGAATGGGATTTCACCGCGTATAGTTAATTAGTGAGATAGTTTCAGCTTTATCGTTTTGGGAGTCTCTAAATGATTTTTGACTATTCGTGCCGTGTTAAAGTTCATTTCACTGACCCTCAAAACTGGGTATTCCTATTTCAAAATATTAAGGAAAAATCTTTTAAATAAATCGAACTCATTTTTTCTTTTTTTATTTTTTTTTTATTTACTTACTAGAGATATATTCCACCACTATTCATTGAAGCAGCAAAGTACTCAAATTTAGTCCACGACAGGAAATAAATTAAAATGCGAATTTTTTTTCTTGTTGTTCCGCAGCTAAATGAAGGTGTTGGAACTCTCTATACTACACAATATACTCTATCTTAATCAGGAACTTTTTTTGTTGTTGTTGTTGTTGGCATTCAGAATGTAGCATTTGTTTTTGAAGTTCTGCTTCACTGGCTTCGTTCAGTCGCTGACAAGGTGTTGTATTCTTTATTCTACTAATTTATTTTTACGCTGCTCCAGTTTAATTCGCTTCACCTTAGAATATCGTTTGTCATGTTTTAATGGTTGAGTGGCTTTTTATTACCCTGTTTAAAAATTCAATGCCTTTTCTAAGTATTTATTTATTTATATGTTTATTTTATTTCCTTGCTTGAGGTAAATACAGTCCTAGAGATTCTCATTTAGTAAAGTTGATGCCATTGAATTCTGAAGTGTAATAAGCGCATTTTTGTTTTTTGTTATTTTATGAATACACACTGGCACACATGCGCGCGCGCCTAGAGGAGACTCAGCACCCCCCCCTCCCCGCAAGGCAAACATACCCCCCCTCTGGAAAATGTACGTTGCTGTAAATTCTATGATCTGTGGTTTATGAAAATGACCCTTGTATTTCATTATAAGCATAGATACTTGATTTATTTGCGTATCGTAATTCTGTGTTTAAAACTGCAAAATTGAGATTCAGTGGCAACACCAGCCGCTCAGAACTGGGTGGGCTATTTAGGTTGGGGGGGGGGTTAACCTTGATGGGAGGGGGCACAAATTTTGAAGTGTTTGGCAGAAATATTGGCAAAAAATTCCGTTCATGTGCATTTTACCCGAAGCTGATAATGTTGTTATCCTCTGGAAAAAAAAAAAATCGAAAAAATAAAAAGTTTTCAAGTGAACACTGTGCGTAGTATTTATTCAGTGTACATAGTATGGGAACCATGGATACGAATCTCTATGGCAAGTTACTATGTTTTTCTTCGCAATTTTAGCTTTCTTACGTCGTTTTCTGTTCATTTTTTTCTATGCTCTCATAAGGCTATTTACGAATTTTAGTTCGTAACCTGAAAAGGAATATCTCTCTCTCTCTCTCTCTCTCTCTCTCTCTCTCTCTCTCTCTCTCTCTCTCTCTCTCTCTCTCTCTCTCTCTCTCTCTCTCTCTCTCTCTCTCTCTCTCTCTCCCTCTTTTTCTCTCCTCCTTTCCCTGTCTCTTCCTTCTCTCCCGCTGTCCCTCCTTCCCTCTCTACTTTTCTCTTTCCCTCTCTCCCCTTTCTCTCTTCCCTCCGTCTCTCCCTCCCTTTCTCTGTCCGTTTCCCTCTCCCTTCTCTCTTTCCCCCTCTCTCTCTCCCTCCCCTCCCCTCCCTCTTTCTTTCTCCCTCTCTGTCTCTCATCTTCCGTATAGTTTTAAGCAATGATTCAAAAACTGGTGTATTTCTACTACTCTCTTGGAAATTCATTGAGGGTTCCCTTCATTTCCCGTGAGCACAAACACCAAACTTAGCAAAGAATTAATTTTTTATGACAAATATTAGAGAATTTCAGAAATTCACATACATTTATCCAAGTTCCCTAGAATCGCAGATGATTGCACCTGCCATATGTTCCAACCACTTACATATTTTGGGACGCCTAATAGGTGGGCTCAAAGAAAAGTAGGGTGGGCTGAAGCCAACCCAGCTTCACGAGCCTATGCAACAGGGGCAAGCGATGGACAACTCAAAAAAAAAAAAAAAAAAAAAAAAAAATCAGCCGAAATAGCTGCACAAATATTTCTCTGCTTCATGGGCACAGAATTTGATGGTGTCAAGAGTCAGAGAAGAAAGAAATGCCTTTCCTTTTTTTTTTTTTATTTATTTATTTATTTAAATACGACAAACGTCAAACTTAGAATGAAATTATTATTTTAAGAAAAAACTGGCGAAAGTGGAGTCCTTATTGCACTGAAGACTAAAACACTGTTCGTCATTGGGTAAGGGCCATGAAATGCTAAGCTGCTGTTAGAAACCTTCCTCGTAGTTAACTAGCCAACGAAGAAGTCTCGTGGGGAGGTTTCAGCTAAATGTATCCCTCTAGGCTTTAGAAAATAATTCTGGAGGGAAATCTTTGTGCGAGTGAAAAAGAAAGGGACTTCAGTATTTTTCTGCTCATTGCTTTGCTTGAAAGTACGAGTGGTTTTATAATCATTTTTGTTGAAGAAAAGGGGTTTGTTGGGGAGAATGTATGGTGTCTTAGTTTTTTTAGTGGGGAGGGGGTTTGGCTGTTGACTACGGTAAGGAAAGCTTACCTCCGACCAGTAGTGAAAGAGAATGTGTGATTAAATATGGTTGAAAAAAGTGGGACACTAAGAAAAAGTGTAGAAGGGATTAAAATACGACATCAATTGCTCTCAATTAGCATTGCGTGGATCCACTGAAAACGACCAAAATATGAAATGAAAACACTTAGTTTTTCCATTTTATTTGGGAGTTATTTTGCCACCGGTGATGAGGAACCTGGAACTAAACTGCCGTCAAACAAAGTCGCAGAATGTGATTTATTTATTTATTTATACACCGGTGAGTCATTACATTATGACCACCTACCTAATAAGCCATAGGACCTCCTTAGTCCGCAAAACAGCGGCCACTCGGCGAGGCATCGATTCGATGAGGTGACGATATAGGTATCCTGGGGTATCTGATACCATAATGTCAACAGCAGGTCCTCCACTTCCCGTACATTTCGGGGTTGTTGGTGATTTAGCGCGAACTCGCTTTTCCAAGTCGAACCACAAATATTCGACTGGGTTCATACCCGGTGAATTTGGAGGCTATATAGGGCATTAACAGAAAGACACCAGCATGTTCCACGAACCACTCCTTGACGATTCTGGCAGTGTGGCATGGCGCATTTTCCTGTTGGTAATGGCCATCACCAACAGGAAACGCAGTTGCCATGAATGGGTGAACTTGGTACCCAAGTTCAGCCTGTTTCCGCCCAACAGAGCATCCAGATGGCATATACTCCGTTTGTAATCGGTGTATCACGCTCGGCCGTCTACGTGATGCACCAGGAATCTTGATTCGTCAGATAAGGTCACTTTCTTATAGCCCATTGAGTTGCTCACGGTGGTCGTTAAACCTCAAAAAAAAAAAAAAACATCCTCCTAAATGACCACTTTCAACAACGAATTTGAGGGAGAACGCAACGGTTTCTGGTACCCAGGTTCACTCGTTCCACCTGCGTTCGGTTAAGGCCGTGTTAGTAAGTGTAAGACCATGACATCAGCATCAGAGAGACTAGTTCCTTCCGTTTGTGACGTCAATCTCACGTTACATGGGCGGATACGTCTGTGTCGTGTCTGACGTCACACACAACTTTGGAAACCAATTGGATGCCTTGGTCTCCGCGTGACGTCACATGCAACTTTGGAAACCAATTGGATGCCTTGGTCTCCGCTTGACGTCTCTAAAATGTAAGAACTCGTCGTGTCTTCGGCCCACTTTGACAGCGAATATTTCGTTCGAGCTGATTTCAGCCCATTTTGTTTACCCCGAGCAGGCGTGGACTTGGCCACCCGAATATTTCCCTGTGGGACGCCATAGTCTAGGCAGACAGGCCTTATGATATTTCAAGAAAAGTGTTTATATATCTGTCCTTTACCGTGCTTTTAGAAAGAAAAAAAATACGCTAAATAGGCCAAATTTCTTTACCAGTTTGACGATTTCTAAAACAAACAAAAAAGCTTACGTGCCAAATGTTCTGTTGAACCAAACATTGTTCTTTGTACAACTTTCCCCCTCGACATTTGATCTTGTGCTCCGTTCCTTTCTGCAGATTTCTTGTATCTCAACCCGCTTGTGCTCTAACTGCAGTTAAAGTTGAATTATCAGTGCAATATAATCAAATTATATCATTATTAATGAATGGAATACGTGATTACACCATAAAATACTAATTTTGAAGATGTGAATCTGTTTTTCTGGTTCAAATATGATATGGATAGCAAGTCAGATAATATCCGAAAATTTGAAAATTTCGTCGTCCTGCAGCGGGAATCGAACCCGCGTCTTCCGGATAACGCCCGAGTATGCTAAGCACTGCACCACCCAGAACGACCAAGTTTCCGATTAATTTGAATATAACCATCACAGGATTCGCTAGTCGAAGCAACCGGCATCGACTAGCAAGTTGAAGCGGCCTCCCCGGTGGCGCAGTGGTCTAAGCGATAGCCTCTGAGCATTCGTCCGAAAGGGTCCGGGTTCGAATCCCGGTGAGGCATGGATGTTGTGTTTGTCTTACGGCCCTGGCTCTTTCCCTTCCCTGGAACCAGTGACCCTAAATTAGGGACGGGCGACTGCCTATAGCTCATTGAGTTGCTCACGGTGGTCGTTAAACTTCCAATAAAAAAAAAAAAAAAGGTGAAGCGCCCAAGTATGTTCGATTCCCGCTCCAGGACGACGAGATTTTCAAGTTTTCGGATATTATCTGACTTTACAATTCATGTCATATTTACACCAATAAACGGATTCACATCTTCCAGTTTGTATTGTACAATGGTGTAATCCCGTATTTCATTCATTTGATATTCTGCGTCTCCGGGCTGTCACGGGAATGAATTCCAAACCTCCAGATTCGCTATGTATGAATGCCGGTTCCTTCGACGAGCGAATCATGTGATGGTTTTATTCAAATTAATCGGAAACTTGGTCGTTCTGGGTGGTGTTAGTGGTTAGCATACTCGGGCGCTATCCGGGAGACGCGGGTTCGATTCCCACTTCAGGACGACGAAGTTTTTGGATATTATCTGACTTAACATCCATGTCATATTTACACCAATAAACGGATTCACATCTTCCAGATTTGTGTTATATCATTATTAATTTGGTATGGAACTCGAAATTCATTAGACACGGTAATTCATTGAGTTAAAATTTTTGGATTAAATAGTACGACAAATTTTTGGGTTGTTTAGCATGTATGCTTTTCTTTTTAACAAGATCTGGGTCTTATTTACGAGACCTACTGCTGAATTTTTAACGAGAATACCAATCTTTTTAAATCATTTTAAAAATCTTTTAACAAGACCATCTAAGAATCTTTTCAACGAGATCTGCGTCTGTTTTTGTTATGTTTAGTTTTTAAAGCGGACTTTTAGGTGCGGAAGTGTATTTACAAGCAAAAATATGCAGTCGCACCCACTATCGCCATAAATATGCGTTACTGAAAAAACATAGTGTAATTTTACGTCACTTAATAGGGAAACTGAGGCCTTTCAAATCGGCCGCCACTGGGAATCGAACCCATGTCTTCCACTTACCCGCCGTACATGCTACCACTACACCACAGCGGCTTCGAATTCTCCAGACTCACGTACGACTAACTGCCAAACCACATCTCAGGTTGCTTCTTGGAGCCCCGCTGGGGATTCACCGAAGATGGTAAGTAAGTCACGGACACACTACAAACGCGGACACAGTTTAGAAGTGAGTCTTTTAAGTCCATTTTTGCTCTAGCAACAGCAAAAATGCTACTTCCATTTGAAAGTAATTAAATCAACATCAGATCAGATCATATGTAGAGGATTTTAGGAAGGGAGTGTCTGACCCCAGGTCTTAAACATCCTTACAAATAGGAAGCTAGGAGATTTGCGCTAGAGTTCTCGATACGAAAATGACACGGAAGCGAGGTAGAAAGGGGGAAGAAAACGCCCTTATTTATTACCGGGGTGCCAGTACCCGGGGTCCGACGGCTTAACGTACCCATCCGACGCACGGCAGATACTTAGTGGTTCGAGCGTTCATGCCTGCTGAGATCGAACCTGAGGTTTCTCTCTGGCAGTCACGAACGTTGACCACTAGGCCATCCGCGGCCCTATTAAATCAACATTAGTCTTCGTATTCTTTAATTTCTATCACTTTATAAGTTTGCACTGAAATTTTTGCAATTGTAGAAATTTTCAAGATCGCCACGAAAAACTGTTGTTCATAATAGGCAAGTCCTGAAAAAAAACATTTACTTTAATACATTTAGGATTTCCCTTCTGGTTAAAACGGAGAAATGATTACCATTCAAAATTTAGCTATCGCAATAAAATTCGTAAATAAAACCTTCAACGTCTCACACAGAACGTACCTTGTCTATTGCTTCAGAACTGAAGAAAAAAATTTCTTACAGTAAATTTAGTAAGGGATATTTTTTTATTGAAGCCCAAAAAAGAAATGGGTAAAATCTTAATTAATTATTGCCTCCATACAAACACTGCAGTAATTTTGCGGAAATGTTAATGCTGACATACTCGATAATTTTTTCCAAAAGTGAGCCACAAAAAATCCGTTTCCAGGGCCGTTTCTTGATCGCCAGTTCGCCACTCACCCAAAGTTAATTCAGACCAGCCAGTTTTAAGAGTTAACATTAAGACTCCCAAGAAAATGGCTAAACTTGTCAGATTCAGTAAAGTCATCTCGGAACGGAATCTCGGACTTCCGAGCAGTAGCCTAGTTTGGAAACTGCTTCGCGGAACAGCTGATTTCCTATTCTTTTTTCTTTTCGTAGTTCTGGTGAAGAAGTAACAGAAAAAGATGTGTTGTGGATTCTTGTGATATTAATAGAGAACCAGTGTATTTGGTTTGCGTGCGTGAAATGTTAATGTCGTGCTTTCATCGCCACTTATCATTTCTGTCTCAGTTAGCTGTTCTGTTTGGGAAACCCCGTTATCGCAAGCCATCTGGCGGAGAACATCGGAAGAGTTTAAGTTGTTGCTGACATCTGCCACTTTAGCTATGTTTTATCGTATTTTGCCTTCTCGTGTGCGTGTACTTATGGCGTTTTTAATCATGTTGAAAACTGAAGCTGTGTTCATTGGGAAGAATTTGTGGCACCCGATAAAATATTCTCTCTGTCTGGTGTAATGTTCTATTCGAGGCAAGCTGAGACGTTTTCTTTGATTATCCAAATCGGGTCAACGACATCATTTTCCCTTTCACGTCCTTTTTTCGTGTTTCCTCCCTCATGGGAGTTAACCTTTGTTTGACAGTTGTTTGGGGTGTCGTTATAGAATTATCTATGACGAAACTCTTATCTGAGTCGCATTTTTTAAGAAAAAAATTTTGTAGCTTCGGAGGACCAAGATTGAAATTTTTGATTGTTTTATTCAAAGAAGTAACTGGGCATTTCTGCGCCCATGACAAAGCTCAAGACATTGTGTCCCCATCTGACTTTCCACTTCATATGCAGTGGCGTAGCCAGAAATTTTTTAAGGGGCGGGGAGGGGGGATTAAGGGATTTGGTTCATTGATAAAAGCCTCATATACGCACCATGAGCCATTATTACATTATGACCACCTACCTAATAAGCGGTAGGACCGCTTTAGCCCTCAAAACAGCGGCCGCTCAGCGAGGTATTCATTCGATGAGGTGGCGATAGGTATCCTGCGATATCTGGTAACCGCCGCCCCGGTGGCGCAGTGGTCTAAGCGATGGCCTCTGATCATTCGTCCGAACGGGGTCCGGGTTCGAATCCCGGTGAGGCATGGATGTTGTGTTCGTCTTACGGCACTGGCTCTCTCCCTTCCCTGGAACTAGTGACCCTAAATTAGGGACGGCGACTGCTTATAGCCCATTGAGTTGCTCACGGTGGTCGTTAAACCTCCAACCAAAAAAAAGATATATATATCATCATCATCATCATTGTCAACCATTATCAATCCCTGCTGGACGAAGGTCTCCCCAAGTTTCCTCCACAACGGTCTGTCTTGTGCCAGTCTCCTCCATGTCACCCTTGCATACTTTCGAATTTCATCCACCCATCTCCCATGTGGTCTTCTTCTGGGTCTTTTCCTGTCCCTTGGAATCCAATCTAAAATTTCTGCTGTCCATCGATGATCTGTCCTTCTGGCAGTATGTCCAGCCCATTGCCATTTCAGGGATTTAACTCTGATCATGATGTCTTCCACTCTTGTCATTTTTCGGATCCACGAGTTCCTCTTCTTATCTCTCCTGGTTACACCAAGTATGCACCTCTGCAGCCTTTGTATGTCTCTTTTAGTTAAGGTCCACGTCTCTGCACCATACGTAAGCACTGGAAGGATGCATTGATCAAACACGTTTCTTTTAAGACATAATGGCATATTGCTCTTGAAAATTATGATTTTTCTTCCAAAAGCTCTCCAGGCAAGTTTTGTACGCCGATTAATTTCTTCATCAATGTGACCCTCACTTGATATCTGCTGTCCAAGATAAACGTACGTGTCTGTTATCTCCAGCTTTTCTCCATCAATTGATAAATCTTCATTTCTTGTAAAAGCATTGAACATCACTTTTGTCTTCTGAAAGTTCATTTTTAATCCCACTTCTTTACTCTTGTCAGCAAGTTCCTGGATCATACTCTGCAGCTCTGATGGGGTAGTTGCAAAAATGACTACGTCATCAGCAAAACGAAGGTGGGTTAGATAATCTCCATTAATCTTTATCCCCTTGTTTTCCCAGCTCAGCGACTGAAAAACACCCTCCAATGTGGCATTAAAGAGCTTCGGAGATATGGTGTCACCTTGTCTCACTCCCTTTCCAATTTTTACGTGTGTTGTATTTTCAAACAGCCGAATCTTTGCACTTGCATTTTCATAGATGTTATTAATAATATTAATGTATGCATCTTCAATACCGCAGGTTTTCAGAGCCATTGTAACTGCTGATGGTTTCACCGAATCAAAGGCTTTTTCATAATCGATAAAAGCCATGCACAATGAAAGTTCATATTCCCTCGCTCTTTCAATTAGTTCTCTCAGCACGTGGATATGATCTATTGTGCTGTAGCCACTCCTGAATCCAGCTTGTTCTCTGGGTTGAGCCATGTCCAGTGTTGCCTTCAAGCGGTGTGAAAGAACTTTAGTGAAGATTTTATAAACTACTGATAGGAGGCTGATAGGTCTGTAGTTTCCGAGATCCTCAATGTCACCTTTCTTATGTAGCAGGATCATTGTAGCGGTGTCCCAATCCTCAGGAATCTTTCCTTCATTAAGGCATCGAGTGAAAATTTGGGCGAGTATTGTTTCGATTTCTCCACTTGCTTCTTGTATGATGTCTACAGTAATTCCATCTTCTCCTGGAGCTTTTCCCCGCTTCATGTTCTTGATTGCATGTGCAACTTCTGCTGGAAGGACTGGAGGAACTCTGGTACTGGTATCTTTCATGATGTCTGGAGTACATGCATCATCCCTCTCATATAACTTGGAGTAGAAATCTTTCACTCTTGTCAAAATTTCGCCTCTATTTCTTGTTACAGAACCATCTTCTTTTCTCAGTGCCATAATCTGTTTTCTTCCCTTACTGAGATGTCCCTTTGCTATCTTCAGGCTTTGGTTGTTTTCAATTGCTTTCCTCACTAGTTCACAGTTGAATTTTCTTACGTCTTCAGTGATACTTTTTCTTACTGCCTTGCATAGCTCTATATATTCCACTTTGGAAGTCACATCTTCTTTAGTTGTCCTCATCTCTCTTCTTTTTGCATCAACATTTTCGTTTTTCCTGATAATTTATTTACATGCAACTTGTTCTTAGACCCAGCTAATTTTGTTGCTGTTTCCATAAGAGCTTTGGTTACTTTTCTGTTAACTTCAGAGATGTCCACTTCTTCTGATGTTAGGCCTTCTAAAGCAGAGAACCTGTTCTTCAGTTCCAACTTGAAGGTATTATGGTGTTTTTAAGGTTTGTTATGTCAATAGATTTTGTTTGTCTTATGAGCTTGCCACGTTCAAGTTTAGTGTTGAGGTACATCTTACATCTCACCAATCTATGGTCACTACCTGTGTTGAACTTGTTTAGCACACTGCAGTCTTCTATGATGAATTTTTTGTTACACATAATAAAATCAATTTCACTTGTCGTCCCATTTGGATGTCTCCTTGTCCATTTCCTGTGTGGCTTTTTCTTGAAGAAGGAGTTCAAGATGAAAAACCCTTCTGACTCTGCAAACTCAACGAGAGTATTTCCACGCTGGTTTCTGTTGCCGTGGCCGAATTTACCTACTGAAGTTTCATTCTGTTGCCGTTGCCCTATTTTTGCATTGAAATCTCCCATAATTATTTTCAAGTGCTGCTTACCTTTATTATTTAGATGACAAATTTCCTCATAAAATTCTTCAATTTCTTCTTCAGGATGACTTGTGGTGGGTGCATAAGTTTGAATAATCTGAGCCTGGTATCTTTTCGAGAGTTGGATAACAAGTCGTGCAGCTCTGTCAGAGGAACTTTCAACTTCTACAACTTTATCCTTCAGTTTCTTGTTTATTATAAATCCAACACCACTAGTTCTGCCAGTATTTGTCCCACGATAGTAGAAGAGATGTCCACTTTTCAGTTCGATGAGATCTTCTCCTTTTCTCCTTACCTCACTTAGCCCCACGATGTCCCACTTGATCCTTTGTAGTTCCTCTTCCAATTCAAGAAGCCTTGAATCAGAAGATAGGGAGCGTCCATTGTACGTAGCCAAGGTCAGCATCAGATGGCAGCCTAGTCCGGTCCTCCGGGGATTCTTAGCACCCTCTGCCTTCATGTCGCACTGGCCGCTGCCTTGGCCAGGTACATTCCAGCTGCCGGAGACTGAGGGCCAAGATTTAAGTTGTGGAATCATTTTGGAGGGTTTGGCCATAACTCACCACGCTGGCCAAGCGGGTTGGTGAGTGTGGGATAGAATTTCCTCTAATCCCGATGGTATAGTTATACCGCTATTGGCGGTCGTCAGAGCCCCTTTAGTGGGAGCAGGATGCACCACGAGAAGGCGGGGTTGACATTTGTCAAGGAGAGGCTGTGATGTTACGCATCACCTGACCTTACATCCCATATATATATATATATCATCATCATCATCATTGTCAACCATTATCAATCCACTGCTGGACGAAGGTCTCCCCAAGTTTCCTCCACAACGGTCTGTCTTGTGCCAGTCTCCTCCATGTCACCCCTGCATACTTTCGAATTTCATCCACCCATCTCCCATGTGGTCTTCTTCTGGGTCTTTTCCTGTCCCTTGGAATCCAATCTAAAATTTCGGCTGTCCATCGATGATCTGTCCTTCTGGCAGTATGTCCAGCCCATTGCCATTTCAGGGATTTAACTCTGATCATGATGTCTTCCACTCTTGTCATTTTTCGGATCCACGAGTTTCTCTTCTTATCTCTCCTGGTTACACCAAGCATGCACCTCTCCATGCTTCTTTGAGTTGACTGCAGCCTTTGTATGTCTCTTTTAGTTAAGGTCCACGTCTCTGCACCATACGTAAGCACTGGAAGGATGCATTGATCAAACACTTTTCTTTTAAGACATAATGGCATATTGCTCTTGAAAATTATGCTGTTTCTTCCAAAAGCTCTCCAGGCAAGTTTTGTACGCCGATTAATTTCTTCATCAATGTGACCCTCACTTGATATCTGCTGTCCAAGATAAACGTACGTGTCTGTTATCTCCAGCTTTTCTCCATCAATCGATAAATCTTCATTTCTTGTAAAAGCATTGAACATCACTTTTGTCTTCTGAAAGTTCATTTTTAATCCCACTTCTTTACTCTTGTCAGCAAGTTCCTGGATCATACTCTGCAGCTCTGATGGGGTAGTTGCAAAAATGACTACGTCATCAGCAAAACGAAGGTGCGTTAGATAATCTCCATTAATCTTTATCCCCTTGTTTTCCCAGCTCAGCGACTGAAAAACACCCTCCAATGTGGCATTGAAGAGCTTCGGAGATATGGTGTCACCTTGTCTCACTCCCTTTCCAATTTTTACGTGTGTTGTATTTTCAAACAGCCTAATCTTTGCACTTGCATTTTCATAGATGTTATTAATAATATTAATGTATGCATCTTCAATACCGCAGGTTTTCAGAGCCATTGCAACTGCTGATGGTTTCACCGAATCAAAGGCTTTTTCATAATCGATAAAAGCCATGCACAATGGAAGTTCATATTCCCTCGCTCTTTCAATTAGTTCTCTCAGCACGTGGATATGATCTATTGTGCTGTAGCCACTCCTGAATCCAGCTTGTTCTCTCGGTTGAGCCATGTCCAGTGTTACCTTCAAGCGGTGTGAAAGAACTTTAGTGAAGATTTTATAAACTACTGATAGGAGGCTGATAGGTCTGTAGTTTCCGAGATCCTCAATGTCACCTTTCTTATGTAGCAGGATCATTGTAGCGGTGTTCCAATCCTCAGGAATCTTTCCTTCATTAAGGCATCGAGTGAAAATTTGGGCGAGTACTGTTTCGATTTCTCCACTTGCTTCTTGTATGATGTCTACAGTAATTCCATCTTCTCCTGGAGCTTTTCCTCGCTTCATGTTCTTGATTGCATGTGCAACTTCTGCTGGAAGGACTGGAGGAACTCTGGTACTGGTATCTTTCATGATGTCTGGAGTGCATATATCATCCCTTTCATATAATTTGGAGTAGAAATCTTTCACTCTTGTCAAAATTTCGCCTCTATTTCTTGTTACAGAACCATCTTCTTTTCTCAGTGCCATAATCTGTTTTCTTCCCTTACTGAGATGTCCCTTTGCTATCTTTAGGCTTTGGTTGTTTTCAATTGCTTTCCTCACTAGTTCACAGTTGAATTTCCTTACGTCTTCAGTGATACTTTTTCTTACTGTCTTGCATAGCTCTATATATTCCACTTTGGAAGTCACATCTTTAGTTGTCCTCATCTCTCTTCTTTTTTGCATCAACATTTTGGTTTTTCCTGATAATTTGTTCACATGCAATTTGTTCTTAGACCCAGCTAATTTTGTTGCTGTTTCCATAAGAGCTTTGGTTACTTTTCTGTTAACTTCAGAGATGTCCACTTCTTCCGATGTTAGGCCTTCTAAAGCAGAGAACCTGTTCTTCAGTTCTAACTTGAAGGTATTATGGTGTTTTTTAAGGTTGGTTATGTCAATAGATTTTGTTTGTCTTATGAGCTTGCCACGTTCAAGTTTAGTGTTGAGGTGCATCTTACATCTCACCAATCTATGGTCACTACCTGTGTTGAACTTGTTTAGCACACTGCAGTCTTCTATGACGAATTTTTTGTTACACATAATAAAATCAATTTCATTTGTCGTCCCATTTGGATGTCTCCATGTCCATTTCCTGTGTGGCTTTTTCTTGAAGAAGGAGTTCAAGATGAAAAACCCTTCTGCCTCTGCAAACTCAACGAGAGTATTTCCACGCTGGTTTCTGTTGCCGTGACCGAATTTACCTACTGAAGTTTCATTCTGTTGCCGTTGCCCTATTTTTGCATTGAAATCTCCCATAATTATTTTCAAGTGCTGCTTACCTTTATTATTTAGATGACAAATTTCCTCATAAAATTCTTCAATTTCTTCTTCAGGATGACTTGTGGTGGGTGCATAAGTTTGAATAATCTGAGCCTGGTATCTTTTCGAGAGTTGGATAACAAGACGTGCAGCTCTGTCAGAGGAACTTTCAACTTCTACAACTTTATCCTTCAGTTTCTTGTTTATTATAAATCCAACACCACTAGTTCTGCCAGTATCTGTCCCACGATAGTAGAAGAGATGTCCACTTTTCAGTTCGATGAGATCTTCTCCTTTTCTCCTTACCTCACTTAGCCCCACGATGTCCCACTTGATCCTTTGTAGTTCCTCTTCCAATTCAAGAAGCCTTGAATCAGAAGATAGGGAACGTCCATTGTAAGTAGCCAAGGTCAGCATCAGATGGCAGCCTAGTATATATATATATATATATATATATATATATATATATATATATACTTAAGAGCAAAACTGAAGACTAAGGAAAAACTTTAGAATTTAAAACGAAGGTTGCAAAATAACCTGAAGATCAAAACGCGCAACGCAGCAGTTTTGAAAATTCAGAATTCACATTCTATAAAGAAGATACCTAAGCAAAAAAAATACATATATAATTTTGACTCACACCTAGTACAACATAGAAAAGGTTATGTATCTACCTGTGTGAGTAAAAAGGAGAAAAGATAAAAAAATAAAATAAAACTACTGAATGTAGAAGGTGTCGAGAATACTGAGCCTTGGCTTTGTCAAGGACCAGCAAAAACTCTGCATTTTCTCACTTCCACAAAGACCTAGTTGGAAATGGGTTTCTGCAAGGCCATAGATGCAAGTAACATTCCCACCTAAAATAGTTTACAATATATATATATGTCATGTCCTCCGTAGAGTTGCATGACCTAGCACTAGTTAACAATTTCGCTTGCATCCATTAACCTTCCTGGCCCGACCCATGCTCTTCATCTGTTACTATTAAACAGAGAGAAGAAGATTAAAGAGAACTCAAGCTGTGAGAGTGACATAATAATTAGAAATGATTTTCAGCCATAACGAAATGCCAAGTTCGTTTGAGAGAGAATTTAAACCTGAAAATCAATGCAAAAGAAATCCAAATTTTTACATTGCAATTAAAAGAGGAAATATTAATTTTTAACGAACAGATTTTTGAAAGAAAACTTGAGTCTAAAACCCCCTACTCTACAACATATGACAGCACGAAAACGAGAATAAGTTAAAGATAATAATTAACTAAAGAAAACTTTGTGAAAGTTATATACCTTAAACAGTTAGTTGCAATATGTACAAAGTATTTCAGCAGTGCTTTAAGTGCATAATTAATTAGTTATTAAGAACTTAACTACTTTGAAAAAACAGCGCATAGAAAAGGAACAAGCTTAGCCATCTTCTGTTCCTAGGTACCCCAAAAGACACTCAAAGTTACAAAGAAAAGAAAGAGTTAAAACCCGCAAAAATGTTAACAGACAAACCAATGCCTAAAAGCTGAAAAGCTAAAAAACAACAGAGAAAAAGTACATGAAGTACAAACATTGAACTTATAAAACCTAGAACCCAAAAACAAGGAAGAGAGCTTACCTCTTGTGTGACAAAAACTTTTCTCCTCACAAGAGAAGAACATGGCTGACCTCTTCCGCCACTCCCTAGTTGCTGGGGGGCAGTGAGGGTGGGGCTGATGGCCTCCTCATACAGCAAGAAACCAACGCGCGGATATTTTAACCAGAGAAAAAAATATATATAAACTTAAGACTGTGGATCTGTATGATCAGAAAGAGCAGAATTAACTCTCCAGAATACATGAGAAATATTATAAAATACACGAGCAGTGTATTTAATAATCTTTGCATGTATTAAATCACCTTAGTGAGCTTCTATAGATTAATCAGAATCTTATTAATTTTAATGTTGGTTTTACTATTTTTAGTATAGCTATCCTAGTGATGAATAACTAGTTTTCTTTTTTATTTGTTTTTATTTTCTTTTATAAACAGATTTTTAAGCTTTTTTTGTGATTTTGTTTATATTATTTAATTTTTTGTTTTAATAGGACCGTCATATCCATAGCACTAAGGTTCCTTTAGGTAGTTAATAGGCATCCTCTAGCCAACTTCCTTACGGCTTTGATTGGTCAGAATCATATTATTAACTGTGTAGAAAATTAAAGCAGATCTGCCAACCTTACTCTATTATTCAGAATAATTTTTCTTAAAGTTCTTTTGATGAAAGAAGAAGGAATTTCGTTCTCTAGAAAACTTTCTAATAGTATATTAATGTGGTAATTGAAGTCCAAATTGTTGCTGCAAATTCTTGAAATTCTTAGGACCTGAGAAATTAGTACATTCTCAATTACTTTGGTTGAAATGTTATTATTCCAGTGTAGATATTTAATTACTTTGAAAGGAAAATTAACTCTTTTATCAAAGAGGCTAATAGATGGGTTACCTCTGTTGAGCTTAATGCTTAAGTCTAGGAACTCAAGTTCCTGATTACTGTGGTTGGTTTTACATAAGTTAAGAGAGCTAGGATAGATATTATCAAAATCACTCTCTATAACTTCTGAATTATTGATACACAGCAGATCATCAATATATCTAAAAGTGTAAAGGTAGTTATCTGAGCAGGTGGGGTGATTTTTAATGAATTTATATTCCTTAAAGAACAGGAATAGATTAGCGATATTCGTGGACGTTGATGTTCCCATGGGAATACCGTTCACTTGCTTATAGAGAGTATTATTATATAAGATATGGTTATTTTCTATGCAGCAATTGAGATAAGAGTTCCAAGTTCCTACATTAACAAATTGGTTAAGTTTAAATTCTGCATACAGCTCTTTAAAGGTAGTGATTATATCTGATAGAGGCAGATTAGTATATAGGTTTTCAAAATCATAACTATTAATATCTAGGGGACAAACTTTGAGTATAGTAGAAATTACTTCTGCGTTATTATTAATTATCCAAAAATCTCTGTACATCAAGTTAGAACAGTTTCTAATGTGTTTCAAAACCTTCTTTAAGACATCTTCAAAAGCAAGATCTATTTTCTTTTTATGACTCCTTACTCCACTAGCTATGAACCTGAACTTCACAGGATCCTTATGAAACTTAACCGTTGCAAAAAGAAATGGAAATTCAGGCTCATATCTTCTAGTTTGTGGAATTTTAAGTTTCTTGAAGAATGCCTTAAACCGATTTTCTAACTGCTTGGTAGAATAACTTACGGGCTCGTATGTTACTCTATTATTGAGTTCCATAGTTAACAATTCAAAATAGAACTTCTTACAGATAATTGCAAAATTATTGCTAGCTTTATCCGTAGTGGTAAAAATAAATTGGTCTTGTAGTTTGGAGAGTGACCTTTTAGCTTCTCCAGAGAAAAAGAGATTTCTGTCGAAACAAAAGTCCAGACCTGCCAACTCACCGGTGAAGCTATTGATTATATTATATTTCCATTCTGCGAAGGCCTCAATAGGCTGATTGTACGTTAAACTGGTTTTTACTATGTACCTATTAACATCTTGAGTGAAGCTCTCAAGAATCCTTTCTTTGGAAATTGTGAAGGAAGGTCTGAATTTAGAGCCATACTCTAATAAATTCCTAAGCTTTTCATTTTCAACAAAACTCAAGTTTCCGGTGATAATATGGTTGTAATTCTTATCATAGTGAACTGTTTCTTTATGTTCATCACAAGAACATGTAGTAATTACAGGAATGTAGCTCGAAGAGTTAAGTTTGTAGTTTTTAACTATTGACCCTAAGGTCTTAACATATTTAAAACTTACAATAGACTGGTGCCTGTGGATGGGAAAAAAAATTGCATTATTGTAGAACAGCTTCCTTACATTGAGATTATCGTAGGCTTTATTTAGAAACCTGATGGTAACAAAATTACTGGAAAATTCTTTAAGAGAAATTTTATCTTTAAGAATATGTTTAAGAATGTCCAGAACCAAAGCAAAAACATGCTTATCAACATGGTCAGCAGTTTCATTCCAGAATTTGAAAAAACTTTTAAGGACAGAGTGCTTGAAGGACTTGAGAATTTTGTAAGTATTTTTAACAAAATTAGTGCCAGTTTTAAAGCTTTCCAGAGTTTTTAGCAAGTTAGCAAAATCAACTTTGCTTGATGTGCGAAATAACCTCTGTCCTCTATTACCTCTAGAGCAGCTCTTATTATTAACAAGAAAGAAGAGTTCACGAATTGAAAATTTATGCTGATTATGCTTATTGTCAGATAGAGTGGAATTAAGGCCATAGGGATAAAGAGACTGATGCTGCAAAATTTCAAGGGGTTCAGTTTCTAGCCGAGCATAGAGGTCAGGGATAATATGTAGTACCTCTATTTTCACTTTGTCAAAACCATGAGTATGGAAATGCTCTAATTCGAAGGTAGAGTACTGGTTGGCGTTTGTGGAGGGGTTCACTCCTGAATTAGAGAACTTGTTAACTAGAGACCTGTGACCATTAATCCTAAGATGAAGAGGATTTTTACTTTGGCCAATATAGCTAAGGTTGCAGACAGTACAGGTGAGCTTATAGATGGTATTGTAGGCTTTGCAAAACTTGTTGGAGCAATTATCCTCAACAGAAGAATACAGGTTAGGATCTGCAGATTTACATGTCAAACAACGTTTGTCATTTCATAACTTTAGATTACCTTTGCCAGCGAGTTCATACACTATGGGAAAGGGTGCTAGCCTAACCGAGCGGGAGGACTTAAAATATCTGAGCTGACCTCCAATCCTTTCATCGTCCTTAGAACTCCACTTGGGCCAAAACATACAAATTCTGAGCAAACCAACTAGGAAAAACTTTTAGAAATAAGCAGTCCAAGAAAAGACCAAACTCGAGTATAAACTACACTCCAAAAAGCCGCATCCAAAACATACAAAAAAAAGAAGAAAATGAAAAAAACCTCAAATAAAAAAATAGGAATTAAAAAAATAATAATAAAACATTTCAACTAGAATTTGCGCATGAGCTGCTAAATAATAAATTGAAATTAGTTACTTAAGAGCAAAACTGAAGACTAAGGAAAAACTTTAGAATTTAAAACGAAGGTTGCAAAATAACCTGAAGATCAAAACGCGCAACGCAGCAGTTTTGAAAATTCAGAATTCACATTCTATAAAGAAGATACCTAAGCAAAAAAAATACATATATAATTTTGACTCACACCTAGTACAACATAGAAAAGGTTATGTATCTACCTGTGTGAGTAAAAGGAGAAAAGATAAAAAAATAAAATAAAACTACTGAATGTAGAAGGTGTCGAGAATACTGAGCCTTGGCTTTGTCAAGGACCAGCAAAAACTCTGCATTTTCTCACTTCCACAAAGACCTAGTTGGAAATGGGTTTCTGCAAGGCCATAGATGCAAGTAACATTCCCACCTAAAATAGTTTACAATATATATATATGTCATGTCCTCCGTAGAGTTGCATGACCTAGCACTAGTTAACAATTTCGCTTGCATCCATTAACCTTCCTGGCCCGACCCATGCTCTTCATCTGTTACTATTAAACAGAGAGAAGAAGATTAAAGAGAACTCAAGCTGTGAGAGTGACATAATAATTAGAAATGATTTTCAGCCATAACGAAATGCCAAGTTCGTTTGAGAGAGAATTTAAACCTGAAAATCAATGCAAAAGAAATCCAAATTTTTACATTGCAATTAAAAGAGGAAATATTAATTTTTAACGAACAGATTTTTGAAAGAAAACTTGAGTCTAAAACCCCCTACTCTACAACATATGACAGCACGAAAACGAGAATAAGTTAAAGATAATAATTAACTAAAGAAAACTTTGTGAAAGTTATATACCTTAAACAGTTAGTTGCAATATGTACAAAGTATTTCAGCAGTGCTTTAAGTGCATAATTAATTAGTTATTAAGAACTTAACTACTTTGAAAAAACAGCGCATAGAAAAGGAACAAGCTTAGCCATCTTCTGTTCCTAGGTACCCCAAAAGACACTCAAAGTTACAAAGAAAAGAAAGAGTTAAAACCCGCAAAAATGTTAACAGACAAACCAATGCCTAAAAGCTGAAAAGCTAAAAAACAACAGAGAAAAAGTACATGAAGTACAAACATTGAACTTATAAAACCTAGAACCCAAAAACAAGGAAGAGAGCTTACCTCTTGTGTGACAAAAACTTTTCTCCTCACAAGAGAAGAACATGGCTGACCTCTTCCGCCACTCCCTAGTTGCTGGGGGGCAGTGAGGGTGGGGCTGATGGCTTCCTCATACAGCAAGAAACCAACGCGCGGATATTTTAACCAGAGAAAAAAATATATATAAACTTAAGACTGTGGATCTGTATGATCAGAAAGAGCAGAATTAACTCTCCAGAATACATGAGAAATATTATAAAATACACGAGCAGTGTATTTAATAATCTTTGCATGTATTAAATCACCTTAGTGAGCTTCTATAGATTAATCAGAATCTTATTAATTTTAATGTTGGTTTTACTATTTTTAGTATAGCTATCCTAGTGATGAATAACTAGTTTTCTTTTTTATTTGTTTTTATTTTCTTTTATAAACAGATTTTTAAGCTTTTTTTGTGATTTTGTTTATATTATTTAATTTTTTGTTTTAATAGGACCGTCATATCCATAGCACTAAGGTTCCTTTAGGTAGTTAATAGGCATCCTCTAGCCAACTTCCTTACGGCTTTGATTGGTCAGAATCATATTATTAACTGTGTAGAAAATTAAAGCAGATCTGCCAACCTTACTCTATTATTCAGAATAATTTTTCTTAAAGTTCTTTTGATGAAAGAAGAAGGAATTTCGTTCTCTAGAAAACTTTCTAATAGTATATTAATGTGGTAATTGAAGTCCAAATTGTTGCTGCAAATTCTTGAAATTCTTAGGACCTGAGAAATTAGTACATTCTCAATTACTTTGGTTGAAATGTTATTATTCCAGTGTAGATATTTAATTACTTTGAAAGGAAAATTAACTCTTTTATCAAAGAGGCTAATAGATGGGTTACCTCTGTTGAGCTTAATGCTTAAGTCTAGGAACTCAAGTTCCTGATTACTGTGGTTGGTTTTACATAAGTTAAGAGAGCTAGGATAGATATTATCAAAATCACTCTCTATAACTTCTGAATTATTGATACACAGCAGATCATCAATATATCTAAAAGTGTAAAGGTAGTTATCTGAGCAGGTGGGGTGATTTTTAATGAATTTATATTCCTTAAAGAACAGGAATAGATTAGCGATATTCGTGGACGTTGATGTTCCCATGGGAATACCGTTCACTTGCTTATAGAGAGTATTATTATATAAGATATGGTTATTTTCTATGCAGCAATTGAGATAAGAGTTCCAAGTTCCTACATTAACAAATTGGTTAAGTTTAAATTCTGCATACAGCTCTTTAAAGGTAGTGATTATATCTGATAGAGGCAGATTAGTATATAGGTTTTCAAAATCATAACTATTAATATCTAGGGGACAAACTTTGAGTATAGTAGAAATTACTTCTGCGTTATTATTAATTATCCAAAAATCTCTGTACATCAAGTTAGAACAGTTTCTAATGTGTTTCAAAACCTTCTTTAAGACATCTTCAAAAGCAAGATCTATTTTCTTTTATGACTCCTTACTCCACTAGCTATGAACCTGAACTTCACAGGATCCTTATGAAACTTAACCGTTGCAAAAAGAAATGGAAATTCAGGCTCATATCTTCTAGTTTGTGGAATTTTAAGTTTCTTGAAGAATGCCTTAAACCGATTTTCTAACTGCTTGGTAGAATAACTTACGGGCTCGTATGTTACTCTATTATTGAGTTCCATAGTTAACAATTCAAAATAGAACTTCTTACAGATAATTGCAAAATTATTGCTAGCTTTATCCGTAGTGGTAAAAATAAATTGGTCTTGTAGTTTGGAGAGTGACCTTTTAGCTTCTCCAGAGAAAAAGAGATTTCTGTCGAAACAAAAGTCCAGACCTGCCAACTCACCGGTGAAGCTATTGATTATATTATATTTCCATTCTGCGAAGGCCTCAATAGGCTGATTGTACGTTAAACTGGTTTTTACTATGTACCTATTAACATCTTGAGTGAAGCTCTCAAGAATCCTTTCTTTGGAAATTGTGAAGGAAGGTCTGAATTTAGAGCCATACTCTAATAAATTCCTAAGCTTTTCATTTTCAACAAAACTCAAGTTTCCGGTGATAATATGGTTGTAATTCTTATCATAGTGAACTGTTTCTTTATGTTCATCACAAGAACATGTAGTAATTACAGGAATGTAGCTCGAAGAGTTAAGTTTGTAGTTTTTAACTATTGACCCTAAGGTCTTAACATATTTAAAACTTACAATAGACTGGTGCCTGTGGATGGGAAAAAAAATTGCATTATTGTAGAACAGCTTCCTTACATTGAGATTATCGTAGGCTTTATTTAGAAACCTGATGGTAACAAAATTACTGGAAAATTCTTTAAGAGAAATTTTATCTTTAAGAATATGTTTAAGAATGTCCAGAACCAAAGCAAAAACATGCTTATCAACATGGTCAGCAGTTTCATTCCAGAATTTGAAAAAACTTTTAAGGACAGAGTGCTTGAAGGACTTGAGAATTTTGTAAGTATTTTTAACAAAATTAGTGCCAGTTTTAAAGCTTTCCAGAGTTTTTAGCAAGTTAGCAAAATCAACTTTGCTTGATGTGCGAAATAACCTCTGTCCTCTATTACCTCTAGAGCAGCTCTTATTATTAACAAGAAAGAAGAGTTCACGAATTGAAAATTTATGCTGATTATGCTTATTGTCAGATAGAGTGGAATTAAGGCCATAGGGATAAAGAGACTGATGCTGCAAAATTTCAAGGGATTCAGTTTCTAGCCGAGCATAGAGGTCAGGGATAATATGTAGTACCTCTATTTTCACTTTGTCAAAACCATGAGTATGGAAATGCTCTAATTCGAAGGTAGAGTACTGGTTGGCGTTTGTGGAGGGGTTCACTCCTGAATTAGAGAACTTGTTAACTAGAGACCTGTGACCATTAATCCTAAGATGAAGAGGATTTTTACTTTGGCCAATATAGCTAAGGTTGCAGACAGTACAGGTGAGCTTATAGATGGTATTGTAGGCTTTGCAAAACTTGTTGGAGCAATTATCCTCAACAGAAGAATACAGGTTAGGATCTGCAGATTTACATGTCAAACAACGTTTGTCATTTCATAACTTTAGATTACCTTTGCCAGCGAGTTCATACACTATGGGAAAGGGTGCTAGCCTAACCGAGCGGGAGGACTTAAAATATCTGAGCTGACCTCCAATCCTTTCATCGTCCTTAGAACTCCACTTGGGCCAAAACATACAAATTCTGAGCAAACCAACTAGGAAAAACTTTTTAGAAATAAGCAGTCCAAGAAAAGACCAAACTCGAGTATAAACTACACTCCAAAAAGCCGCATCCAAAACATACAAAAATAAAAAGAAAAATTAGAAAATGAAAAAAACCTCAAATAAAAAAATAGGAATTAAAAAAATAATAATAAAACATTTCAACTAGAATTTGCGCATGAGCTGCTAAATAATAAATTGAAATTAGTTACTTAAGAGCAAAACTGAAGACTAAGGAAAAACTTTAGAATTTAAAACGAAGGTTGCAAAATAAAGGTTGCAAAATAACCTGAAGATCAAAACGCGCAACGCAGCAGTTTTGAAAATTCAGAATTCACATTCTATAAAGAAGATACCTAAGCAAAAAAAATACATATATAATTTTGACTCACACCTAGTACAACATAGAAAAGGTTATGTATCTACCTGTGTGAGTAAAAGGAGAAAAGATAAAAAAATAAAATAAAACTACTGAATGTAGAAGGTGTCGAGAATACTGAGCCTTGGCTTTGTCAAGGACCAGCAAAAACTCTGCATTTTCTCACTTCCACAAAGACCTAGTTGGAAATGGGTTTCTGCAAGGCCATAGATGCAAGTAACATTCCCACCTAAAATAGTTTACAATATATATATATGTCATGTCCTCCGTAGAGTTGCATGACCTAGCACTAGTTAACAATTTCGCTTGCATCCATTAACCTTCCTGGCCCGACCCATGCTCTTCATCTGTTACTATTAAACAGAGAGAAGAAGATTAAAGAGAACTCAAGCTGTGAGAGTGACATAATAATTAGAAATGATTTTCAGCCATAACGAAATGCCAAGTTCGTTTGAGAGAGAATTTAAACCTGAAAATCAATGCAAAAGAAATCCAAATTTTTACATTGCAATTAAAAGAGGAAATATTAATTTTTAACGAACAGATTTTTGAAAGAAAACTTGAGTCTAAAACCCCTACTCTACAACATATGACAGCACGAAAACGAGAATAAGTTAAAGATAATAATTAACTAAAGAAAACTTTGTGAAAGTTATATACCTTAAACAGTTAGTTGCAATATGTACAAAGTATTTCAGCAGTGCTTTAAGTGCATAATTAATTAGTTATTAAGAACTTAACTACTTTGAAAAAACAGCGCATAGAAAAGGAACAAGCTTAGCCATCTTCTGTTCCTAGGTACCCCAAAAGACACTCAAAGTTACAAAGAAAAGAAAGAGTTAAAACCCGCAAAAATGTTAACAGACAAACCAATGCCTAAAAGCTGAAAAGCTAAAAAACAACAGAGAAAAAGTACATGAAGTACAAACATTGAACTTATAAAACCTAGAACCCAAAAACAAGGAAGAGAGCTTACCTCTTGTGTGACAAAAACTTTTCTCCTCACAAGAGAAGAACATGGCTGACCTCTTCCGCCACTCCCTAGTTGCTGGGGGGCAGTGAGGGTGGGGCTGATGGCCTCCTCATACAGCAAGAAACCAACGCGCGGATATTTTAACCAGAGAAAAAAATATATATAAACTTAAGACTGTGGATCTGTATGATCAGAAAGAGCAGAATTAACTCTCCAGAATACATGAGAAATATTATAAAATACACGAGCAGTGTATTTAATAATCTTTGCATGTATTAAATCACCTTAGTGAGCTTCTATAGATTAATCAGAATCTTATTAATTTTAATGTTGGTTTTACTATTTTTAGTATAGCTATCCTAGTGATGAATAACTAGTTTTCTTTTTTATTTGTTTTTATTTTCTTTTATAAACAGATTTTTAAGCTTTTTTGTGATTTTGTTTATATTATTTAATTTTTTGTTTTAATAGGACCGTCATATCCATAGCACTAAGGTTCCTTTAGGTAGTTAATAGGCATCCTCTAGCCAACTTCCTTACGGCTTTGATTGGTCAGAATCATATTATTATACCTAAGCAAAAAAATACATATATAATTTTGACTCACACCTAGTACAACATAGAAAAGGTTATGTATCTACCTGTGTGAGTAAAAGGAGAAAAGAAAAAAATAAAATAAAACAACTGAATGTAGAAGGTGTCGAGAATACTGAGCCTTGGCTTTATCAAGGACCAGCAAAAACTCTGCATTTTCTCACTTCCACAAAGACCTAGTTGGAAATGGGTTTCTATATATATGGTAACCGCCCCGGCGGCGCAGTGGTCTAAGCAACGGCTTTTGATCATTCGTCCGAAAGGTGTCCGGGTTCACACGCACACACACTGAAGTGCCAGAAAAACTGGTACACCAGTCGTAGTAATTCCCCACGGGAGCGGAGGGCTGCAGAAATACGACGGGGCATGGACTCCACTAGCTTCTGGAAATATGCTGCAGGCAATGCACACCGTACTTCCTGCAAAGCGTTCCACAATTCGGGTGTATTCCGAGGTCTCGGTTTCCTGTGTTCGATAGCGCGTTGCATAACATCCCAAATATGTGTTCTATCCCGTTCAGATATGGAGACTTGGGTGGGATAGTAACACCTCAAACTCAAATGAATGCTCCTCTAGCCACAATGTGGCGTCCCGACACTTGTGTGGAGGTGCATTGTCCTGTTGGAACAGGCCCAAACCATCAGCATGAATGCAGGACATGAACGGCTGTACCTCGTCAGAAAGGATGCGCACATAGCGTTGGCTGGCGGCCACAGACGTTTGTAGACGTACCAGGGGTCCCAGTGAAGTCTAGCTAAACACACCCTATACCATTACGGACTCCACACCAGCCGGTACAGTTCCCTGGTGACAGGCGGGATCCATGGCTTCATGGGGTTTGCGCCATACACAAATCCTTCCATCTGCCCGATACAGTTGTAAACGCGACTCGTCAGACCGGGCTACTTGTTTCCAGTGATCAAGTGTCCAGTGGCGATGTTGCCGTGCCCAAACGAGGCGCATAGCTCTGTGTCGTGCAGCCATCAAGGGGACTCGAGTTGGTGTCGGCTCCCAAAGCCCATATCGTGCGCGGTACGTTGCACAGTCCGGACGCTGATGCTTGTTGAGGCTCCAGCATTGAATTCCGATGATACCTGCGAGAGTGTCGCGTGAAACGATTCTTGACAGCCGACGATGGTCACGTTCACCCCCAATGTCTGTTTGCGGCCACACTGGTATCGTAGGTTGGAGGTTTTGCAGGAATTCTTGTAGTCACGGTACACCCTTGCAATGGTCGTCCGTGAAAATCCGAACTTCGTTTCTACCTCCGAAATACTATGGCCCATCTCACGAGCGCCAACTATGACACCGCGTTGAAAATCGCTTAAATCGTTATTACTTGTCATTCTCATGCCGAAAACAGCTCTGACAGCTGGCAAGGATGTCTATCGCTTTACATACGCACTGGCGGACGCAACCGAGTACGCGCATAGGTGACGTTGCTATGTATTTTGCATAAGCTCGTCTGTACCAGTTTTTCTGGCACTTCGTCATACACAGTTTCCTTTTTATGGAAGAAAACCAGGTGCATGACCTTCCCTCCACTTGCTCGAAACCTTTGCTTTCTTGGATCGGGGAGTCTGTGGATGTTTCCATTAGGTACTCTGTTGTTTTGTTTCTGGATCGAAATGGTGAAAAAATGTTTCATTACATGTGACGACTCGATTCAAAAAGTGTGGCTCACGTGCGTCGCAGCCGACACCACCATTGGCGACAAGTGATAACACGATTTGCCTTGTGTTCATCCGTGAGCAAGTGGGGAAATCCACACTTTGCAGCGACTTTTCGATACTCCAACCGATTTCTCACAATGTCATCAACGGACATCTGCATCACGTTAGCTACTTCCTCAATGGTCATTCAGCGGTCTTCGCGTAGGTGTGTCTGTATGGTATTGACACTAACATCCGTAGTCGATGTCGTAGGCCTACTGGAGCGTAACGCTTCTTCCAGACCCTCTTCACCATTCACAGATTTCTTGTGCAACTCAAAGGCTCTTGCACGGGACAAAGCATCTTCCTTATAGGCTGTTTTAGTCATTTTGTGCGTTTCTGTGGCGGTTTTATTCAAACGCACGCAAAATTATATAGTTGCTTTTTGCTCCAGTTTTAAATCCATACTGGGTAACAGAAACGCGTCTGAACTCTACGCCATCTACTACAAAAATGAACTAGCGAAGCGCTGTGACGACGCTTCTCGTCACGTGACTTACCTTGCAGGTGTTCCGACCAGGACCGGTTTACGGCTGCCGCAACAACCGCAGTTGCGGGGTGGTGCGAGCTTTGGGGGTCCCGCCGTGATCTCTTCCATTAATGTTATTATATAATAAACAGAGTGTGAGAGAGAGAATTGCCATAAATATCTTAAAATTTAAAAGGAAATAAAACAATAAGTTCTATTGTGTAAACTGAATTTGGGGGCCCACTTTTTATTAATCTGGAATCCGTTTTGATTTAGTTGATCGCTTTTGTTGAGGTCACCCACTAGACACTCGTGCCGCGACGCGTGTCGTGACAAGGTCGTCGATCCCCCACCTCACTCGCTCTGAGAGAAGTTGTAACTTATTATGCTGATGGTGGCACATGTCATATATACTGAAGAGCAATTGAATTAGAGATACCTGTCTAGTAACGTGTAGCACCACCTTTCGCCCTGATGACTGCGGCGATTCGTCTCGGCATGGACTCGGCAAGACACCGGAAGCGTTGGGAAGCCATACGGATCCACGACCCCTAAACAAGCTCTCACAGTCCACAAAGATTTGATGGAGGGGTCAGAGCTTCGAACATCTCTCTCGATGGCATCCCAGATGTGCTCGAATTGGGGCAGGTGACCTAACTGGCCAAGGAAGCGAGGTCACGTTGGTGGAGTGTTCATCTAACCATTCGGATACAATTCGGGAGCTGCATTGCCTTGTTACAGGATGAGGTCCCCAGTGAGATGTTGAAGACGCACAAACGGGTGCAAATGGTTGTCAAGGATATCCAGGTAACGTTGACCTGTGAGGGACGATATCACACGTACCATGGGTCCCATTTCAGTCCACGTAAACAGTCCCCAGACGAGAATGCCACCCCCACCAGCTTGAAGAGTACCCTGCTGGCAAGAAGGATCCATCGCTTCATGTGGTTTGCGCCGTACTCGTATCTTGCCATCCGCATGTACCAACGTGAATCTCGACTCATCAGTCCAGGCAACATTTTTCCACATGTCTAGTGTGCAGTGGCGATGCACCCTGTGATGTGCGGTCAGCAGCGGTACCATCGTGGGACGATGGCTTCTGTACCCCATGGCGAGGAGATGGTTCTGGGTAGTGTGACTGCTTACACGTTTTTGTGCACCAGCGTTAAATTTCCGAGTGATTTCTTGCACGGTGGCCCGTTTATCCGCTGTTACAATGCGAGCCAGCCGACGATGACTCCGCTCATCCACCCGCTGTTGTCCACGACATTTGGCCCTTGCAGGGATGGTTTTACCGGATTCAATGTACTCACGGTGCACCCGTGACACAGTGGCTCGTGAAAATCCCAGTGCCTGCACGACTTCCAAATTGGAGTGACCATTTCGTCGGGCCCCGACAATTTGCCCACGATCAAATGCGCTTAGATCCTTCGTCTTACCCATACTGCATCCGACTCTTACTGATTCCCGTCGCATCACACCTTATATTGTCGGATCGCCGCATACGTCATGTCGTTTCCGTTTACAGGGCCGCCCACAGCGCCACATTTGCATAACGTCAGCCTTCTCTAATTCAATTGCTCTTCAGTGTATAATATAATGTACATGCAGTTAGCGCCCGTTTATAACAAAGTTGAAGGGACCACACACACTCTGAAAAACTTTATAAATATAAAATCCTAAATTTCTCAGAAGAAAATTTGAATAAATAACTTTTGCGACAAGGGATGTTTGTTACAAATGTAAGTTCGTTATACATAAGGTGACCAGATATCGGGACACCGATTTGAGGACAAAAGGGCGTGGCGTCCCTAAATCGGTAGTTCATTTGGGGACACATACGTACTCAAAATAAATATGCAAATCTTTTTGTCATAAAACTGTATTGCTTCAATAAGCGTGATATTACACATTAAAATCTGTGTCTTAAAAGAATATATCTTGTAGAATGTTGGTAATTTGTATTGACAAAGCAGAACTATGATGGCGGGAACATATTAGCAAAAGTGAAATGCTTTACCTTAGGTACAGGCGCTGAATTAAAATTAAGCTACACACCACAGTAATTGCATGGCGAATTTTTCATTTTGTCAAAGTTTTTGGAGAAACTCGGAACAAGTACAGTCGAAATTTGACAGCGCCAGTGGTGCATTGACCTTGTGCTGGCTACTGACCATTCGTACGAGTTGGTACGGGTTCGAGTCCCGAATAAGGCACGAGTGGTGTTTTTGTCTTGCAGCACTTGGCATCTCCCTTCCCTAGAACGAATGTCTGCAAATTAGAGACAGGTGACTGCTTATAGTCCTTAGAGTTGTTCGTAGTGGTCGTTAAACCCAGAGAGAAGAGAAAAAAAAGTCAAAATTAGTTTTCAAAAGAAGCATGTTGGAAAATTAGTACAATGGAAACTACTTTTAACATTTTTCATTGAAAATCTAAAGGGTTAATGAGGAAGTGTAAATTCGAGGACATTTGGGGACAAACTTTAAAATTTGAGGACAAGTAGCGTCCCCAAAAGTTTCAGACGTTTTGGGGGACAGTAAACTAAATTCGAGGACTGTCCTCAAGAATTGGGGACGTCTGGTCAGTTTAGTTATACATGACAAATCTCTTTATAAATGGGAGTGACGTGCGACTGTACTATAAATTGCTTTTTTATCATATAAAGTACAAATGGATTTTTTTTTCGAAAATAAAAGAGGGGGGGGCAAAACCATACTTTGCGAAGGCCCCAAAATTCCTTAAGCTGTCACTGGTTTCGACACGCTTCTCTGCGTAGATTTGTTTTGGTGCTATGACGTCAGGCTCGTTATTTTTTGGACGACCTACGTATAGTAAATTTCACACCAGTTTGCAAAATATAAAATAAAGCACTATGATTCTAACAAAAAAAAAAAATAATAACAAAAATAAGCTCCTGGAATTTTTCTATGAACACGAACCCTATAAATGGTCTTCTCAGTGTATAACTGTATAATCGCTTACTCTTTCCAGGGAGGGGTTTGCTAGCCTTTTAGTTCAAAGGACTCTACATTCTTTTTACTTTTACATTCCCCACTAGTTATCAGAGTTGGAAACGGGTCAAAAATTTTGGACCCGGACCCGGCCTTCACATAATTGGACCCGACTCGGACAGTTCTCCTTTGATCTATAAATTCAAATATATCATCATCAATCATTATCAGTCCACTGCTGGATGAAGGTCTCCAAGTTTCTTCAACAATGGACTGTCTTGTGTCAGTCTCCTCCATCCACCTATCTCCCACGTAATGTTCTGGGTCTTTTCCTGTCACTTGGAATCCAGTCTAAAATTTCGGTTGTTCATTAGTGGTTTCTTCCGGCAATATGTCCAGCCCATCGCCATTTCAGGGATTTTATTCTGATCACGATGTCTTCCACTCTTGTCATTTTCCTTATCAACGAGTTTATAACGTAACCCTCTTTACGTTATGTAAGATTTCTGGCTGAATGGATGTTAAACTAAGAGTAAATGCGATGCAACTAATTGTGCCAGATAGCTCAAATTAAGGTTTTGCGGCCAGACGAAACCTATACAGAAGTCCAACTTATTAGGTGTGCAACTTAATTCTCTGCCCCTAACCGCAAGCGATCATAGAACGTCGGCAAATGCAAATAGCTGTGTGCGATAATGGCTGATTGCAGCGCCATCCAACAGCTTTCCAGGCAACCGTAGCCGCTCACAGCTCTAGTGACAGAAGGGACGAAAGTTGACGATGAAAGCAATGTCGTTCGAGAAGCAACATGTGAGGTACTGCCTCCTGTTCGTGTTTCAGCTGAAAAAAGTGCCGCGGAAGCCCAGCAAATGATCTGTGCTGCTTTGAGTGAGGCGGCTTTGTCCTTTAGTACGTGTAAGAAGTGGTTCCAGTGGTTTAAGCAGGGAAATTTCGATCTCCGTGATGCAGAACGTCCTAGACAGCCACAGAAAGTTGACGATGAGGAACTGGAACAACTGTTGGACGCGGATCCCTGTTGCACACAGTCAGAGCTCGCCCAGGAACTCGGAGTAACATGGCAAACCATTGCAAAGCGTCTGCACAAGCTTGGACAGATTCAAAAGGAGGGCCTTTGGGTGCCCCCACCAACTCACAGCTGCGAACAAGTCTAGGCGCTACGATGTTGCTGTGTCCTTGTTGCTGTCCAGATACAAGAAGAAGGATTTCCCTGTGATGAGAAGTGGATCCTCTACGATAATCCTAAGCAGCGCAAATGGTGGGTTTATCCAGGTCAGCCTACCACCAGTACCGCCAAACCGAATATCCATGCCAGGAAGTTGTTGCTGTGCATATGGTGGGATCAGCGCGGTGTTGTACACTAGGAGTTGCTGAAACCTGGTGAAACGGGCAATGCTGAGCGTTATTGTCAGCAACTCATTTGTGTGAGTGACGGAATTGAGGCAAAAAGGCCATACACCGACAACGGCAGAAGGTCGTTCCTTTTGCTTCAGGATAACGCGCGTCCTCACACCGCGAAAACGACTTTAAACGCGATCACCAACCTGGGATGGGAGATTTTGTCCCACCCAGCGTTTTCTCCAGACTTCGCCCCATCGTATTATCACCTCTTTCGCTCCCTGCAACATCACCTGAGTGACACGCACTTCACTTTTGTCGAGGAGGTCCACACAAGTATTGATGACTTTATCAACTTGAAACAGCCCTCTTTTTTCCGCAGTGGAATTCGGCAGCTCCCTGACCGATGGCTCAAATGTATCCAACACGACGGGGATTATTTCCCTGATTAGGTACATATTCGATTTGCTATAATTTGCTGTCAACGTGTCGTGCCTGTTTCCGAGAATTAAGTTGCACACCTAATACGTCAATTGATCCAGCAACATTAGACAGAATCCAAAACACACCACTTCACATATCTTAATCATCTGTCGTATAATCTAGCTTAACAACGATCGAACATCTCCACACACATACAAACACACAAAGCATAGATCATATCATACGTAGAGGATTTTTAGGGAGTGTCTGACCCCAGGTCTTAAACAACCCTTAGAAATATGAAGCTAGGAGACTTGGGCTAGAGTGCCCGATAGGAAAGTGACACGGAAGGAAGGTAGAAAGGGGGAGGAAGACTCCCTTATTTATTACCCGGGGTCTGATGGCTTAACGTGCCCATCCGACGCACTGCGGATATTTAGTGGTTAAAACGTTCGTACCTGCCCAGGATTGAACCTAAGGTTATCTCCATGGCCGTCACGGACGTTAACAACTGGGCCACCCACGGCTCTAGAACACAAAACAACTGCTGCATCGTCTTTTTATCTAATGTTCTTATCACATACATTAATACGTCACTCTTGTTCCCACCTCAGTGCGTTGCCAACATCATTCTTGTTTGAGGGAAAAGACATAACTTTAAGGCTTGAAAATATCGAAGAGAACAAACTCAAATTTACATAGAAAAAAAAAACTGAAAAGAAAAGTTAAAATAGAATATACAGTACAAGTTCTTCTTTTTATCTTTCTTGATTACACCAAGCATGCATCACTCCATGCTATTTTTTTTTTTTTGCAGTCTTTGTATGTCTTTTTTAGCTAAGGTCCACGTCACAGCTCCATACGTAAGCACTAGAAGGATGCATTGATTAAACACTTTTCTTTTAAGACATAATGGCATATTGCTCTTAAAAATTGCACTGTTTCTTCCGAAACCTCTCCAACCAAGTTTTATACTTCGATTAATTTCTTCATCAATGTGACCTTTGCTTGATATCTGCTGTCCAAGGTAAATCTAGGTATCGTTTATCTCCAGCTTTCCCTCATCAATCGATAAATCTTAATTTCTTGTAAAAAGCATTTTATTTCAGTTTTGTCTTCTGAAAGTTCATTTTTAATTCCCATTTCTTTAAACCTTCTCGGCAAGTTCCTGGATCATACTCTGCAGCTCTGAAGTATTATTTCAAAGACCTCTGAAAGGTTCTCTTAAATATTTATTTTTCGGAAATAAAACCGGTTCGAAATCAGCTCAGCAACAGCTTGACCTGACCCATTTGACCCCTAGAAATTCTGGACCTGGTGACTCGTGACCCGTTTCTATCTCTGCTAGTTATAGCTCTGTATGAAATTAAAATAAGTGTCCTTCAGTTTCGTTATCAATTATTTTTTGTCTTTGTAATCGGTTCATTGTAGACATTGGTTATGTCTATAATATATGAATGTAGTCGATTTTGAGGTTTCATTTGAAAGTTCATTTTTAATATTCTTCTGAAAGTTCATTGGTTTCTTCTGAAAGTTCATTTTAATCCCATTTCTTCTGAAACTCCATTGGTTTCTTCTGAAAGTTCATTTTAATCCCATTTCTTCTGAAAGTTCATTTTAATCCCATTTCTTCTGAAAGTTCATTGGTTTCTTCTGAAAGTTCATTTTCAATTCCATTTCTTTACTCTCTCGGCAAGTTCCTGGATCATACTCTGCAGCTCTGAAGTATTATTTCAAAGACCTGAAAGGTTCTTTTAAATAATTTTTTTCGAAAATAAAACTGAAACAAAACCGGTTTTGAAATCGGGTCAGCAACAAATTGACATGACCCGTTTGACCCCAAGAAATTCTCTACCCGGTGACTCTGACCCGTTTCTATCTGTGCTAGTTATAGCTCTGTATGAAATTAAAATAAGTGTCCTTCAGTTTCATTATCAATTATTTTTTGTCTTCGTAATCAGTTCTGTACAGACATTGGTTATGTCTTTAATATATGAATGTAGTTGATTTTGAGGTTTCATTTGAAAGTTCATTGGTTTCTTCTGAAAGTTCATTTTTAATCTTCTTCTGAAAGTTCATTGGGTTTCTTCTGAAAGTTCATTTTAATCCCATTTCTTCTGAAAGTTCATTTTTAATCCCATTTCTTTACTCTCTCTGCAAGTTCCTGGATCATACTCTACAGCTCTGAAGTATTATTTCAAAGACCTCTGAAAGGTTCTATTAATTTTTTTTTCGAAAATAAAACTGAAATAAAACCGGGTCGAAATCGGATCAGCAACACCTTGACATGACCCGTTTGACCCCAAGAAATTCTCGACCCGGTGACTCATGACCCGTTTCTATGTCTGCTTGTTATAGTTCTGTATGAAATTAAAATAACTGTCCATCAGTTTCTTTATCAATTATTTTTTTGTCTTCGTAATCGGTTCATTATAGGCATTGGTTATGTCTGTAATATATGAATGTAGTCTATTTTGAGGTTTCATTTGCTGGAAATCTTAAATGTCATTGTTTATAAAATTTTACATGTTCTTTTTTTAATTTCAGAAGGAGATGGAAAATGCCCTTCATGCCAGAGATAGGGCAGGCGTGCAGGACTTCGTGCTCTTAGAGGACTTTCGTAGCGAAAAGGCTTTTGTTGACAATCTACAAAAACGTTTTTCAGAAAATCTGATATATGTAAGTTTTCACACCCCCCCCCTTTTTTTTGTATTTTATGCTACCCTTTGCAAAAATGGTGAATTTAATGGAGTTAAACTGTACTTACAGACTGCCCCATTTAAACACAGATGATTAAAAATCATTCAATGCAATTAAGTGGGCTTATCGTAAGTACTTTCAGGCTGGTACAGACAATTATTACTGCACGATTCCTAAACATGAAAAAGGCCGCCCCGGTGGCGCAGTGGTGTAAGGCGCTGGCCTCTGATCATTCTTCCGTAAGGGGTCCGGGTTCGAATCCCGGTCAGGCATGGATGTTGTGTTTGTCTTACGGCACTGGCTCTCTCCCTTCCCTGGAACCAGTGACCCTAAATTAGGGACGGGCGACTGCTTATAGCCCATTGAGTTGCTCACGGTGGTCGTTAAACCTCCAATCAAAAAAAAAAAAACATGAAAAAGAAGTGAATGTAAAGTAAGCGATACACTATTGTTTTCCATTTAAATACAGATAAAAAAAAATTTCCAGTTTTGCCTAATTTCAGCAACTTGTGATGATATTTAGTTATTATAACTGATTATAATTGTACAGTATATGTACACTATGTGGACACAAGTGATTGGACACTGTAAGTAAATAGAAAAACAGTATTGTACATGGTCGAGTCCCATTATTGTGACAACTTGCTAACATCCAGAGTAACCGTTGTGTGCAGTGCGGACAGCAGCTAGAAGGGCTGGGAGTGACTCAGTAAGTGCTGGAAGGTGTTCACAGGTATGTGGAGCCATGCTAACTGCAGTGCATCTGACAGCTGCTAGACAGTGTGTGGTGGAGAATCCATAGAGCAAACAACGCTATCTAGGTGGTCCCACAGATGCTCAGTTGGGTTTTAGTCTGGGGAATTAAAGGCACAGGGAAGTGCTTTGAAGTCTTCACCGTGCTCTTCCAAACCACTATCAGACATTTCTAGCTGTGTGACACGTCGCATTGTCATGCTGGAAGATCCATTCCACCCCAGGGAAGACAACCGGCATGAGTGAGTGTACGTGGTGTGTAAGGATTTATTCATAACGAATTTGGTCCATAGTGTCTTCCACAGGTATGAGTGGACCCAGAGAATGTCACGAAAACATTATTCAGACCATAACGCTGCCCCCACCAGTTTGTGTTCTGCCAGCAGTGTTTGTGTCCGATGTTTCTCGCCTTATACACCAAAGTGCATGCATTCAATGAAGCAGAAAATGTGACTCATCAGAGAAGGCAATCCTTTGACAATCAGCGGAGGTCCAATTCCAATACTGCCATGCAAATGTAAGCCTTTTCTGCCGATGCACCTTCGACTATACTTATAGCCCACTGAGTTGCTCATGGTGGTCTTTAAACCGCAATCTAAAAAAAAAGTATGCTTGTGGGAATTAATACGTAGTGCATTCTTCAAAATACTAAATTATCTGCAGAGTTTTCATAATAAATCACAGTATCTTTCATTGTTCTCATGAGAAAATAAATTAAAAGCTTAAGATTCCTGGATTTTGTCTTGGTTTTTCTAATGATTTAGAATTGCATACTTAGTGCATCTGTTTTATTATGCAAAATGAAAATCCACAGGGACTTCGACGGTTAACGGTCCCAAGTGCAAATTGGGAGGGTGTGCGAATGGTAGTGAAAAAGCTGAAACTCTCTCGCCCCCACTGTACATAGCGACATGAAACTTTCACCCTTGGTGAGTCACTGTTTTGAAATCTGTTCATTTCCAGCATCTGTTTCTGACCAAGTGGAAATCATATGTGGCAAAATTAAAACTATTTTACAAACTTCTTTCTGTCTCTACCTACCTATCTATCTATTATTTGCCCAGGCATGTCTTCTGGTATCCCTTGGTTATGGTGGGCCCGAAGGCCCCTTAATCCGGCCCTGTGAATAACAACCAGGTGGGTCTACTGGTTATTCATGTTGCCATGAATAACAACCAGTGGACCCACACTGTTATACTGTACCAGCCGAAACAGCCCCATTCCATAACTCCACTGCCTGCAGGCTTCACTGTCGGCAGTGTGTATTCCAGAAGTGGACGTTTTTGAGGTAAACGCCGAAACCCAGACATGTCCATCCAATCAGAATAATGTGAAGCAGGATTTGTCACTCCATAACACCTGCTGCCATTGCTCCAATGTAACATTTTTGTGCTGTTGACACTATCGTAGCTGCATGGATTTATTGGTCTTTATGATGGGAGGTTTATGGACGGCTACTCGGCTATGATACCAGAGTGCATGGTCTTTTCTTTGAAGTGTCTTGGTTGTGACCATAACATCTTTGGCCATCTGGATCTGGTGCGCTATGGCGTTCATTGGTCAGGATCTGGTTTTCCGGAACTCCCTCTAGAGCCCCCTCCTGTCCCCCTGGGTTGCAGTTTTGTGGGTCTTCCAGGACGAGGTGAATTCCCGCAATGTCCCGTCTTCTTCCGCTTGTTGATGACAAAGGCCACGGTCGATTTAGCCACCTGTCAGACATCAGCAATGCTTCGTATGCTCATACTTCCAACTGAGCAACCTGTTATACACATACCGCCCTTTTCAAACTCGCAGAGCTCTCTCCTGCTAGCCATTTTGTCAGCAATTGATCCGAGCGTAATTCCGTTGCAATTTTTATTTCTGATCGACCAGAGATGTGGTCGATAAGATGTAAAAATGATATGTGGTGTTCTCCCGTAGCATCCATATCTGCTGCAGGAGAACACCATTGTGCCTGCATGGGGCTGTCCAATCACTTTTGTCAACACAGTATATATACATTATATTATCAAAATCAGAGGCATAACTAGACATACCTTCACTCTGGGCAAACTACAAAATATTGCACCCACATCTGTCATCTTACATATACAGTAATTGCGATATAAAGGTGAATTTAGCTGCTGAAAGAGAAGTGGACATCCAAGAAAAAACAACCCCATATGATAGCAATACCATAAGTTGAACAGTTATGCGTTCTCCGAGAAGTTCGTACAAGAAAATCAAGGTCCTTCTATATTCAAAAGGGTCTGATATTAGTTTCAGCACTGTTTCCCAATGTCTTGGCAAAGATTTTGGATTAAAGTCTTATAAACCTGCACATAAACCTAGACTAAAGTCTTATAAACCTGCACATAAACCTAGACTAAAGTCTTATAAACCTGCACATAACTCTGTCATGAAAAAGAAGAGACTCCAGTTTGCGAAGCGTCCTCAATCGTGGACTGCTGAAAATTGGAGCCAAGTTCTTTTTTCTAATGAATCAACTATGCGTCAGTTTGAATCACGTGAAGCACATGTTCAACGACCAAAAGGCAAAAAGGTTGAAGAAAGATACACCATTATCACCATGAGATATGCACCTAGTCAGATGATATGGAGTGCTATTTTAGGCCTACTTGTTTGCTGGTACTTGTTTCACTGACAGGCACTACCATGACTGGTCCTTTTTATATATATTGGTTATCTTCAATTAGTGAAAATATTAGCATTCGCTTTTACCATGTTGTTATGGACGTCGGAAGCAAAACCTTTTTTTTTTTTTTTTTTTTCTTGTATTTAAAAATGATACTTCGTTTGGGTTTCAGCCAAGACTTTGTGTATTCATTAGGTTTTAAACAAGACTTCGTTTTTAAGCCATTCTCACCTTAGAAGACAAAAAAAAAGTCTTCAACAAAGTACCTGCAGTCGTGAATACGTCACCAAAAATTTTGGCATGAAAGAAAATGACATTTTATTTTAACTTCAAAAATTGAACGCAATAAAAGGAAGAGAATCGCAAAAAACGTTGTGAGTACAACCTTTTTTATTCTATATTACATTAGTATCATTTTTAAATACTAGAAAAAATTCTTTGCTTCCAACGTCCAGAACATATCATGGTAAAAGTGAATGCTAATAGAGGTTATTATTCAAAAAAGTTTTTGAATAATAACCACTAAGACCTATAAAAAAGTTAATTCCACAGTACACTATGAATAGAGGTGCCATAAATTCATTTACAACTGGCGAATACTAATATTTTCACTAATTGAAGATAACCAATATATGTTACAAGCAACATGTTTAATTTCAATTTGTTCCCATCATAAAGAATAAAATACACTGGCGGAAAGTGAAAAAAGAACACCAAGAAGGAATTGGCGAACGATCATGAAATTTAAATATATTAATGGGGTCGAGTTAACGTAGGTGTGATGTTAATTTTGGGACCAACCGGTGAGCGCTTACACCACAGCACTGCATAATATGCAAATTATCGTCAGTGGTATTTAAGGAGTACGGCGAAGTTAATGTAATCAGTCATCAGCGTATGGACACGTGTGAAGACCCTGAAGAAGCTGCAATGCCTGGACATGGAAGACGTGTACGATTTCAGCAGTTATCGGACACTGAGCGAGGTTGTCTAGTCGGACTCCGCGAGGCCGGGTGGTCGTATCGTCGTATTGCGGAGCGAATTGGACGGGAAGTATCGGTGGTGGTACGATGGTGGCATGATGGTGGCGTAGATGGTCCGAGGAACATTCCCACACGAGAAGACGTGGAACCGGGAGTCACAGACGGACTGATGAGCGGACCGATCAACGCATAAAAGAGCGGCGTTGTCAAGCAGAACATCCACTGCGACGCAAATCCGAGCTGCTGTTGCACCTGAGGTGACAGTGCGAACAATCCGCAACCGTCCACTGGATGCAGGACTACGTGTACGTGTGCCTCTGGCATGTGTACCTCTGACTCCAGCCCACCGTCAGGAACGGCTGCAGTGGTGTCGCCAACGTCTGCCCTGGAGAACGCAATGGCGATCTGTCGTGTTCAGCGATGTAAGCAGATTCTGCTCGGGAGCCTCCGATGGCCATATGCATGTTCGCAGACCCACAGGGGAGCGTCTCCACCCTTCTTGCATCCACCAGCAACACACAAGGCCTACACCTGGTCTCCTGGTGTGGGGAGCGATCAGCTATCACTCCCTTACACAAATAGCGTTTGTACCGGGTACGTTAAACAGCACCTCCTACATCAACAACATCATTCAGCCCATTGTTGTGCCATTTGTAAGGTCGGTCCATTGTGGTGTTTTCCAGCAAGATAATGCACGCCCACACACGACACGTGCAATGCAATATGCACTTCAGGGTGTGAGACAACTTCCATGGCCTGCATGTTCAGCGGATTTGTCCCCCATTGAGCATGTGTGGTATTTTATGGAACGGCGACTTCTCCGGTCTCCACGGCCATCCACGACCATCCTCGATTTACGCGTCCAGGTTGAGGATGCTTGAAACTCAATACCCCAAACTTACATCCAACATCAGTACGACAGACTCCATGCCAGAATTGCAGTGTGACGCAGTTCATGGCGGTTCAACCTCGTACTAACCATGTTACACGGAAATGTTATTTTTCAGTTTACCAGCAAATACAGCTGTATTTTGCCATAATGTTTTGATCACGTTATCCTCTGTATTCCGTTATTATGCTGTATAAATTTCTTTGGTATCAGACATCTCCTTCTTAGTGTTCTTTTTTCACTTTCCGCCAGCGTATATGGTTCTTTTTTATGCGGAAATTTTACATGAGAAGCTGTTAGCTCACATGCAAGTGCACAGATGCACAATCTTTGTGCATGATGGTGCTCCACAAGTCCCAAGTGAGACACTTGGGACTTTGCTGTCCTGGATGGTGTAACGGATAGCATGCTCGGCGGGTAATTGGGAGATGCGACAGCATGCTCAACTGGTCATCGGGAGATTGGAGTTCCCACTCCAGGTCGACGAAATTGACGTATTGGCCACGCATTATGAGAATATTTCTTCCACATTGTTTAAAAGAGAACTGTATTTGTGAAAGTATTATGCATTATTTCGTATAATTTTTTATTTTTTATTTAAGTAGAGTTCTTGCATTTAGCTGTGTATGTATCTTCAGCCTCAGTAAGTAAGAACTAACATATGGAACAATGTATAATACTCTTACAATTCTTAATAGCGATTATTTTTGTTTTAGAAAAAAAAATGCAAGTCTCTTAAATGTTGTTCTTAATTGTGTATGAAATCTAAAATTTTATATTGTATGTTTTTTTTTTTTTTAGACTTACATTGGCCCTGTCCTTGTATCTGTGAATCCTTACAAAAATTTGGAAATCTATGGTGTAGATTTTATTGAACAATACAGAAATGTAAATTTTTACGAGCTTCCACCTCACATGTAAGCATTTTTTTCAATTAAATGCTGTTAATATACTGTTAATTAATGCAATTAAAATTTGAAGGCATAAAACTCTCTAATTCTAAATATTAATGAACATTGTTTAATAATGAACAGCTGTTTGGTAGTTTTGTGTTTGCTTGCCCTTAAAAGGATATAATAATTTCTTTTTTCAGCTTTAGTAATGGATATATCTCGTGTGATTCTATCATAAAAGTTCACATGCCATTATGTGACTACAAGGTTCTTCATAAAGACGCTTTAACATCTGTAAGTTTTTTGTTTTACATGTTATATAAAGTAGGTACAGTGTGCGGCGGTGAATTAAATTATTCAATTAAGATATAATTCAGTTAAAAATCCTAAAAATGTTACTTACAGAAGTGTGTGTTCAGTCCCACATTGGTAGTTTATTGAGAGCCTCTTGGTCAAAAGTTGTATCCTGCTTCTATATGGTCAGTTGTTAGGGTTGTATCCTACTTCGATGATGTCCAGTCGTTAGGGTTAACTCGGTTCTGGCTGTATATAACCGATATGGGACTGAGCACGCACTTCCGTTAGTATCATTTTTAGGACTTTTAACTGAATTATATCTTAATTGAATAATTTAATGGACCGCCGCAGACTGTGCTCACTTTATATAATGTGTAAAACAGAAAACTTGAAGATATCAAAGCATCTTTATGAAGAATTTAGTAATAACTTTCTGTCATAGTAATAGAACTATGTAATGGTTTGTGCTTTTAACTGTTATTTATATTTAGAAAAAATAAAAGAAAATGTAGTATGATTTGAAAAGTTTTTCTTAACCATTGGTATGGTTTCATTTTAACATTGTATAAATGAAAGTTATTTTGAAATGTTTATGTTTTAGAATTTAAGGCTGTATGGAGCTGCACATCTGTAATTTAGACCCACTAATTGTATGGAACCAATTATAATCTTCGATAGCTAGGCGATTAGAGCAGTGTTTCTTTCAGGGCTTTTGGGAATTGGAGAGGCAAATAGAACTTTACAGGGAGCAAGTTTTCCATTTGCCATATACAAAGGCCGTTCCATAAAAACTCAGAGTAATTTTTTTTGAGTTGGCAGCAATGTGAAGGGGAAAAATAACTGCGCAGATGACCAACTCAAATATGGAAGTATCTATGGCAACAGTTATTTAGCCGTGGCAGACAATTCTGGTTTTTTCATTGCGCAGTTGTTTAAGGTATGTCTGCATTTCACCATACAGCTATGGAGGTGAGCGATTCAAAGTTAAGAAATGAAATGCATTGTGCGATAAAATTTTGCCATCGTTTGGGTAAAACAGCTCCAGAAACAGCTGATTTAATGAAAAAAGCTTACAAAGATAAATGTTTGGGTGTGTCAACGATTTTTAGATGGCACCATGATTTCAAAAAGGGTGTTTACCGACAGAACTTGCTTTGAGGCATAGTCGACTGAAAGTGTTGTTATGGAGTGTATTGTTAACACTGTTTGGGCAATCCTGCAAGAAGATCGACGAATGACTTGTGAAGACATAGCGGCATCAACTGATATTTTAAAAACATTGGCATTCCACATTCTACATGACAAATTACTGATGCATCGTGTGTGTTTCAGATGGGTAGCTCATCACCCGACAAGAGAGCAATTGTTCGTCAGAGTTCAGGTGTGTCATGAGTGCAAACAAATTATTGCAAAGGATACAAACTTTCTTAACACAGTAATAACTGCCGATTAAACATGGGTCCACTACTTTGACCCCCTCAAGAAGCACATGAAAAGTGTCTAGAAACACACAAGCTCGCCTCCTCTGAAAAAAGCGCACCAAACTAAATCAGCTTTGAAGGTGATAACTTTCTCTGATCATACAGGTGTAATCTACCAGCATGCTGTTCTCCACAAAGTAATGTCAATGCTGAGTATTACATTTCAGTCTTGAAGCATCTGCGATGACGTATATCAATTGACAGGAACTGGTGGGCAAGTGGACTCTACACTATGATAACACCAGCTAATATGTGGCTGCTTGTGTTCAACAGTTTCTTACAAAATACTGTATTAAAATCGTGCCACAGCCTGCCTACTATCCTGACCTCACCCCATGCGATTTCTGGTTGTTTCCAACAATGAAGAAGTTCCATGGTGCAACATTCAACACAGATGCTGATGTTATTCAAGCTGTACAGGGGTCGCTAAAGCAGCTTCCACAAAATGCCTTTTCCACATGCTTTGAAAAGCGGACTGAACCATGAAACCGTTTCATATCATCCGAGGGAAGATACTTTGATAAAGAATAGCATATTGATACGTGCCTGAGCGGTTTGATATAGATTCAGGGGGTGTGATGTTCGTTCAATCTGGGAAGTGGCATGTTAGTTGGCCAATAGACAGGAATTTTAATATCAGAACCTAAAAAACAGAGAGCAAGAGTCAAACACTTTTTAATTGGCAGAACCTTTCAGCCAGGGGTGTTGCCTCCGGTTTTACAAACAGGAGATCATCTCTCCTTCTCTTTTTAATGAGTTAGAGCCTGCACTTAGAGTTTGTGAAATAGTTCTTCACCGCTGGGCGTACTTGAGCTCACAAAAGTTTGGAATCCGCAGGCATTTAGTCTGCTGGGCAAAGTTTGCAGTCTATTTCTCGGGGGCGGATCCGCTGTCCAGTCCCCAAAACTATGCGAAATAATAAAAAAAGATACTCACATATAGCTTTCAGATTCCATGTAATTCCACTGCGGATTGAGGATGGCTGGTCTCGCCGCCCCGACGCGCGGCCAGTATAATGAATTACTTAGACAGTTTCATAAATCGTTGTTCACTTGATGCTTTCATCACATACAAGAATGTGGTAGAAATGGAGTTGCACATTAAGGCTACCGGGAACCTTTCACATGTATGACATACGGGAGGGTTGGCACTCCCTCCCTTTCACTTTCCTCGAGGAGCAAACCAACTTTTTTCCTCCCGCCAAGACCTGGTGGAGGTGAGGGGTAGAATGGACGGGGGTTGGCACTGTCTGACCCTGCAGAAGAATCTGTTCTCAGCTTGGCACATGTAGCTGCTGACGATGTCACAGGGGTCAACAACCTCCACACCTCTTTGGCTGAGGAAAAATTCTTCCGTTGCGAGAGTCCGAGGCTGGCGGAAGATTCCCTTTGCTTAGTGCGTTAACCCTCCATGCCTAATTTCTCGCTGGCACCTTACTATGGATTCACTTCACTTCCGGGGGTGGTTTGGAGCTGTGCATATGATGGGTGAAACTTCCAACGAGCTAAACATTTTGACAACAGCGTATAGCCCCTAACAAATAATCGCTCCGCTCTTCTATACCGGCAGGCGAATAGCTATTTTGGCCGGCCTACTCCCAATTCTGCTGATGACCTCAATTAAGAATTTTGGTGGTCATACAACGGCCACATAATTACGACTAGGCTTTTTTTTATTAACAGTACCCCAATCATCTGACCACTGCAAAGTGGGTACAGTCGGATATTTCTTTCTCTGGGCGGTCAGCTCCTTGATCGTCCTACCTCTGCGGACTTCAAAAACCAACTGATCTATTTCTCGTCCGCCCCTTCACGACGGCAAACAAAAATTGCTCCCTTCTGTTGCCAGGCATCTGCCTTGTTCTTTTTGTGTCAACATCTTAGAATTGCTCTCCCCTTTTCATACAGAGCACTTATTGCCTGCCCTAGACTGAGATCCTTATTGACCTCCGACCCACGATATCCATAATCTGAGCGTCGCTTAACAGCTTTCTGACATTAATCGCCTAATTGAAGGCATATTCATGAGGGCCCGGATCTTAGTTCAAATCTTTGCACTGTTGTTCTCATCAGGTTCTTGGGTGTAGTGCTTTTCTACGGAAGATACGTCGACGACACACTACTCTTTTGGAATGCCAGTTCTTTAGAATTAGACAAGCTGAAAAAATATTTCTGTGAAAAATATCCAAGTATCAACTTTACAATGGAATCAGCAAATGAAAATACGATTAATTTCTTAGATATTACAATAATAAAAACTCAAACATCCTGCAAATACCATGTGTGTGGAAAACCCACCTACATGCCAATACTTATACCTGCAAACTCATACCATCCAAAGGCATATAAACTATCGGCAATCAGAAGTTTAGTGCATAGAGAGCCTTCACACATTCCAACAATAACTTTTTTCAAGGAAAAAGAACTTCAATGGATAATAACAACAGCCAAAAAATTTGGATATACCACCTCAGATGTCAAAAAAGTAATTTACACGTATAAACATCCTAAAAATAAAACCAAGCAAAATATAAAATATTGTGGTAAATTTCAATACATAAAAAAGGTTACAAATGTAATAAAAAAGGAAGGCAAAAAACATCTAGATATTGGAATTTCAGTAAAAGACTATAAGAATATAATAATCAATGAGAGAGAAAAAACAAAACTATTGGACAGTGCAGGAGTAAATAGCATTCCAATTAAGCCAACCAACAACAACAATAGAGTGAAATACATAGGAAGCACAAGAAACAAATTAAAAACAAGATTGACACAACATATGAAGAACTGGGAAAAAAAGGAGGAAAAAACAGCACTTGTACAATATTGCATAAAAAATAACAATGCCAGAATTTGAAAATATCAAAATTATCTGCAAACAACCAACCAAAAAGACCATCCGTTTCGCCGAAGCAATCGTAACTGAAAAAAAAAAAAAAAAAAACTGCAACATTAGTAGTGGAGTAGAAATGCCAATTCCATGGAAGATACTGATAGAAGAAGAGAACAAAAAATGGGAAGGCAAGCAAAACAGAAACAATGCAGACATAAAAAAAAATCCAGTCTTCAAATCACATGAGTGACAACGTAACACATCCGATGGCGTATAACACACAAAGATTCCCAAACTGAGCATGTTGCATATTCAACGTGAACTGCAGAGAGAACAGACGACCAGAGGTCCCAGAAGATGGCAGACAGATCTGCTGAAATGCATCAGACAATACATTCAAGAAGTCCGAAGAAGTTTTTTGGTGATTGCAATTCCTCATGCGAATATTTTTAGGAGTGATTCATTTTTCCGTTTTTCAAGTTTTCCAACGTAATTTTCACATCTCCTTTGTCTTCATGTGCCTCCCGTAGTTCAACTAAAAAAAGTATATCCTACTCAAGAAACGTGCGGACTTTCTGAAGTTAGTCAAAAAAGCCTACACCCAAGAACCTGATCAGAACAACAGTGCAAAGATTTAAACATCGACCACCTACAACCGAGAGATATGTGAAAGATTTTTCCTTTAATCACATTCGATTACCGCAATATATATTCGCAGCGAATATTAATAACTTCCAACCGAGGAATTGTTTTCCACTCAAAGGAAATATAACATGTAAAAAGTTACAGCTGTTAAAACCACCATTAAATGGTTCTACCTGAAAAAACAGATATACCATATTTTTCAAAATATAAGGTGCCCTTTAAAAAAAAAAAAAATTGGTGTCCAAAATCCCCCTGCATCTTATATACCAAAGGTCATAATTATTGCCAAGCGAATGTATATGTATGTATGTATGCTGCAATAAAGACTAAGTGAGTAGCAAATGTTTATCGCTCTATCTTAGGTACAGTAATCAGTATTCTTCTGGAGTTATATATTGTCATTGTATCGTGAATGCTTGTATATACTATTCTTTTATGTTTATCCATTGCTAACTACATGTGGATGCATGGCCTGTAGGAGCAGATGGTGGTCCTCACTGGGGTTGATTTTTGGTAGACTACCATAAGCGGTCTTTCACACAGGTATACCTGTAATTCTGAACGCCAACCACATATATGATACTATGGACAATACTGAACTCTTGAGCCACACTAGTCACACTCGAGCCTCCCAGTTATTTGACCACAAGTAAAATCCCCAAGATATTCTCAATGGGGCATTTCGTCAGGGCCGCCTTGGACCATAAGGGCAACATGGGTGGTAGTCCTGGGCCCTGCGTTTTCACGGGGCCCCGCACTTCTGGTCAATTAATGGCATATCCGAAAATTTCTGGGTACGCGAAACTAGAAGTACTCATTACCATAAGCAGGGCTGGCTGGACCATTGGGGCAACCGAGGTGGTCACCTCACTCCCACAGTTTAGAAAATAAAAACAATCATTTTCCCTAGAATTCTATAAATTTATTGCAATTTTAAAAAAAGTTTTGGGGCAAGAGGCCCTTAAAAAGATTTTTTAATATGTTTTTTTAGTTTACAATCCCCCTGCTTGCAAATAGATTGCCGCCCTTCATCCTAGAGACACTGAGATTTGCAGATTTTAAATTATTATTATTATTATTATTTTAACCACCTTAAACTTTTCCGTATTAATGAAATAGCAAATTACATTTCACCATTTTGTGACTCCCTACTATAAGCTCAACAATTTTTGTGTAAACCAGATTTTTTTTTTTTTTTTTTTTTTTTAATTTATTGAGGTGGTTTTGGGGCTACATGTGGAGGCCAATTGCTCAGCGACTTTAAAAACAGTACTGGAAATTAAGTCTGTCTTTGAATTAGTGCAAGAGATTTTCTATCATATATCTGCTATGTAAATTCTTTTGTACACATTTTCTCGAAGATTATTACTTTGTAGTGTTTGAAATTTTGAGCACAAATAAAAATGACTCATTGCTAATATGTGCCACAGTTATTATTCCAAAAATATTGTTAGAATATTTTTAAAATTCAATTTATCTGACTCGAAAGTATTACAATTTGGGCGCTAGATGGCGTGATAAGTTAGCTTAGCAGTGTTTCTGTCTGGAAGAGACTAAATCTCTCATTTCTGTCTGATTTCTTTTAATTATCTGGGCCAAAAAGAAATAAATAATGGGGCCTAAAGTGAGACTGGAATCTTGTCTCCCATAAATCATTTTAAATCCTACTGTACATTCATTTTTTGAAGAGAAAATGTGTACGTTAGCAGAAAACCCCTGAATTTGAGCTATAGAAACTCTGCCTACCTACTAAGCTCCACCCCCAAATAACATCATTGGTTAAAACATAACAGCGTGTATTTTGTCTTTTCATTGTGGAGCCAACGAGAGATTGCTTCCATTCTGAACATGGCGAGGTCTGCAGTGATTTGCTGAGGCCATCTTCTGGGGGCAGTCCCTCAAGAACTAAAGCCATGCCCAAGGAGTGATTTTTGCGCCATCTATCACAGAAGATGAACCCTAACACTCATTCAAAGACAGCCTTAAAGAAAAAGGCAATTTGAAGAAAATGACAATTTTAATTTATGAGCACATTAAAAGGTAAAAAAAATCACTAATTTGTCAGTTATTCCTTGGATCAAAAATCAGTCACTAAAACATCTACCAGAAAAAAAATGTATATATATATATATATATCATCATCATCATCATTGTCAACCATTATCAATCCACTGCTGGACGAAGGTCTCCCCAAGTTTCCTCCACAACGGTCTGTCTTGTGCCAGTCTCCTCCATGTCACTCCCGCATATTTATGAATTTCATCCACCCATCTCCCATGTGGTCTTTTTCTGGGTCTTTTTCCTGTCCCTTGGAATCCAATCTAAAATTTCGGCTGTCCATCTATGGTCTGTCCTTCTGGCAGTATGTCCAGCCCATTGCCATTTCAGGGATTTAACCCTGATCATTATGTCTTCCACTCTCGTCATTTTTCGGATCCACGAGTTCCTCTTCTTATCTCTCCTGGTTATACCAAGCATGCACCTCTCCATGCTGCTTTGAGTTGTCTGCAGCCTTTGTATGTCTCTTTTAGTTAAGGTCCACGTCTCTGCACCATACGTAAGCACTGGAAGGATGCATTGATCAAACACTTTTCTTTTAAGACATAATGGCATATTGCTCTTGAAAATTATGCAGTTTCTTCCAAAAGCTCTCCAGGCAAGTTTTGTACGCCGATTAATTTCTTCATCAATGTGACCCTCACTTGATATCTGCTGTCCAAGATAAACATACGTATCTGTTATCTCCAGTTTTTCTCCATCAATCGATAAATCTTCATTTCTTGTAAAAGCATTGAACATCACTTTTGTCTTCTGAAAGTTCATTTTTAATCCCACTTCTTTACTCTTGTCAGCAAGTTCCTGGATCATACTCTGCAGCTCTGATGGGGTAGTTGCAAAAATGACTACGTCATCAGCAAAACGAAGGTGGATTAGATAATCTCCATTAATCTTTATCCCTTTGTTTTCCCAGTTCAATGATTGAAAGACATTTTCCAATGTGGCATTAAAGAGCTTCGGAGATATGGTGTCACCTTGTCTCACTCCCTTTCCAATTTTTATGTGTGTTGTATTTTCAAACAGCCGAATCTTTGCACTTGCATTTTCATAGATGTTATTAATAATATTAATGTATGCATCTTCAATACCGCAGGATTTCAGAGCCGTGGTAACTGCTGATGGTTTCACCGAATCAAAGGCTTTTTCATAATCGATAAAAGCCATGCACAATGGAAGTTCATATTCCCTCGCTCTTTCAATTAGTTCTCTCAGTACGTGGATATGATCTATTGTGCTGTAGCCACTCCTGAATCCAGCTTGTTCTCTCGGTTGAGCCATGTCCAGTGTTACCTTCAAGCGGTGTGAAAGAACTTTAGTGAAGATTTTATAAACCACTGATAGGAGGCTGATAGGTCTGTAGTTCCTGAGATCCTCAATGTCACCTTTTTTATGTAGCAGGATCATTGTAGCGGTGTTCCAATCCTCAGGAATCTTCCCTTCATTAAGGCATCGAGTGAAAATTTGGGCGAGTACTGTTTCAATTTCTCCACTTGCTTCTTGTATGATGTCTATAGTAATTCCATCTTCTCCTGGAGCTTTCCCCGCTTCATGTTCTTGATTGCATGAGCAACTTCTGCTGGGAGGACTGGAAGAACTCTGGTACCTTTCATGATGTCTGGAGTACATGTATCATCCCTTTCATATAATTTGGAGTAGAAATCTTTCACTTTTGTCAAAATTTCGCCTCTATTTCTTGTTATAGAACCATCTTCTTTTCTCAGAGCCATAATCTGTTTTCTTCCCTTACTGAGATGTCCCTTTGCTATCTTTAGGCTTTGGTTGTTTTCAATTGCTTTCCTCACTAGCTCACAGTTGAATTTCCTTACGTCTTCAGTGATACTTTTTCGTGCTGTCTTGCATAGCTCTATATATTCCACTTTGGAAGTCACATCTTCTTTAGTTGTCCTCATCTCTCTTCTTTTTTGCATCAACATTTTGGTTTTTCCTGATAATTTGTTTACATGCAACTTGTTCTGAGACCCAGCTAATTTTGTTGCTGTTTCCATAAGAGCTTTGGTTACTTTTCTGTTAACTTCCGAAATATCCACTTCTTCCGATGGTAGGCCTTCTAAAGCAGAGAATCTGTTCTTCAGTTCCAACTTGAAAGTATTATGGTGTTTTTTAAGGTTGGTTATGTCAATACATTTTGTTTGTCTTATGAGCTTGCCACGTTCCAGTTTAGTGTTGAGGTGCATCTTACATCTCACCAATCTATGGTCACTACCTGTGTTGAAGTTGTTCAGCACACTGCAGTCTATATATATATATATATATATATATATATATATATACTGTACATCAAACAAAATTATTTAACAGGAATCTGTATTATTCTCTAAGCAAAAATGTTTGCTATGCAAAAATATTCATTGCATATATTTGTTGGTTATCTTTTTATCATTTTGTAAGAAAGTTCATATAAAAATCACAATATGCAACCTTAAACCCCTTTTCCTTCGGAAAATCAAATTGTAGATGGTCTCTCTCTCTCTCTCTCTCTCTCTCTCTCTCTCTCTCTCTCTCTCTCTCTCTCTCTCTCTCTCTCTCTCTCTCTCTCTCTCTCTCTCTGTCTGTCTGTCTGTCTGTCTGTCTGTCTGTCTCTCTCTCTCTCTCTCTCTCAATAATAATCATTTATCTTTATAGTAGTTTTTTTGTGTGTTTTAATTTTTCACATAACGACTTTATTAAACTATGAGATTCATTTCGTAAGGCCTGTAATGAAATTTTGCTTAGGTCTCCACTATGAAATTTCGCCCTAGGTCGTGCAAAAGTTCCATGCGGCCCTGCATTTTGTCATGTCTAGCACACAACAAACACAATCTAACATTTATGCACACCATCCAGTGACTTCCATTTAACTAAATGCTATTGGACTGCATGAAAACATTTTGTTCTTATGTCATGCAAAACACGCATCATGCTCCATTATTACCCATGTGCTGTTGTTCTTGTTCCCAGACACATTCTTGAGTTAATTTATGTTTGGGTCCTGCTGCTATTTTAGCATTATTTTACTTTTCCCACTTGGTCCTTAAGTTTTGCACTCCACTGTAGGAATTGCTATTCAATCTTATTTCAGTTGTGCATTGGTGGTCAATCCTTCTAACTATATGTCCAGTTTATTGCCATTTTAGGGTATTTACTTTGATCATGATGTCATCCACTCTTGGCATTTTCCTGATCCACAAATTCTTTTTTCCAATCTTTCCTGATTACACTAAACATGTAGCTCTCCATTCTTCTTTGAGTTGTCCACAGCCTCTTAATGTCAGTTTTAGTTAAAGTCCCGGTCTCTTGTTTTTCAAAATTGTACTGTTTCTTGGTTAGCTTTCAGTGGATCTGTGTGTACTAAAACGAAATGTCTCTCTGTGTGTGTGTGGGGGGGGGTGCTGTGTGTTGTAGTGTTTTAGGCTTTCTAATAGACTTTCCAGATTTTCTAATTCAATATTAAGCTAAGTAGCATAAAAATTTAATTTTGACAGTTGGCAAATGCGCACACTGCACTGTAAAATTTGGTGTCTTCCTTCCTGCTCATTATTGTGTAGAGTGTGATTAATATTTCATATTGTAAAAGACATATATTTCTGCCAGAAGTATCTGAACTGCTGTCCCGGTGGGCAAGTAGTCATACGTGTTCTGGCCAGTCATCTGAGTTGTGACCAGGCTTGAATCCAGGATGAGGTATGGGTGGTGTGTTTATCTTATGGCTCTGGCTCTTTTCTTTCCCTGGAAATCAGTGGCCCTAAATTAGGGTTGAGTGAATGTCTATAGTCCTTACAGTTGCTTATGGCAGTCGTCAAACTACAAAACAAAGAAAAAAAAAGTAGCGGGATTTGGGATTTTGTGTGCTCTTTGAATATGCTACTAATAATTTTTTCTACGTGTTTTTAGATTTGCCATAGCGGATACAGCATACAGGTTAATGAGAGAAGAATGTCGTGATCAGTGTATACTTATATCTGGGGAGAGCGGATCAGGAAAAACTGAAGCGTCAAAGAAAATCTTACTCTATCTTGCTGCCGCTAGTCATCATGCTACAACAGTGGAAAATGTCAAAGATAAGCTATTGCTATCGAAACCCAGTTCTTGAGGTACATATTTATTTCTATTGCATAAAATTGAAGTCAGTGTGCATACCATACATATGTTGTGTAGAAATCCTTGTATGTAAGATAGAGCTATAGTTTTTGTTTTTAATCGTGCAGAAAGCAACGGTTTGAAGAGCTGTCATCTTGATTGACAGCAAATGCTTTCAAATGAACTCCTGTTATAAAACTATATTTTTTTAAATTATAGTAGCCCCTTGTCAACTGAGAGGATTCCATTCTTTAACCTGAAAATTTGACAACAGGACAAAAGTTTCATTCTAATAATCCCTGTAAATTAAAGTTAAACTTTATGATAGTTAGTCTCTAGGGTTTTTGATGACTATTAATTCACAAAAAAAATAGGGTTTGTGGAACCAATTACAATCTCTTCGAATGTGAATTTAGTTTGGATTATGAATCTTAAAACGATAGATTTTTTAAAGAGAGCTACTACATAATCAGAGGTAAAAGATCTACTAATGAACCTATAAAAAACTTTTAGTCCTATTTTTAAAGAAATATTTGGTAACATCAACTAGCATTCAAGAAGTAATATGCTTCAATTTTTATTAGATAATAAGGTACAATATGTTTAAGTGGAATCTAGCAACAAATCAAATTGCATTCAGAGTTAACAAACTTTAAGAATTGAATTCAAAGTGTGCCTGTGTTTTTCTTTCTGTATAGTGTGTTATCAGTAGCAGCCCTAGCCCTTGCGACGCCCCGGGCAATGACTCTTCATGGGGCCCTTCGCAATCACAATAGCCCCTTATATATATATATATATATATATATATATATATATATATATTGTGTAGAAATCAGGCTCAGGTTATTCAAACTTATACAATCACCACAAGTCATCCTGAAGAAGAAATTCAAGAATTTTATGAGGAAATTCGTCATCTAAATAATAAAGGCAAAAAAGAAGAGAGATGAGGACAACTAAAGAAGGTGTGAATTCCAAAGTGGAATATATAGAGCTATGCAAGACTGTATGAAAAAATATCACTGAAGACTTAAGAAAATTCAACTGTGAACTAGTGAGGAAAGCAGTTGAAAACAACCAAGGCCTAAAGATAGCAAAGGGACATCTCAGTAAGGGAAGAAAACAGATTATGACCCTGAGAAAAGAAGATGGTTCTGTAACAAGAAATAGAGGCAAAATTTTGACAAGAGTGAAAGATTTCTACTCCAAATTATATGAAAGGGATGATATATGTGCTCCAGACATCATGAAAGGTACCAGAGTTCTTCCAGTCCTCCCAGCAGAAGTTGCACATGCAATCAAGAACATGAAGTGGGGAAAAGCTCCAGGAGAAGATGGTATTACTGTAGACATCATACAAGAAGCAAGTGGAGAAATTGAAACAGTACTCGCCCAAGTTTTCACTCGATGCCTTAATGAAGGGAAGATTCCTGAGGATTGGAACAATGCTACAATGATCCTTCTACATAAAAAAGGCGACATTGAGGATCTCAGGAACTACAGACCTATCAGCCTCCTATCAGTGGTTTATAAAATCTTCACTAAAGTTCTTTCACACCGCTTGTAGGTAACACTGGACATGGCTCAACCGAGAGAGCAAGATGGATTCAGGAGTGGCTACAGCACTATAGATCACATCCATGTACTGAGAGAACTAATTGAAAGAGCGAGGGAATATGAACTCTCATTGTGCATGGCTTTTATTGACCATGAAAAGGCCTTCGATTCTGTGAAACCATCGGCAGTAACAATGGCTTTGAAATCCTGCGGTATTGAAGATGCATACATTAATATTATTAATAACATCTATGAAAATGCAAGTGCAAAGGTTTGGATATTTGAGGATACAGCACAAATAAGAATTGGAAAGGGGTGAGACAAGGTGACACCATGTCTCCCAAGCTCTTTAATGCCACATTGCAAAATGTCTTTCAATCATTGAACTGGGAAAACAAAGGGATAAAGATTAATGGAGGTTACTTAACTCGCCTTCGTTTTGCTGATGATGTAGTAATCTTTGCAACTACCCCTTCAGAGCTGCAGAGTATGATCCAAGAACTTGCTGACAAGAGTAAAGAAGTGGGATTAAAAATGAACTTTCAGAAGACAAAAATGATGTACAATGCTTTTACAAGAAATGAAGATTTATTGATTGATGGAGAAATGCTGGAGATAAGATGTGTATGTTTATCTTGGACAGCAGATATCATGTGAGGGTCACATTCAGGAAGAAATTGATCAGTGTGCATAAAACTTGCCTGGAGAGCTTTTGTAAGAAACAGTATAATATTCGAGAGCAATATGCCATTATGTCTGAAAAGAAAAGTGTTTGATCAATGCTTCCTTCCAGTGCTTACATATGGTGCAGAGACGTGGACCTTAACTAAAAGAGACATACAAAACCTGCAGACAACTCAAAGAAACATGGAAAGGTGCATGCTTGGTGTGACCAGGAGAGATAAGAAGAGGAACTCATGGATCCAAAAAATGACAAGAGTGGAAGACATCATGATCAGAGTAAAATCCCTAAAATGGCAATGGGCTGGACATAATGCCAAAAGAACAGACCATCGATGGACAGTCGAAATTTTAAATTTGATTCCAAGGGACCAGTAAAGACCCAGAAGAAGACCACATAGGAGATGGGTGGATGAAATTCGAAAGTATGTGGGAGCAACATGGAGGAGACTGGCACAAGACAATCCGTTGTGGAAGAGGCTTGGAGAGACCTTCATCCAGCAGTGGATTGATAATGGTTGACAATGGTGAATGATTATATATATATATATATATATATATATACGTAAAAAAATTACATGTTGCTTACTCTGACCGTAAACCAGCCGCTCGCTTTTTTTTTTTTCTCAAACAAACCCTCACTTTAGCTGAATGTGATCCCAAAGCAATATTTTTTTATCGGGAATTGTGGTATTGATTTATATGAAATAAACACGATGTAATACAATACATTGTTTATTAATATAATTAGGAATCCAAAATATTACCTGTTCCAAAATGATTTATTACTAAATAAACATGGATAGCTGTAAAATTATAAGTCTATTTTTTAAAGAAGAATTCTGCGACTTTTCTTGTGGCTGAAGTCTTCAATCATATTACTATAGTCCAGAGTAGATGCCACATCATTTTCTGCGAGCAGAAGAGCGAGAGCTGACAGCCGGTCTTGGGTCATAGTGTCCCTTATGTATTAGGTCTTGATGAGCTTCAGCTTAGAAAAACTCCTCTCGGCCGACACAACAATAACAGGAATGGTGGCTATTATTCTGAGTGCAATGTTAATGTTCGAGTAGATTTCACAAAGGCTGTTTTTGACTATGTACAAAAAGCTGAAACTACGTTGTTGTCTCCCTCACCCTTAAAGACTCGTACAAACATTTTGAGCTCATCATATAGTTCCAGTGCTTCTATATCGTGTTTGTCTCCTACGCTTAAAGAGTCTTTACAGTTTTTCATTAGGTCGTCGTCACTCATTGTCAATAAGTCCTTAATTCAGTACCTAAAACCAAATGTGCTTTCATGGGATTTGAGAGCTTCAAATCCCGGCTGACAACTCATTTGCACGGCGTCTACGACCGCATTAAAGTAGCTTATTTTGAAGCGGTCTTGCGGTAAAATCTCAGGAGCCTCTCCTCTGCTTCGTAGGAGAACCTTTTCTTTTTCCATCTCTTTCTGATGGCCTTGAACGTAATTTCAATGCCTTCTTCCGCAACTTCCTTCGCTCTCACCAGCGCTGTCGAAAATCCACTTTCACGATATTCGAGTCAGTTGATGAAAATTTCTAGGTGCTTAACTGCGACATTTAAGAGCATATTTTGACTTTGCCATATTTTATTGATGCAATGTATCTTGACAAGAATACCATACCAAATCACTAGGGAGGTAACAAGTTCATAGGTGGTTATTTCCTTTTCCAATGACTGGCACTCACTGATCAGCTCACAGTCTGTGGTTTTTTCACGCAGACTCACTAAAGCATCGCAAACGTTGTTCAGCTTATATCTTACAAACAGCTTTCACAGGTTCAAATCTTCACTCCCACCTGGTTTCTGAGAGAGGTTTCAGTGAAATGTTCACATGTAACTTGAGAATGCCACACCTCTCACTGGAGCATGAAAAAATGGTGTGGAGTTTCTGCAAGAGGCCAAAAAACGACTAAGCTTGAGGTCAAGATGAAGCAGCATCACCCAACAGCAGGTTCCAGCTGTGGCTTCCACAAGGTACAAAGAAAGCTAGGGGGTTCATGTTGAGAAGTCTTATTTGAACACCGCTCCCCCCACCCCTCGCGCGTGTTGGCATCATTATCATAACCCTGCCCTCTACAGTTTTCCAGTGACAAGCCTAGGCTAGTTGTTTCAGTTCAGTGACGATGCAATCAATCAGCCAACACTTCACCAGAAGTTTTCTCTATAGCTAAAAACCCCACAAAGTGTTCCCCAATTTCAGCAATGTCCTTGTTTGCAGCAGTATTATAGATAGCTGGTCAATCTGAGCGATATATCAAGTACAGTCCAGGATTATTGAATAGTACTTGATCTTTAACACTTTTTCTAATATATTAGCTTTAACGTGGTGCGTGGCTTGCTATGAGCTGTATCAACTCATTTTGGATATTTCCCCTGAGCCATCTTGTTCATCACTTTGTGCAAATGCTCTCGTAAAATGGGATCAAATCCAGCAATCGATTTGAACAAATCCAAAAAAAAATTGGCGCTGGAATCTGAGGCCAAAAGTTCCTTGTGCCCTCTAAAAGCCAAATTGTGGAAAGCCAAAAACTGCACGATTGCCAGTAACCTCTCCAATATGTCTTTCCAGCGCTGCTGTTCAGCTAGAATCGCAGTCTGAGACAGCGAGTTGATAGTTTTCCCGCAACTCGCCTCTTTTTCTGAAGCTAGTCATATTAACATAGTCCTTGTGGGGCTTGCTGGCTTCATGAGATTTCAGGGCATCACTCGGGTTCTTCCAGTCACTCATTCCCTCACTCGAACTAAAAGCAGAACCGAAAGTAAACATGAACAAAAGACACGCAAAACAGTATACAGCATCTTTTGATTCAGAATAAATTAACTATCGCCTGTCTTGCTCTTCACCATTTATTAAAATTCGCCAGGCAATAACTACTAATTAATTGGCAGCGGTGCGGGTCCCTGGGCGGTTGCCCGGTATGCCCGTACCTGGGGCCGCCACTGTGTGTTGTTATGGTTTTATCAGCTTTTTTATACTGTTTGTTGTCCTGTTTTATGACATCATTGTTTGTTGTTTTTAATATTGATTTTATTACTATTTTAATTCTGGAACAAACAAAACATTTTTCAGTAGAATTCTATTTACATTACAGTCTGTCTTGCAGTTAATATATCCATGTCCTGCACCAAGTGATTTTACGCGAGTACCATCTGCAGTTGTTACAAATTCTTTACATTTAAAATCTATGTGGTGAAAGAAATCTCTCGATTTTGTCATATGCGATGTCACTCCTGAATCTATGGACCATGTGATTAGAGTTTTTGTCTTGTTCTTCATTTTTTCCATATTTATTTGTAGCTTTGGTCATAGAATTTGACGCCTGTTTATGCTTATTAAACATCTTAGCATTAATTTTATTTGTCACTTGTTTTTATCCCCATGTGTGTTTTTATAATGCCAGCATTCGTCAATATTGCGACTTTTCTTATGGCAAATAGGTACTTTCTGTTCGTGTGTGATTGCCTATTGGAAGATCTGAACGCATTTACTGTGTTATATGCATGTACATTGCTAGTTTTACTTTCTTTTCTCCTTCCATATTCATCTATTAACTTTGATTTAACAAATATAAGGTAAGTTCATCGTCCGACCTTGCTTCTAGGGCTGTGATGAGTGAATCATATTCTGTGTTCATGCTGCACAAGATCAGTGCCACGATTTGCATATCAGGTATATTTTTTCCCATAGCTTTAAATTTGTTAGATGTCTCTAAAAACTGGTTAGTGTGCTCTTGCATTGAACATGCTCCATTAAATCGTAACCTGTACATTTTTTTTGCATTAAATACAGTTTGCTGGTTAGTGATCCTCTCTCATAAATGTTCTTAAGTGTAAGCCATACGTCTTTAGCTGTTATACAATTTACTATGTGTATGAGCTCTGTGCCATCCACGAGTAGGCAAATTTCAGCTTTAGCTCATTTGTCTTTTTTAATCCATTCATCTGACTTAGATTCTGGAGTTTCTTCTGATACAATATCCACAAATTTAATTTAGTTAGGTATTGCTCTATTTTAAATTTCCAGACAGAATAGTTAGATCCATTCAGCTTAGGGAACACGATCGACGTCATCAGTGTCTCCATCTTTGTTGTCTTTCTCACTAACGAAGAAGTTTATTTTTTTATTTTTATTTTCTCTCTAATACAATTTCGCTCATCAGTACAAGACTGTTCAGTCTCATAATCTGTATGTTGTGAAAAATGATGGTGGAAGGTGTGTGAGCACGAAATCTCAACGGACATAGGTAAAAAGAAAATATCTCAATATTGACAGGCATGAAACTGAGGAACAGAGTTGGCCATACTATGAGAAAATTCAGCAAACTACTTCATTAAACTCACCTTTTTAGAATGGTATCCTGAGACGATCTATAGCACAATACAAAAAAAGGTATTTATTTGCTTATTATGTAGAGAAGACACAAATGTAGAACAAACTAAAAAACACTCTTAATTTAAAATACAATCTGCAGGAAACTTATTTCAACAGAGACCATGGATCATGCACACATCTCGGGTATCGTTCGCTTCTCCTCTGTGAAGTCAGTCTGACCGACACCTGGTTACGGTCACAGGTACGCATGCGTAAAAACAAAAGGTTCTCCTCGCTCCACGAGATCCCGTGCTGAGGGGTGGAAGAAGGGGGGGGCTTGGTTTTCAGCAGACTGTGGTAACTTTATGCCAACAGCATCATCCCAAAACAAGAAGAGGTCAGAATAGTTCGGGATATTTTCATCGACTCCCTTAGTTTGTTCACAGGGTTCTCAACGCGTGCAGTCTTCCTTCTTCACCTTTGGTAGAGGTACAGCAGACAGATAGTATTGCACTTTTTTGCACTTCCTGTTTAGTCCAAAGTGCCGGCGTGTTTACTAATCGTGTAAACATTGGTCCCATTCATGACCACTCAAACTGAAGGAATGAGCCACCTAAAGAAGACCTCCTGTCTGCATGCTAGAGAAAGCGTTCTGCTTCACTCTTAGCACCCAAAAATCTGTAACACTATTATTTTTGTTCAGCACGTTAAATCTGTGATATTACTGCTTTTAGATACTCTGTACGGTGAAACTTGTTGAATTTAAAAATGCAATAAGTATAAGAACTTCACTTTTCCTCTTTCTGATATCTCATTGTATGAACACAGTCATTCTCAAGGATGCACCAAATCTATGTTCACATCATAGGACGTAGTTTCCAAAGACCTGCATTATGATGTTAAAAGGGCATCGGAAAGTGAATTATATAAAACAAAAGGAAATGGAAGCACCAGATACAATGAGGGATTAGGAGCAGGAAAAAGTAGTCAGTAGTTATCTTTGCTGTCATGTCCTACACACCACCTTCATTGAAGCAGTGGTTTGCAAATTTACATATTCTTCCTGAGCTGCATGAAAATGTTAAGATGAGGTGAAAAAAAACACATCAAGCAATTCAGAAAATGTTTTTGATCTTGATATTTCATGGCTAAATATCTGTCAACACTAGTAAGGAACTTTGATTCATACCTTACTTGTGATCTTCCATTTGTTTTGTCTGGCAAAGATAATTGATGTAAGTACAATTTCCGGAAATTAGCATTATCTTTATTGAATTCACATACTGCAGATATGATATGTTAACATAATCATCTCCCCTTTTTTCAGGCTTTCGGAAACGCAAAAACTAACCGTAATGACAACTCTAGTCGCTTTGGGAAATATATGGATATAGAATTTGATTACCTAGTAAGTATGTCATTTACCCTGATTTTGTGTATAAAATGTATAGCATTTATATGACATAATTTAAATTGAAATGAAATTTTCCTGGAAGTTCTGCATCTCAAAAATTCTATTAATTTCACTTTTTTTGTAATCTTAAGGTTATCTTAGTGAAGTAACTTAATTTTTGGATAAATAATGTTTCTTCCAGCATGAAAATCATTCACCTCCTACATATATGTATGTTGAGTGTAACTTTTACAAAATGTTTAAGATAGGTAACAGCTAATACTAACATTAATTAATCATGCTGAGGAAGTATTGAGTTTCAGATGCATGTCTTTTAACCATGGGCGCTCAAGTTTAAGATATTCCATGTATTTCAATCAAACAGCTCTTTCCACAACCTAAGTCAGTAGTGACCAACTGCTGGACCTTGGACCATATGTGGCCCATGATCTCAATTTATGCATCCTGACATAAGGTATCTCAAGTGGGATATTAATTCAACAATGATAAAGTAGCTCAACAGAGAGTCTGCAATACTGAACACTCTTTGTAGAAAGTTGCAGGAACTGCAAAAGTTTCTGAAATTTGCTATTTGAGGCAGTGGAAACGAATTCATTTTGAGCTATGTGATACAAAGTGACCCTTTCTTCCACCAGTCATGGCAAGAAATGGGAACTTAGTTTGGAAAACTGGTTTCAAGTGAAAAATTCCCAGGACTAATTATGAGCTTCAAAGTAGCCCCTAGTCATAACATGAAACATGGACACAGTTCTTAAAACTTATTCTAAGTGATATATGTGATCTTCAAAGTGACCTCTTCTTGTTATGACATGAAACAGAAACTGAGTTCTGGACACTGCTTCCAGCTGATAAATTCCTTGGATTAGTTATATGTGATCTTCAAAGTGACCTCTTCTTGTTATGACATGAAACAGAAACTGAGTTCTGGAAACTGCTTCCAGCTGATAAATTCCTTGGATTAGTTATATGTGATCTTCAAAGTGACCTCTTCTTGTTATGACATAACACAGAAACTGAGTTCTGGAAACTGCTTCCAGCTGATAAATTCCTTGGATTAATTATATGTGATCTGCAAAGTGATTCCTTCCAGTTTTGGCATGAAATAGGAACACAGTTCTTGAAACTGGTTCCAAGTGGTAAATTTTCAGGATTAATTATAAGACCTTCAGAGGTACCTTTTCTTGTCATACCATGAAACAGGAACTGTGTTCTGAAATCTGGTTGTAAGTGATAAATTTTCAGGACAAATTATATGATCTGCAAAATGAATCCTTTCAGTTGTGGCACAAAACAATCACTTAGGTTTGGAAAGAGATTCTAAGTAAAAACAAATTCCCAGGGTTGTGTGACTTTTCTAAAAGAATTGTTTCCATGTTAGGAGCAAATGCATGCACATTCTTCTTAGTGATGGTGATAAAATTCTCTCAACAAGAATCAGTTGGTCCTTTTGAAGACATACTGCAACTATCTTCAATTTCATTAGAAAGCGACATTGTGAAGAACTTTTGTGTGCTTACAATATTTTCATTAGTTCTCTTCATACATTTCACATGTCATCAATAAGAGGTTGGTTCTTAAATTTTATTTACTTGTAACATTCTTACAGATTTTGACATTTTCTGTCATTAATAATTTCCACCAGTGTGCAGTGTACCTTCAATTTTGTTCAATAATTAAGTAATGAGCATTATTTATTGTAACTATTCCATAATTAATAGAGATTAATAACCATTTAATATTCAAATTTCATTGTGTGCCAATACCATTTATATATTTAATATATAAATATTATGAAGCTCCCCTAATTTATCATCATTAGTGTTCTGTCTCTTGACAGGTCCAATGGTAACTCAGTAAGTTCTCTATCTCCATTTTCCTCTGTCCCTTGCTTCGTTCTCCAATTCTTGGTAGTGTTTTGGTGAGAAAAAAATTTGAATTCATTTTGCCGTATTATGCTGGTATTAAAATTCATGTGGAAATTATAGAAAATTTAAATTTGGGAAATGGGTGGATGCATTTCGAAACAAAACTGAAATTTTGAATAAGGCCATGAAACAAAATAGAAAAATAAAATAAAATGCACCACTGAATTTGGTATCTCCCAAAAGTTACTATTGTATTGTTTGCGTTTGTTTGCATTTGATGAGTAGATACACCTGAAAGTGTAAGAAAAGGTAACTATTGTTTGCATGTGTACCAAATTTGTAAACAATAAAATTTAATGGTATACAATGTACACGTGTAAATAACCTTTTGGAAGTGGCGATGATCAAATTAGCTAGTTAGGACAAAAACATTGATTTTACGGTTATAACCTCAGATTACATTCCCACCTCAGTCATTGCTGAGGGGGATGCACTTGAACCATGTGATGAAAATTTAAACTGAAAATACCTAAAACTTCACTGCAACTAAGGTTTAGGTTTTTGAAAGGCCACTTGGCCTATATTTATTTTAAAAACTTAACAAGTTAAATTTTTTAGGTCACAAATTTTATGCCTGGCCACAGGGCCCAATAAAAATAAACGCATGACAGGTTAGTTTCTTTCCAAGAAAAACTAGCACCAGGGACACTACTGATAAAAATAATAAACACAAGAATTTCATTGTACTTCAACAGCACCAACACTTGATTTAACATGGTGTACAACTTAAGTATTTGAAGTGAAAATATCTCACACTCTCTCTCAAAAAAAAAAATATTATATGCATATGTGTACACTCTATTGTTCTAATTAACTGCTCGAACCAACCTTCTCAGACCAGACTTCCGAATCCACTTTTAATTTTAAACTACTATAACAACTGCCAAAATTCTACGTATAATGAAAGTTAATTTAATAAAAGATTCTACCCTTCCAGGAAAATTTGTCTTAAAATCAGCATAACCCTGTCTTAAATCAACATTTGTCTTACAATCAACATTTCTAGCATTACTGGATACTCAACCCATTCTATACACCATACCAAAACCTAATGCACTAGATACCTTATTCAAATTACACAAAGTTATCATTAAATTGCTACACTGACAAGAGAATCTTACTTACACCATCCTCATGCAAATCCAACATTTCAAAATTCCATACTATAAGTTTTCCAGTCAACTGGCACCCATGTAATAATCAACTCGGGCATAAAGCCAAACAATCATCTCAACCAATGAGTCCCACATCTCAAGAAAAACACTATTTTTCGGGGAGAACAACAAAGTTTGAGTCTGAAGGCGGGAATGGGTCGTGAATCCATTCCCAGCTTATACAGTGTAGTGGAGCAAAGTGCGACCTAACCCTTTTCTGTTCCTTCACTCTGATTTGGGGACAACCTATATCACTCCCCTCATAGGTACCACCTCCTATGGACCGAACAAGCTTACTTGGGCAGAAAACAAATCCCCCAATTTGTTTCGTGCACCCTTTCAGACCCCGCGGCATTGTCTACATAGGGTAAAGTATCCCACCAGAGTTCTCTTGTCCCCAAAATATCTCTTCGTCCATTTTCCAGAAAATTCAACACATCACCCTTTTTCCCAGAAAATTGCTTCTTATCCTATTTTCCCCAGGAACACACTTCATATCCTTATTTTCCCAGGAACACACTTCATATCCTTATTTTCCCAGGAACACACTTCATATCCTTATTTTCCCAGGAACACACTTCATATCCTTATTTTCCCAGGAACACACTCATTTCCCAGAAAATCACTTATCTTTATTTCCCAGGAACACACTGTACATATTCATTTCCCAGAAAGCTCAATAACACCATACTTGACACACTATACCAAACCTTACTTTATTTCCTGAAAAATCTATACATCACCATACTTCCTAGATCACTCTTTTCCTGAAAAAAATCATCACTTCTTGAAGAAACACAACAGCTATTCGGGTTATTTTTTTTAGTCACACTATACATATGCTCATATCTGCCTGTATGCCCAATTCTTATATTCTTTTTCCCCATAAAAACCTGTTTTTCTAATCTACGGGCTGAAACTAGAAATTAGCCCTCACTAATACAAAAATTAAATTTTAAAGAGTAATTTAGCACCTAAATTTACCAAAACACTAAACCAAAATAATTACCAGCCTACAAGAAAAATTCCCAACTACATGGCACCTACGCTAAGTTCATAAATACAAATTCTACTTCACAAATACAAAAATCACCGAGCACAAAAAGAGTTAAATTTCACCTAAGAGAAATACTGGTCTGGAGAGGTGTTCGTTCCGAAATAACTTAATATTCTTATTATATCATCTATCCCTACATGACCCAGAAAATTATCCACTTCCACTACTTTGTTTCGCTTTTGTTTTTCAATTACCTATCCACAGAAGATGACATGAAATTTATTTAAACAGCCTAAGATTTTTAAAACCAACTCGTTTTATAATTTTAAAGAAACCACAACATAATACAAAAAGAAAATGCCGAGAGAAATTTACCTTTAGGACTGGGGCAACAACACTTCCTGACAAGCACACTAACCGTCGATAATAATTAAAAAAAAAAGGTTTCACAGCCTAATAATAGATAAAATAAATAAATAAAAATAAACTCTCCCTGAGAGAACACCACTGTCCCGGTTGATTTTCACTTCACCTCCAAGGTTGTTTTTTTCTTTTTTTTTTTTTACCCTGTTGGTGGACTCCTTGTTGTAATCAGTAGTGGGCCCAGCTCGACAATTCAGCATTCGAAGCATTCACAAGGCCGTCCATGATAGCCATGGCTTTTCCCCGAGGCCTGGGCGCAGCCCAGCATTAAAATATGGAGGCAGCAACAACAATAGGTGGACTTTTGGTCCTCAGGCATGTTGGGCTTTAAAGTAAGAAATCGGGTCTGATCCTTCTCCGCCATCTGCATCCAACACGGCAGTTGGCCGCTACTTGATCATTTGGGTGTATCAGCGGTCATTTCATCTCCGGCAATGAGATCCTTGAAAATAATCATTTTTTTTGCTGACCGATTTTAGTCACTTCAGAATACGGGAACACAGCTAGCGGCCAGTCATTCTTACTGCCAACCAGACCAAAGAAAAAGATTTTCTTTTCCACACAGGGCCAACAGACCCCAGTGCATCTCATTCTGACTGCCTGACTGCCCCCTCCACCGCCAAAAGGCGAGGAGAAAATAAAACTCCGCCGTCCTCTCTTTCTCTGACGGCCAGCAAGAAGTCCAGAACAAAAGTCTTTCTCAACAGATAAAACTCTGGGGTGCTTGAAACCGCTGACCCCTCTCATTGGTTGAAACTTCAGCCTAGCAACTCACAGCTTCCCCACGGAATCTTCACTCCCACGCCTCGAGTGACCTCTGACCTTCACACGTGTCGACCAAGCTCTCTTTTGACCCTGAGGTCTAAAAATAGATTCTGTTGCTGAATTCCCTACCCCAAAAGGCGAAAAGATGTTACTTTTGGTGACTTTTCTACGACGCTTGGAAACAGGAACGCAAAAAATTGGCGAATTTTTGCCTTGCAGAAAATCACTAATTTTAATTTTCCTTTTCTCTCATTCCGTGATGTTAAACTAAAATTAATTTTGATTCTCTGAGCTGCACACCTACTCGCCTTTTCCTATCGCGATAAAAGAACAGATAAAATAATTATTTTCAAAAACCCAAAGTCAGTTAAATCCAATATTATTCTTTTTCTCTTTTCTTTCTCCAACATGAAATTTTGTTTTCCTGGTTGTGATTAAGACAAGCGAATTTTGCGCACGAATTCCCCTGCCTTTCAACCAGGAATTTTCTTCTAACGTATGTCATGGAAGAAAAGTTTTTGCATTAATTAATCTCTGATAAACCAACAGAAAGATTGATCAGGTCTCTCTGAAATTCACCAGAGGTTAAAATTTTCGCCATGACAAATACATTCCCCCTGCGAAAAGACGAGCAAAGCGAGTCGAAACATAAAATAAAATCTCAGAAAATTCGCTTCTACCTACTACTCAACACACACGTGCTCCAACCATGTCAACAAACCGATGAATGTACACAAACCTGCAGCGCCACCTACCTCCGGTGAGCTGACTTCCGTTCCAACATGGCTACCACTCAACGAGAAAAATAAATGTTTCGAAACGCAGTTGTCTACTACTCACATCAACGAGAGAATTACACGAAGAATTTTTTTACAAGCCAAAAATTTCACGGAACGAAGAAAATCTATCTCTGCGATGATTCAAAACTCTAACCTATCATTTAATCTGAGAAAATTAATTTAAAAAAAAATTAAACTGATTATTATCACTTCTTAACTTAACTATCACTGAAGTAATAATCTCATCTAACACTGACTTTATACCGCAGTAGAAAATAAGCCATAGCCTAACCTTAAATAAACAGCGCTCTCGGGCACTAAATTATTCAATCTGAAGAGAGGAGAGAATTTACACTTCTTACAATTTTCGCTGTATGTTTTTACAAATTTTACATTACCACAAGCATGTTTGGATGTCAAAATTAACACTTTCCCTAACCTCATTCTCAAATTATCAATTTTGCTTGAATGTAGCACATGAAAAATACACTTGAGATGATATGTAAACACAAAATTACTTATGTATGACACAATGCAATGTAAGTGCAATTAAGAAATTATTTGTAAAGAGAAGTGTGTGAAATCCAAAATTGCTTGTATGCAAAACACTAAATTGCTTGTATGTGTACGTATACTCGTGAAATTATTGACATTATCCGCCAAATACACTATATACACCACACTCATACACTGAAATTATACACTATTCATTAGACCATGTTACATATGAAAATTGATCCAAAAATTATAAACGGCAAAATACTAGAATTATCATCTGCACTTTCACTTATGAACCCACTGAGAGTAAACACAAATTAATTTTAACTTTCACTAACGTAAACCACTGAGAGAACATCTGGAACCCAGAAAAATTTCACCACCGAGAAAAACACAACTTTTAACACTTTTACTATGTTATCACTGAGAGAGAGAGAGCAACGAGAAAAAAAAATTTTCACTGACATACACCACTCACTGACAAAACTGCATCCACTTTGGAATTTACCTAAACTCAAAGTAAGTTATCATATAAACACATACATTTCTTTATTCATCAGCTTACTATTTGTATCAAATGAACTTTAAGATTTTTCTTTAATTTTTCTGTGCAGTGAAGTTGAATTTCATCACAGGGTATGCATCCTAAGGTCACGGCACCAATTGTTTTGGTGAAAAAAAAATTTGAATTTATTTTGCCGTATTATGCTGGTATTAAAATTCATATGGAAATTAAAGAAAATTTAAATTTGGGAAATGGGTGGATGCATTTCGAAACAAAACTGAAATTTTGAATAAGGCCATGAAACAAAATAGAAAAATAAAATAAAATGCGCCACTGAATTTGGTATCTCCCAAAAGTTACTATTGTATTGTTTGCGTTGTTTGCATTTGATGAGTAGATACACCTGAAAGTGTAAGAAAAGGTAACTATTGTTTGCATGTGTACCAAATTTGTAAACAATAAAATTTAATGGTATACAATGTACACGTGTAAATAACCTTTTGGAAGTGGCTATGATCAAATTAGCTAGTTAGGACAAAAACATTGATTTTACGGTTATAACCTCAGATTACATTCCCACCTCAGTCATTGCTGAGGGGGATGCACTTGAACCATGTGATGAAAATTTAAACTGAAAATACCTAAAACTTCACTGCACTAAGGTTTAGGTTTTTGAAAGGCCACTTGGCCTATATTTATTTTTAAAAACTTAACAAGTTAAATTTTTTAGGTCACAAATTTTATGCCTGGCCACAGGGCCCAATAAAAATAAACGCATGACAGGTTAGTTTCTTTCCAAGAAAACTAGCACCAGGGACACTACTGATAAAAATAATAAACACAAGAATTTCATTGTACTTCAACAGCACCAACACTTGATTTAACATGGTGTACAACTTAAGTATTTGAAGTGAAAATATCTCACACTCTCTCTCAAAAAAAAAATATTATATGCATATGTGTACACTCTATTGTTCTAATTAAATCGCTCGAACCAACCTTCTCAGACCAGACTTCCGAATCCACTTTTAATTTTAAACTACTATAACAACTGCCAAAATTCTACGTATAATGAAAGTTAATTTAATAAAAGATTCTACCCTTCCAGGAAAATTTGTCTTAAAATCAGCATAACCCTGTCTTAAATCAACATTTGTCTTACAATCAACATTTCTAGCATTACCGGATACTCAACCCATTCTATACACCATACCAAAACCTAATGCACTAGATACCTTATTCAAATTACACAAAGTTATCATTAAATTGCTACACTGACAAGAGAATCTTACTTACACCATCCTCATGCAAATCCAACATTTCAAAATTCCATACTATAAGTTTTCCAGTCAACTGGCACCCATGTAATAATCAACTCGGGCATAAAGCCAAACAATCATCTCAACCAATGAGTCCCACATCTCAAGAAAAACACTATTTTTCGGGGAGAACAACAAAGTTTGAGTCTGAAGGCGGGAATGGGTCGTGAATCCATTCCCAGCTTATACAGTGTAGTGGAGCAAAGTGCGACCTAACCCTTTTCTGTTCCTTCACTCTGATTTGGAAACAACCTATATCACTCCCCTCATAGGTACCACCTCCTATGGACCGAACAAGCTTACTTGGGCAGAAAACAAATCCCCTAATTTGTTTCGTGCACCCTTTCAGACCCCGCGGCATTGTCTACATAGGGTAAAGTATCCCACCAGAGTTTTCTTGTCCCCAAAATATCTCTTCGTCCATTTTCCAGAAAATTCAACACATCACCCTTTTTCCCAGAAAATTGCTTCTTATCCTATTTTCCCCAGGAACACACTTCATATCCTTATTTTCCCAGGAACACACTTCATATCCTTATTTTCCCAGGAACACACTTCATATCCTTATTTTCCCAGGAACACACTTCATATCCTTATTTTCCCAGGAACACACTCATTTCCCAGAAAATCACTTATCTTTATTTCCCAGGAACACACTGTACATATTCATTTCCCAGAAAGCTCAATAACACCATACTTGACACACTATACCAAACCTTACTTTATTTCCTGAAAAATCTATACATCACCATACTTCCTAGATCACTCTTTTCCTGAAAAAAAATCATCACTTCTTGAAGAAACACAACAGCTATTCGGGTTATTTTTTTTAGTCACACTATACATATGCTCATATCTGCCTGTATGCCCAATTCTTATATTCTTTTTCCCCATAAAAACCTGTTTTTCTAATCTACGGGCTGAAACTAGAAATTAGCCCTCACTAATACAAAAATTAAATTTTAAAGAGTAATTTAGCACCTAAATTTACCAAAACACTAAACCAAAATAATTACCAGCCTACAAGAAAAATTCCCAACTACATGGCACCTACGCTAAGTTCATAAATACAAATTCTACTTCACAAATACAAAAATCACCGAGCACAAAAAGAGTTAAATTTCACCTAACAGAAATACTGGTCTGGAGAGGTGTTCGTTCCGAAATAACTTAATATTCTTATTATATCATCTATCCCTACATGACCCAGAAAATTATCCACTTCCACTACTTTGTTTCGTTTTGTTTTTCAATTACCTATCCACAGAAGATGACATGAAATTTATTTAAACAGCCTAAGATTTTTAAAACCAACTCGTTTTATAATTTTAAAGAAACCACAACATAATACAAAAAGAAAATGCCGAGAGAAATTTACCTTTAGGACTGGGGCAACAACACTTCCTGACAAGCACACTAACCGTCGATAATAATAATAAAAAAAAAGGTTTCACAGCCTAATAATAGATAAAATAAATAAATAAAAATAAACTCTCCCTGAGAGAACACCACTGTCCCGGTTGATTTTCACTTCACCTCCAAGGTTGTTTTTTTTTCTTTTTTTTTACCCTGTTGGTGGACTTCTTGTTGTAATCAGTAGTGGGCCCAGCTCGACAATTCAGCATTCGAAGCATTCACAAGGCCGTCCATGATAGCCATGGCTTTCTCCCCGAGGCCTGGGCGCAGCCCAGCGTTAAAATATGGAGGCAGCAACAACAATAGGTGGACTTTTGGTCCTCGGGCATGTTGGGCTTTAAAGTAAGAAATCGGGTCTGATCCTTCTCCGCCATCTGCATCCAACACGGCAGTCGACCGCTACTTGATAATTTGGGTGTATCAGCGGTCATTTCATCTCCGGCAATGAGATCCTTGAAAATAATCATTTTTTTTGCTGACCGATTTTAGTCACTTCAGAATACGGGAACACAGCTAGCGGCCAGTCATTCTTACTGCCGACCAGACCAAAGAAAAAGATTTTTCTTTTCCACACAGGGCCAACAGACCCCAGTGCATCTCATTCTGACTGCCTGACTGCCCCCTCCACCGCCAAAAGGCGAGGAGAAAATAAAACTCCGCCGTCCTCTCTTTCTCTGACGGCCAGCAAGAAGTCCAGAACAAAAGTCTTTCTCAACAGATAAAACTCTGGGGTGCTTGAAACCGCTGACCCCTCTCATTGGTTGAAACTTCAGCCTAACAACTCGCAGCTTCCCCACGGAATCTTCACTCCCACGCCTCGAGTGACCTCTGACCTTCACACGTGTCGACCAAGCTCTCTTTTTGACCCTGAGGTCTAAAAATAGATTCTGTTGCTGAATTCCCTACCCCAAAAGGCGAAAAGATGTTACTTTTGGTGACTTTTCTACGACGCTTGGAAACAGGAACGCAAAAAAAAAAAATGGCGAATTCTTGCCTTGCAGAAAATCACTAATTTTAATTTTCCTTTTCTCTCATTCCGTGATGTTAAACTAAAATTAATTTTGATTCTCTAAGCTGCACACCTACTCGCCTTTTCCTATCGCGATAAAAGAACAGATAAAATAATTATTTTCAAAAACCCAAAGTCAGTTAAATCCAATATTATTCTTTTTCTCTTTTTCTTTCTCCAACATGAAATTTTGTTTTCCTGGTTGTGATTAAGACAAGCGAATTTTGCGCACGAATTCCCCTGCCTTTCAACCAGGAATTTTCTTCTAACGTATGTCATGGAAGAAAAGTTTTTGCATTAATTAATCTCTGATAAACCAACAGAAAGATTGATCAGGTCTCTCTGAAATTCACCAGAGGTTAAAATTTTCGCCATGACAGTAGCTTCCTGTGTCCATTATATCATCAAGCACCATTAGTTGTCTCCTTCCTCTTGGTCACTTTCCTTCAATTTTCTCTTCTATCATTCTTTTCAATAGGCTGTCTTCTGTTAGCACATGTCCTATCCAATTATATTTTCTTTTTCTTATGGTCTTTTGTAAATTCCTTTCTTCTTCAACTCTTTGCAGTACTTTATCATTGGTAATTTTTTCAGTCCATTTTATTTTTTCAATTCTTCACCATAGCCACATTTCAAATGCCTCCCAACATTTCAGCTTCTTTCTTTCCAATTGCCCATGTTTCTGCCCCATATAAAGTTATGCTCCAAATATAACACTTTAAGTCTTTTCTTTAAATTTTTATTCAATTTATTAATAAATAGATTTTTCTTGTTGTAAAATGCATATTTCTCTTTGTTAATTCTTTATTTCCATGTTACATTTTCTATTTTCTTGAATGATATTACTGAGGTATTTTTTGCATAGTCTCCCTTGCTCTACATAATTTATGTTGGCCATAAATTCACATGTGACCCTCAGGGATCTCAAAATATTCAGTCTCTGCCTTTGCTGGCATGGAAGTTCACTGTCCCTGATCTAAGCTATGAAGATATCATATCCTCAAATAAATAAGATCATGATACATATTGCAGATATAGTGATAAAAGTTCTATAATAATAATTGGAAAATTGTGGTCATTCTTGCCTATGGCTAATTTTTCCAGTCTGTGTCCTCGGAACAGATATATTGTGACTTATGCATTTTATTTCACTTAGCAGAAAAGTATTTCTAAATTAAAAGCTTGAAAATACATGAAAAATCTTCATGGTTTTTTGTATTCAGTAAAAAAGGAAAGATAACAAGATACTAGAAACAGGTGTCATTTCTCAAACAAAATGGACTAGAAATTTTGATATATCTGAAAAATAAAAACTTCTCTTTGATATTCCATATCTTATCCGTGTAATTTCTCTTTTGGAATTGTTTTCAGACATTGAAAAACTATTTTTAGAAAGGGAAAAAAACTTAAGGAAAGTCAAGAAAACATCTTTTGCATGATAGTTGTTTGGATACTTGACAGATTCTGTCAGTCTCCTCAGTGTTGGTTCATGATGTTTCTTGTTCACATAGTCCAAAAAAAGAGTTTATTAAGATTTTTAAAAACTGACTTAAGTTCCTGGACTCAAAATGGGACTTCAATGAGTCCAGAAACTTAAGTCATTGGCAAATTGAAGGTCATAGAAATCAAAGGAGATCCACTGCCATTGGCGAATTGAAAGGTCATAGAAATCAAAAGAGATCTAACAGGCAACATTTTAAGAAAATTAGCAGAATTTAAGAACCACAGTGAATTACCATCAGACATTAAATCAAAGGCTTACCCTCCTATAGGAGCAACAATTTCCAATATATTCGGCAAAATAAAGACACATAAAGAAGATAGTCCAATAAGACCAATTGTCAATAAGAGTGTGGCACCTACTATAAACTTCGAACAAGCATTGTTTCTACTCTACCAAAGTAATAGAACAGATAAAAGCAATTAATAACTATGACTTTAGAATGCTAAGTATGGATATAATTTCATTATATCCCAAAACTCCAGTGAAAGAGGCTATTGAACCAATAGATTCCAGACTTAGACAAAACCTTGTAATAGAAGAAGAAAGAATTAGTATAATCAAGGCACTTAATTTTTTTCAGGATAACAACTACTTTTACTACAATAAAAAAAATATTCAAGCAATCGTCAGGAGCCTCAATGGGATCACCTATTTCAAGTCTACTCATAGAGATTATCTTACAGAATATTGAAGAAGTATTATCAAATACAAACCAATTCTTACCTTTATTATTTTTGAGAAATGTTGATGATATTTTGATCCTATGGCAATACTCTTAATGATGAATTGAACAACTTCATAAGCAAATACAACAACTTCTATCCTACAATAAAAGTTACAATCGAAAAAGAAGTAAACCAACGATTAAATTTTTTGGATATATCTTTATTTAACAAGAGCTCCGGAATGCAATACTCAGTTTATCGAAAATCATTTTATGTTGCAGCTGTCATTCCATATAACTCGAATTATCCATGGAAATATAAAGTTTTGGCATTTTATTTTTATATTTGAAGAGATATCTCACACTCATCTAAAAGTGGGTCTGAAAAAAGAAGGAACTACATTGGATAATAAACTTGGCTACAAATTTGGGCTATAAAAAATCCCTTATTACATCTATTTACAAAAATATGAAAAATCAGAATGATAATATAGATAAAACACCTACTTAAAAATAAAAAAATATATAGGAAAGTTTCCGTATACTCCACCTATATCAGATACCCTTAAAAAGGAATGCCAGAAGCATAACATGGTTCTTGCTGAGACAGTAACGGATACTTAAAAAGATGTGACAAAGGATCACGAAACAAGGTCTATATTAAACTATATTAAACACAGCAGGAGTCTATGCTATTCCAACGAATAAAGACAATTGTTCCGATAAATTTATACATCAGTAGTACCAAAAGACAACTAGGTACCAGACTTAATGAACACATCTCAAATTGGAACAAACGAGAAGAGAAGACAGCATTAATACACCATTGTATACAGAATCAGGCTTATCCGGACTGGGAGAATATTAAAATAATAACATTAAAGACCCATCATCAAATATTAATTTCAAAAGCAGTGATTATTGAAAAGACCAGGAACAAAAATTGTAACTTCAATACACCATTCGAGTTAAGCTATGCATGGAAATATCTTATTGAAAAAGAACTTAAGAAAAGAAAAATACCAAACAAATCTAATACTAATGCAGAACAGAAAATAAAAAGAAAAATACCAAACAAATCTAATACTAATGCAGAAAATTAGGAAGAGAGAATAAAGAAAAAAAGTACCAGAAAAGTACTAAAAAATGAAAAAAATAATACGATAGATGGCACTTCCTAACCAAACAACGTACCCCCTGCCATGTGCATGCGCAGTATTTCTCTGTCGTGTTGAAACTAGGGCGAGAAGCCTAATCAAGATTCAACGATTAGGTGCAGTTGCACTGGAAGATGATCCTTGATGACTGACTGCAAATTAAGACACTCGAAACCGGTCAGAAATTCATGTCATCGAGGTCAACCCCGCTTTTTCATAAGGATTATCTTAATTCAACAAGCTTCAATACAGGTTTTTATCATGTTTCAATATATTTTAGAAAATATGTCAAGATTCAACCCACTTAAATAAGAGATTTTGATATATTTTAACCCTACTTCAGAAGAATTTATTGGATTTTAACCTACTTCAGAAAACTTTGCTATCAAGCTCATCTTGCTTCATTTTAATGTTTTAAAAAATTCCCTTTGTTCATTCAATGTTGAAAATTGCTACCATTATATTGTCTCAACTTCAAAAATAACCAGCTGACTATAATACTAGTTAGGGGATTAAAACGATATAGATAATTCTATTTACAATATCCCTGCCTTCAATATTCATCACGTGTAACTTCATTATTGCCTTGTTTTATTCGCATAAGGATTAAATACAACTACAAAATTCGATGTGACATTGCATTGTGACAGACTGAAAGGACAGCTAAACAGGATTTATATGCTCAGCAAGCCATCTTTCAACAATATGCACCAGATATATAACGTGAGTTATGACTTTTAATTTTGACTTTTCACTAATCATAAGATTTCTGTTAACAATTTATAGATTTTTATCATGAATGTTAGTAAATTTTGACGCGATAAAATAAAAGGTTGACCCGATGATATATAATTTGTATAACATGAGAAATGGTATATACAAGTACAATGTACTTATAAACCATTACTTAGTCCAAAAAAGAGTTTATTAAGATTTTTAAAAACAGACTTAAGTTCCTGGACTCAAAATGGGACTCCAACGAGTCCAGAAACTTAAGTCAGTTTTTTAAAAATTCTTAATGAACTGTTTTTTTGGACTGTGTGTACAAGACCATCATCAAGAAGAACTCAAAATGATATTGGATCATCAAATGAGGCAGATTAAGTGTGACTTGAAGTAATTGTTTTACAGTTTTTAAAACCTTTTTAAACTTTCAAATGAATTCTATGAAGGCAACACTTTGTAAATAATTTTTTAGCAATTACAAATAGAAATTTTAAATTTTTTGTATATTAGGTTTTTGTTGAAAATTATAAATCTAGTAACAATCAGCAATTTAAATAACAAGTAAACAAAATATCACTTGCCATTGTCTCATATCCAGGAGGAGTTGAAAATGTGAAGAATATTGAAAAAGGAATAATGACATTATGTTCCAAGATAGAACTATTTTTCATTTTTATTATGTGTTTGACTCTAATATTTAGTGTAAAAATCGATGGGCTTTATACATTTGTACTGTTTCTTAGTAGTGATAACTCCTTTTTTTGTTTCTAAAGGGAACACCCCTTGGTGGACATATTTTAAATTATTTGCTGGAGAAGTCCCGTGTGGTTCACCAGAATCGTGGAGAAAGAAACTTCCATATATTTTATCAGTTGGTGAATGGAGCTAATGATGAAATGCTACAGAAGCTGCACTTAAGAAGGGATCCTTCAATATATTTTTACTTGAGTCAGGTAACAATGTATTTTTTGTAATATTTATCAATTTTCTGCCATGAGATGTCAAAATCTTGGTGTTCAGTTTCATTATATTACTGTAACATTTATTATTTTCAAGGACTCATGTGACAACTAATGAATGCTTAGCGTTTAAAAATATTCATCTTGCTACAGCTCTTTTGCTCATGAAGACAACTGTTTAATATGAAAGCTATTCTATCAAAAAGAGATAAATGCTTTAAAATTAACATATCGAACAACTTCTAATTAAAGGAATAGCACATCATTATACATGCTAACACATTTTGTTATTTCCTTTTGGTAACTTTCTGCATGTTATTCCAAAGGAGGCAATAGAATGTTCATATCATTTCTGCACATTTTTACAGTTAACCAAGTATTCCATTTGGGTTTTTTATTTTAGACTTGGTTTAAGTACAAGTAGGGGTAAAATTGTAACTCAATAAATGTAAAACTTATGCCAAAATGAGAGCTGTATGTCTTGGGAGCAGTTGCTGGATGTCTTCCAAACATAATATAGATATAAAATGCTGAAGTCAAAAGGGTTCTGTCACAGGTAATGGGGGAAGAAGAAATTACCCACCACCCACCCACCCACCTGCCTGTGATACCATCCTTCTACCTCCAGCATTTTTCTTCTGTGATTTATTTGGAAGATTTTCAAAAATGGCAATAACTTCTCCCACTTCAAATCACTACTGTTTAGATTACATGTTATTTCTGTTTATGTTTTAATTAAGTTTAAGCCTAAAGTAAATAACCTGAATGCAATGCAGAAATGAAATGTGTACTTACTTTATTGCCTTCTGCAGAATAATACATAGAAAGTTACCAAAATGAAATCATGAAATGTGTTAGCATGTACATATAATGTGCTACTCCTTTAACTGGAGACAACTGTATTTTGAGTACTGCTATACATATGCAAACAATGTGAGTTGACTTATCTTCCATTTTTTTTTCTTTCTGTTTTTGAACTCAATGTAAATTTCTGCTTTGTTAGGCCACTGTATTATAAATTACACCTCACACACCTAATTTGGTTCATAAGATTCTTAAACCATTATTTGAAATGACAAGAAATGAAATTAAATTCTTATGTGTATTGCTAAATCTCTTTGCCTGACTAAGCTGACTTTGTTCAAAAGAAAGAGTAACAATTTCAGCACCACCAACAAGAAAGAAAGAAGGGATTATTCAAAGCAATCAGAATTGTGTACTAAATTGCTTGTAATTTACTGGTCTCCATGTAACATCTCCTCAAAAACTTGAAAATTACATTGCCCTGGGGTGGGAAAGCAAACCCATATTTCCTGATTTCCATATGAGCATGCTATCCACTACACAACCCAGGGCAATGAAGTTCCAAGCAACTAAGGCTAAGGATGTAATTTTCAAGTTTTCTGAGTTGTTGCATGGAGACCAGCAAGCTACAAGCAATTCAGTACACAAATCTGGTTGCTTTGAATAATTTAGTAAATTTCCCACGTATTTATGAGGAATGTTTTTCCCTTAATTTTCAAGTGTTCTAAGATGTTACATGGAGACTATTAAACTACAGGCAATTCAGTACACAATCCTGATTGCTGTGAATAATCTAGTGAATGCCCCATGTATTTATGAGCAATGTTTCTTCCTTAATTTATGTACCTGAAATACTGGCAAGTAACTTTCTGAGATGTTACATGGAGACCAGTGAACTACAGGCCATTCAATGCACAATTCTGATTGCTGTGAATAATTGTTAATAGCAATTTTGAAGAATATATTTCACTCTTCTTAAATTTTCTGTTTCACATGTTAAAGTTCTTTGTTTATGACTATGGAAGGCAGTGTGCACAATTCTGTAAGGGAGTTTTTTTTATGAAATCACTTATGTCAAAGTGAAAATGTTAACTTACCTTTGTTCTTCATGGATTTCTTGCTAGTTGCTTGATGTTCCCACAATATACATTGCCTATTAGATGCATAAGCCAGATGAACCAATATCATCTGGCTTATGCATCTAATAGGCAATTTATTAATATCATCTGCTTATACATCTAATAGGCATAGCTAGTTGCTTGATGTTCCCACAGTATATAATGCTTACTATTTGCATAAGCCAGATAAACCTATATCCCTTAAAATGCTGTGAATAATCTAGTGAATTTATTCCTTAAATGCTGTGAATAATCCAGTGAACTTTCCATGTATTTCTGAGGAATTTCTCTTCCTTAATTTCTATATATCTGAAATATTGCCAATTAACTTTGAGATGTGACTTGGAGACCAGTAAACTACACGGAATTCAGTACACAATTCTTATTGCTTTGAATAATGTAGCGAATTTCCCATGTATTTTTGAGGAATATTTCTTCTTTAATTTCTAGAAAGAAGGAGTTGTTCATTAATTAAAAGCAATCGGTAAAATCAGTTGTAAATTTTCCAGTGCAATCATTTTCATAATGTGGCCCATACTGTATTGTACACTGCAATCAGTTGTACACTACAGTACAGGCCTTATGTGGAACATGAATCTTGGTCACTGAAAGAGAGTTTCAGAAAAATTCTTGCATTCAATTTTTATTGGTAATTTTCTCACTTTTAGAAATCAAGGCATCTGGTACAGCTTTTGCGTTGTGTATATCACAGTGTGCGCACAGAGCTTAGAAGCCCTTAAAAACTTCATGTACAAAAGCCGTTCCATAAAAACTGAGAGTAATTTTTTTTAGTTGGCAACAGTGTGAAAGGAAAAAATAACCATGCAGATGACTAACTGAAGTAAAGAGGAATCTGCCATGGCTAATAACCGTTGTCATAGAGGTATCTATGACAACAGTTATTAGCCGTGACAGATGATTCTGGTTTTGTTATTACATAGTTGTTTAAGGTACGTCTGTATTTCGCCATACAGCTGCTATGGAGGTGAGTGATTCAGAGTCAAGAAGTGAAATGCATTGTGTGATAAAATTTTGCTATCGTTTGGGATGAAACGGCTCCAAAAAGCATTTGATTTAATGAAAAAAGCTTACAAAGAGAAACGTCTGGGTGATTCAGCAATTTTTAGATAGAACCATGATTTCCAAAAGAGCGTTTGTTGGCAGAACTAGCTCCTAGGCCTGGTCGACCTGAAAGTGTTGTTACAGAACATATTGTTAACTGTTTGGGCAATCCTGCAAGGAGATCGACAAATGATGTGTGAAGACATAGCGGCATCAACTAATATTTCAAAAACGCGGCATTCTGCATTCTATGTGACAAATTACTGCTGCATCTTGTGTATTCCAGATGAGTACCTCATTATCTGACAAGAGATTATTGTTGGCCAGAGTCGAGATGTGTCATAAGTGGAAACAAATTATTGCAAGGAATCCAAACTTTCTAAACACGGTAATAACTGCCGATGAAACATGGGTCCACTATTTCAACCCCCTCACGAAGCATGCAATGAGTGTCTAGAAACACACAGGCCCATCTCCTCAGAAAAAGTCTGCCAAAAAAAAGTCCACCGAAAAAGTCCCTTAGTTTTTATATATTCAACTGGGAAGGTGATGATGATGATTTTCTTTGATCATAAAAGTGTAGTCTACCAGCACACAGTTCCCCCACAAATTACTGTCAATGCTGAGAATTACATTTCAGTCCTGAAGCATCTGCCATCACCCATATCCATTAAGCGACCTGAACTGGTGGGCAAGTGGACTTTACACCACGATAATGCCGGCCCACATGTGGCTGCTTGTGTTCAACAGTTTCTTAGGAAATGCAGTATTGAAATCATGCCACAGCCTGCCGACAGTCGTGACCTCACCCCATGCAATTTCTGGTTGTTTCCAACAATGAAGGAGAAGTTTCATGGTGCAAAATTAAACACATGCTATTATTATTCAAGCTGTACAGGGGTTGCTAAAGCAGTACATTTTGCTAAAGCAAATTCCTTCGCCACATGCTTTGAAAAGTGGACTGAACGATAGGGCCGTTGCATGTCATCTGAGGGAAGATTCTTTGAAAAAGAATAGCATACATTTTGCTGTACCTATATTTTTTCATTATGTGTGATTTTACTCTCAGTTTTTATGGAACCACCGTTGTACTTAAGAAGTTTTTTTAAGGTTTTTAAAATTGTTTAGAGAGTTCGTTATTTTAATGGATGCTTATATTTCCATCCATTCACTGTGCTATTGGTGCCATGGTAAGATTACAGTACATCCTTATTTTTTGGATGTGCTAATTTTCAAATTACTCTCATGCAGTCATCTTCTGGGTCTGTGTCTGCCCTTAGGTTCCAGTCCAGTATTTCAGTTACCTAATGGCAGAGGTTACACTGTCAATTGCATTCTTCGCAATTTGCAAAAAAAAAAAAAATAAATAAATAAATAAAAAAAAATTTTTTTGGCAAAAATATTGGCAATTATCTTTTTGTACTATCTTAACACTTTAGTGAAAGGAAATTGAATTTGGTGAAAACTTTAAAAAAAAACAGAGCAACTGCTGTAATGGTGTCAGTTCTTTTAGAAATATATATCACCCATTGCCACTTGAGGATCTTATCCACTCTGGTAAGTTTTCCTGATCCACGAGTTCCTTTTCCTATGGAAATCGTTGGTCCACTTTTTTACAACAGTTCAGTGTCGTAAAAAAAGTTCAGTTTAGCCTTTTGATATCATTCTTTCAAAATATAGTTATTCATTCTTCACTATATAATGTGCAGCACTGTGAAAATATCTTCACCCCACCCACTCTACGAGTCAACAAAATGGTGGGTGGAAGGCTCAAGTCTTGTATTCCTTCACATGCTTATTGAGAATATGCTACAACAGCTAAGAACCACCACACAATAGTAAGTGAAGATATTTTTTTACTTTCAATTTATTCCAGTTACCTCATTTATATACTTCAGCGCATTTTGTGTAATCTTTGTTTAAGTGCACCTGTACTTGATTCAGCCCCAAGTTGTCCTTTTTGCACTGTACAACTTGCAAACATGGGTAACAGTAACTTGACAACTCATTATTTGTCACAACATGTATTAATATCCACATAATATGATATCATAATTTGGTAATTTCCAAACACTTGATCAAAATCGTATATTTCTAGAAGCTCTGCAAAGTTTTATGAACATCAAACTTTCTAAGTACTACATAAACCAAATCTGCTGTAATTGATACAATATTTACAAAAGGTATAACATTTCAATCTTTTGAATACATGCCTTAATGTACACCAGATTGTCTTTTGCTTTCACAAAAGTAGCTGAAAAAGAACTTTTTTGGAAAGATTGGTGGTGCATGATTGTAATAGAATGTGTTTTCAAATTTGTGTAAGTCATCAATCACTTGATTTGAGTGCCTTTTTCTTTTCAAAAAATTTATTGGGTGGTTCCTATATTGTAGACCTAGAATAGAAAGACTTTAGTAGATAGAGAAAGACTTTAGTAGATCACTTTAGTAGATCAGTTTTATGTGAGAATTATAAATGTCTGTATTTTACTAAACACTTTATAAGATTAATTTTCGTAAAATTTGGCTTTATATTATGTTTTCTGAAATGTTTTATGAAAGCCACAATTTAAATTTCTAGGGTAATAGTACTGAAGTCAATGGTGTCGATGATTCTGAACAATTCAAGGTTGTGAAACAAGCATTATCAGTTATTGATTTCAACAGTTCAGAGGAAGAAGTAAGTTACTTGATTCCATAACACATATAATTAAATGTTGGATACTTGGTGTTATTTGATAAATTTCGAGTGTGTGTAAAAAAATCGCTGTACAATACTTTTATAAAAAATGAAGATTTATCGATTGATGGGGAAAAGCTGGAGATAACCGATACCTACATTTACCTTGGGCAGCAGATATCAAGCAAAAGTCAAGTTGATGAAAAAGTTAATTGGCGTATAAAACTTGGTTGGAGAGTTTTTGGAAGAACAGTTTTCTCTGTCAGATAAATTTCGAGTGTGTGTAAAAACTAGAAGACAGCGCATACGAAACGATCGAGCTATCAATTTTGTTGATGTTTGGTAGCAGGAATCAATTCTCATAATAAAGAAAATTAATTGAATAAAGCTCATGTTGAGAATTGGCTTCCTAGTTTCTTAATTCAATTACTAATAAACTACTATTATGGGAAATTTTACTAGGAATTTTTTTTATTTTAATTGCAAATTTTTGGAGAAAATTCTTCCCCTTCTTCAGGCTGTCTTTTTGTTAACACTTATTCCCGTCACTATCGCAGTTACGGTTAACTTTGGCGGTTACGGTTATTTTTCATTAAATCCTTCCAGATGTTAGGCAGGGAAAATCCTCTGCAGTCATTGATGATGGAATTTTGATTTTTCTCAATTTCTATTCCTTCTTTTAGCTTTCTTTTTTTGAAAATTGCTTTGGAAACTGATGACTTTAAGGGAATTCCAATCCATGCTGTGGCTAGTTTCTCTAACATGCCTTTCTAAACCAGTCTTGTTGAAGCAATTTTTTATAGCAGCTTTATGCTCTGCTATACAAGTTTCTAGTCTGCGACCTGTTTTACCTATGTAAGATAGTCCACAACTACATTTTACTTCATAGACTACACCTTGCATTTTTAAACTATCTTCTTCTCTTTGAACTATTTTAGGGAAAAATTTCTTAACCTTTTTCTCTAAACTTGGGGCTAGCCTAATATTGCACTTCTTACTAATTATCTTTAAAAAAACGTCGTAGTTGTGTTCAGTTGCTTACTTTGCAAGGAAATGAGCTCCATACTTTTTAAATGTAAAGTTGGTACAGAATCTTTCAAAATAAATGTGAGCCTTTCTATTTGGTCAGCTTAATTTAATAGAAAAAATTCGAGCTTGAATCATCAAATCATTCCTAAGAAATATAACTAACTAGTAATTCCCTCCAAATACGTGGCACCAGTAAATAAACAAATACATCACTCTTTCCACGTTCTAGAAACGCACAGCAACCGAAAAATTGTTATTCGGTCATCGTCGGGGTTTTTCGGTTGCTGTGTGTTTCTGTAACGTGGAAAGGGCGATGTATTTGTTTATTTAACTAGTAATTCCTCTTTAAAATATTAATTTATTATTTTGCAATGCACGATTCAAATGTTTTTTGAAAGTCTTTTGAAATTAAGTCATCCCTGTACCATGTATTGTCTAACTGTCCATCCGTTCACGCAATAACTTGCGTAAAAATGGTTCGATTTCGATGAAAGTTTAGTATGTGGTAGGGGGATCACTGGGGACGAACCCTGTTGAAAATGGAAGAAATGGAGTCAAAGATCAGGACATAGGAGTGGGATCCATTCCATTGCCTTATGCATCATAATTTGCATAAAAATGGTTCGATTTCAATCAAATTTTAGTATGTGGTAGTTGACCACCTGGGGACAAACCCTATTGAAAAATGGGTGAAATGGGGTCAAAGGTAAGGATAGATGAGCAGGATCCATTCCATTGCCTTTATACATCATAAGTTACGTGAAAAAGCTTCTATTGCGACAAAACTTTATCATATTGTTCCAGAGGTATACTGAACCGGTTTTGTTGAATATCATCGAAATGGGGTGAAAGGTCAGTGCACAGGAGCGAGATTTATTCCACAGCCATTATCCTCAAAACTTGACTAAAAGTGCTTCTATTCCAACAAAACTTTAGTATGTTGTTCCAGAGGTATACTGAACCGGTTCTGTTGTATATCATCAAAATTGGGTCAAAGGTCAGGGCACAGGAGAGAGATTTATTCCACAGTCATTATCCTCATAACTTGAGTAATAACTAGAGTAATGATTTCTGGTATGTTGGAAAGTGTATCATAATCAATGCATTGCATGATTTTACTAACTTGTGTGTGGTTCAAAATTGGCCAAGAACAACTTCCAGTCTGTGTAGGCAGTTACTTTGTTCACTTATAAGGTACTCATTGGAACATACATTGATTTTTGAAGTAAACAAGGAATATATATACACCAATGAGCCATTACATTATGACCACCCCCAGCCTAGATAAATGAGTGTGCCTGGAGACCAAATGGTGGCACAGGTGAAGTTCACAGAACAGTATACAAGGAGTGTTCAAATGAAAAGGTTCGAAACGACACTGTGGGTATAAATGAAGACTTTATTCAAAGTATACACCATAGGCCGTAGCACAACGATCCCATTGATTAACGAGCCGAAGGATTCCTTGTTCCCAGGATTCCTGTGGCCGTGACGAGACCCAGTCCTGCACAGCGTCCTTGAGTTCGTCGTCCGAGTGGAAGCGCTTCCCTTTCAGATGTTTTTTCAGGGGACCAAACACATGGAAATCGCAGGGCGAGATGTCCGGGCTGTAGGGCGGATGGTCAAGCTGCTCCCACTGGAACTTGGCCAGTTCCGCGTGTGTGACCCTGGAGACGTGTGGACGCGCGTTATCGTGGAGCAGAACCACACCCTCCGCGATGAATAGCGGCCGGTTTAACACCTTCCGCTGTCAGAAATCGGATAACGCCTCGCTGCTCCTCAATCGTCGAATTTTGCAATGTGAACGCCATCCTTTCCTCACACGCACTGCCGCGTCAATTGGACGGCGCTCTTTATAAGAGCCTCTGCTCTCTCCTGCGCATGCGGGCGCCCGCACATGCTCCGATCCACGCCGGCGACTCCAATCGCATCCCTAGATGTGTCGCTACGTTCTCCCAAAGCGGCATAGGCAAATATGTTAACGGTTACGTTCTTATGACGTTTCGTACCTTTTCATTTGAACACCCTTAGTATATACAACCCGAGGACTGGTTTTCGGTTAGTAGAGTGTTTGGAGTCAGAATGGGAAAAACTTGCTGATTTATCACAGTTTAATGAAGGACAAATTGAGATGACACAGCATCTGGGAACTGCGATCTTGGAAACAGGACAGCTTGTGGGTTGTTCGTGTGCTGCTGTAGTGAGTAGGTATCAAAAGTGGTGCACAGATGGCCAAACGATGAACTGTCCTCCAGCCGTGTGTCGTCCCCAGCTCATTGATGCCAGAGGGGAGCGGAGACTGTAGAACATTGTTCATGGTGACTGCAGGGCCACAGTAGGACAAATCACCTGCAGCTGCATTTAGTGGTGATCAGGGCAATGTGTGGCAGCACACTGTTCATTGCATCCTTCTGCACATGGGTCTGCATAGCCAAAGACCCGTGCTCACTTCACATCATCATTAACAATGCATGAAATAGACCCAATATCATCGAGATTGGACTGTGGATGATTGGGAAGAAAGTGGCCTGGTCTGACCAATCAAGATTCCTGGTGCATCACATAGATGGCTGAGCGAGCGTGGATATGGCAATTACCAACGGAAGCTATGGCACCTGGATGCACTGTTGTGCTGAAATAAGCCAGCAACAGCAGTGCTATGCCATGGGCAATGTTTCTTGGAAAACTTTAGACCCCATTATCCCAATAGCACAATCCCTAACAGCTGTCAGGTATCTGAACATTGTTGTGGACAAAGTTCACCCATTCATGGCAACTGTGCTCCCTACTGGTGATAGCCACTACCAACAGAATAATGTGCTATGCTACACAGCCAGAATTTTCAAGGAGTGGTTCGAGGATCATGCTGGTGACTTTCTGTTAATACCCTGGCCTCCAAATTCACCTGACATGAACCCAATTGAACATTTGTGGTTGGACTTGGAAAAAGTGGGTTCGTACTAAATCCCCACCACCCCAAAATGTACTAGAACTGGAGGACCTGCTGTTGACATTATGGTACCAGATACCCCAAGATACCTATCACCACCTCATCGAATCGATGCCTTGCTGAGTGGCCGCTGTTTTGTCCGCTAAAGAGGGTCCTATAGCTTGTTAAGTTGGCGAGCATAATGTAATGGCTAATAGGCATATATTAGGGCCATTTAGTGTTTCACGCAAAATATCTTCAATTCATAGAAAAAGTTTAAGCAAAAATTCACTTTTGCATGCATTTCCACTGTCATATTTTGCTGCTCTGGCAATTTTTTTTTTTTTATCAAGTATATAATACAGTTGTATTCATCACTACTGAAAAATGCTGAAAGTATAGATTTTTGTAGTTTTTCATTATTGAAAAAAAAAAAGCTAAAAGCTACAGATTGTTTTAGTGGTTACTACTAAAAATTTCTATTTGTTCAAAGCAAAATTAATGTTCAAATATGCTACTGCATACTCACTGTGCAGTGAAAATTACTTTATAGGAATCAAAAGGTAGAAATGGAAAGCTGAAGTTCGGATTTTAAATTTAATTATTTTGTAAACAAAATAAAAAAAAACACCTTCGATTTCTGTATGTTGTGATATAGCAAGAAGAGTAACTCAAAAATAGGAAACCATGCATTTTCAGAGAAATTAAACTTAAAAAAACCTTTAATGTCATTATCAACTCCTGGAAAATACCTTAAATGGGTTCCTAAAATTGGTATGAACCTAGGAAATGAAATTATTACTGATAATTTTTCAAATTTTTGTAAAGGGTTGGCTTGAAGGAATGTTAATTCTAGCACCTTTGTATCATAAATGGAATTTCTGTACCTCCCATGTGAATTGGAGATTATTTCTTTATGGTTTTTCTGCAGTTTTTATTATTGAAAACTACTAATTTATGACTTAAATCCTGGCTTTGTGAATGACAGTCCCTCACCTGGTACATTCTGAAATTTCATTTTCATTATTAAATAATACACAGGTGAGTCACATTATTGTGACCACCTTCTACTTTTGATGTCAACAGCGTGTAGCCAATGAAAGAAGGCATGTGTAGTGAGCTGGCTTAAAGGGTATATAAGGTGTGCTGTAGGTATTCTGAAAACATACCACTTTTTGCTGTCATGGATAAAAGGAGCAATTTATCAGATTTCCAAAAAGGGATGATTATCAGTTTTCAGGCCAACAGTGGCAGTATTTCTAAATCAGCACAGTTGGTGAACTGTTAGTGTGCTGCTATGGTTAAAGTGTATCATGATTGGAGAAACGGCACGATTGTGAATAAGCTATGTGGAAACTGTGCAGCACTATGTGCCATTGATGTGAGAGGTAAACGTCAGCTGTGAAGGTGCATGAGGGCCAATCGACAGGCTACAGGGGAACAGCTCACTAGCTGAATGAATCAGGGGGCTACCGGAAGTATGTTTAAAACGACAGTTCAGCAAACTCTGCATATGGGGCTCTGATGCAGACGGATAGTCACTGCACCTACACTAACAACAGTGAATTGGCAGAAAAGGCATACATTCGCACGGCAGTATTGGAATTGGACCTTCGCTGATTGGCAAAGGATTGTCTTCTCCAGTGAGTCATATTTTCTGCTTCATCGAATGTATGGACTGTGGCATATAAGGCAAGAAGCATCAGAGAACAAACACTCTTCAACCATTGCTGGAAAAACACAAATTGGTGGGGACAACGTTATGGTCTAGGGAATGTTTTCATGGAATTCCCTGTGTCCACTCGTACCTGTGGAAGGCACTATAGGCCGAATTTGTTATGAATCCATCCTTGCAGACCACATACACCCATGCATGCTGATTGTCTTCCCTGAGGTGGATAGGATCTTCCAGCATGACAATGCGACATGTCACACAGCCAGAAATTTCTTGGAGTGGTTGGGAGAGCATAATGAAGATTTCAAAGTACTTCCCTGGCCCCCTAATTCCCCAGGCTTAAACTCAATTGAGCATCTGTAGGACCACCTCGATCGTGTTTTTCACTCTATGGATACTCCATCACGCACCCTTCAGCAGCTGTCATGGCTCCACATACCTATTAACACCTTTCAGCACCTTATTGAGTCATTCCCAGCCCTTCTAGTTGCTGTCTGCACTGCAGTTACTCTGGATATTAACCGGTGGTCGCAATAATGTGACTCAACCGTGTAGAACCATCATTGGGGGGGGGATGAAAAATTAAAATTGTGAGTTCAAGTCCCCACTCCAGACATTGACGATGCAATTTCAAGTTTAAAGAAAAGTTAGTCATATGGAAGAAAGTTAATTTCAGTATTCAGTGCCAGTTTAGAGTTTGCACTGTCTTTTCTTTCCTGCTGTTTGTAAATGTTAGTGTCGTTTGCAGTGAAGAAATCCAGTAATTTAGCATTGTTTATCAGTTCAATGCTTTTCATTTCATTTCTTTTACTGTGGCATGTCATTTCATCAGTGTCTGATCGAATGTAGTGCACTTAAAAGTGTAAAAAGGTTTTCATTAATGTACATGTTTATACTTTAGGCACTCTTTGCAATTGTGGCATCTGTTTTGCACTTGGGTAATGTGGGCTTCATTGAAGATAATGGACAAGCAATTATTGCTCAAGAAAAACCTGTGAAAGCAATTTGTCAGGTAAGTTCTTGCGTGTGCAGACACTTTTCCAAGTGCGTCTCATTATTTATTAGATGATTTTTAAAGTGTGCTTTTTAACAGGTGTGCTTAAGGAGCCAACATGTATATTTCTTTTCAAGCAAGTATTACTGTTGTTAGCTAGACTGTTTTGCTGCATTTAAAAATGTAGTTTGTTCACTCTAATATACATACATTCATATCACTAAGCTGTTCTCTGATATTCGGAGGTTAGTTCCTCAAAGAAAGAAAATACATTTCTTTCTTTGAGGAACTATCAACACCGCTGGGGTTCGATCCCAATGGTGTTGATAAACAATTTTTCAGTTGCTATTCGTTGTTTATAAAATAACGTGGACAGAGCGATGACATCGTATATTTATATTATCTCCACATATTTGAAATATGCTCACCATTTCTATCGCTCTTTGGATTTATCAGCTGTAATTAAACAGCTTGCTCTGTTGAATACCACTAGATGGCGACACTTCAGTTGCTGAGCCTATCAATCTGGATTTGTGTAGTCAGATGCTGACTGAGCCGCCCCAGTGGCGCAGTGGTCTAAGCGATGGCCTCTGATCATTCGTCCGAACGGGGTCCGGGTTCGAATCCCGGTGAGGCATGGATGTTGTGTTTGTTTTACGGCACTGGCTCTCTCTCTTCCCTTTAACCAGTGACCCTAAATTAGGGACGGGCGACTGCTTATAACCCATTGAGTTGCTCACGGTGGTCGTTAAACCTCCAATAAAAAAAAAACAAAAAAAAAGATGCTGACTGATAAACCACGAATAGCGCTGTGAATTGTTGGAACCGTAGCGTAAAGCGAATGCACTCGGTTGGTTATCAAGAGATCTGGGGTTCGATCCCAGCGGTGTTGATGAACAATTTTTCAGTTGCTATTCATTGTTTGTAAAATAACGTGGACAGAGCGATGACATCGTATATTCGTATATTTATCAGATAAATGTTTAACTAATGAAGTATTGGGTTGGTGCGAGTGAAATGTCCGGTGCGAACGAGCAGTGGAGACAGGCCCCCACCACAGTGGAATGGAACCGCCCACAGGTGTTGCAGGTATTATGTCACAGAGTTACTATAAATAGCTAGCGCATGTGTGAAGAACGAGGTTTGGGCTCAGGCGTGGTTTGTTTGTATGTAACGTTGCTCACAAAGGAAACGTGTAGATGCCAGATTCGAGAGTCATCTTCATGTATGAATTCAAACTGGACCACTCTGCAGGAATTGCCATTCGAAACATAGACGACGTGTTTGGGGAGAATACAGCCAACAAACAAACCATTCAGTGATGGTTTGTGAAGTTTCGAAGCGGAGATACAGACCTGCAAAACGAAGCACGTGGCCACCGACCTTTTGCTGTTTCTGACGATGTTCTGTTACATGCGGTTGAAGCAGACCCCTGAAAAACGTGTCGTGAGATAGCGGCAGAGGTAGGTGTCTACCACATGACAGTTGTTCAGCGTTTAGCTGCACTGGGTTAAGGTCAGAAAGCTGGACATGTGGCTGCCACATGAGTTGACAACTGCCAACAAGACTAGACGTTTTGCAGTCTGCACGTCGCTGCTTGCCAGGAGTAAACAGGATCCTCTACTGCATCGAATCGTCATCTGCGATGAGAAGTGAGTCCTTTAGGATAATCGGAAACGATCTGCACAGTGGTTAAGCAAGGCACAGCCTGCTGGATGGCATCCTGAGCCACCCCTACACACCAAGAAGATGATGCTCCTTATCTGGTGGCCCACAGCCGGGATAATTCATCGGAGTTTCTTGGCAAGAGGCCAAACCATCGCTGTAGAACGTTATTGTGCTGAATTACACCAGATGCACCGGAAATTGCTGCAGAAACAGCCGGCTTTGGTCAACAGACATGGTGTTCTGCTCCAGGACAATGCCCGCCCTCATGTCGCTCAACGAACGATGCTGACAACTAAGTGCCTTAGGCTATGAAGCACTGTCTCATCCTGCGTATTCTCCAGACTTGTCTCCAACAGACTATCGTCTGTTTCGTCGCCTGGATCACTTCCTGTCCAGGAAACAGTTCATGACTGACAAAGAGGTTCAACATGCAGTTGACTTCTTCGGGTCCTAGCCACAAGACTTTTTTCGTTCTGGGATCATGGCCTTGCCAGACAGATGGCAACTATATGTCAATGCCGAGGGGGATTATTTTGCTTAGGTAAGTTGTCCTACTTTTCCATTCTCGCAGTCCACATGTGTGGGTCCTTTGCCGGATATTTCATTCACACCAACCCAATAGAATTGACTTACTGTTGCCATATCAAACGCCTCCATTATAGCTATCTGGGCACACAGCTCATGCTTCATTGACATCCATCACCCGACAGACATAAGAACTTTTGTACTTCATACTCATAAACTTTTTCTTGTGTAGACATTCCTGAATCTGGTCCTACCATGATTTCCTTGGCCTTCCTCTAACTTTTTTACCTGCCACTTGGGCTATAAAAAATTTCTTTGCAATTCCTTTAAAATCTGTGTTTGTGTCTTTTCAATCGGAAAAGTACACCAGTGCGACCAACTGGTGTACTTTTCTGATCAGCCCGCAGCTAACACTTCCAGTTGGTCATTCCACCTAAGGGTTACGAAAAATGCAATTCATGAGGCAACCTGAAGGGTTGTCTTATGTTATAAATGTGCTTTTGATTAAAATATGGATAATATCTAAAGTATTTTTACCTGATAATATCAAAGTATTTCGCACGTTGTTGCTCTGTGAGGCACGTGCTCCCGGCCCGAGAGGTCCCTTATTTTTCGGACCTTTGGTTAGCTATAAAAAAACATTTTTATACAGAAATAAAACAGTTAGGTTATACATTTTCAGTTCCACATTCATTCACTCGAACAATCAAACGTTTAAAATTTACTGTTAATTAAAAGATTTTAGTAGAGAGAGTTATACTCATCGGGTCAGGAGACTTCTCACAAGGGGTTCGTTGTTCCTGCGAGCGCTTTCAGTAGTGCTTAACCGCCATCGTCGGGCCTCTACTTCTACACGAGGGTTCCTCACGTGTGTGTAGTCTTGGAGTTGCATGTCGGGAATCGATGGGAAGGTTTGCTGCCTGTGTGTGTTAGGTGATTTGTTTCTCATGTGTCGCCATCTATTGGATGAGTTGGTAGGTATCAGTCGTAAGTATAATTCTTTTGTGTAGATATTTTTGGGCTATTATTGTTTGTTTGTAGAAACAGGTGTATAATTTTTTTTTCTTTATATATTGGTGTGATTTTTTGTAATGTTCTTTTTTTTTTCTTTTTTTATGGATTTTTTCTTTTTTTATAAGTGATTTACAGGCTGTGTCTAGTGTGGTGGGGTCTTGCAAGTTGCATATTTTAATCTTTTTTTTTGTTCAATTATAATGCTATCAGAAATCCTTGATTCTTTTTGTTTGTGTGGGTGGTTAGTAATTTAATATTTTCAAAATCAGGATATTGTTTATGTTTAACACAGTGTTGGATAAGTGCAGTTTTTTCTTCTTTTTTGTTCCAGTTTTTTATATGCTGATGTAATCTTTTTATTAATCTATTTTTTGTGCTGCCAATGTATGGAATGTGGTCCCCAGAACTCTGTGAAACAATAGGAATTTCATATACGCCTGCTGATTGTAGTATATTATTGTTACTTTTTTTTCTTTATAATTAAGTCACCAATATTCTGAACTGAATGACCAAAAATAATGTTTTTTCTTCATTAATCTTAAAAAATTTCCACTTAGTTCTCTAATAAAAGGGAAATAACCTGAAAATTTATATTTCTTTTTTGGGATGTTTTGTCTAGACTCCTTTAATTTCTTGTATTCAAAAATCAACTTTTTAACAGTTTTTGTGTCGTATCCATATTGTTTGGTTGTGTTAATAATCCATTGGATTTCTTCTTCTTCTCTGTATTTTCTATTTGAGGAAAGTGTGAAGGCGTGTGAAATACTTTGACAATATCAGGTAAAAATACCTTAGATATTATGTTGGTTTATTTTTCCACCTAAGGGTTCTGGAACAAAACCCAGTGAGTTGGAGTATTTGGGCCAATGTGACACAGAACTAGCTGGTACCTCAACAATATCTAGACTGAAGCTTAAGCTTGTGCCAGCTTCCAAGATTCATAGAGGCTCTTGTTGCTGCTGTGTGTATGCCTCTGTTGCCCAGCGAAGTGCCTCGTGTAGGCAAACCTTATCGAACATTAATGCGAACAACATTAATATGTATAATTTTAGTTCTTTAAATAATTTTATTAGAATAACAAATAACCTTCCAAATTTTGGTGATGTGGATTTATGTACAGCAAACTAATATTCAAGATGTGTAGAAAATCAAAGTAATGTGAATCTGTCGTAATTCCATTAGAATAATTGAAATAATTGTTCAAATTCTGATTAAATTCTCTCTCTCTCCCCAAAAAGTAATTTCTTTATTTATCTGATGTTTTATATTGAAATAAGTTTTAAGTGTCATTAAAATTTGCTATTGCTCAGAGGTACTTGTAGCCCAACATGTGGTACCTATATTCTTATTAAAATTTGCACATATTACAATTTTTAGCATGTCTTTTGTAGAAAAAAAGATTGTGCTTATTTTATCAGTTTTTCCGTCCGTCCGTCCGTCTGTCTGTGGACACCATATCTCTGCAACTAATTATCTGATTTGAAAAATTCTTTTTGCATTGGGAAGCTTGAAATGTGTGAATGATGACCCTTTATTTTGTTACTTTTTTATGATGAACAATTTCGCCACTAGAGGGCGTAAATGCAGATGATATCAAATTCAAAATACATTTTATTCCATGTATTTGCTTTTAAGCATCCAATTCAAAAAATTCTTTTGCCTTTTGATTCCACTCATGACTAAGATTATTTTAGATATAGTCTCTTTTTCAAGTTATGCATAGATTCTCCATTAGGGGACATAAAAGTTAGTTGTGTTTCCCTCGTTATCTCTGCTTCTAAAATTCCGATTTAAAAAATTATTTCTGCAGTGGGATGCAGCTCCTGGTGGGAAATACTTTGCATGTAATTTCTGATTTTTGGTATAATACCATTTGGCCACCAGGGGGGCGTAAGTGTTAATTTCCACTTCTGATGTATTTGCAGCAAAATATGAGCTTCTAAAATCTTGATTGAATTTTTTTTTTTTTTTTTGTTCCTGGACCAATACTACTCGTGTTGACAAAAACCTTTTCGGAATATTTTCTTCTTAAAATAATACATGGTTTCTCCGCCAGAGGGCATAGATGTATATCTTATTTTTGTCAATATCTCTGCTTCTAAGAGTCACATTTGAAAAATTTCTTCTTTGTTGGATAGAGTTTCCAGTGCGACATGTTTTTCATATAATTTTGAAATTTTCAAGTAATTCATTGACCTTCCTCTAGGGGGAGTAAAGGTAAATTTTGCTTTCCCCAGTATCTCTGCTTCAAAAACTCCGATTTGAAAAATTCTTCCTGCACCGGATACAGCTCTCAGTGGGAAATGTTTTGATTGTAATTTCTAATTTTTCATAAAATATGGTTTGGCCATCAGGGGGCATAAGCCTTAATTTCTGCTTCATAGGTATTTCCAGCAAAGTCTGAGCTTCTGAAAACTCCATTAAAGAAAATCTTTCATGGACCAATACCACTCATGTCAATAAACATTTAAGAATATTTTCTCCACCAGGGGGTGTAGATGTATAGCCTTTTTCTGTAGTTATCTCTGCTCCTAAGAGTTGGATTTAAAAAATGACTTTGTTAGATAGCGTTTTTGGTGTAAAATGCTCTCATATAATTTCAAATTTTTCAAGTAATAAATAGACTTTTCGCTATGGGGTGTTATGGTAAATTGTGTTTTCCTTGATATCTCTGCTCCTAAAATTCCGATTAGAAAAATTCTTTCTGCACTGGATACAGCTGCTGATAGGAAGAATTTCTAATGTTCGATAAAGAACGGTTTGGCCACCAGATGGCATAAATGTTAATTTCTGCCTCTCATGTATCATGGTTTAAAACTCAGGCTTCACGTGACAATAACACGTAAACAGAAAACTAGCAAAAACAAAATTTGAAGTTGGGGTGTTGGAAATGTTGCCAGATTTTAGAAGGGAGATCCAAATAAGTGGCATTTGGTGAGGGGTCTCTGAATTGCAGTTTTTGGTGAACAAAATTTCAATGCTTTCTTGGAAACGCGGAGATGCTTTGTTGATGAATGGGGAAATTTTTTTAGTTTCTTTCCAAATGGGAACTGCAGAGGTGTCTTCAAGGGTTAGTGCAGATAAAGCTGTCTTTGGAAGACCATTGGAAACATCAATCGATCGCGGGTGATCAAGGTCGCAGGATGACCGAAAGCTACTGCTAAACGAACCTTTTACCATACGTGACTGTGTGTTTTTGCTCGTTTTCTATGTTTATCTTATGAATTTGTAGCAAAATCTGAGCTCCTGAAAACTCGATTGAAAAAATTCTTTCGTTGATCAATACCGCTCACATTGAAAAACCTTTTGAAAATATTTTCTTTTTAAAATAATTTATGGTTTTTATGCCAGGGGGCATAAACACATATCTTATTTTTGTCGATATCTCTGCTTCTAAGAGTCCCATTTGAAAAATTCTTTCTTTGTTGGAGAGCATTTCCATGGGGAAACGTTTCTCATATAATTTTTCTTAGTGTTCAAGTCTTCCACCAGTGGGCGTAACTTTCCATTTACAGCAATATCTCTGGGACTAAAAACCCATTTAAAAACTTTTTTCTTCAGTCACATACTATTTTAACTATGCAAACTGTGTCTGTATTTTCTTTCCAAAATAGTGCACAATTTCGCTGCTTGGGGAGCATATGCTTATTCTGTTTTTCTCAATATCACAGCTTTTGCATGTGCGATTTAAAAAAAAAATTCAACATCGGATGGCATTTACCTTGTAGAACACTTAAGGGCTAATATATGAAGAATTTTGTAGTTCACAGTTCTGTCTGTAGGTGGTGTTTGTGCACTTCAGTTTGCAGCTCTATTGCAGCTTCTAAAAATGCTATTTAGAAGTTTCTTCTTCACTGTATGCCATTCATTACAACAGAGATGTAGAGCAGTATCCTCCTTAAGTAACGCAAAGATTTCCCACTAGCTGCGTAAAGATTGAATGCTTTTTTCATGAAGAATAATTTTCACCTATTTTCAACTTTTCCATTATGCAATTTTTTTCTGCTAGCAGATGTAGACTTATATCATGTTTTCTTCTATATTTCTCCTTTTAACTGTTTGATACAAAAATCACTTTGTCTCTGGTACTTTCCTTGTAGTATGAGAAACTTTTATTTCGCCATTTGTTAATTTCTGAACCATGCTTTTAGCCGCTGGTGGAACTAAGTAGATATTTCTATTTCTGGATGTTTTATCGATTTTGGAACCAGTTGATTGTTTTCCAAACCGGATCCATTAACTTTGAATAGCTTTGATAAATTTAATTTGCATCAGAATGGATTCAAAAGACGTGCTTATTACAACTAAAAATTTGGTGTCATGTTTCTTCTTAAATTGTGAATTGACAACTTGAATCTGAATTTTATTGTTTCATTCATACATTTCAAATTTTGAAACCACTGATTCCTAATAAAAATTGTATTGCATTGTTTGACAAAATTTAAAAATTTTGTGTTTTGTCTATTATATGGTGTATATTTGCAAAACACTAAGTCTAACACATCCAAAAATGTATTTAAATATGGGTAGCAGTTTATTTTTTGATTCCTTTTAAATCAAGTAAGTGTAAAACAAATTATATTTTGAAACCTGAAGTCAGTACAAATGCTTTTTAGTCAAAAAGCTTAATTTTCCCTCCACTCACTTATAAACGTGGAAAAAGCGATGACTTCTGCTTGTTCTTCCTAGTCCACGTCAATTGCATGTGTTAATTATTCATTCTCCTTCTAATTATTTGTTCCATTGCTGCTTACCATCTTTGGTGAATCCCCAGCATTGTGCTGGGCTCCAAGAAGCAACCTGTCAAATTGGCTTGGCAGTTAGTGTATGCGAGTCTGGAGGACTACGAGGCCGCTGTGGTGCAGTGGAAACATATCTGGCACGTAACTGGAAGACCCTGGGTTCGATTCTCGGTGGCGGCCAATGAGAATTTTTCCGTGACTCACTTATAAACGTGGAAAGAGCGATGACTTCTGCTTGATGTTGAATCAGAAACATTTTGATTATTTTTACATGAGGTGGAAAAGAAACAATAAGCTCAAACTAGGATGATTTCAAACATCAAAAGATAAATTTATAATATTTTATTATGAAAGAGATTACTCAGAGGGGAAAACCAAATAATTTTACTAATAAGTTTGTTCTTATGTGTTGAAGTTTTAAAGATTAGAATATACACTGCTGGACAATTGCTAAGGACGGATCATAAACGGCTATATAGCGCATAAAAAAGTAAGTGTGGTTGGATGCCAAGTGAAATAAAATAATGTCAGAATGCCAGGACATTACAAGAAAGACAATTTATTGTGCTCTGAAATCCAGAAGGCTTTGGAACGTGTTCAAGGGACAAACAGGCCATTTTGTGCAGAATATGTAAACGTGAAAAAAATGCAATTACCGTCCGCAGGCGTACCGGCGTAAGATGTCAATACGGGATATGGCCACCATGGAGGGCGATGCAAGATTCCACACATCATGTCATGCTTTGCACAACATTATCAAGCAGCTGTTGGGGTAATTTATCCCATTCCTCTGTCAATGCACGGATGAGGGTGTCCTTGTTTATTGGAGGGCATTGGCGACCAGCAAGACTCCTCCACAAAGCATCCCACACATTTTCAATGGGATTAAGATCTGGAGAACGTGCTGGCCATACGAGGCGTTGAATATTCTCGCTCTCAAGACACTCCTGGACAGCGACTGTTCGATGACATGTTGCGTTGTCGTCCATGAAAATGAATCTATCACCGACAGCACCACGGAACATGCGAACATGAGGTAGCAGAACATCATTAATGTATCGTTGGCCAGTCATAGTCCCAGTTGGAAGCACATAGAGGGACGTACGGCTATTGATCATGATGCCAGCCCATACCATGACACTACATGTCGGATATCGGTCCCTTTCCTGTATGTTTGCTGGACAATATGCAGTACCACTATCACGCCAGATCAGTTGTCGTCGACAATCAGACGATAGACTGTATCTACGCTCATCTGAGAAGAGGACAGCAGACCAGTCGTAATCAGCCCAATTGCGATGTTGATGGCACCATTGCAAACGGGCGGTACGGTGACGTCTGGACAATGGGATGCACACAACAGGACGGCGGGCATATAGTCCTCCTTCATGCAAACGTCTGGCGACAGTTTTTCGGGCGATCCGCTTGCCAGTAGCAGCCATAAACTGATTTGCTACCTCACTAGCTGTGCTGCGCCGGTGTCTTTTTGTTGATAGCACTATGTACCGATTTTCTGCAGGTGTCGTACTGCGAACACTACCTCCCCCGTGACGTTTGCTACACTCTCCATTTGTTTGAAATGATTTCCAAAGCCTTGAAACAACACTGTGGCTGACGTCGAACTCCCTGGCAACATCTGTTATTTTTCGCCCTTCTTTAATCTTGCCAATAATACAGCCACGCGTAAAATCATCTAGGTGATGTCGGGAAGACGTACTGAAAATTGCAAGTTCGTCAATTGATTCTTTCCCTTTCAACTTTGCGTTTGAACAACAACGATCAATACACGTCAAATCCTTTATATCTCTTATCAGCGCTATGACGTCACGAACAAGTTCGGCAATCCAAAATTTGCATACGCACAACACGTCTCCCGCACTTATGCTAATTTCCACATTTTCCTGCCTTCCATTTTATGGTTGCTATCGTTGCTATTGTTATCCGTCCTTAGCAATTGTCCGGCAGTGTATGTATTTTGTGATTTTATGATTTATTCTAACACTATTGGAACTTCTACAGCTTTTAGGTTGTCCTGAAGATACTCTCTGTGAAGCACTAACTAACAAGACAATTGAAGCTAAGGGAGAACTGGTAAGAATGTTAAATACAGAACTTAAATAACTCTCTTGTTGTAAAATAATCGACATTAAATGCCGTACACTACTGTTTCACACATTATATAGGTTTGGCAATCAGGAGACCATTAAATTATTTTTAATATCATTTAATGGTCTCCTGATTGCTGAAACTATTAACGTGAGAAACTGTAGTGTATGGCATTAAATGTCAATTATTTCACATTTTCTTGCCCACGTAAAATTATGTTCTTCACAAATCGGCAAAATTAGAACTACAATATATTTAACTGTCTTGTTTTTGTTTTATCTTTTCAAATTTTCCTCAATCGCATATAAAGGAAAATAATCAAAGCATGTTTTTGCCTATCTTGTTTCAGATTTCTGTAAATGTAAAGTTACTTATGAGCATATTTAACTTTGCACAAGTTGCATGAGATGTAAAGGTCTCGTGAGACTAAATTAATATAACATCTGAACAATTTCATTACATGAACTGAATTATGGACCTAAAGACGGCTACTTAGAATTCCCTGGATTGTAAAAAGAAGTAATCAGTCAGTATTGACCAAATCATGCCCAGCTGCTTGCTCTCTTAAAACAATTATATATAAACAAAAACCTAACATATTTTACACATGGGATGCATATCAATAATGGATTTGAAAATATGATCATGTTTGGCAAGGTTGGTGGAAGTAAAAAAAAAAAAGGAAAGACAGAAAACAAGATGGTTAGATGGAATCAAAGATCCTGCTGAGAACAGATTGAGATGGCAGACTTTCCTTCATACATTCACCAAGAGTCAAACATGACTCAATGGAACCTAACAAACTGAAATATTGCTGCATATGCCTAAAGGTGTTTGCTGCTTATTCTGGTGCTTTCAGTACATGATATACTTAAATTCAATATTTTTGTTAGTAAAATATTTAACTATGTGTCACAATTATATAGAAAAATAGTTGAGATGTCATAAATTCTATTGTATAATATGAGAATTAATTGTTAAAAAAAGTTATGAATTCAGTCTCTGCAGATAATACACAACTTTAAAAAATTCTTTTTCAGCACTTTGAGTTTTTTAAAAACTGAATCATAATTGTCAGGAGAAGGCATGCTTTTGGAAAATTACTAAAAATACTTTAACAGCTTAAAATCATAAAATAATATGATGATAAAGGTCTTCAAACAATTCAAAAAAAATTTTTTTTTATTACTTGCAAGCATTTTGGCAGAAAATGTGATGAAATGATGGTAGTATTATTTGTTTCCATAGATGATATTATACTGTGATAAGCTCAATGTCACATATGTTCATGGGTGCCAAAGATCTAACTACAGAACTGTAAAAAAATATCTGGGCCATTTCAGTGACCTGTAAAATTGGTTTTATGGCAGAGTGAATAATGCAGTACTGGTTTTTTATATTTAAATTCGCTTATAAACGTTTATTTTCCCATTCCTTAGTCACTTCTTGCTATATTAAGGAGCAGAACAAACATTTTTTTCTTCTGTTTAATGCAAAATTGATGCTGCAGTGGCCATATGGTATGAAGCTCCGGTTTGTGAGTATTTGTTTGAGATAGGTCTGGATTCAAATCCTGAGTGACGCATGGATGTTGTGTTTTTCTTACTGGCTCTCTGTCCTTCCTGAAACCAGTGGCCCTAAATTAGGGGATAGTTAACTGCTTAAAATTCATTGAATTGCTCACGGTAGTCATTAAACCACCAAACAAAAAAGCAAAACAAAACAAAGACAAAAAGAACATATGTTGAGTGCAGCTATACTTTCTGGCTGAGGAAGATAGGTAAAGTCAGGCAAAACAAAATGTACATACTTGCCAAGTTTTGCGGTTTACTTGGGAAGTTTATGGAAATTATTATTATTTTTTTTTGTCTTTTTTACAAGTTTATTGGAATTTTGAGGGGCGGTAATTTCACTTTGTTGTGTAGCCGCTACAGTGTTAGTTCAAAATAAAAAATGCATGCAGGTTTTTCCTTTTCACAGAAATGTTCACATAAACAGGCTTTTTAGCTTCACGAAACCAGATGGCAACATTCTGGTGAGATTTATTTCTCAAACGGAGATAACAAAGTTTGAAGCATTTGTTTACATATTTGGGAATTGAAACTATCTTGTTCATACTTAAGTGTGAAGGAGGAAATGTGATTAATCTTGTCACAGGAGGAGGTAGGTAATAAAGTCTAAATCTCATCTGTGGGAGAAATTCTTACAGGAAATGGCACGCCTTTCAACATTACACTCTGTTTACTACCAAGGTAGTTCATCTCTGCAGAGCAGCTGTTTTTCTCTAGATTCTTTTGGGAGGTAGAAGCTTTGTGTTTTTTATAATAAGTTGCTGAGAATATATTACAAAAGTCTGAAGCAGGGCTTCCTAAAGTTCGAGGCTAGGTGGTGCTTTCCAAATTAATGTCCATGAAGACCTGTAGTGCTAGTCAAATAGATGTTACAGGAAGATGGATGCCAAATTATTCAAGCAAGTTTTCTGAGACATGTATACTTGCTTGATTGAAGACCTTTAGTGTCCATAAATGCAAGGTCTTTTACCCATTAGCAGTAGCATCTGGTCTTTATGGACATCCAGGGCTAAGACCCGCATGAAGATTGGAAAAATTCCAAAAGAAAACCCATGTTAATAACAATTTCCCAGATTTTCTGAATGCAATGTGAGCCACTACGATAGCTGAGTAAATGGGTAACACATTACAGCCTTCCATATCCATTGATTAGAGCACACTGAATACAGCATGTGTGAGAGAAGTGACTCTCTTCAACTTGTCGCCTTGGTGAAGCTTTGGAGAACAGTAATGAATGTGTAGATGCCACACTGAATCGCGCATGCATAAAACTTGTCTTTCGGGGCTGGTTGCTTTTGCATTTCCAGCCAGTGAGTGGCTGATTTTAATTTGATTAGTTAATCTGTAAGTTCTGCGTGTGTAAGTAAAATGAACAGAGTGAACTTTTTATTGGAACATCCTTTTAGTAAACATAAGGATCAGTCTAGAACTTTTAATTTGGAATGGTATGGCAAAATATCCTTAATTAAACATATTTTGGTTTGTTTCTACTGTCTTTTTTTTTTTTTTTTTTTGTTATACAGTACTGCATATATATAAATAAAATTTCTACCTCATTCTATGTGGTTAAATATAATTTCAGCAAGTGGCAGGTGGGAACACTACAATCCACTGAAATTATATTTCACAGTATGGAAGAAGGTTAAGGGTAATTTAAAAAATATTTTGCCACAGATAAATTTTAGTTCACTCTATGCCACTGCCCATTAGAAAGAAGAGTTGCACAAGTACAGCAATTAAGCCAGGGTGACAACTGTCATTTAGTGCATAACTTTTTGCGTTATTTTGGGTATTATTTTCTCAAATGATTTGAAGTGTTTTAAAAATTAATAAACAGTTTTCTTAATACCTCCCTTCACTGGGTCATTTATCTTCAGTGAAAGTCATATGATATACTCTGCTACCATATCAAGGTCAGGGGTTGGAATAGTCGTCAAATAAAAATTTCTTTGTGGAATGTTAACTCTGCGGCTTTTAACTCAGTGCAGCGTAATTTCGATAACAAAATGAGATAAATGAAACTGCGGCATTATTCCCAGAATTTTATTTAAAACAACACATTTTCACAAAACATATTCAAGTTTTATTTATTTATTTATTTGTCTTTGGTACTGTTTGTCTATATAGCAAGTGCTTATTAAAAAGCTTTATTTGGACATGATTCAGGTACCCTAAATATATAAGGCTAAGCAAGTGATCTTGTTAGGAGAAATTTACATATTTCCCAGTAAGATTACTTGCTTATGCATTTAGTAAAGGGAAAAAATAAGCAAAATGTTTTTATATTGCATCACTGCATTTTTTTCAAGATTTTTTAGTAACTCTTTCATGAAATTTATGTATGAAGAAAGTGTAAAACTACTGTAATCATATTAGTTTGTAAATCTGTTTAAAATTCATTAGTTCTTTAATCTGTTTACTTAGTTTGGCCAGCAGATTGATTAATATGACAGTTTTAAAGAAATTCTTGTTTTAGTTTGAATACATTTGCATTTTTCATTAACTTGATATCCTGTCTTCTTTTCTCATACTAGTTAACAAGTCCGTTAAATAGAGATCAAGCCATTTATGCAAGAGATGCTTTGGCTAAAGCTATCTATGAACGTCTTTTTACATGGTTGGTTAAAAGACTAAATTCATCTCTGCAAACAAAGGTAATAGCAATGTAGAAATTTAATTTTCCGAGCTCACTGCATTATATTGCACTATTGTTATTGCACTGTATTGTATATCAACTCCTTCCACTACTGTAACCCAGGGGAGTTAAAAAAAATATTGCTGATTTATTGCTCCAAAACCTTCAAAGAATTTTATAGGGTTTCTTCTGAAAACATATAACCATCCCTTGCTTGTCAAATTTTCTGATAGTAGACTTACCCATGTTCAGGACTTAGTATATTCTCCATACCTGTGATAAAATCCAACCTTCAGAATTCAGTAGGTGTTGCAGTTCCTGTGATAACATCCAGCCTTATACTGGAAAGGCCTACCGAGAGCTAAAAGTAAGATTTTTATCACAGGAATGGCAACAATTGTTTAGTTCAGAGTTTGATTTCATCACAGGAATGGAAACATCTACTGAGTCCTGAAGGTTGGATTTCATCACAGGAATGGAAACACCTGAAGGTTGGATTTCATCACAGGAATGGAAACACCTGAAGGTTGGATTTCATCACAGGAATGGAAACACCTGAAGGTTGAATTTCTTCATAGGAATGGAAACACCTGAAGGTTGGATTACCTAGAGTCCTGAAGGTTGGATTTCATTATGGAAATTTGACACCTACTGAGTGTTGCCATTCCTATGATAAAATTCAATCTTCAGCACTCAGTAGGTGTTACCATTCTCACACTAAAGTCCAAACTTCAAGACTCGTTGGGTGTTGCCTTTCCCATAACAAAATCCAACCTTCAGCACTCAGTAGGTGTCAACTTCCCATAATGAAATCCAACCTTCAGGACTCAGTAGGTGTTTCTATTCCCGTGATGAAATCCAACTTTTTGAACTAAATAAGTGTTGTTATTCCTGTGATAAAAATCTGACTTTTAGCTCTCAGTAGGTACTGCCTTTCCTGTGATAAAATCCAGCCTTCAGCACCCAATAGGTAAAAATCCAACCTTCACCACTCAGTAGGTGTTGTCGTTCTTGTGATAAAATCCAAACTTTGGCACTCAGTAAGTATTGCCATTCCTGCGATAAAATCTACCCTTTAGGACTTTGTTAGTGTTGCCATTTCCATGATACAAAAATCCAGTATTTTTTATCATTTAATGTGGCTTCTTTTCTCTCTGTTAGTTGACCTTCTGCTACTTTTCTTTGAAGAAAACTCAGTTGGCATGACAGAGCTTCCACAGGGACCCAGTTGACTTTATATGTTGAATTTTGGGCATGTCTCACTAAACCTATTTTATTTGAAATATTTTTAATTGTAGCTGCTTGTTCTGATATTCTTGTTTTATGTTGCCTGCCCATTTCTTCCATGAAGGTGATGCCACACTCACATCTTATGTAGCAGATTACATCTTCCCATAGTGGCAATTTTCTTCTTTTTGCTTTACGTTAGGAAGATAGTTGTTTATTTTATTGTGCAATCCTGGTGCATGTTATGTAAAATTTTCTATTTATTCTGTGCAGTTTTTTAACTAATTATTTCTAATGCATTAATCATCTTGGAACACAAATTGAAACATCTCCTCCCATTTTCCATTTGAGTGTGTTAACTGTAATGCCAGTTTTCTCCAGAGCTAATAGTACAAGACTTGTCGAATAGTTACTTGGTTTGAAGTGGTTAACTGTAGAGAAGTAGTGTCTTTTAACTAATGGTGTACCAAGATGCGATTGTAAAGTTTTGCATAGGTATATCCCAAAATTTCCATAGGAGCCAGGTTAAAGAAGCCCAACAGAGATGTAAAAGAGGGAAAAACATCCACAGCCTTGGTTAGAAAAGTTTTATTCGGTGTGGCCATCTTTAAGTGAAATAATACAAAACATATAGGCAGATAGTCATAAAATATATTAATATAGACGCATGTCCCACTCATAAAAAAGAAATCATTTGAGAGCCTGGAAATTCTAATGAGTTCAAGGATATGTAATGAATGTGTGTCTACAAACAGACATCAAATTGGAGTAACTTTAAGAAAATAACAACAGGTTGATGTACGACCCTATCACATGAAAGTGAAGCAACATGACAGCTGCCATCAGGTGCAATAATTTTTAATATGTAAATGGTTAGCCTCTTACTCTGCATTATTTATTTAGTTAGTCAACAGCCTCTAAAATACCATCCATTTGAGGCATAAACAGGCGTGAGACTAGAATTTTTTTCTGGACAGTGTTATGATATCGATGAAGGCACTATATGAACTGTACTTCTATGCAGTATCGATAGACTATTGATATCTTTTAGGAAAAGAAACTTTTGAACCAGTTAGTGCCACTAGATATTTAATTGGTATCATCAAAACAAGCATCATTAATTGGGAAAATTAAGGTACAGAAATTAAAGTAATTTACAAAAAAAGAAACATGAAATAATAAATTCCGTTAAGAATAATCAGATAAAAATAATGCAATCACACTTTATGAGAAACGTATTTGTAATATAAAGGCTATACTCTGAAGAACTCTTTCTTCTGTCTGGGGTATCTTCTGTTTAATGACCAATGGCAATTGTGTATTTTTATTATTCTCGTGGTATGATTTGTTGAATGCTATATCACTTCCAGAAAAAAGGGAGTGTTGGTCATGGACTTGTAAGTTTGACCACAGACTCTTTGCCAGACAAATTTTAATACCAAGTGGAAGGTAACAGAAAAACCTAAAATCCCTTTCTCCTACTGTACCCTAGGACGTTAGAATGACTAGAGGTAGGGGGTCTTACTCTAGCAGGTTATACTAGCTCTGACCCTTGTTAGATGGCTTCAGAAGGGCAAGCTCATCCCAGTTTTTTTGTCTCATTGGGAAATATCAGCAGTTAAAGAACTCGAGTAATTATGTGATCTGTGGCAAAGTTAAAGATAGAAATCCTGACAATATGGGAATACAAAATGTTTACAGTTTCGTCTTGAGAGTGTCAGTGAGAGAAAAATTGAGAAAAAAAGAAAACAAAACAGTGTGTGTCGGGGGGGGGAGGAATCTCTGGGCTCTGGAGGGATTTCTTTAACCCTTAAAATGCTATGGTAGTTGTGCTGCTGTGCATGACAGCTTAGAATTTGTATTTGTCTCACTGCTATATTGTTTAAAGGATTGAACAATCTTTTTAGTTCTGTGCGGGTTTTACATCTGTTATAATTAATACAGGCATTTAACATGGACCAGGAACATCAAACAAAGATCTTTGCTCGTTCCACGTTTATAAGTGAGTCACGGAAAATTCGTAACTGGAAGACCCTGGGTTCGACTCCCGGTGGCGACCAATGAGAATTTTTCTGTGACTCACTTATAAACGTGGAACAAGCGAAGACCTTTGTTTGATGTTTACATCTGTTGTTGAAATGTTGGTACTCCTCAAGGAATACGTTTCCTCTGTCTGCTAGAAGCATGATCACAATAGAGCATATTTCTAATGTTATCTCCTCCACCTATTCATTCAAATTGAAACAATGCAGATGGAAATGTAGAAATGAATTATTTTTGCATTTCTTGTTTGCATGTTAAAGAATGTTAAAGATAAAACATCCAAAAAGTAAAAAAAAAAGGAGAAAGTACAAGTTATTACAAAAATCCAAACATCAATAAAATCAACTTAAGCAATAGGAAAGATAATCATTTTGAAAACAGAAATGTGATCACACTCCTCCCTCTGATTCAAAGGTTCTGTAGATTTTTGCTTTTCAAAGGGTTTTTTTTTTCATTGGTTTTAGCTTCATTTCATTAAATTTGTGGTATGTCAGATAAACATATAAATAAGGAGCACAATTATAGACCAAATTAGTACAAGTTATTAGAAAAATCTGATTTTAGTGGCAGAAACAACTGATATTGCTAAGCTTTGATGCACCAACGGGTGGCTTTTGGAGGCACACTGATACTAACATATGTGCAGAAGACTTACAACACCAGCGGGTAGCTTGACCAAGGCAGACTGACAACACCATCGGGTGGCTTTGAGGCAGATTGGTACTAACCTTTGTGGAGAAGACTTACAACACCAATGGGTGGCTTCATCGTTGATGTAAATCTTCTCCCTTCATCAAATTGGTATAAGTTATTACAAAAATCCATTTTTAGTGGCGTAAACAACTAATATTGCTAAGCTTTCATGCACCAACAAGTACCTTTATTGAAGCAGACTGATATTAACCTTTGTGGAGAAAACTCACAACACCAATGGGTGGCTTTATGGAGGTAGACTGATACTAACATATGTGGAGAAGACTTACACCTATGGGTGGCTTTATCAAAGCAGACTGATTCTCACCTTAGCGGAGAAGACTCACAACACCAACGGGTGGTTTTATGGAGGCAGGCTGATAATAACTTATGTGGAGAAGACTTACAACACCAACGAGTGGCTTTATTGAGGTAGACTGATACTAACTTATGCGGAGAAAACTTACAACATTGATGGGTGGCTTTATTGAGGCAGACTGATAATAACATATGCGGAGAAGAATGGGTGGCTTCATCCTTGGTGTTGTAAGTCTTTTCCCTTCATCAAATTGGTACAAGTTATTACAAAAATCCGTTTTCTCTTCATCAAATTGGTACAAGTTATTACAAAAATCCGTTTTCCCTTCATCAAATTGGTACAAGTTATTACAAAAAACCGTTTACCCTTCATCAAATTGGTACAAGTTATTACAAAAATCCATTTTCCCTTCATCAAATTGGTACAAGTTATTACAAAAATCCGTTTTCCCTTCATCAAATTGGTACAAGTTATTACAAAAATCCGTTTTTAGTGGCATAAACAACTAATATTGCTAAGCATTCATTCACCAACAGGGTGCCTTTATTGAGGCAGACTGATACTAACCTTTTACCTTTGTGGAGAAGACTTACAACACCAATGGGTGGCTTTATGGAGGCAGACTGATATTAACGTATGGGAGAAGACTCCAGGCAGACTTTTACTAACATATGCAGAGAAGACTTCCAATACCAATGGGTGGCTGGTGCTCCCCACTTGGGGGGGGGGCATAGCTATGGATAATAACTGGTAGGCATGGTTATTCTGCTCTCAAGACATCATGGAATTGCATTGCCAAGTAGTATCCCTCATGGAGGAATAACACTCCTTCCATCTGCCGGTGGCATACATAATACACAAAAGGAGACATTGATTTCACACCAAAGTAACAAGAAAATTAAGATTACAGAGATTTTTTGCACTCCATTCTACATATTTTACTTGTATTCATTTAAACATACGGGTATGTATTCTTAAAACAATCCGACCCTCGAGAGAGAGACAGCCAGGCATTTTCATGTAGGACTTCTGGCCGCAGAGAAGATTTAGGCCCAAACCACCTACATCGGGTCCGCCTTTTGGGCAAGGCACAGAAACGGAAAGGAGTGGGAGCAAGCCGAGTGACTTTGACAGAGCAGTTTGTAAGGGAGAGAGAGATCACAGTAGATGGCGCCACCGTACAAGTACGACGTTGCTCATAGAGGGGTGAGAGAAAGTCAGGAGGGAGTAGGAATGGATACTCAACGTAACCGGGGGAGGGGGTTCAACCCGGGGGCCGTCGTTTAACGTACTCGTCCAATGCATGGCAAATATTCAGAGATTGTTAGCAAATCATACCATCTATGGAAGATCAGCCCAGGATTGAACCTGGGGACCCACCATTGACAGTCTGACTCGCTAACCACTAAGCAATCAGCAGCTCAACAATCCAACCCTGATTTGCATTTTACTATTTATATCATGTTGTGGCATATGGAAAGATGCGATCACGAGGTAAACAAATTACCAACAACTGCAGCATAAAGACTCGTGTAACACTTCTTTAAAACTACTTCTGAAAAATAAGAACAAATTGAGAAATATTTTCCCACCCAGAGTTGGATTTCTACAGGAATAGGTGCCACTAATCTGATAAGTGAAAAACCTAATCCAAGTTCAAATTGAGGCTGTAAAATTTTTTTGTTTCCAAACATGGAATAACCTCATTATTTCCCATATGCAACCATGGCACTCCATCTTTTGAACTGGACATGCAGTTAATCAGACACCTTGTAAATCACTTAGTTGTTGAGGTGAGCCACAGCCAATCAGGCATGTCTCCTCTCCTGAGTTTTCACAGCAAGCATGGGCGTGCCTGTCTTCTGCTCCCAGTTGACATAAGCCAACAGTGCTTTTGAAGAGCAAAGACACCATGTTTTATAAAAGGTGGTAACTTGAAAAAGGCCAACATGGCCTTGTTACTTCTTGGGTGAAAGAATTATGGGATGCTATTTCTCACCAGAAATGGTTATATAAAGTCTCTCAAAAATGCTGCGTAAGTAATGCAATGGATATTACTGGAGTTATTTGGTAAATCTGATAGTGAATTGTACCTTGAAAGTTTTTGCAGAAGTTAATATCAGAAATTTGCATAATTCATTTCGATATGTAAATGTAATTTCCAAAGTCTTGAAACTTAAGGTTTGCTTACATGTGGACCAAGGTTTTTCACAGATTTTTAGCTCTTGAAATGAAAGGGGGAGGGGGGAGAGGTTGGCTTATATACGAGATCGGCTTATTCAATATTTTTTTCCAGGTCAGGAAACTATCGTGTGGAAAAACAGTCTAAAGTGTGAACAAATCCACCGTTAAATTTCACAGGAGAATTCATGGGAGTAGAGCCCTAATTTTTAGTGACCCACGTATAAGTTGACCCCTCAACTTTGAAAACAGAATTTCTTCCAAAACCTTTCTGCTTATACACTGGCATATATGGTACTCCTATGTTCCTAATTTCTTTATGTAACTATAGCATGCTAAAATCTTATCTACATTATATTTAAGAATTTTTTTGTTTTCTATGTTGAAACAGAGATCTTGCTAAATACAGGTGCATTATATGCAGGTTCTACTGTATTTTGTAACCATAAAATATTTTTAATCTTTTTGTGGTTACTATGTGTATGCATTGTTGTGCTCAAAATGTTAAAGTACTGAAAAATGTCTAAATTATTATTAAAGATTGTTATCATATTTCAGTTTTGATGTATAAATCTTGTTTCTTCTGTAGACCAAAACGAGAAAAACTTTGATGGGCTTGTTGGATATATATGGATTTGAAATATTTGAGCGAAACAGGTGAGCAAAAGTGTGATATCATCATGCATTACTGTGAATCTCGATAATCATCAATTTTTAATGTGAGAGCTGATCAAAACATGCTGGACTTTAATCTGAAAAATCTAAGTAATTTACTTGGAAATTAGAGATTAATTGTCTTCAAAATAGATTCTACTGTTTCTCCCTCCTACACACTTAAAGCATCCCTTAAACTCAGTTTTGATTAAAAACTCAACTGAAAAATTTTTAATGAGGTTTTTCACTAAAATATTGTGATTTACATTATCTCAAGTTATGGGTATTTACTAAGGAATAAAAGAATATGTACTGTCAGTACCAAAAAAACTTAACAGACATTATAGAGGATAAATTACAATACATTAAATTCAATTACATGAAGGATGTAAATTATCTTACCCCTCAAATTTTAGATCTATACATTAGATCATTGTCAGCAGGAGTTCCTGCATCTCACTTCTTCCACAGATCTGACCTTAATAAATTTATGTTGTATAATTCCCGTTAAGTTTTTTTGGTATTGACAGTAATTAGAGGAAGCCATGGAGTCATTAATTACTAGAATATTTACTGTCAGATTTTCAGGTAGTTCCCATACCCATCCCCAGGACTACAGATATAGTAAGTAAGTTTGCTATTTATTTGAATGGCAACACCTACTATACATGTAGCTGTAGTCCTGAGGAAGGGTAGGGGTACTACCCAAAAATCTGAGAGTAAATATTATTCTTTAGTAAACCGCATAATTTGAGATAATTGTAGTTCATTAAGTCTAGGAATAGCCATGTCATCAATTATTAGAATATTATTCTTAAAACAAATTGTGAATTTTCAGAGAAAAACTGTTCTTTGGGCAATTACTTATTGTCACTCTTTTTACCCTGCTACAATCATTGTTATGGTTAACCTTGATGGTTATGGTTCTTTTGCATAATAACTTTACCAGATGTTAGATAGTGACAGACCTATGCAGTCATTGATCATGGAATCCTTCTTCTTAATTTCAAGTCCTTCTTTTTAAGGAGTTTTGAAAGCTGATGTGTTTTATGGAATCCCAGCCCATGCTGTGACCAGTTTCTTTAACATGCCCATCTAAACCTGTTTTATTGGAGCAATTTTTTATTTCTGCTTTATGTTATGCTATTTGATTTTCAAGTCTGTGGCTTGTTTCTCCTATGTAAGATAGTCTACAACAACACATTCCTTCAGATATTACTCCCTGCATTTTCAAAATATTATCTTCTCTTTTGAATTAACCTTGGGAGTTTTTATTTATTTTTTACTTTGTTTTCTGGACTACTAGCTTGTCTTAAACAGTCAAACCCATATACAGGGTGATCCATTTAAACCAGTACCATGTGATTTACTTATAACTTTTTTATAAATAACAACAAAATCATGCAGTAAGTTGAGAATTATACATGTGGTATTGGAGAATCATTTTAACAAAGCAAATGTTGGAATTGTCCTCCATTTTCTTGTAAACACAGTTGAACAAGCCGCACCATATTCAGTGATGTCTCATGTAGAGTACGAGCAGTAACATTGCCAATTTCAGTCGTGATTGTTTCATGCAATGCATCCAATGTTTTTGGGCGGGTTTTGTAAACTCTATCCTTTAAGTAGCCCCATAAAAAAAAGTCAGGGGAAGTTAAGTCCGGAGATCGGGGAGGCCATATGTTTTTTGAAATTAATCTGTCATCTAAGAAGCTGGTTATGAGTTCCATTGAGACTTTCGATGTGTGACACGTAGCGCCATCCTGTTGAAAGTAGCCCTATGTCAATTCAGTGTCATCAAGTTGTTCCACAAATTCATTGAATATGCGGCAATAAACGTTAGTGTTGATAGTCTCAGAGAAAAAAATGGGGCCAGTAATTTTCGTAGACGAAACCGCACACCATACACCAACCTTTTGTCAATGCATCGGTGTTTCACGCATTACGTGTGGGTTTTCAGCAGCCCAGTATCTGCTGTTTTGCGAATTGACGCAGCCTGACAGATGAAACCAGGCTTAATCCGTAAACCATGTGATGTAGAGAATATCAGATTGCAAATTAAGAAAATTTTGAAACCATTTGCAGTAACTTACTCTCTGTCCCTTGTCCGGTTCCTGCAGCTGATGGATTACGTGCACTTTAAATGGTCGAATATTCGCTTTTTTTTTTTTGCTGCCCTTTGACAAGCTCCGTATCAATATCCTGTCTGTTGGCTTAATCTGCGCAACGATTTCGTCGGAGATTGAAGTAAACGTTGCCAAACATCGTCCACATGCATTTGGGGCATCAGAGGGTGATGCCTATCGCTACTGCTGAGAAGAGAACTGGTTTACTCCAGTTTTTTTGCCATCGACAGAATTGTTGACTTGCTTGGCATTTTCGAACTCCAAACTTTGTTCGAAATGCTCGTTGCGTTTTGATGACAGAATTGGTTACCCAATACGATTTCACTAAAAAACACGCTCTGGAACAGAGTACTGCATGTTTCCGAATGCACGCAAGTGAATGACAATGTAACAACAAACAAATCACAAGCTGAGTTACAGTTACGGTTAACAATCTTCTTCACGGTGGCGGTTTTAATTCTCCAGGAGTTGCTGTTTCTATTGAAAAAAAGAAGTTCCTTGCACGATCCCTTGCAAAAATGTAAGGTTTTTCTCAGGAACTGGTTTAAATGGATCACCCTGTATAATAAAGTTGAAGGAAAAGTCAAAAACATTTGGTATATGCTAACTCTGATATAACCTGACAGATGAAAAAGAAGGGGCCAATTTTGGGGATATTGCATTGTATCAGGTTAAAACTAGCCAAAGTATAAACTATTTATCAATAAAATGAAGGTAAATACTTTTTAATTGAAAATTATTGCTAGTAAAATAATACGAGTGAGATCTGCAATAAACGAAATAATTAACGAATGTAAAAATTAAAGTATCTGCCAAAAATTTAAAATTTCACCTGTTACATGTTATGTCAGATATATGAGCCAATTCTTGCTTGTTTTGTGCTCAGCATGATAGCTGTTTTAAATGTTTTTCAACTTTCTCTGATGGAGTGGTTAAGATGTTTACAAAGGCAAAATAAACTCTTAAGATTTTGTTGACAGAGATTCAGTGATTGAAAGGTATCAAGGATAGGGGTAGGGGAAGAGCATTTTCTCAGAAGATGTATATTTGGCACACATGTTGGAGGGGAGGCAGTAAAAAGTTTTTGAAATAATTTTGTCTTTATGTGAACTGACCTACTGCAAGAGGAACCATGGGGTGTCATCAACAGCAGGTAACTCCTTGTTTTACAGTGTGAAAAACACACTTCTGTCAGTGTTGAGGATCTAAACCATGTCTTCTTGCTCTGAAGTCAGTTGCTCTAACTGACTAAGCAACACAGACAGAATGTATCACTGCAGGTTTGTCGTTTTGACACATGATTCACCTCTGTAGTATGTCACATGATGTCCATCTTACTTATTTTTCTTTTTGAAGCAAAGAAGGAACATTCTTCAATACCTCAAAATGTGTATTAAGATAATACAACGTAGTTTGTCACAAATATTTATTTTTCAAGTCGACCATGGTTTCGATGGGTTTTGACCTAGCTTCATCAGGACAAATGGCACGTAAATATTCAAATTGTATATGACATCATAAATGGTGTTTACAGTCGCATGTTTTGGTTAGTTGCTTCCATGCACTTGATAGAAATGGGGTGGATGCCATATTACGTATTAACAAGTTGCAAAGACTTCTGATATATATGGAAAGCTTCCAAAATATCAAGTTTGGTGGTTGAATCTGGTTTGTCAGTTAGTTTACGAAAAGGACCGTAAATTTCTCTTTGTAGAAGCAAAACTAATTGACAAGCCAGATTCAACCACCAAACTTGATATTTTGGAAGCTTTCCATACATATCAGAAGTCGCAACTTGTTAATGACATGGCATCCACACCATTTCTATCAAGTGCATGGAAGCATCTGACCAAAACACATGACTGTAAACACCATTTATGATGTCATATACAATTTGAATATTTATGTGCCATTCGTCAATACCCAGTGAAACCATGGGCATCAGCTTGAAAAAATAAATATTTGTGACAAACTACGTTGTATTATCTTAATATATATATTGTAGTCACAAGACTGTAGTCCTTGAGATCAAGAAACTTCAAAATGTACTTCAAACATACTTCAATCTGAAGTATGTTTCAGATTTCTAAATTATATCTGCTTAGTTTCAGTTGCTTGGAACTTCCATGTCCTGGGTGGTGTAATGGATAGCACGCTTGAATGGAAATTGAGAAATGCAGGTTTGTGAAGCACTGAAACTTCTCATCTACAACCTTACCTGGATGAGAAATGGTCATTGACAGTACAAGCTAGCATCTGTCATAATGACATTTGTATAGGCCTTCTATGTATTTGTGAATAATTATTTCTTCAGGGAGATTAGTTTCTCATTGATGTCTAAGATGTTATGTGAAGCACTGGAACTTATGACCTATATCTATATCTGCATGAGAAATATTTGTTGACACTATGAGGAAGCATCAGCCATAAGGCCATAATGACATTTGTACATGCCTTCCTTGTATTTGTGAAGAATTACTTCTCTTCAGGGGATTCATTTACCATTGATATCTAAGATGTTCTCTGAAGCACTGGAACTTGGGACCTATATCCATACCTGGATGAGAAATAGTCATTGACACTACGAGGAAGCATCGGCCATAATAACATTTGTATATGCTCTCCATGTATTTGTGAAAAATTATTTCATTGGGGGATTTGTTTCCCATTGATATCTAAGACTTTCTCTGAAACATTGGAACTTGTGACCTACTTCCAACCTTGGGTGTGAGAAAAGGTTGTGGTACTTTATAAGTTTTGCAGATTATGTATATACAGGGTTATCATGGTAAATGTGAAAAATTTATGTATATCATAAAACAATTAAATGAAACGTGAATATGCATTTTATTAAGCAAAATCTTGTACAATAGTTGATGAATGAACACACATCGTAATTATTCAATGATGATGACCTGTATATACAATGATTACCAATGATGATGACCTCGATAACAATGATTACCAATGATGATGACCTTGATAACAATGATTACCAATGATGATGACCTCAATAACAATGATTACCAATGATGATGACCTCGATTACAATGATTACCAATGATGATGACCTCGATCCTTGAGCAGAATTGGTCACAGCCTTGATCATGTGGGTCATGACATTGGTGATGGCATGCCTGATTGAATCAAAGGTATTAGGGGGATGCTTGTTGGTCTCCCTTTCAATTACATCCCACATATAGTAATCCAAAGTATTTAAGTCGGGGTAGCTGGAGGGCCACATGTCTAGAGACTAGTGTTGGGGCACATTCTCTTCAAGAAATTTCTGAGTCACTTTGGCCATGTAAGCTGGGGAAGAGTCCCGTTGGAGGTAACCCTTATATCTTCCAACAAGACTCAAAAGAATTCAGGGAACTCTGAAATTCCTTTGGGGTTCTCCCGGTGCTGAGAGCTGACAGCACAGATGCTTTTTTCATTTCCTCTGTGGCAATACGTTTGTGATGATGCTATCATTGATTTACATGGAAAGATAATAAACTGAGCTTTCAGGTGGCAGTTTCTCAATTTTTCCAGATTAAATAGTCTTTAAGATATAAGTATCTACAATTATTTCACATTTACCATGATAACCCTGAATATCACTTCCTTGCTTTATACATTACGCCCTGAAACTGCCTTTTGTACACCAGATTTGGACTTTGTTCATCAGGAGTAATCATACCTTGAACAATGCTTAATCATCATGAAAGAATATTATCCAAATGCAGGGAGAAATGTCCAGTGAAGATCTAATTGACTTGCAAGAGGCTTAATAGTGAATAAAATGTATGATGCATTCACTTACCTTGAACAATACACAGGGTTATTACAGGTGCAATAGATATGTTTCAACATTTTATAAAATCAAAATTATGTAAGATATTAGCATTTGTGTTGCACCATTTTGTTAAGAAACTCTTGAAGTTTGTTACAGCAACTTACAGATGTTCAATGTGTGCACCCGTAGCTACACAACATATATCTACATGGTAGTTGAATTCTTGCCAAACATGCATTAACATATCTTCATCAACTGTTGCAATAGCTGTTGTGGTACATTTTTTTCGGATCAGCTAAACTAACAGGAAAGGGAGGAACAAAGACCTTGACTTTGACATAGCCCCATAAAAAAATTTACAGGATGTTAGAGCTAGACTTCGTGGTTACCAACATGAGTCGTCTTCTATTACACTGCCAATCCAGCACTGTGGTAGATTTTCATCAAGGTAATTTTTAAGGGTGGCGCTCCATCCTGATGGAAAAGGAAGTTGTCAATGCCTTCGTGCAGTTGTGGCATAAACCAAATAATCAGGATATTGAGATAAGAACTTTCTGTTGTAGTGTTTTCTGGGAAAAAGAAGAGGGTCATATACTGTTCTACAGGATACAGCACAGAACACATCAACCTTTCAAGAATCTCTCCCATGCTTTGCTGTTGATCTGAGATTTTCAGTCCCCCATATGCGAACATTATGTTTATTAACTTTGTCACTTATGTGGAATATTGATTTGTCACTGAAAATTAGATGCTCCCTAAAACCCTTTTCTTCAAAATGCTTCTGCATTTTTATGCAGAAATTGTGATATGTGGTTCTGTCATTGTCACTCAGACTTTGCAAGAACTGCAGATTATAGGGAGTCATTTCCAGCTGTTTCCTCAAAATTTTCCAGATAGTTGGTTCTGAAATTTGTAACTCCTGATCCACTGTCATTGTGGATTTCCTTGGGCTGCATTTGTAAATGGCACAAACATGCTCTTCTTGTTCATCAGATACACCTGGTCTCTCTGGACCTACACAAACATCCTATTGTTTCAAATTTCTTGTGTCAGTCATAGATGAATTGTCTATTCTGTGGTAGTTTCTTGAAACATGCTCTAAAATGACATTGCACAACAGTAACAATTCGTTTTACTTAATTCACGCACACAGAATGCCTTCTCCATGTCATTTGCAGGACAGTGAAAATGTACAATCATTTAGTGGCATCATCTATATAATAAAATTTTTAATGTTGGTGATAGAATGGTGTATTATGAGTGTCAATTCAATATCTTACACAGTTTTGGTTTTATAAAATGTTGAAACTGTATTTCATTTGTAATAACCCTGTATATTTATACATCTTGGTGCAATCTGAGTGTCAATATCTTAAATAGTTTTGGTTTTCTAAAATGTTGAAACTGTCTATTTCATTTGAAATAACCCTGTGTGTTGATGCATCTTGGTGCATCGTGAGTGTCAATATCTTCAATAGTTTTGGGTTTATAAAATGTTGAAACTGTATTTCATTCGTAATAACCATGTATATTGATGCATTGTGAGTGTCAATATCTAAAAATGCTTTGGTTTTGTAAAATGTTGAAACTGTATTTTATTTGTAATAACCATGTACTATATTGATGCATCTTGGTGTATTGTGAGTGTCAATATCATAAATAGTTTTAGTTTTATAAAATGTTGAAACTGTGTTTCATTTGTAATAACCCTGTATATTTATGCATCTTGGTGCAATGTGACTGTCAATATCTTAAATAGTTTTGGTTTTGTAAAATGTTGAAACTGTCAATTTCATTTGAAATAACTCTGTGTATTGATGCATCTTGGTGCATCGTGAGTGTCAATATCTTAAATAGTTTTGGTTTTATAAAATGTTGACACTATTTCGTTTGTTATAACCCTATACTTAAACATCACGGAAAAATATTATCCAAATGAAGAGAGAAACGTGTAATGAATATCTAATTGATGTCAAGAGGCTTAACAGTGAGCAAAATAAATGAAGCCTTCACTTAACTTAAACAGTACTTAATCATCCTGGTATCACACTACTACAACAAAAGGTAAACCACTTCACTCAAGGTGAAACATTTATCCCTTGTGAACCCCATGTCAGTTTTCCAGATCAGTGTAATTTTTTTCCTGTATTGCTGAAATTTTTTTAACCTGTAAACTGCATGATTTACTGTGTTTGTTTTCTTCAAATATTTTCTGTACTGTTGAAGATCAGGAAATACTAAAAGAAAATAGAAAGCCTATGCAAACCTTTTGCTTAGATCCTAAATTTAATGAAGTATAAGTTTTCATTAGAATCTGGAGATCACAACTTACTGTCCTTTTATAACATTCACAAAAAAAAAAAAAAAATTGCAAGCTGAAATGAATGGAATGTTGCAGTAAAGTCTATATTTATGTGAAATGATTTTAAGCCGAGGTAAAAAAAATGATATGTACTGTATTTTGTTAATAACTTATTCAAAAAGTCTCTTTTTTTTGTGTGTGTGTGTAGTTTTGAACAATTTTGCATCAACTACTGCAATGAGAAATTGCAGCAACTTTTTATTGAGCTGACCCTTAAATCTGAGCAGGAAGAATACAGAAGAGAAGGAATTGAGGTAAACAACTTATTGTTTATTGTGCTTTATTTATATGCAGGTACACAATTACCTTTTGTAACCAATGTGTAAATGAAAACTGCTCCTTTATGAAATATGTTTTATAGCAAAAAAGGAGAAAAAATCTAACTAGACAGTTAATTTAAAACCACAATGTTCAATATACAAATGCCGTGAAGCTCCCATAAAATTTTATATTGGTAACTTAAACATATTTATTTTTGTTTTACCATATATGAAAGCAGTTGTGGATTTTATTTTGTTTTTAACAATTTTATGAGCTAAAAGATTTGTTTTTTTAACATTTTAGTGCTTTTAATCATTGCTATCTGTTGTGCCATTTTTTTTATGGTTCTTACTGAATAAGTAATTTTCTCCAAAACAAAATCTTTCAAATTATATCCAGTTGAAGAATTCACTAATTATCCTTTTCTCTCAGTGTGTATTTTAGCTGATATATTTGGCCCTTTGGCTTCTATCAGAGGTGGGGGAGGGGTCTTTGTGTCCGGACCCCCTTGAGGGTGGATTGAGTACAAATTTAAAGCAATATTATATATGTGTATATGAGGCTTTTACCAATGAACCAAAACCTTGACCCCCCCTCCCCCAAGAAATTTCTGGCTATGATACTGGCTTCTATCAAGATTCATTCTCAATGCTTTGAATCCAGTTTTTAAAGCTTTTTTGGGACTGAATGCAATTTAAATTTTATTGCCAGTTTCCATGCAAAGATACTGCCCATGGTATATAAAAACTACAGCATATGGTGCTTCCTGAATGCTAGTTGATGCTATTAAACAATTTGTTAATAATAGGAATTACACTTTCTTTTAGGTTCATTCATAGATCTTTTAGTCCTGATATATAGTAGCTTTCTTTTATAAATCTTATCATTTTGAGATTCATAATCTAAAATTTGTGTATTGCCTCAAAGTGGCTTTGATTGGCATGTTTCCATGTGTTTCACTCTTACATTGTTTCGATTGCTTTTTTAATGCCAGAAGTGTGCTTTTTAAATATGTTTAGATTTCCTTCCTATTTACTCTATATACAATTATATTACATATGTGATATGTATATATCACTAAGCTGTTCTCTGAGATTTAGAGGTTAGCTCCACAATGAAAGAGAATCCGCCAGACAAATGTTTAACTGATTATTTACTCTTGTGAATTCCTAGGATATAAGTTTTCACTTTGTCAAATTTTCGGGTTGTACCCCAACCCTTCGTCAGGACTGACTAAGATAGAAGGTGCTGCCACTCAAGTGGTAATGTCATACCGCTATGTTCGTTAATTGTGGAACCTCTTCTTCTCTCAATGTGTAGACTTTCTTCAAGTTTCTGTTTTAGGTAGTGTTGTTGGTGTGCAAGAATTTTTAAAGATTCCCAGTCCATTGAATGTCCATTACTTTGTACATGTTTATTAAGGCCTGTTTTGCTTGTAATGTTCCTAATTGTGGCTTTGTGTTCCGCCACACGGGTGCGGAGTTGTCTTCCAGTTTCTTCTATAAGAAGCAAACTACTAAATATTCAAGTAGAGAACTGAAATTACTAAAAGAATTTAAAAATAACGAAGAAATTTTGGCCTTGAAGGCAGATAAGAGCAGAGCATTAGTGCTACTAGAAAAAGATAAATACTTAGAAAAAATGCTTGAAAAATTGCAAAAACCGTTATATGAAGAAATAAAAGCTAACCCAGTAGACAGCACTATAAAAAACTTTTCTAAATTACTAAAAACTTTGAGGAAGAATGATCAACTTTTTCATAATTACAAAACTTTTGCAAAATTGCACTTTAGAGTCCCTCAGTTATATGGTACTGTCAAGATTCATAAGCCAAGAACCCCTTTACATCCTATAGTGGAGACTAAGTTTTCCCCCTTGTCTAACCTCTCCTACTATATCCTAGAACATCTGAATAAACTGTTCTCCCCACCTCGAACACTTATTAAAAATTCAGTAGAGCTGGTCAAAAAATTGAGAGAATTCCTGATAATAGAACATCCATTACTTGCAAATCTTGATGTAATTTCAATGTATACAAATATTAACCGGGACCTTCTGATAGAATTTCTAGCAGATGACTTAGCGGAAAAGATAGTGTTCCTAGATCATGATAAAGAAAAGCTCATAGGACTTTATGAACTGCTGTTATTTTCTTTCAAACATAACTTTTCAATTTCAAGAGAAATACTACAAACAAACTTCTGGCCTGGCTATGGGTTCACTGCTATCTCCTTTTCTAGCCAACTATGATTTGGGCAAGCTAGAAGAAAAAAATAATAATACTCCCACAACCATCATTATTCTGTCTTTACATTAGATATGGGATGTAAGGTCAGGTGATGCGTAACATCACAGCCTCTCCCTGACAAATGTCAACCCCGCCTTCTCGTGGTGCATCCTGTTCCCACTAAAGGGGCTCTGACGACCGCCAATAGCGGTATAACTATACCATCGGGATCAGAGGAAATTCTATCCCACACTCACCAACCCGCTTGGCCAGCGTGGTGAGTTATGGCCAAACCCCTCCAAAATGACTCCACAACTTAAATCTTGGCCCTCAGTCTCCGGCAGCTGGAATGTACCTGGCCAAGGCAGCGGCCAGTGGGACATGAAGGCAGAGGGTGCTAAGAATCCCCGGAGGACCGGACTAGGCTGCCATCTGATGCTGACCTTGGCAACGTACAATGGACGCTCCCTATCTTCTGATTCAAGGCTTCTTGAATTGGAAGAGGAACTACAAAGGATCAAGTGGGACATCGTGGGGCTAAGTGAGGTAAGGAGAAAAGGAGAAGATCTCAGCGAACTGAAAAGTGGACATCTCTTCTACTATCGTGGGACAGATACTGGCAGAACTAGTGGTGTTGGATTTATAATAAACAAGAAACTGAAGGATAAAGTGGTAGAAGTTGAAAGTTCCTCTGACAGAGCTGCACGACTCGTTATCCAACTATCGAGAAGATACCAGGCTCAGATTATTCAAACTTATGCACCCACCACAAGTCATCCTGAAGAAGAAATTGAAGAATTTTATGAGGAAATTTGTCATCTAAATAATAAAGGTAAGCAGCACTTGAAAATAATTATGGGAGATTTCAATGCAAAAATAGGGCAACGGCAACAGAATGAAACTTCAGTAGGTAAATTCGGTCACGGCAACAGAAACCAGCGTGGAAATACTCTCGTTGAGTTTGCAGAGGCAGAAGGGTTTTTCATCTTGAACTCCTTCTTCAAGAAAAAGCCACACAGGAAATGGACATGGAGACATCCAAATGGGACGACAAGTGAAATTGATTTTATTATGTGTAACAAAAAATTCGTCATAGAAGACTGCAGTGTGCTAAACAAGTTTAACACAGGTAGTGACCATAGATTGGTGAGATGTAAGATGCACCTCAACACTAAACTTGAACGTGGCAAGCTCATAAGACAAACAAAATGTATTGACATAACCAACCTTAAAAAACACCATAATACGTTCAAGTTGGAACTGAAGAACAGGTTCTCTGCTTTGGAAGGCCTAACATCGGAAGAAGTGGACATCTCTGAAGTTAATAGAAAATTAACAAAAGCTCTTATGGAAACAGCAACAAAATTAGCTGGGTCTAAGAACAAGTTGCATGTAAATAAATTATCAGGAAAAACGAAAATGTTGATGCAAAAAGAAGAGAGATGAGGACAACTAAGGAAGATGTGACTTCCAAAGTGGAATATATAGAGCTATGCAAGACAGTACGAAAAAGTATCACTGAAGACGTAAGAAAATTCAACTGTGAACTAGTGAGGAAAGCAATTGAAAACAACCAAAGCCTAAAGATAGCAAAGGGACATCTCAGTAAGGGAAGAAAACAGATTATGGCACTGAGAAAAGAAGATGGTTCTGTTACAAGAAATAGAGGCGAAATTTTGACAAGAGTGAAAGATTTCTACTCCAAATTATATGAAAGGGATGATACATGCACTCCAGACATCATGAAAGATACCAGTACCAGAATTCCTCCAGTCCTTCCAGCAGAAGTTGCACATGCAATCAAGAACATGAAGCGGGGAAAAGCTCCAGGAGAAGATGGAATTACTGTAGACATCATACAAGAAGCAAGTGGAGAAATCGAAACAGTACTCGCCCAAATTTTCACTCGATGCCTTAATGAAGGAAAGATTCCTGAGGATTGGAACACCGCTACAATGATCCTGCTACGTAAGAAAGGTGACATTGAGGATCTCGGAAACTACAGACCTATCAGCCTCCCTATCAGTAGTTTATAAAATCTTCACTAAAGTTCTTTCACACCGCTTGAAGGTAACACTGGACATGGCTCAACCGAGAGAACAAGCTGGATTCAGGAGTGGCTACAGCACAATAGATCATATCCATGTGCTGAGAGAACTAATTGAAAGAGCGAGGGAATATGAACTTCCATTGTGCATGGCTTTTATCGATTATGAAAAAGCCTTTGATTCGGTGAAACCATCAGCAGTTACAATGGCTCTGAAAACCTGCGGTATTGAAGATGCATACATTAATATTATTAATAACATCTATGAAAATGCAAGTGCAAAGATTAGGCTGCTTGAAAATACAACACACATAAAAATTGGAAAGGGAGTGAGACAAGGTGACACCATATCTCCGAAGCTCTTTAATGCCACATTGGAGGGTGTTTTTCAGTCACTGAGCTGGGAAAACAAGGGGATAAAGATTAATGGAGATTATCTAACCCACCTTCGTTTTGCTGATGACGTAGTCATTTTTGCAACTAGCCCATCAGAGCTGCAGAGTATGATCCAGGAACTTGCTGACAAGAGTAAAGAAGTGGGATTAAAAATGAACTTTCAGAAGACAAAAGTGATGTTCAATGCTTTTACAAGAAATGAAGATTTATCGATTGATGGAGAAAAGCTGGAGATAACAGATACGTACGTTTATCTTGGACAGCAGATATCAAGTGAGGGTCACATTGATGAAGAAATTAATCGGCGTACAAAACTTGCCTGGAGAGCTTTTGGAAGAAACAGCATAATTTTCAAGAGCAATATGCCATTATGTCTTAAAGAAAAGTGTTTGATCAATGCATCCTTCCAGTGCTTACGTATGGTGCAGAGACGTGGACCTTAACTAAAAGAGACATACAATTGTCTGCTGCAGACAACTCAAAGAAGCATGGAGAGGTGCATACTTGGTGTAACCAGGAGAGATAAGAAGAGGAACTCGTGGATCCGAAAAATGACAAGAGTGGAAGACATCATGATCAGAGTTAAATCCCTGAAATGGCAATGGGCTGGACATACTGCCAGAAGGACAGATCATCGATGGACAGCCGAAATTTTAGATTGGATTCCAAGGGACAGGAAAAGACCCAGAAGAAGACCACATGGGAGATGGGTGGATGAAATTCGAAAGTATGCAGGGGTGACATGGAGGAGACTGGCACAAGACAGACCGTTGTGGAGGAAACTTGGGGAGACCTTCGTCCAGCAGTGGATTGATAATGGTTGACAATGATGATGATGATGACATTAGATATATGGATGACATCCTGATAATAGTAGACCAAGAAGAAAAATCTCTGCTAATAGACATACTTAACCTATTCAACACCCTAGATGACTCTCTTAAATTCACCCTGGAAGTGCAGCAAGAAAATAGCCTCAATTTCCTAGATCTGACACTCTCTGCCGTAGAAGAAAAAATCTCTACATCACTCTATAAAAAACCTACTAATACTCAAAAAATGCTAAACTACAAATCATACCATCCATCCTACATTAAATATAATGTAGCCGCACAGTTCCTAGAAAAACTAAAAACTTTAGATTCTGAAATAACTTCCAAAGAAATCCATAAAAAGAATAAAGAAGTCGCTGACAGATAACAATTACCCGGAAAATTGGATAGAAAATTTTTTTAAGGAAATTAAAGAAGTCGCTGACAGATAACAATTACCCGGAAAATTGGATAGAAAAAATTTTTAAGGAAAAAAAAAAGATAAGTCAAGCCATAAAAAGTCTGATAAAAACATTAAACTCACTAGAAAAATAACTTACCATAAAGGGTTATTTGAAAGACTACAAAGAATTAGCCTTAACTTCCATATTCGTCTTGCTCCTCACTTACACAATAAAATAAAAAAAAAATATTTTCCACAGTTTAAACAAAAAGAAAATAATATGCTACTACAAGAAGGAGTTATCTACAGTGTAAACTGCAAATGTGGTAACATATATATAGGAGAAACTGAAGACAACTCCGCACCCATGTGGCGGAACACAAAGCCGCAATTAGGAATATTACAAGCAAAACAGGTCTTGATAAACATGTACAAAGTACTGGGCATTCAGTGGACTGGGAATCTTTAAACATTCCTGCACACCAACAACACTACCTAAAACGGAAACTTGAAGAAAGTCTACACATTGAAAGAAGAAGAGGTTCCACAATTAACGAACGTAGCGGTATGACATTATCACTTGAGTGGCAGCACCTTCTATCTTAGTCAGTCCTGACGAAGGGTTGGGGTACAACTGAAAATTTCACAAAGTGAGAACTTATATCCTAGTAATCCCTGTAATACACAATGATTATTTACTTACTATTGCTTTATCAAACATTTCCATTTACACTGATCTTGGCACACAGCTCAAGTTTCACCCACATCCATCACACGACATGCACAAGACCTTCTGTACCTCATATGCACAATCTTTTTCTGATGCAGGTTTTCCTGAATTTTGTCCTCCCATGATTTCCTTGGCCTTCCTCTAATGGCCTTCCTCTAACTTTCTTTCCTGCCACTTGGGAGGAAAAATTTTACTTTGTATCTCATCACTCATTCTTTCAACATGGCCAAACTACCTAAGAATATTACTAACAACATTTTTCCTCACATTACATATCTTCATTCCTCATATGATCAGAGTGTTATGACACCCCCCCCCCTCATAAGTAATGCATCTCTCTAGTGCACAAATGACTCCTATGTCTCTTCTGCAGTATCCAGATTTCACTGCAATACATCAGAGTAGGAACAATTACACTTTCATACACAGCCATTTGGGACTTTTGTGAGAACCCATCATTCCTGTGAAATCCTCCTAAGGCAGATATAACTTTCAATGAAGAATTCACTTGTCTACTAATTTCACAGTCTAATTTGTTCTATCTGTCATACATGCTTCCCAAAAATATGAACTCATTCACGTGGTCAAGCACTGTGTCATTTAGACTTATCTTGCATTCAGTGCTAACAGTTCCTCACTCAAAAACCACAACTTAATTTTTTTTTCTGTATACACTGCACTACCATTAATTACCAGACACTCACATGTCTATGAATAATCTTTATGTACAGAAAATTTAATATTGTGTACTGAAACCTTTGGGCCCTTATGATAGCCTCTAGTCTTCTTGGAAGAATCTCCATAAGTTTGTTTTTTTAAATGTCCATTGATATGTTCCGCCATTTGGCCTTCAAGCAATGACCAGTTAAACTTTGCTTGTTGAATGCATGGGTGTTCATAGAATTTTTTCTGGGGGAATGGGAGGGGGAGTCAAAGCAAAGTTCCATCACCCAAGACCTTCCTAAGCCCTAATTCATTCAAGATAATGACAGAAATTGTCTGTCTCACTGCTTGAAGGGAAATACATTTATTTCTTAACTTAAAGAGACAAATTTTGCTACAGAGTATTTAGTGGCTTTTTAAGTTAAAAATAATTGAATAAAATTCGTGAAACATATTTAGCTAACAAAAAAAATTTTTTTTACAATTATTAAACTAGATTATGATTGTGCCACTTCTGCTTGGAAGAAAATAATAGTTGCCATCTTCTACTGCTTTTCTCGACTCAGATGACAGTCTTTCTTATAAAATCTGCATTTCAGTACAACCAGTTTTGATGGACACTTATTTACGCACAGAGACCATTTAATCCCTCCTTGGTAATGGTTGTTCTCACCCAAGACTGCAATTTGTAGTGCCTTCGAAACTATCGGGTAAAATTTATCTGCTTCCTGCATACTTTCCAAAAGGGAAATAAATCTTTTCTGTTTCTGCTGAAGACGTGTCTATCCAAAAGTGGTACCATAACCTTGATTCTTCATCTAAGTTATTGAGATGAACGCTGTATGTTACTGAAATGTCAGCAGTTATTCAGTTGTTATCCAATTTCCAGGGATAACACCAGGGATAATTTTCAGAATCTTCTTGACCAGGGACATCACCAAAGGGGTATGAGCCCACCCTGAAAATTTTGTTGCCCATCCTATCACTCTCCCAGTTTGAGATGGCATTTTTCAATCTTTTTAACTTTAAAATATAATCTGGACATTTCCAAGTAACAATGAGTCTTGTGTTTTTCATCATGTAGCCCTACATATTTTTTAGGAAGTGCATTGTTTATTTCTCCATAGAAATGTTATCAAAATAGCACTTGCAGGGCCATGAAAATTCAATTGTTCTCCACTCTTGCAAAACCTTAGTTTAACTTTCTTTTCCATCTTAGTATGGCCATGGGCAAATGATAAGGGTGGATAGGAATTCACTGAGGGGTGTCATTACTAATTGCTCTACTGTTTGTTTGTGCTACAAAGTAGGGTATTCCAACACTGAAAGTGGAGTCCAAAGCTAAATAAGCCGCCTTCTCCTGGGTAGTGGGGGAGCAGGATATTGTCATGTTATCTTGTTGGTTTACCGATGGCGTAATTATACTCGCATCAAGGCTAACCTGGCAATGTAGTGGAAGGTACCGAGTGGATACTTCTGCTCCATAGTATAATTTCAGTGTAAAAGCTCATATTTGAGCTTAAACTGGGGCTTAAAAAGTGCATATGTCATTGTTCTAAATGTTGTGCATACATACATGTGAATATCTGCAGCCACTGCACCCCCATTAGTGCTGAAAAATGCTGAAAACCCATGAGATATTTTTGGTGTTTACAAATACAACCAGTTCTGGTTGCATTTGTAAAAAAATACAGATATTCATGTTATGGGGGTGTCATTGTTATTTATGTCAGTCATCCCTGTGTATCTGAGAGCCAATACTTGGAGGATATTTACTGCTGGAGGGAGGGTAAGTGGACAGTTGAGTGTTTTTTGGAGCACTAAGCTTTGCTCCAGTCTTCCTGGGGGAAATCACTGATAAAAGTATCAGCAGAAAGTTTCCACTTGTTCAGCCTCCTGTCATGGTGGTCGATCTTTCAGGGTTTGTGGGATGACCCCAACAGACACTGCACCCTATTAGTGCAGAAAAATGCTGATATTTTTGGTGAAAAGGTTCTCCCAGCATGCACATGACAGTTAGGCTAGGTTTGCCCCATTTAGGTTAGTTTTGCTCCAAATGTGTGTGTACTCCTGGGGAAAGGAGTAGGAGGAATTGCATGAATACCTTTGAAACTGGCAATAAAAGCATTAAAAATGCTTTCTTTCAATGTTTTATAAATCAAGTTGCTATTAAACTTGCCCCAGCAAAAATAATATTTACCCACACATTTCCCAACCTTATTGTGAAGTGTAGCGATGTCCCCAAACTTGACCCTCATTGTGGGTGCCCATGGTTGGGCGATACCTTTTACCACATACTTGATGATCTAATTCATCCAAAAGATACTCTGTAGGTTTCAGGTCAGGATTCTAGCCTGGCCAATATAACTTTATGACACCCATGTCCTCAAACCAGTAGCAGTATGGCATGGTGTGTTATCCTGCTGATAGAGATATGGGCTTTCTCCAGAGTACTACCATAACATTGGTAGTGCATAATTAACCACCATAGAATTAAGTAAGAACACACAAAGTTACATATATTAATAAAATTATTTTAAGCAGAAGCTTTTTGACAATTCTGTGGTCTGGATCCCCTGTTATCAACAGTTTTCAATCATCATGCATAATTGTTTAAGACATCTAGGTTTGTGGTTTTGTCCAAAATAACCAATGGGCAAATACTAATGGCTAAAGTAATGAACAAATACCAAACTACTAATGGCTGAACTGCGAAAAACAGCTCCATACAGAGTTTGCGGGGGCCCTGGAACCCTGGAATTTGATTTCCCTATTTTCCCAGGCCTGAAAAGTCTTAGATTTTTCATATTTTTTATGAATGGTCCTTCAATTTTTTTTTGCAGTGAAATACTAGTGCCATCCAGAAAGAAAACAGTACTTACTTTCTAGATGTTCCTAGTATTACTTATTGCTAATTTTTAACGTGCATTCACTGAACTTTATTGACACACCTTTGTATAGTCTGAAACACTTGTCAGTGAAATCATGATGACCTTAGTGACAATGAAACTTTTAAGTTCACCCTACTCCTTTTTAAATAATGCTTCTATTTTCAGGTTTAAAATATTGTTCTTCAATTTCTGATGTACTATTGTTTCTTTTATATTTTTTTTTCAGTGGGAACCTGTGCAATATTTCAACAATAAAATAATCTGTGATCTTGTTGAAGAAAGGTACAAAGGAATAGTTGCCATCCTGGTGAGTACCTTTTTGGTTATTTTTCTGAGAAAAGATGGCCTGGCTGTTTGATATAAATTTCTGACACCTCTTAGTTTTTGAGAGATGCGCAGAGGTCATAGGCTTAGTTTTTACTTAGTGCACATAGTCTACAGCACTTATTAATGAGATAATAGTAACCTTAGAGACAATAGCAATTAAGTAGTATGTTATTAAATTTTGGGTGTTATTAGGGAATCACATAAACAACAACAATATCATCTAATATTCAGGTTGCATCAAAACCCATCTTTGGGACTGACCAAAAAGGTTGGACATTGTTTGGACATTACCACATAAGTAACAACATGTACTTTTCTATGCAGTCCTGCACCTGTGTTGAGTGCAACTTTAAACCTAAATAAGTTAATTTTGAAGATGACAATCCGTTTTTTGGCGTAAATGTGACAAGGATGGTAAGTCGGATAATATCCGAAAACTTGAACATTTTCATCGTCCTGGAGCGAGACTCGAACCCGCGTCTCCCAGATAACACCCAGGTATGCTCCAGGACGATGAAAATTTTCAAGTTTTCGGATATTATCTGACTTACCATCCTTGTCACATTTACGCCAAAAATCGGATTATCATCTTCAAAATTTGTATTATATGGTGTAATCATGTATTTCTTTCATGACTAAATAAGTTGTTTATGATTCCCTAGTATTTCCTGTAATTTAATTGCTTTCTAGTTATTGAATTGTGTATTACAGCATACAATCTTTCAAGTAAAAAAAAATCATTTATGATGACATTGTGAATGCATTTCTTGCTTTCAAAAAGAAAAGAAAAACTGTGAATGGAACTAATTTACAAACAGTGAAATCCTGGGGCCCATAAAATAAAATTTGATGTGACCCTTTTCACATCAAATTCTTTATTTTCAGTCTTCTATGTGTGCCAGAAATTCACATGATATAATACAGTGATCATTAAAATTATATAAATAAAATACATATGCAGTGATCACCAAATTATGACCACCTACCTAATACTTCATAATTCCTCCTATTGCTCTCAGTACAATAGCTATCTGACTTGTCATTGATTCAATAAGATGCTGGAAGCAGTTGGAAGGTATGGCCAATCTAGTTGTGTGTAATGCGGCCTTCAGTGCAGGTATGGAGGTGATTTGGTGTATCAAGACTCCTGATATACCATTCCATAATGCCCCACAAGTGCTCTAAGGGATTGATATCGGGAGAGTTCTGAAGCCAATAGTGCATAAATTGATTTCCCTATTTAGGAAGTCTGAACTGTGTTCCTCAAACCATTTCTGCACAACATTGAACCTGTGGCTGAGTGCATTGTCATCTTGGAGAGTACTGTTGCCATTCTGGAAAAGTGGAGCATTGCTGGGTGTACAGAGTCAGCAATCAATTCATGATAGTGGGCACAGTCACACATTGTTTCACATGCACCTGGGGTCCAAGTTCCTGCAAGGTAGACATGCCCCACACCATACAACTGGCTCCATCAGCTTGCACTGGGGAGACATACAGGATGGATCGAGTGCCTCATGTTGTTTGAGCCAAATACGCCCACGGCCATCCATGGAGTGGAGTAAAAAATTTAAAAATTTAAATCATCAGACCAGCACACTTAATGCAGTCATCCAATGTCCAGCTTGCATGATCTTTGCACCAGACAAATATTTTGCACCAATGAATTGTGGTTAGAAGAGGATGTCGTTGGCATCTGCTGTTGTTATTGCCCATACTTACGAGTGTGCAACACATGGTCATGACAGATACTGTTCCATGTTGACCTTTGTTGTATTGAGTAGTCAACTGTTAAATAGTGTTGCCTCCATTTGCCTGTACGAGTTATTGGACCCGACGCTCGCCTCTCTCATTAACCTTTTGCTGTCCTGTGCAGTTTGCCTTCGGGTCATTGTTTGACCCTTTTCATGTCAATCCTGATACACTCTAACTATGGTGCCTTGCAAACAAGCCACTAGTTCAGCCATTTGCGAAATTGAGGCTCCCACAATATGTCCTTCCTAAAAGTCCAATAAATCCTTCCATTTACCCATCACGCTCCAAATTTTACTACCTACTGCTCCACTCACACCTTATATATGCTGCATCAGTCGACCAATCATGCCGCCTCAGGAATCACATGGTCAATGGGCCTCGTCCACTTTTGATAAGGGTGATCATAATTCAGTGATCACTTAATGCATACACCAACGAGTCATTCAATTATGACCACCCCCAGCCTAGAGAAAGAAACTCTCCTGCAGACCAAACGGTGGTGCAGGGGAAGTTCACAGAGCTGTATATATACAACCCGAGGACCGGCTTTCGGTTAGTAGAGTGTTCGGGGTCAGAATGGGAAAAGCTTCCAATTTATCAGAGTTTTGGTAAAGGACAAATTGTGATACATGGTGCCTCGGAACTTCAATCTCGGAAACAGCGCAGCTTGTCTGTTGTTCACATGCCACTGTAGTGTGAGTACGTATCAAAAGTGATGCACAGATGGCCAAACGACGAACTGTCATCCAGTTGTATGTCGTCTGCAGCACATTGATGCCAGAGGGGAGCAGAGACTGTTGCTCATTGCTCACAGCGACCGCAGGACCACGGTGCAACAAATCGCCCACAGCTACAACAGTGGTGATCAGGGCAATGTGTTACAGCACACAGTTCATTGCGGCCTTCTGTGCATGGGCGTGTTCAGCCAAAGACCCAGCCAGGTCCTCATGCTCACTGCACGTCATCGCCAACAACGCATGAAATGTGCGTATGATCGTGGATGATTGGATGTGCCCATGCCATGGATAATTGGAAGAAAGTGATTGTGGATGATTGGATGTGCTCATACCGAGGATGATTGGAAGAAAGTGGCCTTCGAACGATTCAAGATTCTTTGTGCATCATATAGATTGCCGAGCGCAGATATCCAAGTACCAATGGGGGCTATGGCACCTGGATGCACTGTTGGGTGGAAACAATCTACCAGTAGCGGTGGTACATGCATTGTTCACAGTGACCACAGGGCCACAGTATGACAAATCACCCACAGCTACAACAGTGGTAATCAGGGCAATGTGTCACAGCACACAGTTCATTGCAGCCTTCTGCACGTGGGCCTGTGTAGCAGAAGACCCAGGTGGGTCCCCAGGCTCACTGCATGTCATCGCCAACAATGCATGAAATGGGCCCAAGATCATAGAGATCGGACCATGGATGATTGGGAAGAAAGTGGCCTGGTCTGACGAATGAAGATTCCTGGTGCATCACGTAGACGACTGAGCGCGAATACGCCGATTATCAACGGTGGCTATGGCACCTGAATGCACTGTTGGGTGGAAACAGGCTGTCAGCAGCAGTGTTACGCTGTGTGCGATGTTTTCTTGGGATACTTTAAGACCCATTATCCCAATAGCACAATCCCTGACAGCTGTCAGGTATCTGAACATCGTTGTGGGCCAAGTTCACCCATTCATGGCAACTGTGTACCCTGCTAGTGATGGCCATTACCAACAGGATAATGCGCCATGCCACACTGCCAGAATCATCAAGAAGTCATTCGAGGAACATGCTGGTAACTTTCGGTTAATGCCCTGGCCTCCAAATTCACTGACATGAACCCAATTGAACATTTGTGGTTTGACTTCGAAAAGTGAGTTTATACTAAATCTCCACCTCCCCAAAATGTATGCGAAGAACTGGAGAACCTGCTGTTGACATTATGGTACCAGATAGGTATCTGGGAGAGGGGTGCCCCCCCCGATACCTATCGCCACCTCATTGAATCGATGCCTCGCTAAGTTGCCGCTGTTTTGTGGGCGAAAGGGGATCCTACAGCCTATTAGGTGTGTGGTCATAATGTGATGGCTCATCATCAGTGTATATTTTTCTCAATATATACACTGATGAGCCATCTTATAGTTTTTTGAAAAAAAAAATGTTTCTTCATAGTTTTTTGAAAAAAAAAATCTTTCTTCATAGTTTATAACATTTTTTAAAAAAAAAACTGTTTCTTCATAGTTTTTTTAAAAAAAATGTTTCTTCATAGTTTGTTTTTTTTTTGAAAAAAAAATGTTTCTTCATAGTTTTTTGAAAAAAAAAATGTTTCTTCATAGTTTTTTGAAAAAAAAATGTTTCTTCATAGTTTTTTGAAAAAAAAAATGTTTCATTTATAGCAAATTTTCGGAGAAAACTCTTCTCCTTCTTCAGGCTGTCTTGTTGTTGTCACTTTTTCCTTGTCACTAGGTTTACCTTGACGGTTACGGTTAACCTTGACGGTTTAGGTTATTTTTCAACAAATCCTGCCAGATGTTAGGCTGTCATTGATGATTTTTCTCAATCTCTATTCCTTCTTTCAGTTTTTTTTGGAAATTTGGAAACTGATTAACAACATGCCTATCTAATCAGTCTTGTTGGAGCAATTTTATAGTTGCTTTATGCTCAGCTATACTTTCTAGTCTGCGACCTGTTTCACCTATGTAAGATACTTCTGAACTACTTTGTTCTCTAAACTTGAGCTAGCCTATATTGTATACTAATTATCTTTAAAGCCTCAAATTTTGTGATAAGAAATTTTTCTAGTGAATTTTACTTCTTGCTTTTGTGGGTTCTTCGTACCATTAAAATTCGAAGCTTCTCAATTTCTTCTTTAGGATAGTTATTTTCTGCAAGTATGACTTTAAAGCTCTTCTTTATGGGCTTCTTTTTATCTGCAGTAGAAACTATTTTATTAATTTTTTCTAAAAACTGACTTGCTACATTTTTCTTAATAGAAACTGGATGATACGAATTGAAATCCAGTAGTCTTTTAGTATTCATTGGTTTTATACCAACTAGTGAGGAATTTTCATCTTTCATAATAGATAGTAATATCTAAGAAGTTTATTCTTCTTCTTTTTGAAGTTCAATAGTGAACTTAAGGGAATCATCTAATTCATTGAATGAGTCTAGAATTCTTTCTGAACAATTTCTGAGCTATCTATTATAAATAAGATGTCATCCATGTATCTGCTATATAAGCAGAAGTATGTGGGTTGTACTAGTATCTTTTCTTCTAGTTTTCCCACATAATAGTTAGCTAAGAGTGGGGAGAGTGGGGAGCCCATAGCTAGCCCCGATTTTTGAATGAAAAAAGTTTTCCCAAATTGAAAGTAGTTGTTCTGCAAAGAGAAAGTAAGCATTTCAAAAATTCCTACTAATATGTTTTTCCTTGTTGTGAAAAACTATTAGGTCTGCCAAGTCTTCCGCTATAAAGTCTATAAGTTGATCTATTATAGCGGAAGACTTGGCAGACCTAATAGTTTTTCACAACAAGGAAAAAAACATATTAGTAGGAATTTTTGAAATGCTTACTTTCTCTTTGCAGAACAACTACTTTCAATTTGGGAAAACTTTTTTCATTCAAAATCGGGGCTAGCTATGGGCTCCCCACTCTTAGCTAACTATTATGTGGGAAAACTAGAAGAAAAGATACTAGTACAACCCACATACTTCTGCTTATATAGCAGATACATGGATGACATCTTATTTATAATAGATAGCTAAGAAATTGTTCCAGAAAGAATTCTAGACTCATTCAATGAATTAGATGATTCCCTTAAGTTCACTATTGAACTTCAAAAAGAAAGAAGAATAAACTTCTTAGATATTACTATCTATTGAAGATGAAAAATTCCTCACTAGTTGGTATAAAAAACCAATGAATACTAAAAGACTACTGGATTTCAATTCGTATCATCCAGTTTCTATTAAGAAAAATGTAGCAAGTCAGTTTTTAGAAAAATTAATAAAATAGTTTCTTCATAGTTTTTTGAAAAAAAGTTTCTTCATAGTTTATTTGAGGCTTTAAAGAGAATTAGTAAAAAATACAATATTAGGCTAGCTCCAAGTTTAGAGAACAAAGTTAAAAAATTTTTCCTAAAATAGTTCAAAGAGAAGAAGATATTTTAAAAATGCAAGGAGTAGTTTAGAGAAGTAAATTGTAGTTGTGGACTATCTTACATAGGTGAAACAGGTCGCAGACTAGAAACTCGTATAGCTGAGCATAAAGCAGCTATAAAAAATTGCTCCAACAAGACTGGATTAGATAAGGCATGTTAAACTGACAGCATGGATTGGAATTCCCTTAAAGTAATCAGTTTCCAAAGCAATTTCCAAAAAAGAAAACTGAAAGAAGGAATAGAGATTGAGAAAATCAAAATTCCATCATCAATGACTGCAAAGGATTTTCCCTGCCTAACATCTGGCAGATTTGTTGAAAAATAACCTAAACCGCAAGGTTAACCGTAACCGTCAAGGTAAACCGTAACCATGATAGTGACAAGCAAAAAGTGACAACAACAAGAGAGCCTGAAGAAGGAGAAGAGTTTTCTCCGAAAATTTGCTATAATTGAAAAAATTTCCTAGTAAATTCCCATAAGTTGCTTTAGATTATTAATTCAATTAAACTAGGAAGCCATTTCTCAATATGAGCTTTATTCAAAGAAAAAAAAATTGTTTCTTCATAGTTTTTTGAAAAAAAAAATTGTTTCTTCATAGTTTTTTGAAAAAAAAAATTGTTTCTTCATAGTTTTTTGAAAAAAAAATTGTTTCTTCATAGTTTTTTGAAAAAAATTGTTTCTTCATAGTTTTTTGAAAAAAAAAATTCCCATTCAGTCTGCTTTTGCTGTTATTTCCAATTTTCTGGACATACTATCTAGTTCCGAATTGGGATTTTTCTTAAAAGATGCATCTCATGTTTAGGTTAGTGTTTGCACAATCATACAGCAATTACTAACATTGGTATATTTCACACAAACAAGTTAGGTTATCTTCCTTTCATTTCACCCTACTAAAACTTTGGAAATTTCTAGTCGAAAACCCCACGTGAATATGCAGAAATTTGCATCTGAGTTCTGTCACCCTACCAAAGTAAAACTTTGGAAATTTTTAATTAGGAATTACCCATAAATATTTATCTAAAAAACTGACATTCTTGGCACTGTCTCCCATGTCTTTCACAGAATGGCCAATTCCCAAAGCGCAAATTTTATCATGATTATCTTCAAATCTGAGAAACTTCTTTTAAATATTTTAAATGAGATTTTTTAGAAGTGAGTTTTCTAGTCATGGCCGAATTTTAAGACTAAAACCTAGCCTTAGCCCCTATCCAGCGACAGGCTAGGTTTCGCCCAAAAATTCTGTCAAGAAAAAAAAAAAATCACCTATATAAGATACAACTTAGAATATTTATAAAAGAAGCACCTAAAATTCTAGTAGTAGATATAATTTTTTATAACTAAGATCAATGATTTCGAAAATTCTCTTCAAACTTCCACTATTATTTAGATTGAAAAGGTTGAATAAAAAATATCTGCTAATTTTAGTCCTTTGGGTGGGTTTTCCTGGGTAGTTGTGTATTTAGCATGTTGAGATCAGAGTCCTGTACTTCAGTTACTAGATACTGGGTTGACCTGGATGAAGGTGTATTTAACACACTGATATCAGATTCCCATACGTCAGTTACTGCAAACTGGGTTTTCTTGTGTGGTAGTGCATTTAGCATGCTCAGATAAGACTTGTATGCAGTATTTCAACTATTAGAAATTGCAGAGAATGTTAACACATTTTTAGAACGTTTTTGATAAGAAATTACAGGAAATAAAAGAAGGTCAAAGAATTTAAACTGGCAACAGCATGTTAGATGAGCACAAAAGAAATGTCTGCTGCATTTGAATATCCTCTGCAAAGAAATTAGAGTATGTAAAGGAAGCTGTAGACAGAGGGTTATGTTTTTGCTCTCTACGAAGAGAAATATTCGTATTCTGCAATTAAAAAACATGCTGTGAAAATCATGGAATTAACATTTCAAAATGAAAAATAAACAATATTATTATTAATAGACGGAAAATCGTCAAGCAGTGCTTTTAACAGAGAAGAACACCAAATGAATATCCAAAGAAGGAACTTTTACAACTATTTCAAAAGTAAGGTCTATAGTTTTAAAATATGCTGACCCAAAAAGAGATGGGTATCAAATCTACACCTTTGGCTCATATTCCTTGAAAGTCCCCTGATGTGTCACCAATGGACTTATTGTGCCTTCAGACTAATAAAAAGACTGGTATCAAGTCTATACCTTTTGCTCATATTCCTTCAAAGTCTCCTGATTGTCACCAATGGACTATTGTGCCTGCAGACTGCTAAAATGACTGTTATCAAGTCTATACCTTTTGCTCATATTCCTTCAAAGTCTCCTGATTGTCACTAATGGACTATTGTGCCTTTGGACTGCTAATAAGACTGGTATCAAGTCTACCTTTTGCTCATATTCCTTCAAAGCCCCGGGATGTGTCATCAATGGACTATTGTGCCTTCGGATTGCTAAAAGAGCGCTTTCTAAACGCAGCCCGAAAACAATGATTGGACTATGGAAAGCAGTGGAATAAAGTACCTCTTCCAATTTTAAGAAATGCCCTGTTATCTTAGAAATCTACTAGTAGGTTTATAGTCCAGAGGAAAGGGCTGTCAGATAGAACATTTAAGAAAGGAGGATTTTTTTTTTTTTTTTTTTTTTTTTTTTTGCTGGAAAATCGTTCTAAAAATATGTAAACATCCTCTGTAGGTTGTTCTGGGTGATGGTGTATTTAGATCACATATTACTATACTTCAGTATTGGATCAAATTCCTTTACTTAAGTTACTAGAAACTAGGGTAGCCTGTGTAGTAGTGTATGAAGCATTCTTAAATCAGATTCCTGTTCTTCAGTCATTAGAAAATGGGTTACCATGGGTGGCGGTGTATTTAGCATTCTTAGATCTTGTTCCTATATTTCAGTCACCGGAAACTGCATTGTTCTGGGTGGTGATCTATTTAGCATTCTTAGATATTGGGAGATGCAGGTTTGTTTCTAACTCCACGAAGCTGTGGTTTCTAAACCTAAGCATTTGGCTGCATGGTTAAAGTTGCATATGGCATTCATGTGCCAAAAAATAATGAACTTGAATGCCCACCCTGCATTTGTGATGATTTTTGTTTCATTAATCTGACTTTTTTATGTAAGAAGTTACTTATTTGCACGCTATGTATTGGAAGATACATTGTTTTTTTAGTTTCTGCCATATTTCACACTTTAGTCAAATAGCATGCATTCTTCTATAATAATTGCAATAAGTTTTTAGTGTAAAGCATTTTTGTGTTTTCTTGTGTTCCTCAGTGTCTTTGTTTTCACAGGATGAAGAGTGCTTGAGACCTGGAGGTGCCACAGACCTCACGTTCTTATCTAAATTGGAAGATAATGTTGGCTCACATGCACATTTCCTTACGCACAGACTAGCCGACAGTAAGACCAAAAGACTCTTGCCAGAGATGTATGTATTTCTCTTTCTTTATGAAACATTCATGTTTTAAATCTGAAGCTGATTTATAAGTACTGTATAGTATACCTAAAGTGACTACGTATAATCTTTTTCATAGGACAGTCCTCTTTTTTTTTTTTTTGACCTTATGTCTTCTGTATTTTATTAGGTGTAAAAAGAGTTAATTCTTCCTCTCTTTCAACAATAATCCTTTTTTTTTATTGGAAGTCATATACTTAAAATCTCTTTTAGCTATTATAGAAAATGAATCAGTGGAATGAAAAAAATGAAAAATGCAAGTATACTGCATTGGATTCTGAACTTGATCTAGTATACTCTAGCAGTTAATAAACATTATTGTCAATTCACTTGCAAACCTAACCAAATGGGAAGACCTAAACTTGTCAAGTCAGTCTGGTATCTAACAAGAAAAGAAAGCATGCAAACTTAAATCTAATCTAGATTTAAAGGGATATTTTTAAATTTCACATGGATAAATTTTAGGGGAGTTTAGTTTTTTGTGTCTGACCATTACCAAACTTGGTAATAATTGATGGCATGGGTATTCCTAGACTTAATGCATTATGAATATTTCAAATTTATGGGTTTACTAAGGAATAAAGAAGATTTTTAAGTCAAATTTTGGTTAGTACCTCTACCCTTCCTCAGGACTACATCTATACTACAACTATAGTCCTAAGAAAGGGTAAGGGTACTATCCAAAAATTTGACTTCAAAATCTTCTTTGTTCCTTAGTAAACCCATAAATTTGAAATATTTGTAATAAATTTCCACATTTTTTATAAAACAAAGGTTCATGAACTTGTGAAGCCAAAGATGGGAGAGAACAGAAGAAAAGTGGACCCACTTATAAATAGGAGTTGTATAAGCACATTTTCTCTCTCAATTTTAAGAGCTGTGTGGTACAATATAATGTACAATGTAATGCAATGTATTCCCTTCAGTCTACACACTAAGTGATCCTCTAATTCACAATCATAATGATTAAATGTATTCTCAAATGATATGAAGATCATTTAGAACGACTTGGTTTACATGTTAAAGTAAAATAGAGCACACAAGTCATTTTATCCTTTATTTACAAAGTTAAAATGGATGACAAAGTAATTTTGTTATTTATTTTGCCTTCTAAAATGCCTTTACTTAAACTACAGGGATATTAAAAATGAAATACAGTTTCAACATTTTATAAAACCAAAATTATGTAAGATATTGACACTCATGAGGCTACTTTATGTCTCTAATAGTAACGATTTTAATATATAGATGGCGTACTAAAAGACTGTACATTTTCACCATCATGTGACAAGATTGCCACAAATGCTGTGGAGAAGGCATCCTGTGTGCTTGAATTATGCAAAATGAATTGTTACCATTCTCCAACAGCATTTTAGAACACCTTTGAAGAAATTACCATGGAATAGACAGAAATCACTGCCAAATAGATAATCCATCTGTGACTGGCACTAGAAATTTGAAACAGCAGGATGTTAGTGTAAAGGATGTTTGTGCCCAGAGAAACCAAATCTATCTGATGAACAAGTGGAGCGTGTTTGTGCCATTTACCAACGCAGCCCAAGGAAATCCACAATGATGATAGGTCGGGAGTTACAAATTTTACAGCAGACTGGAAAATTTTGAGGAAGTGGCTGGGATTGACTCCCTACAAACTGCAGTTATTGCAAAATCTAAGTGACAATGACAGAAGTGCACGTTGTGATTCCTGTACAGAAATGCAGCAGCAGCTTGAAGAAGATAGTTTTAGTGAGCGTCTAATTTTTGGCAACTAATCGGCATTCCAGGAAAGTTAACAAACATAACATTCGCATATGGGGGACTGAAAATCCTAGAGCAGTAGTGGAGCATGTGAGGGATTTTCCAAAGGTTAATGTGTTCTGTGCTGTATCGTTTTGAACAAGATGGTTTTAGTGAGCTGATTTTCAGCTACGAATCGACATTCCACATAAGTGAGAAAGTTAACAGACATAACATTCGCATATGGGTGACTGAAAATCCTAGATCAAGAGTGGAGCATGTGCAGGATTCCCAAAAGGTTAATGTGTTCTGTGTCATATCTTGTAAATAAGTGTATGGCGGCTTCTGTTTTCAAGAAAAATGGGATGTTCTTATCTCGACATGCTAATTATTTGGTTGACGCTCTTCTGCATGAAGACAGTGGCAACTTCATTTCCAACAGGATGGAGCACCACTCCACTGGAATTGGGAAGTTAGAAATTACCTTGATGAAAACCTTCCACAGCACCGTATTGACAGTGCAACAGACACATGTCATACACATGTTGCCTCCTGTGACTTTTTTTTTTTTTTTAATGGGGCTGTATCAAAGACAAGCTCTTTGTCCCTCACCTTCATGTTAATTCAGCTGGTCTGAAATAACATATCACAACAGCTATTGCTGGAGTTAATGAAGATATGTTAACATCTATAATAACAAGAAATTAGACTGCATTTATATGTGTCATGTGACTAAGGGTGCTCACATCGAACATCTAAGTTTGTAATAATTCATGTTATGGCTATTCCTAGACTTGATATACAGGGTAATTCAAAATGATTGCCCCGATTACAAATGACAATAACATGTTTATGAAGATAATTAGACAGCTGATATCCCTACACAAGGAAGAAAGTTTAGAATTTTCCAAAAATTCTTCTGAAATGGTATGGTCTTGCTAATCCTTCCAAACTGTTGGATTGGTCATTGTGGACAGGATGACAGGGTTTTCTGCAAGTGGCGTCCCAGGTCTTCAGACCTTACTTCTTGTGACTTCTTTTTGTGCTGGTATGTCAAAGACCATGTGCATGTGCCAGTGGCCTATCTTGAGTCCGAGACCTGGGCTACCCCCCCCCCCCCACACACACACACGCAGTACTAGTTTTTTTTAATTACAAAGTTTAATTTTTAATTGTTCAGTAATAGAAGTAACATTTTTTTCTAAATTTTAGGTACATGCTAACATAATGCCAAATATTTATGGAGATTAGGATTTGAACACTTATTTGTACATGAACTCCATTCTTCTTCTGAATACTTTACTTGTACATGAACTTCATTCTTCTTTCCTTTTGTGTGAACTTGAGTGTTATTGTAGAATTAACTTTTTTACGGGTCTTATAGAGGTTATTATTCAAAAAAGTTGGTCAAATTTTCGAACTAAAGCCTAGTTCGTCATCAGGACTACATCACTGGAGTAGTTGCTGCCACTCAGTTGGAAAAGTCCAACTGCAATTATCATTAATTGTGGTACTTCTTCTTCTTGCTATTTGGATCCCTTCTTCTAGTTTCCTCTTTACTAAGTTTGACTGGTGGGCGATTATTTTTACTGAGTCCCAATTTACGGAGTGTCCACTTGCTTGTATATGTTTGTCTAGCCCTGTTCTGTTACTAATGTTCCTAATAGCTGCTTGGTGCTCTTTCATTCGGACTTTAATACTTCTCCCTGTTTCTCCTATATAGCTGAGTCCCCAGTTACAATCGATGCAATATATTACTCCTTGCAATTGGATGTCCACTTCTTTCTGCTTTAAAGCTGGCAGGATTTGTTTTGTATTCATCAAGGGAATAATGGCAGGAATTTCTTTAATTTGTTATTTAGATCTGGAGCAAGCCTGATATTATATTTTGCTCCGATACTCTTCAGTTTTTCGAAAAGTCCCTTGTGGTACGTAATTTTGCTGGTGAATTTGAAGTTGTTTATTTCCTGCTTCTTTTTTGGCACTTGTCTAAATATTTTCTCAACATATGGGAAGGGGTAATTGTTTTCTGCCAATATTTCTTTAAATTCTTCTTTGTGAAGATCTTTTTGAGTAGCTGAAAGACCAGGACTCCAATTTTTTCAAAAATTTTCTCGCCGTATTCAATTTAATATAATCAGGGTGGAATGAGCAGAAGTCTAACATCTTCCCTGTGTTGGTGGGTTTTCTAAAAAGCTGAGTGAATATTTTCTCCTCTCTTGAGGTCAAGGTTTAAATCAAGGAAATTGATGCTATGGTCTTTTTCCGTGTTTTCACAAAAATGTTTCTTCCAAGCACTTTTTCATATTTAAAAATAATGTTTTTATCTATTAACAAAACAGCCAAGTTGCTCAAATGTACAGGTCCTTGTGTGGCTCTAAGATATATCTTGATTCTTTTTAATACAGAGAAACTTCTTTTGGCAGTTGCAGCTGTTGATGGAAAGTTTTAACATTAGGTCTGCTAATTTGTACACCTCAATAAACACTATGTCCAATTTATTCAACTTTATGTAACAAATAATGTCTTGCTAATTTGTTTTGTATTCATCAAGGGAATAAAACACCTTCAGTTCATTTTTCAGTTGAGCTGCATCAAAATTTGAAGCATAGTTTTTTAAGTTCTGACAGTAGATGTTCAGGGGAGCTTTCACAAAATTTATCAAAACATCCAACAAAGCCATGAATTTAAGATATAATATCACTGATTTTAATTCATTGACACTTCACGCAAACATGAAACAACTCTCGCAAAGCATGCGCTGTTACACGGGGAAGCATGCGAGTGTCTGAGATAGTCCAAGGCTTCTCGTTTTCTGAGCCAACCGTTGTGCAAAGCAATGTTCAATCACCTCCGTACCCACATTTATGTTGTCATGGAAACGCTAGCAGGCGATTGCATCGAAGCCCTTCACAATCAGAACAGCGAAGACTCTCGAAGGCCTGATTGCGTTATGCAGTTGATCATCGCTCGCCAGGCTAATTCTCATAGTCGAAATAAGTGAATCCGCTCGTGTGTTTTTTCACACCGAAAGCATCGGCATATCTTAATACCATTGATAATTGGCTTTTATTTGGGCATTCTCTGGGCTTTGCAACTAGCCTAGAATATACACCACTGGTATGTGCCACCTTTGGTGAAAACACTACAAGAACTAAAGATGGGCATTCAGCTTGCACTGGCATCAGTGACTACGGACATGCTTCATAATGTATGGCGTGAAATGGATTACCGTTTAGATGTTGTCTGAGTGACCCAGGGGAGTCACATAGAACAATTTGTAAGGTATGGAAACAAAATTCTAAACTTCCTTCTTTATTGTGCAACAATGTGATCTTTGTATCTATGTTCATAAACCAGGTAATGTCATTTGTTATTGGGGCAATCATTTTGAATTACCCTGTATTATAAATTTCACTAAATTATGGGATTTACTCAGGAATTAAAAGGATATAACTTGCAGTCAAATTTTCGGGTTGCACTCCTACCCTTCCTCAGGGCTACACTATATAGGTAGTATAGTCCTGAGGAAGGGTAGGGGTGCAGTCATACTCTTCCTCAGGACTCACAATGAGGATTTGTCATGATAAAATAATTATATGTCTGTAAGTTGCTGTAACAAACTTCAAGCGTTTCCCTACAAAACAGTGCAACATGAGTGTCAATATTAAATAGTTTTGGTTTTATAAAATGTTGAAGCTGTCTATTTTATCTGTAATTACCCTGTATTTCTTGAGTTATCTAGTTTGCCACCTATGCCTACAGCTTTATTAAATATTAATTCCTTCGTTTGTGTTAACTTGAGCACATATGAACCAGCCTTCCTTATTTGTAGCACAAAGTGTCTTAAACTAAAAGTAGATCACTAGTATATGTTGCTAAAATATTTACTTTTGGGGGACTCTATTCCTTTAAAAGCAAGAGTTAGAAACTAGATTTGTTAATTTGGCAGGAGTAAAAATTTTCTGAAAGACGAGCCTCAATCCCCTGTTTCCTGGTAGTCCCCATGGCCTTTCCTCAAAATAATAATGTATTGGATAACCACCAAAAAAATTGTCTCTTAAGGTAAAATATATAAAATAAGCACCAATGAAATTATCCCTGAAAATAAGATATATAAAATAACCCCCAAAAAACTTCAATCACGCAGGAAAAGCAATTAATAAGAAAAGAAAAACCTAACTACCAAACTTTTGTATTTTAGATGTTTTTACTGGTTTTAAACATTTTTAACTAAAAGAAATTGGTGTTTAGTGAGATGATCAAGGGGAAAAGAATGAAGCAGGGTTCATACACCTCTTGGAATGTAAAGAGAATTTGCTAAATGGGGCCTTTCTTGCATCTATTGTACTGTATATATATTTTTTATTTTACTAACGTATTTATTTGTTTTAAAGGCTGTATATGATGTCTGATCAAAAAGTATCTTACCACACCTCCCTTCCTAAACTAGACAGAGCACAGGACCAAAACTCAGTGGCACATGACCTTCGACTATAATGCATGTGTATGAATTTTTGCCACACTGTTAGCTGGCTCATTCATTTGGTACCTGGCAGTGAAGGTTTGTTTTTGCATTCTTGTATTATGCCACAATGGCTGAACAAGTTGAGCAGAGAATTTGCATCAAATTTTGCCACAAACTCTGCTGCACATCAGTTGAAACAATTCAGATGATTAGAAAGGCTTTTGGTGATACAGCTATGGATGCAATACAATTTGAGAAATGTTATCCGAGTGTCGAAAATGGATGAATGTCTGTTGAAAATAACATTCAGAGCGATACACATATCATGAAACATATCCCTAAGGACAGTTTCATGGTAAAACGTGCTTCAACTTATACAAATGTAATATCAAGGTATTGTATACCTAATATTGGAAGGTACATCGCATGTTACATGCTCAGTGAGACACATGTTCCCAGCCCAAGAGAGCCTAATTATACAACATGTCTTGGTTAGTTAAAAATTTAAACTAGGACTTGTTTCATAATTAGGCTCTCTCGGGCTGGGAACATGTGCCTCACTTGAGCGTATACAACGTGCGATGTACCTTCCAGTATTAGGTATACAATACCTTGATATTACATTTGTATTCAAAGGGTCCCTTCGCATACAGTATCCCGAAATGAACGAGAAAGCGTGTACTGTTTTATTTTTTAGTTTTAATGACCACCCTGAGCAACTCTATGGGCTATAAGCAGTCACCTGTCCCTAATTTAGGGTCACTAGTTCCAGGGAAGGGATACAGCCAGTGCCGTAAGACTAACACAGCATCCCTGCCTTGCAGTGATTCAAACCAGGATCCATGTTAGACAAATGATCAGAAGCCAGAGCTTAGACTACTGTGCCACAACTAGTCCACGCTAGCTGATTCAACCATGGGCAACTAGTGGCATTCCCTTTCCCTAAAATACTTTTCCTTTTTAAATCGCAGACATTGTAAATAAGTAATGTATTTATTGTTGTATAAATGCAGATTTTCGTAAAAGTTTTGACAACTATTAAAATTTGCTGTAAATTTGGAGATTAAATGTTCTGTTCTAGCTTCAGAGAGAGAGAGAGAGAGAGAGAGAGAGCAGAAAAAAAGTTTCAGAAACAGAGGAAGCTAATAGCAGAAGGACAGAGATTTTGGCTGATCATGAAAAGCTACAGGTGCACTTTGTTTAATGAAATCTTTCCACGAACTCTGAGAGAAAATCGCTACTAAGACAATGAATGGGGCATAAGAATGACTCAATGAAGCAAAGTAAATAGAAGTTCCTTTCAAAAGTGGTGGGAATCGGGCATTGTGAAAGAATAAAAGTGAAATTACTGGTCATACTGTTTAGGAATGATTCGATGATTCAAGCGGAATTAAATTAAGTTGCCCAAATAGTAGGGCTAAAATTTATTTTGAAAGATTCTATCCAGACTTGATATTTATAAAAATACTATGCTTATTTCCCTGCAAAGCACGCAATTGAATGTCAGGAACATATAGTGCCGACTTTTTAGTTGTTTTTTCTCCACTTTATTATTTAAGAATTTTGCACAATTTTTTTGGTGGAAAAGTTTTAAAAAGCCATACAACACCAGGAAGGGGCAGCTCTGCTAGTGTGTGTAAATGAGTGAGTGACCAACTGATCCACCCAGCCACCCACCAAGCCTCTCTATCCATAGGCAACCTTCCTCCATTTTTTAGACCTGAGTAACCGCCATCCCAGGTAAGCTTCTGGATCTGCCCCTGGTTCTCCATCTCCTATGTGATGCAATGTAGCAGAAGAGATGTATGCTGTGAAAGAAGGTGACTAGCAGCTACACCATGGCCCTTCCATTCGTCTCACCTCATTCAGGCCTCCTTGACCAAACACTGGATCTTCTGGCTGTTCCTAAAGTATAAAATGACTTTGAAGAGGAGAAGATTTGAGGATGCAGAGGTGATCAAGAAGAACATGATACAGCACCTATTGGTGATCTCTAAAAGTGACTTCAAAATATGGCTCCACATTTTGACTTTGAATGGAAGAAGATTTTAAGATGCAGAGGTGATCAAGAAGAACATGATGCAGCACCTATTGGTGATCTGTAAAAGTGACTTCAAAAAAATGGTTCCATTTTCTGACTTTGAAGGGGAGAAGTTTGAAGATACAGAGGTGATCAAAAAGAATATGAATACTGTACCTGTTTGTGATCTCTAAAAGTAACTTCAAAAAATAGTTCCACTTTTTGACTTTGAAGGGGAGAAGATTTGAAGATGCAAAGGTGATCAAGAACAACAGGATACAGCACCTATTGGTAGGCTAATAATTGTTTCATGGCAAGAATTTCCATGCTTTTTTTCACGAATTTCAGGTGTTTTTCTGTAATTTCGCAAATATCAAATATATATCCGTGTATTTCATATTTTTGCCTAATTTCTATTAAAATTTTTAGATTATTTTTCATGTTTAAATAATTTTAATACTGCCTTCATTAAAATCTACACGAAAAAAATACTGCAGAATAATTCCACTCCTGAAGTCCAAACCAGAACTTTAAACACTGGATCCCCTCAAGATTGTTTGTAACGAAAGTAATTCCAGGTCACAATTCACTCTGCTGAAGAATGCGCATGTGGTCTTCGTGATTTTTCAACCCCTTCTACTGTTGAATGACCTTGGTGACTTGCCGCATTAGTAAACCGTAAACCAGATGTTGTCAATTGTATTAGTAGTTTTAACTGGGGAAAGGCAGCTCACAGAAAAGTGTGTTTGAGTTCCGCAGACACTTAGCTTAGAAAATTGTTGAGCTATCGTCTGAATATTTAGTTTATAAAGTTTCTAGATATTGTTTGTTAATTTTGAGAATGAGTTACGTGAGTAAAATGAGTGCATCTGAAAGATGCAAGCAGTAAAGCAAGTGAACATTTTATGTGAACAAAATTCTGTTGTTCTGTTTGTGTTTCAACATACCAGTAGAATTTTCAAGAAAGGCCAGTTGTGAGAAGCATTTAGCAAGCAAGCTACATAAAGAAAAAAGTGTCTGAACAGTCAACCACAAATAATGCAGAAATGTGTTGATGAATTAATTAAGAAAAGAACTGCACAAGAACACAGCATCGCTCAACTAAACTTTCGAAATTAACTGATGCCTTTTGTACAGCTAACATCACACTTTCCAAACTGGATAACCCTACATTAAAAATATTCTTGGAAAATTCATTGAAGATATTGGTGTTATTCCAAATGCAAATTTGGTGCGGAAATGTTATTTTCCGAAAATATGATATTCACAAGCAACGAAGTGAATTTTTTTTAAATCGGTATCTGTTGTAAACATTGTTGCAGACAAAACAACTGATTCAGAAGATAGGTACATTTAAATGTTTTGTTTTTTTTTATTTCCAATAGAAACTTTGATTTCTATTCTACACCACGAAAGTTTGGATTACTAGTATAGTTATCCTATTTAAATACAGTTGGTGTACAGTTCCTTGTTATTTAATTACATTTAAATGTTATTGTTGTTCCATCTGCTGAAATGAGTGTTGAAAGCTGTAATGCTGAAACTTCTCTGAATGCAGTCTTCCTCAAGTGCATCACTTTGGAATCCATAAATTTTAAAGCAGTCAGTGAAGCGATACTTCAGTGCATCAATAAGTATAAAATATCTATTGCGAATATAACCACTTTTGTGACAGACAATGCATCTTACATATCCAGAGTGTGTGGAAAGAGTCTACAAGCCAAATATTTGAGGAAATACGGTATTTCGCAAAATTTCACTATTTAGCCCGTGACCACCCCGAAAATTTTGCCTTTTTTCCCCCGCGATAAAATTACTACTATACCTATTGGTGATCTCTAAAAGTGCAACAAGTGTGTAGTGTCAGAAGGTGCCTACTTTCAAGGGAACTGGGACAGCAACACATTAGGTTACTTGGGTTTCTTTTCTTGCCCATGGGTTGATCAGATCTTGTACTACATAAATTGGTAAAATTATCATATTAACCTTTATTGTGTATTTATTTATTGCATTTTGAAAGTATGTACAGTGAAACCTTGGTTATACATTTTTCTGGGGGATGGCCTTAAAAAACCGCATAAAAATTGTAAAAAGCTGTATAAAATGAATTTTCAAAATGTTTAAATGCTATTGTAAAATTTGTGCTTAAATGAGTATAAGATGTTCCTTAATAATTTATTTAAAGTCGAATTGGTGGCAAAAGAAATAAAAAAACATTACAAATTATTATACATTTTATCGCATTGCAAAAATCATAAAGCCTATGAAAATCTCTTTTACGACTCTATTACATAAAAATCCTAACGCGACTCTATCTGTCCATAAAAATCCTAATTCTAGATTAAGTGAAATCCTCATAACTAAAAATCTGAGACCAGTACTTCATTATGGAACTTTTAAATGAACAGATTTTTTCTCTGCAGATCCTGAGTGTATCCATTTAAAACCATCGTGTGGAATATTGGAAGTAATTTAGTGTTCTGTTCTACTGTGCCCTGAAATGGTGGAACCGCAGCGTGACATCCAAGAGATTTATCAGTTTTTAAATAGTGCATATGTGTGTGTGAGTCGTGAAATACGAAACCAATTTTTAATTCAAACCAAAAGTAAACAACCTACCCTTCTCTGGTGGGATCCAAGGTTCAACTTTGGCTGCTCCAATAAGGAACACACCATCACTGTTTCAGTTATCTCAAAGTTGTACCGTACCAGGTCAAGTATAAAAGAATCAAAAGAACCGTAAATTTGTGATAATCTGAAATTCAAATTTTAATGAATAATTCCAAAATGTGTATGTATGAATTATGTATAACAGATTTAAAAAAGCAATGGAAGCTATGGAAAAATATTGGGACTAATGCAGAATTGCTCACAAAAGTTCAAAACGTATAACTGAGGTCCTAGTGTATGTTTTAAAGAAGAAGTGCAATATTATGCCATAGATTTATGCTGTTTGAGAGGGAACATCTCCCATACTTTATATTTATTCCCATAGATAATTTATTTAATTGTACGAGGTCTTCAGGTAGTGCATCTGTCACATGAAATGCAACTGCCATGTTTATTATAAATGATCATTAAAAATATCATTCCTTTAAAAGTGGTGATACCTGCATGTGCTTTGACTTTCAGGAATTGCCAGTGCATAAGCATAATATCAGTATCTTGCAAGTAATTATCTTTTCTTGTTTGGAAATAGCACCTTCTTACTTTTTAAGCATTTCAGTCATATTGTTTATATAAGTGATTAAAAGACAATTGCTTGATTATTTTTAGGAATTCAGAATGGTTCATTATGCAGGAGATGTGACTTATAAAGTAGAAGGTTAGTTCCTTTAAACTGGTTTTTTAATCAATTAGCATGTTAAAAATAAAGTTTTACTAGTATTAATGAAAAATGAACAATAACTTCTGGCCAGAAAACAAAGGTTCCTGTAGTGAAAATTAGCTGTCCTCCTGAAACTTACATGAGAAGTGATTATACTAAAAGCATTTGACAGTCATTCCTTTCTGCTCACTGTGTTTAAGTTTGGTTCCTGGCTTGAAAGTTCTTATCATTCTTCATTGGTTGTAATTTGTATAATACTTAGTGTAGATGAAAGTTTATCAGTATTTTATTTACTTTTGTGTTAATATCCATGCTGTTGTCTTCACATTGTTTCACAGAGAAAGAATATGCCTTGTTTCTCATTCATAATAGTACAGAAAGCAGCCCTTTAGAGTGATTTGACATTGAGTGTAGGCCTTATGAGCTGGACCTCTCTGGGTCCCAAAACGGAGTAGGAGGACTTAAATATCAGCTTATGGGGAGCTCTGTGTATAATTTTCAGCTACAATATTTTTTTTTTCACAAATACAGTCAAGTTTTTTTCTTGTTTTGTTAATTTATTTCACTAGAGCTGTGTATTTTTCCCAAACTGTGGGTTATGAGCCAATTTTGGGTGGGCTGTAAACAGCTTTAGAAATGAAAAATGTTTTTGTGACTATTTGGAAATAGAAAATCGTGAAAAAATGGGAAAGTGAGAAAACAGAAAAATTAAAAGCAGAAATATGGTGCATTATATATGTATACTGGAATCAGGTTTCATGTTCTTGCCTGTGGTGCCTTCTGAAGCATGATAGGCAATTCTCGCAGTCCACTAGTACTGCCATCTGATGACAACTGAGCAAGCATGGAGAGGCAACCAGCCACAATTCGTTGCTGCTATCTAGTTACCAAAGTGCATGTCTAACTTGAGAACCTACTGGATGCTTCCATTCCTAGACATTTCCATTGCTGGTATTTCCAGAACTTTCTATTATATTTAAGCTGGACCAACTTCTTTCGAGTCCAGTCCAGATGCAACAGTGCATGCGTTAACTTCAAAGCAATCTAAACCAAAGTTAATCCTCCTTGTGTACATGTAAGACACATGGTTAAGTAGTTAATAAAAAAAAACTGAAAATGCAAAATGCTCTAATTGAATTGTTTATGAAGCTGACATACTTGGCAGACATGTTTTTGGAAATTAAACATACTGAATTTGTGCTTAGAAGGAATGAAAGGAGCCAATGTATTTGCAGTTCATGACAAAATTCAAGGTTAAAAAAAAACTTGTGGCAGAACAATAGTAGTAAATACAGTGAGCTTAATACTTGATATTCTCATTATGTAAGAACGTACATTCAGTAAGATTAATATTTTCAAGGTTAGTCAATTAGTTACTTGTACTCACCTAATTCATAACATATATGTAGTACCTTTAAACTTTACTGGGGGGGGGGTCGACTCAAAGTTAAAATGTATTACACACATGTTACATTTTAACTTTGATAATATTAATTGTGGGAGAACATTGAAGACTGCAAATATGACTGTTTTGAAACATTTAGAAACTTCATTATCAAAAGTAAGGTGAAACAAGCTAATGGTGTATTCTGTCTCCACACATTTGAATGCACTGAAAGAATATTTTTGTTGTTACTTCCTTAAAGAGATGGAAAAACTGTTGGCAAAGGAACTGGATTGCAAATTGGTTTCTGGGCAGCATTGTGACTGGAATAATGACAAAGGCTGACAAAGAACTCATTGATCTGTCCATAGACACCTTGTTAAAAGTGAATTTCAGTTGCAAAGAAATTGATTCAGTTCTGGCTGGCTATTTAACAAAAGGTATCCAACTCTTTCTGCTTAAGCTTTGAAGGTGCTGCTCCCATTCACATCTTCATACATCTGTGAAGTTGGATTTTCTGCGATAGTAAGAATCAAAACCCAATTTTAAAACAATCTGTGATTGTCAAATTCCTTGTGCCTGAAAATGGATGTCAATGCTGTTATCAACAGGAACCAAAAACAATGCAGCCTTCAAACACACCTCATTATGAGAAATAAATCAGTATTTTGTAAAATGTTATACAATAATAAATTAAAGGAAATGGTGCTAAAAATATTGGGGTGTCCAGGAATGACCGACATTTTTTATACAATAGTTTCACTCACACAGAACCTCGGAAGATTCTGAGCTAAATTTTAAAGTATGTGCCATCATGTTCAATAGTTTGAACCCATCCGTTTAGCAGTTGTTCAATTCATTCACAGTACCAAGCTTTTGGTTTAGAGGCAAAAACTCTTGACACTTGCGTTTGATATCCTCCAAAGTAGTAAATTGCTTGCCACACAGAAAATGAGCCATTTCCCAAATTAAGTGGTAATCTAAAGTGACAAGGTCTGGGATGTATGCTTGATGAGACAGCAGCTCAATTCCATGCAGCTCTTCAAATTTAACCAGGATACAATTAGCACTATGATGCTTTGCATTGTCTTGTTGCAGCAGTGCTTGCTTTCAGTTGAATAAAGTAAGATACTTTCACTGACTGAAGTTCTTGAAGTTTAACGTGGGTCCAATTAGAGGTATCAGGTTTCGCATTGTCTTTCTGCAGCAGTGCTTGCTTTTGGTTGACTAACCAAAAGCAAGCACTGCTGCAGAAATACTTCCGCTGAAGTTCTTGAAGTTTAACAGCAAGCACTGCTGCATTAAAATACTTCCGCTGAAGTTCTTTAAGTTTAACTCTGGTCCAATTAGCGGTACGAGGTTTTGCATTGTCTTGTTGCAGCAGTGCTCCCTTTCAGTTGACTAAGGCAGGATATGTACACTGAAGTTGAAGTTTAACTTGAGTCTGATTAGCGGTATGGGATTTTGCATTGTCCTGTTGCAGCAGTGCTCACTTTTGGTTGACTAAGGCAGTATGTGTCTGCTAAAGTTTGTCATACATCCTGTCCAGTTGCTGAGAATACAGTTCAGCACTTATAGACTGACCATTCGGAATGAGCTCAAAGTGAATTACATTTTCATAATTCCACCAGACACACAGCATGAACTTTTTCTCAAAAGGTCCACGTTGGGAGGTTCACCTCTATTCAACCACTGTTGTGAAGAATCTGGACTACACAGATATATTTACTTTTAATCCCCAGTAACTATTCGTTTGATAAATTGAGTATTGCATGAATTACTAAGCTGTCTCTTGCATACCTTGACACATTGTTGGTCTTGAGCTGAAGTGAGCTCATGAGGCACCTCACAAGATCATCTGTAAACCTTTCTGATCTTGTGCAGGTGCTCAACGATGGTAGATTTAGAAACTCCCAGTTCTTCTGACAATCTATGAGTGCTTGTTTGTGGGTTGTCTTCCACAGCTGCTTGCAGGGCTTCTGAATCAACAACAGAGTACCTACCCGAGCCTTCCTCTCTTTTCAAGCTCAAATCACCAGCCGCAAATTTCTTGAATCATGTTTGTGCTGTCCAAGTAACTGCCTGGCCTTCACCTTGAACTTCATTATTTTTTTCAAATTGCTTCGACAGCTTAAAACTCCTGTTTCCAGTAGTATCATAATACAACCAATATTTCAAACTGTGTTACCATTGCAGTTGACTGTGGCACAAGTTCATGGGTCGTAACATATGCTTCAGGCATCGTTTGATTCCTCACAGTGTGTGCTTTGTCGTCTGCAGCACTGGAAAACTGCCCTGCATAAGTTGAGTATTTACTCAGAGGAACTGTCGTATGCAAAACGCCACTTTTTCCGGGACACAGCAATAATTAAATTTAAAAATTCCCTCTACTCAGGTTGATTAAAGTTAGGTGGGTCAAGAAAGTTTCTTATTTAAAAAATTAGGTCATAGTTCTAAAAGTTTTGGAAACATCACACTAGAGTGCTGTATTTCAAGTACAGACAAGTTATTGTTGTTCTTCATTGTAGCAGTTATTTTTATCCCTCTTCCTAGTATAACAGAATTTTAATTGTGACATAATAAATGGTTGCTAAAATTACACTTTTGATGGTAAAATCGAAGAGCATTAAAATGATGGAAATAAAAGGTTTTTTTAAATAAGTATCTCACAAAAATTTTGTAAATAAATGTAAAGCATTGCTGCTTGCAAAGCTTTGTGACCTAGGAGTGGTAAAATGACAAAGCTGTGAAATTAAATACGAAAGTAAATGGAATAGTGTAATATTATATACCAAAAGTGTAATAGTTTTGTGTACACATGGAAATAAGTACAAATAATCTTTCTCTGACATTTTGCCATTTCTCAATAATTAGTAAATACACTTCACGATCAATTAATTTTGTGGAAGTTTTGTAACAGCTACTCACAGAATCTTGCTGTATGAGGGGCGTTCAATAATTTTCAAGCATGACCTTGAAAGTAGTTTTGTAACCGCTGCTCACAGAATCTTGCTGTATGAGGAGCATTCAATAATTTCCAAGCATGACCTTGAAAGTAGAGTTTTGTAACAGCTGCTCACAGAATCTTGCTGTATGAGGTCCTTTCGATAATTTCCAAGCGTGGCCTTGAAAATAGTTTTGTAACAGCTGCTCACAGAATCTTTCTGTATGAGGGGCGTTCAATAATTTCCCAGCGTGACCTTGAAAATAGAGCTTTGTAACAGCTGCTCACAGAATCTTGCTGTATGAGGAGCGTTCAGTAATTTCTAAGTGTGACCTTGAAAGTTGACGGCTGATGCAAGTATTGCAAAGTATGGCATCATATTTCAGTTATATATAATAGTAGCAGCCATGCTACATGCCTGTGCCACCTCGCATTGAAATCTATAAGGCGACAATGGGTGAGCAACAGATGAAATTGTGGAACCGAGTGGTGATTGAATTTTTGATGAAGGAAGGTGTAAAGCTGCACAGCATTCGGGAATGAATGGTCCATGTGTACGTCGATGTTGCACCTTCATAAGCCACAGTCAAAAAATGGGCTTCTCTCTTTAAACAGGAAGGAGACTTCTTGCGAGATGACCCTCATGAGGGACACTCAGTGGAAGTGACCACAGATGAAATGTGCCAGAAAGTGGAGGATCTGGTGATGTCAAACCTGTAAATCTGTGTCATACAGATTGCTGAGGAACTGAAGTTAAGTACCAGCAGTGTTTGGACCACTTTGTGCAAGAGGTCTGGGATGTCAAAGGTCTATGCCAGATGGGTTCATTCATGAACGTACGGTCCATGTGTACTTCCATGATGTATTTTCATTTGCCACAGTCAAAAGAGGGTCTGCTCTCTTTAAACAGGATAGAGACTCATTGGAAGATGACCCTCGTGAGAAACACTCAGTGGAGGACGCACCTGGTGGTTTCAAACCTACGAATCCGTGTCGTACAGATTGCCGAGGAACTGAAGTTAAGTACCAGCAGTGTTTGGATCATTTTGTATGAGAGGTTTCGAATGTCAAAGGTCTGAGCCACATGGGTTCCTCGAGCGACTTCACCTGAGATGAAGAAGGATTGTGTTGAAGCAAGCCGATTTCAACTTGACCGAATTAACTGCGATCTAGATTACTTCTGTCCTTGCATTGTGATTGGTGATGAGACGTGGCTTCACCATTGGGACCCTGATACTAAGCAAGAGAGCATGCAGTGGAAACATCATGGATCACCACCACCAAAAACCAACCATCTGCAGGGAATGTAATTGCCATAATTTTTTGGGACTTGAGAATGGTTGCTGTTAATCGATTACTTGCCTCATAAAATTGCTATGAATGCTTCCTATTATTTCGTGCTATGGTGGTAACTGTGTGAAGCCCTCAAAAGTAAACGGTGAGAAAAATTGTGATGAGGAGTTCTGCATGCTTCTCCAGGACAGTGCTCCAATCTACACCACCAGTGTTTCTATGGAAGCTGTGACCGAATGTGGCTCCCTACTACTTCCCCACCCAATGTACTCATGTTGTATATACTTAGGGATCCCAGACATCCTGTAAAATACGGGATTGTCCCGTTTTGGGCTAATGCGCCCCATTGTCCCGAGAAAACTCTTTGGGACAGCTTTTTGTTCTGTATTTTAGAGTTCAAGACTGAAAAACAAGATCAATGAGTTACAATTTCTATTATTTTACAAACATATCTTTTAACCTGCACACCAAGCTTCCCCCAAGCTAACTGTTATCTCCAGTGACGATATCTCCCACGTCTAACTCTGTGGTCAATGCTCTCATTATGTAGGCAAGCACAGCCATGGAAGATTGATATCGGGAGAGGGGAGGACACATGACCTCGACATCTGGTGGATGCAGTCAGTAATCTAACCGCAACGGAACGGTCCGCTTAGCCCACACCATTTTAGGAGCTTGCTCCAAGAGAAACAGGTTGGTGCTTGCAGAGTATTAATTACTGTACGGGGCTGCTGTTAAAATGTATGGTTTTTCAATTCTCCTGTGTCCCTGTTGAACGTTGAAAATTTAGTAGATTTTTTTAAATCTACTAAATTGGGCAAGACAGATAAAGTGGAGTGTACGGTTTGTGGTCACAAACCATACACTGTGCACCGTTTTGCAGGAGTGAGCAAGACTGATTGATTAATAAGAATAGTTAGAATCATTTTGTAAGACTGGCATATGTGATGGATGCGCATACTAAACTTTCACCTTCAGTCGTAAGTGTCCCGTATTTTTGTCCAATGTATCTGGGATCCCTATATATACTGCATTATACCACTGAATACATAGGTTTATTACTCTAAGTGTTTTGAATTTGCATAATTTGGTGTACTCTGAACTAATATTTTGAATTTCCTCCTTTTTTTTTCTTTTTTGCACATTCAAGTGTAATTTTTTTTGCAACTTCCGTTTTAAATTCTAAAGTTTTTCCTTAGTCTTCAGTTTTGCTCTTCAGTTCTGAAATATATATATATATATATTTTTTTTTATCTTAATGATATAGTTGGGAACCGATATAGAAAATCCACTAGATATGTAAGTATTTACCATAATTTGGGATGTACGGCACAGAGCTGTAGAACTAAGTCATTATCCTGCTGAATCACCATTTTAATTCTCAACATCTACAACAGCGTTTTCATGATTTTCAAAAGTTTTTTCGGGTGCTGTTGGAATTATTTCTTACTGACATTTGGTGTTTCTCTAATTTGTTGCTCCCGCCAAAGGGTCATTACTTATGATAAATATTTTCTGAATTGGAAATGTGATCTGCATTATTGAGACTTGATAATACTGCATTGCATTGCACTTCTGTATGTGATCATTTGTTTAAAACAAATTCTACCTCAACATATAGGACTGAATGGCTGTACTTCTATATTTATAGGTTTCCTGGATAAGAACAATGACTTGCTGTACAGAGATTTGAAGAAGGTATGTCCTACTATAAAGCTGATTTCCCTTGTTTAAAAATATAACTTAAACATTAAAAGCATCTTAATTGTTCATTTGATTTATGTCATACAAACTTGATAATAATTGATGACATGGCTATTAACTTAATGCACTACAAATGTGTCATTATTTTCAAAAGTTTCTCTTGTGCTATGGGACACTGTAGAAGTTCTGACACATTAACAGCACATTTTCAAAAGCAAATTGTCAGGACTGGAAATAGAGAGAAGAGGAGGTACAGCATTTTGTAGTTAGACCTAAAAACCACAGCACTTGGCATCTCTGAAAATGTTTCAGCTGAAGAACAAACAAAAGCCCTAACTAGTTTGATTAGCACAGCAAAAGCTGATAAATGAGATTTATGAAGTGATTACTGGTGTCAATGATTATATGCTATGAGATAGCTTAGGGGCACCACTGCTGAGCTTCCCACCAGCACACAATCTTTCACAAGAACAAATAGTTCCATCTTCATTTCATCATTTTCTCAATCAAAATTATCATAATTAAAATATTTTCAACTGTTTTTGGACTTCTATCTTTATATTGTGTTTTATTTCTTATGTAGTCACACATGTTTTCTACTTTTCCAATTACACCACTTTTCCTGCATAATTACCACTTTGATACTTTGATTTTTTAAAAATCAAAGTGCAGCAAAAAAAGTTTCTTTTAAAGTGGCATATTATTTGCCCAACCTAAATTTATAACTTTTTTTTAACAGACTATCCGTGGATTATGTGATGAAATTTATGGTACTTTTGTAATTGTGGATAATGAATTTTTTGTCATTCTTATATGATGTTCATTATTTGAAACAATATTAGGAAGGATTGGAAAGTTATGTTAAATTACTGGAGGCACATCTATGTGAAAAACAACAACAAAATATTTTGAATAAAGCTCATGTTGAAAACTAGTTTCCTAAATTAAATATTCAATGAAACTTCTAATATAGGTCTTCTCTTGTAGGAAACATTTATTTTAAATCATAATTTTTTACAGAAAACTCTTCTCCTTCATCAGGCAGTCCCTTGTCACTCTTTCTCCATCACTGTTGCAGTTACGGTTAACCTTGATGGTTGTGGTTATTTTTCACCAAATCTAGCCAGATGTTAGGCAAGGACAAACAGCTGCAGTCATTGATGATGGAATTCTGATTCTTCTCAATTTCAATTTCTTCTTTTAATTTTCTTTTTTGGAAATTGCTTTGGAAACTGATGACTTTGAGGGGATTCCAGTCCATGTTGTGACCAGTTTCTCTAACATGATTAAATCAGTATTGTTGGAGCAATTTTTTTAGCTGGGTTATGTTCTGCTATTCAAGAAGAAAATACTTTAAAATTTTAAAAATTCAAGTAGTAGTCTATGAAGTAAAATGTAGTTGTGGACTGTCTTACATAAGAGAGACAGGTTGCAGACTAGAAACTCGAATAGCAAAACATAAAGCAGCTAAAAAAATTGTTCCAACAAGACTGGTTTAGATAGACATGTCAGAGAAACTGGTCACAACATGGACTGGGATTCCCTTAAAGTCATCAATTTCCAAAGCAACTTAAAAAAAATTAAAAGGAGGAATAGAAATTAAGAAAAATCAGAATTCCATCATCAATGACTGCAGAGGTTTATCTCTGCCTAACATCTGGCTAGATTTGGTGAAAAATAACCATAATCATCACGCACAAGGTTAACCGTAACCATGATAGTGATGGAGTAACAGTGATAACAAGGAAATGCCTGATGGAGTACAGTTTTCTCTGAAAATTTGCGATTTAAAATAAATATTTCCTAGAAGGAAAAAACCCATATTAGAAGTTTAACAAAATATTGATATATTTCCAAGACATTTAAGTTTCATTTCATAGTAAGGCATGCAAATTAAATATAGTTGAACCCATAAATAACAAAGTTGAAGGGAGGGTCAAAAACATTTGTGATATATGCAAACTTGATTATAATCCAACAGATCGGAAAAGAGATATTTGGGGCATATTACATTATGTCAGGTTAAAACTAATCAATCATAAATTATTTATCAATTAATAAAAGGTAAATAATACCTGTTAACTGAAAACTTATAGCTAGTAAAATATGTAATATAATATGAGTGAGATCTGCAATAAGCAAAATATTTAACAAATGTAAAATTTAAAGTATCTACCAAAAATTTGAAATTTCGCCTGTTACATGTTACATCAGATATATGAGCCAATTCTTACTTGTTTTGTGCTTGATATGATAGCTGTAATAATTGATAAAATAGCTATTCCTGGACTTTATGCACTATAAATATCACCAAATTATGGGGTTTTACTAAGAAATAAAAGGATATTTTTATGTCAGATTTTCGAGTAGTATCTGAAAACACTTATAATAGTTTTTAAAAGTCATAGTGACTTCGTGAAGAAGTCTGTGCAAATATGCATGGGTATCCTAAAAATAATGAACTGAAAACACTGGGCATATCAGGTGCACTGTACTTGACTGATTAAATGCCCACCATTCACAGCATCTGTTTAAATTCTGTTTAATTATATCCAGGATAACTTTAACAAATTATTAAAGACTAGCACTTCATCTGCTAAAAAGAAATATTTTAATACTTCCATTTGCTTGTGAAATACCTTATGTTCAGCTAGTTTCTTGTTAACATATAATATTTCTGCATCCACGATAAACATTTGGCGGTTGGCTAAAATTCTGAATTTTGACTTATGCTTCTTCCCTTTTGTACTTCAGGATGTTAAATTTTCACTCTTTGTGTTCTTGTTGCTTTGGGTTTACTTCAATTCACCTTGGCTTTCTCTCTTTCTTATACCCTATTTTTGGCATAGTGCATCATCACTATCTCAGGCTGTTTTTCATGAATGGTAGAATACATGGAACATCATGCACGTCTACCAGATACATGAACTGCGCGTCCACTTTGTTAGGAACACCCTCATGTATATGAAAAGGATAATGCTAATCAGTGCAATATTTTGAATAACAACTTAGTGAGGAGTACAGTGATATCATGTTGAACTTAAATTAGCCTATCAAGAGCACTAAGCTGCAGTGATCTAAGCACTGGCTTCTGACCATTCTTCCATGATGGGTCTGGGGTTCAGTCCCATTGAATCACAGACAGGGATCACGTTAATGCCTGGACAGCAGTGGCATAACTACCCCCCACACTCACCCCCACCCCCAGCCCATGCAGCTGTGTGGGGGCGCAGGTAACGAAGGGGCGTACTGCAGCTGCCAGTTATTGTTTTAGTTTTGCTTTAAGATATATTTCGCTGTGCATAAATAAATGCCTAGTTTCACTTTTAAAACACTGAATGTCCTACAGATTGAAAGCGTTTGGCTCTTTGACTTCGGGTTGTAATACGATTGCTCTGCAATGGGTTGTAAGTAATATGACCGCTCTCCAATCGCCCTCTCTTTGCGCTGCTGAGGAAAGTCACGAGGCCAGAGTGGGATTCCCCATAGAGAATGTAGGAAAAGTCAGTTACCAAGAATTATGTGAATGAAAGGCATCGACATTTATTTACAGCAGCTGCAGATATTCCATGTGTAAGAGGGTGATTTCTTCAAGTGATTTATTTTAGTTTTGGACAAAGCAATTACACATCAAGTCATATTAGCAGTTCATATTCCGACTTAGAAATTGATCGGAAAAGGATACTATTCATTTTTACGTAGAGCATTAATAATGGTAAAGAATTGATGTTATTGAATCCTAAAGTGAAGATCTACTGAATCTACCCAAAGTAAGCAGTGTGTTGGATGTGAATGGTTGCTGCACATACAATGGACAATAGCTTCAATAGAGACCCGAAACGTGTGAGAAAAGTGAATCATCGCTAGAAATGGAATGCCTAGGTAAGCATTATCCAACTAGAATATTTCCAATTGCACATATTGTCAAATCTATATCTATTACTTAAATAGTAAAAACTACAGGGATCTGTGTGGCACCATTACTTTTGCATACACTCTCCATGGCTTCCTAACCCACCACCACCAACCACCACACACACACACCGTGAAAAATGCATCCTCCCTCATCCTTGAAATCCTGGGAAAATTACTGTGCTTAGGGGTGCTGAAGTAAATGTTGCAGTGGGGTGCCCGTTGTGCTAGTTGTGCTGCTAATGGACAGGCAAATTTCACGCATCAAAAATGAAAATTACTTCCCAAAAGAAAATCGGTATGTATTTTTAGTACTTCAAAAAAATTATCCATCCTGATTTAAAAACCAACCTCTATGTTTTTAAGTATTATGAGAGCCGCCCCGGTGGCGCAGTGGTCTAAACGATGGCCTCTGATCATTCGTCCGAACGGGGTCCGGGTTCGAATTCCGGTGAGGCATAGATGTTGTGTGTGTCTTACGGCACTGGTTTTCTCCCTTCCCTGGAACCAGTGACCCTAAATTAGGGACGGGCGACTGCTTATAGCCCATTGAGTTGCTCATGGTGGTCGCTAAACCTCCAATCAAAAAAAAAAAAAAGTATTATGATCACTAGTGTTTTTTTTCTCGACTGTTCAACACAGCAGTTGCACCAACAAGAACATACATAATTCCTTCCTTGGTACCCACCCCAGGTCTGCCTCTCCTTTCGGTTTTATATATCTCAGACTGCAAGAAAGCACGATCCCAAAGGCCTGAAGCATGTGTGAAAAAGCATGTGTGAAAAAAACGCATTATCTCTGTCACAGCTTGGGAAGAGGAATTCCAAATTTCAGTGACCTTGAGCTCTGCTGCCATACCTGGCAAAAGACAGAGCTACAAAAGGCTGTGTTCATGCAAGTCCAAATAAAATGGGTGAATGCAATATTTTTTCAAGAGTTCCGAAGGTTTTTGGACAGTGTTGTCAAAAAAGAAATAGCCGTTCTGCATCTAAAGAGGGGGGTAGACACCCGTTATTTACAACTTAAATGTTGTTTTTTTTATTGTACTTAAAGTAAAACCTATTGACGGCACTCTGTTTTATGCATTAAAAGAACAATGTGACTATGCCATAGATTTTAATTCTTAGTGTACTGATACAGGCCTGGCCTTCTCCAAACAGGCACTCTGTTTTATACATTAAAAGAACAATGTGACTATGCCATAGATTTTAATTCTTAGTGTAATGATACAGGCCAGGCCTTCTCCAAACAGGCACTCTGTTTTATACATTAAAAGAACAATGTGACTATGCCATAGATTTTAATTCTTAGTGTACTGATACAGGCCTGGCCTTCTCCAAACAGGCACTCTGTTTTATACATTAAAAGAACAATGTGACTATGCCATAGATTTTAATTCTTAGTGTACTGATACAGGCCAGGCCTTCTCCAAACAGGCACTCTGTTTTATGCATTAAAAGAACAATGTGACTATGCCATAGATTTTAATTCTTAGTGTACTGATACAGGCCAGGCCTTCTCCAAACAGGCACTCTGTATTATACATTAAAAGAACAATGTGACTATGCCATAGATTTTAATTCTTAGTGTACTGATACAGGCCAGGCCTTCTCCAAACAGTCACTCTGTTTTATACATTAAAAGAACAATGTGACTATGCCATAAATTTTAATTCTTAGTGTACTGATACAGGCCAGGCCTTCTCCAAACAGGCACTCTGTTTTATACATTAAAAGAACAATGTGACTATGCCATAGATTTTAATTCTTAGTGTACTGATACAGGCCAGGCCTTCTCCAAACAGGTACTCTGTTTTATACATTAAAAGAACAATGTGACTATGCCATAGATTTTAATTCTTAGTGTACTGATACAGGCCCGGCCTTCTCCAAACAGGCACTCTGTTTTATACATTAAAAGAACAATGTGACTATGCCATAGATTTTAATTCTTAGTGTACTGATACAGGCCCGGCCTTCTCCAAACAGGCACTCTGTTTTATACATTAAAAGAACAATGTGACTATGCCATAGATTTTAATTCTTAGTGTACTGATACAGGCCTGGCCTTCTCCAAACAGGGGCCTGGTGCAAAAAATTTTGGGGCCCTAAAAAAAGTCTGAATAATAAGAGACATAAATAAGATGAACAAAAAAATTTGTATTCGAGGAGACTCATTCTCAGTTTGGATGTGTCCAATAATTTGTTAAGAGCCATAATTAAACACCATTAAGTAAATACTGTAGCATATTTTTTTTACAATTGTAATAATAGCAATCAATACATAAAAAACACACACATATATTAATAGCATAAATACTCTCACACATAAGTACGTATTATTGAAAATTAAAATTAGGAAATCATATCAGATATCAAATAATATTTAACGTTTACTTAACATTTTGAAATACATGACTTTTTTTATTGCCATATCATTAATAATATTAGTAAAATCACAATCTTTAACAATGTCTTTCTCGATTCTTAATATAGCAAGTGCGTAACACGATAAGTAGAAAATGTTATGTTAGTTATTTGTGACTTTGGTGATGAAAGCCCATACTCTTCTGCACTTGTTAAAAAACTATAACAAAGTTCAAAAAACATCAATAAAAATGTATCATAGCCAGCCTAAAACGCTTATTATATGTTATCTAATAATCGCTAGCTTTTTCTGTTTACTGATCCACATACTGAAATTTAAAGATATAGATCGAATAAGGCAGCCACATCATCACTACTCAATGCGATGTTATGATCTCAGTAGTCTAATTGCATCTAACCAACATGGCGGCGAAGGCTGTGACGTTAGAATCGCGACGTTCCGCTGGCTTCATTTTGATCACACGACGGGAAGGGCAGACCTTTGCTCCTTCTATTCTAACCTCCTTGGCTCACCCTACGTAATTTCAGAAGAAAGTGCATGGGGGTGTTAACAAACGCCAGTTCGGTTACAAGGGCCACCTGACGTTACAACAATTCAGATTGAATTTGTAACTTAATTTTAACCAATTAACTTCATTAAAAAATTTATTTTCAATTTTCTTCGATTGTATCATCTTTTTCATTTTCCGGGACCCCTGCAAATCCCCTCCCCCTTCTTTTTTCATTTTCCGGGGCCCCTGCAAATCTCGACACCCGGGTGCGTTGCACCCGCTGCACCCTCCTTGTGGCCGGCCTTGTACTGATAAGTGACTTCTAGCAAATGAACAGAGCTAAACTTGTCACAAAGGAGACTGTATTTTTTATTTTATTAAAAATATGAGAAACAGATCATTCTTAATTATAACCTGTTGCAATACTAAATTGCATGTGCAGGAAGAATTGTGTGTACATATGTCACAGAATTTTTATCTTTGCCCCAAATGTAAGGATGCTTGTTTCTAATATTAGAAATTATTGATCTATTTCAAATTTTGCTATACTTATTAAAATAACTGCATGTCTAAAGAACAGTTTTTTTATTGTAGTGCACATGTTTTTAATGGAATTAAAAAAACACAGCTTTTTTAGAAGTGAGAATTTTTAAGGTCGTTGTTTGCAAACTGGGGGATGGGGGCCACTTCTAGAAATCACAAAATACTTCTTCAAAATCATGTTAGAAGTATTTTTAATCCCTGTCCCCAAAACTTAATCGCGACCACTGGTCATGGATGTTGTGTTTGTTTTATGGCCCTGGCTGTCTCTCGTTTCTGGAACCAGTGGCCCTAAATTAGAGACTGGCAACTGCTTATAGCCCATTGAGTTGCTTACAGTGGTCATTAACCCCCTTCCAACCCCCTTCAAATATCAGGAGTACCAAAATAAGGCTGGAGTTATTTATTATTAAATTGTAAGACTATTGAAGATCAGATTTTTAAGGACAGTTCCAGGATAGGGATTTTTACCTTAGATTACGGAAGAAAATTTTGTTAAAAAACATGTGCTCCATTCATCTACACATATATTTAACTGATTCAGATAATTGTGTTGTAATCTTTTCCTTCCTCGATTGTATTGGAGCTTCTCTTTATTGAAAAATCCAGCGATCTTTTAATTGTGTTACAGGCGATGACTGAATCTGAAAATATGATCATCCAGCAAACATTTAGTGCCAAAGAACTGAGCAGTAAAAGGCGTCCTGAAACAGTAAGTATAATTTAATGAAAGTATAGTTCTGTATGTAACACTACCTTCTTGAGAATTACTGTAAATGTTTGAAGGAGGTGCTGATGTGAATCACTGCTTCTTTTTAGAATATCTTTTGATACACTATCAATCTTGTCTCTTATGTTTTCTGTGTTTGTTTGGGCCAAATATATGTGCTTTTGTAAGGTACACTCAACAAGTTCTTCACATCCGAAATTGGAAAAAATATGCCTAAGATTTTCAATAAACTTTCTTGGTGTAGAATTTTCTCACTAGGTAGTTAGTACAAGTCTTTGCTTCCAGAATATTTTTAGATTAGCTGGAGTTGTGCTATCTAGCAGGTGGCAAGCAGAATGAAATTATGTGGCCTGCAAATGAAGAATAAACTAGATTTTATTTTTGACTGTAAAGAGATGGAATTAAATTTGGAATATTACTTTGCTTTGTACACTAACAAGCCTTATGTGGGTCTTCGCTGGGACTGTGAAATAAAATTAACACATTGGCATATGTTCAAGGCTAGCTGCGAAGTCCAGAGAATGCACAAATAAAAGTCAATTATCAACGGTATTAAGCTATGTCAATGCTTTTGCTGCAAAAAAAAACACTTGCGGATTTGCTTCTTTTGACTGAGAGAATCAGTCTGGCGAGCAAAGACCAACGGGCCTCCTAGCGGAGGGATGGTGTCGTCGTGATGCAACCAGTTGCTCTACCAGTCTTTGCTGTGTGATTCGAAGACTTTAGATATGAGCGCCAGCTACCGTTTCCATGACAACATGGAGTGGGTGAAAGTGAATGGGTCATTGTTTTGGGCAAGGGTTCGCTCAAAAAAGAGAAGCCTTAGACTACCTTAGTCACTTGCATGCTCCCTCCCCCGTAACAGCACGTGTTTGAGAGTTTTTTCAGTTGTGTGAAGTGTCAATGAATTAAAATCGGTGATATAACATCTTAAATTTGTGGCTTTATGGGATTCGAAGTGTTTTGATAAATTGTGTGAAAGCTTTCCTGAACATCTACTATCAGAACTTAAAAGAACGCTATGCTTCAAATTTTGGTACAGTTCGACTCAAAAATGAACTGAAGGTGTTTTATTCCTTTGATGAATACAAAAAGAAATCAGTAAGAGACATTACTTGTTACATGAAATTGAATATTTGGGTATTGTGTTTATTGAGGTGCACAAATAAGGCCTAATAAAGTTTCCATCAACTGCAACTACCAAAAGGAGTTTTTCTGCATTAAAGAGAATCAAGGCATATCTTACACTTGAGAAGCTTGGCTGTTTTGTCAACAGAGAAAATATTATTTTTAAATATAAAAAAGTACTCAGAAGAAACTTTTTATGAAATCGTAACACTCAAGTTCACACAAAAGAAAAGAAGAATGGAGTGCATGTACAAATAAAGTATTCAGAAGAATGGAGTTCATGTATAAATAAATGTTAAAATCCTAATCCTCATAATTATTTTGTGTTTTGGTACCAATAGCGTGTACCAAAAATTTAGATAAAAAAGTTACTTCTATTACTTAACAACTCAAAAATAAACATTGCAATTGATATGCTACTGAATGGACAAGTAATAAAAATACAGAATTTGATTAATGGAAAAAAAACACGCTCTTACACACTGAAAATTCAAAACGTTTTCAGGTGAACTTGACTCTGAATATAACAACATTGATTCTGCACAACTCAATCTGTGTTGAGTGCTGGAAAACGTTTAGTGAGATTTTCCAACTTCTGAAAGAACTTTTATCTCTTTTCATTAGAAGAAATGAAATGTGGTACTAATCTAACTTAATATCTGAGTGATGTCACTTTTCTTAGCTCATCAGCTTTCCTAACTGATCTCATGCACTATTTGAATGCACTAAATATTGCTCTGCAAGGGAAAAACTAAAATATATTTAATATTTAGTCATTTAAGCTGATTTTCATAACAAGCTGTCATTACTAAAATCAAATCTAGAAAGAAACTGTTTGACTCACTTCAAATCCTGAAAGGAGCTTTTTGATGAAAGGATAATACTTAGTGAAACTACAGATTTTATAATACAGGGTGATTCATAATTATTGTCAGGTTTCAGTGGCATATAATCGGAAAATGGGAAACAACAAACTAAAACGCAAACAGAATATGACAAATGGCAACTAAAAGTTTTATTACCTTGTAGAATCGATGCATCAGATTGCTAAACCACTTCGACATGCGCGCCTTTTGTGACACATAAGATAACCAAGCGATAATCAACTTCCTGCCAAGTGTTTGCCGGCATTTGTGCTGTTACTGTTGCTATCGTTGCACCAATTCTAGTCTTCAAGTCAGCGAGAGAGGTCACAGAAGTCTGGTAAACAGTGTTTTTCACGTATCCCCACAGGAAAAAATCCAGTGGTGTAATATTGGGTAAGTGTGGAGGCCACGGAATGGGTCCATCGCTGCCAACCCAGCTCCCAGGAAAATGCAGGTCAAGAAATTCTCAGACAATAACAGCCCAATGCAGCAGTGTGCCATTGTTCTGGAACACCACATTGGGCTGCCGATCTTCCAACTGAGGCAACAGATACAGCTGTAGTATGTCCAGATAGGACACTGGTTTCTCCACAAAGAAAAAGGCTCAAACACTTCTGAACATGACAAAGCGCACCAGACGTTCACCTTTTGACTATCTCTTTAGACTTCTCGAATGGCATGTGAGTTTTCAGAGCCCCATATTCTGCAGTTATGCCAATGTACCTTCCCTGAGATGAAAAACATTGCTTCATCACTAAATATCCATGTCTGCATGTAATGTTAGACACCTTTGACTTTGGGCAAATTGGAAACGGCGGGGTTTATTGTCGTACGGTAAAGCCTGTACAATCTGCAGTGTGTATGTTGCGAGTTGTAGGTGGTTATGGAGAACACTCCAAACAGTTGTTTGTGGCATACCTAACTGCGACACAGCTCATCTCGATGACTTCTGAGGGCTTCGAGAAAAGGCTTCCTGGACACAGTCAACATTGTCCCGCGAAGTGCTCGGTCTTCCCGCTTCTTTTTGATGCTGCACACTACCAGTCTTTTGAAACTACTACCAGTCTTTTGAAACTACTTCAACCAATGTCTTTTTGATGCTGCACACTACCAGTCTTTTGAAACTGCTTCAACCAATGTCTTTCTGATGCCGCACACTACCCGTCTTTTGAAACTACTTCAACCAATGTCTTTCTGATGCCGCACACTACCCGTCTTTTGAAACTACTTCAACCAATTTCTTTTTGATGCTGCACACTACCAGTCTTTTGAAACTACTTCAACCAATGTCTTTTTGATGCCGCACACTACCAGTCTCTTGAAACTACTTCAACAATGACTTTTTGATGCTGCACACTACCAGTCTTTTGAAACTACTTCAACAATGTCTTTTTGATGTTGCACACTACCCGTCTTTTGAAACTACTTTAACCAATGTCTTTTTGATGCTGCACACTACCAGTCTTTTGAAACTACTTCAACCAATGTCTTTTTGATGCTGCACACTACCAGTCTTTTGAAACTACTTCAACAATGTCTTTTTGATGCTGCACATTACCAGTCTTTTGAAACTACTTCAACCAATGTCTTTTTGATGCTGCACACTACCAGTCTTTTGAAACTACTTCAACCAATGTCTTTTTGATGCTGCACACTACCAGTCTTTTGAAACTACTTCAACCAATGTCTTTTTGATGCTGCACACTACCCGTCTTTTTGAAACTACTTCAACCAATGTCTTTTTGATGCTACACACTACCAGTCTTTTGAAACTACTTCAACCAATGTCTTTTTGATGCTGCACACTACCAGTCTTTTGAAACTACTTCAACCAATGTCTTTTTGATGCTGCACACTACCCGTCTTTTGAAACTACTTCAACCAATGTCTTTTTGATGCTGCACACTACCAGTCTTTTGAAACTACTTCAGCAATGTCTTTTTGATGCTGCACACTACCAGTCTTTTGAAACTACTTCAACCAATGTCTTTTTGAAACTACTACCAGTCTTTTGAAACTACTACCAGTCTTTTGAAACTACTTCAACCAATGTCTTTCTGATGCTGCACACTACCAGTCTTTTGAAACAGCTTCAACCAATGTCTTTCTGATGCCGCACACTACCAGTCTTTTGAAACTACTTCAACCAATGTCTTTTTGATGTTGCACACTACCAGTCTTTTGAAACTACTTCAACCAATTTCTTTTTGATGCTGCACCTTACCAGTCTTTTGAAACTACTTCAACCAATGTCTTTTTGATGCTGCACATTACCAGTCTTTTGAAACTACTTCAACCAATGTCTTTTTGATGTTGCACACTACCAGTCTTTTGAAACTACTTCAACCAATGTCTTTTTGATGCTGCACATTACCAGTCTTTTGAAACTACTTCAACCAATGTCTTTTTGATGCTGCACACTTCGTCTTTTGAAACTGCTTTAACCAACGTCGGAGACCATTATCGGAAGGTGGAGCTCTGCTATGCTGTATTCTGTAACAACGTTGCATTGTGATAACTGACTTTGTTTCGAAGAACCAGAGTATGCACATTGCTTTTTCTTGAACTGTTGCCATTTTAAAGTATGACATCAATTCTGCGGGTACTGTGTTGCCACATAAAACTTTCTGCAGTGAACTTTTTTATGCTGTAGGCAGTTTTATTTGGTCGGTTACAATTGGACTATGCCAGGCTAGAAAAACCCGACAATAATTATGAATCACGCTGTATTTGTTCCTCAGCTAGACACTCCCATTAGGAATTTTGATGATAGGTATTAACAATTTGATGAACTCAAACCAAGAATAAGTCTGTTTATCAATCTACTGAATGTTGGCATTGAAAGCATAAACCCCATTTATGAAATGAAATTATGAGAACTTCAAGCAGGTGAATTTATTAAAGCTTGATCAGAGACTGGAGCAAGATTTTTAAACTTGTTTTCACTGGAAAGTGACCAAATGTAAGAGATTTGGGATTAAAAGTTATTTCAATGTTTGGAAAGTACTTATACACATATTCAAGAGGGCGTTTTCTGACATGAAATACATAAAGTCAAAACACAGGAACAGTGTGAATGACTTTACTGTTGAACAATTACTTCAACTTTCAACAACAGGCATCAAAGGGGGCATGCAACAACTTTTAATGGATTTTAATTGTTCACAGTGCTTTCACTATATGCAAATTATGTATTTTTCAAATTTGAACTGTTCTAATACTAAGAGCTTAAAGATTTAATAAACTAAGTAGGATATCTTTATATTTAAATCATCTTATATGTATACATCTATTGGAATACTCCAGAAAGTATTGCTTGCCTCTGAGGTCCGCTTCTGGAAAAAATCACATTTCACACACGTTATTTGGTCGCTGTCCCTGTCCTTCACTCTGTGCCTAAATGTCTTGGTCCCTATTTGGTTTCACCTTCTTTGCTTACTTGAGTGTTGCAAATATTTAAAATCTCATGATGAACAGATAAAAGTTCCATAAAATACAACCACAGAAAGTTAAAATCTAGATACTAAAGGCGAGGCACTGTAGGTCATGGAAAAAAATTGAAGTTCCCAATGAGCCAAGCCTCCTCTAGCAGCATCAAATTTTGGTAGAAAACACAAAAACACTCAAGACAAAGCACACCAAAGACCTGGTAAAAGTGGAAGAGTTTAAAATTTGGACTAAGAACACCAACTAAAAACCATTAAAAATGCTTGAAATAGGGAGCTTGGCGATGTTCCCACCAATGTTCGTGGTTCACCTATCAGCATTGGAGTGTGATACTCAGAGACTGCCTTTTGTAGGAGACATGTCAGAGATATGTCAAGAACATGCTGATGCCATCTATGTGTTCAATCATTATCTAATTGTTGATGATCGCAGATACAGTTGAATTTGTTATATGTATACATATACATGTACTGTATATCACCATGAACCATTATCAATCCACTGCTGGATGAAGGTCTCCCAAGTTTCTTCCACAACTGTCTATCTTGGGTCAGTCTCCTCCATGTCACTCCCGCATGCTTTCGAATTTCATCCACCCATCTCCCATGTGGTCTTTTTCTGGGTCTTTTCCTGTCCCTTGGAATTCAATCTACAATTTCGGTTGTCCATTGGTGGTCCGTTCTCCTGGTAAACATGTCCAGACTATTGCCATTCAAGTGATTTTACTCTGATCATGATGTCTTCCACTCTTGTCATTTTCCTTATCCATGAGTTCCTCTTCTTATCTGTCCTAGTTACACCAAGAATACATCTATCCATGCTTCTTTCAGTTGTCTGCAGTCTTTGTACAGTATGTCTTTTTTAGTTAACATCCACATCTCTGCTTCGTATGTAAGCACTGGAAAGATGCATTGATTAAACACTTTTCTTTTAAGACATAATGGCATATTGCTTTTAAAAATTGTGCTGTTTCTTCCAAAAGCTCTCCAACCAAGTTTTAAATATAAATTTCACCAATGTGACCTTTGCTTGATATCTGCTGACTAAGGTAAATGTAGGTATCGACTATCTCCAGCTTTTCCCCATCAATCAATAAATCTTCATTTTGTGTAAAATCTTGTAAAAGCATATATATACTCGTACATACATTTTTTTTAATGTGGCCCATTATTTAATTCTTTTAAAAACTTTTGACTGTGGCACTACAAAGAAGTTAGACAACACTTTATTAGAGCAAAACACGATCTAAATTTTCTTTTATAGTGTGCTCTTGTTAGTCAGCTGTAACATGTCATGCAAATGTTTTTGTTTTTTGTTTTGTTTTTTTAAATTATATGCTTCTGAAATTTATGAAAGTTTATATGTGACCTGAACTGCGAAAAGTGGTTAACATGTGAAAAGAAGTTTTTGAATAAATAGTCATTAAAGTAAACATGATTCCATGCCATCTGTGTGCACAGTTAGCAGGCAAGCAGGTGTTTTCTCATGCAATGTGTGTAAAGTTTTCCAGTAAACTGAAAAACTAATGAAAAAGAAATATCATTAATGAAAAAGAAAAAAACAGTTCAGCTACTTGATCATTGTGGAGTGAGACATAGGGAAAGGTCCAAATTATGTGGTGAGTTTTCTGCATTACTACTTCTCAAGATGATGATACCCTGGTCCTATTTGCAGACAATTATGTGAGACAGAAGGAAAGTAATACAGCGTTTCAATATCTAACATTGAGAGTGGTAAAGGGGATGCAGCAGTGTATTCTTCTCAATTTTCTCCTAACTGGCCATACTAAGTTTAATCCTGATCTGATGTTTGGGATCTTTAAAGCAAAGTATGCTGTCAGTAACACTGATACAACAATGACTTGATAAATTGTGTTATTACCTCCTCTCCTGATGGTCATAACAAAGCTGTCTCTGCCAAAGTGTCTTGGTATGAATGGAATGTATACTTCAAGCAATTTTATAGACAAAGTTATCTGGGATTACCAGATACTAGGATGGATTGAAAAATAACACACACTATTTTTTTTTCCGGCAACAGTTTTATAAATAGGCAAAACAAAATATATACACAGTGAAACTACACTGAAAATTAAGGACGAAGAGGAGATTTTAGCATAACAGCGGAACAAGTAGGCAGAATGGACCGAAAGACCACTTAGGAGATGGACTAGGATCCGGTACGGTAGGGCATGTGCATATATGCAGCATGATGGGAGGGGGTTACAGTGTCAAAAGGACATAAAGCACACGGGTGGTGTATGCTCAGCAATTCGGTGAAAGCTATTGCACAGTGTACATCGGTTTGAATGACTTCGAGTTGCTGCCACCGTGTGATATGGCCAACAGGCAATCCAGTAGATGACATCTGGATGACTTTACCTGAGGTTGCATCATTGGGAAGTTGGAAGAAGGTCGAAGTATGACTAGTGTGACCAAGGAGTTCGGGATCGCTCACAGCATCGTTTCACGAGCTTGGAGAGCATTTCAAACAACAGGAACAGCTGTCCGAGAGTTTAGCAGTGGTTGTCCATGAGCAACCACGGCGGCGGACCACCGGTATATTGTCCTACAGGCAAGAAGAGAAAAGATGGCAGACAGCGGGAGAAATCTCAAGGCACATGCAACAGACAACTGGACGTCCGTTTTCGCGTTTTACCGTGGCCAGGAGGCTGCACAAAGGTGGTCTATTTGCACGATGACCAGTACGGTGCGTGCTATTAACGCCTGCTCATTGAAGACTGTGGGTTTCTGTGGTGCCAGGAACACAAGAACTGGACACATCAGCAATGGGGTCGAGTTCTCTTTTCGGATGAGAGCCGATTTAGTCTGATGAGCGATTCTGGACGTATACACATCCGGAGAGAGCAGGAAACACGCAATCACACGTCCAACAACATCGAAAGGGACCGGTTTGGAGGTGGCGGAGTTCTCGTTTGGGGCGGTGTTATGCTTGGTAGCCGTACTGACATCCACATCTTCCGAGGAGGTTTGGTTACTGGTGTCCACTATAGTATCGAGGTTTTCCTGCCTCACGTGTGTCTGTTTAGAGGTGCTGTGGGTCCTGAGTTCTTCTTCATGGACGACAACGCTACACCTCATCGCACAGTGGCTGTCGCAGAGCTGTTGGAGAGTGAAGATATTCAACGCATGGATTGGCCCACTAGGTCCCCGGACCTAAATCCAATCGAACACATGTGGACCTTCTCGGGAGATGCTTGGCAGCACGTCACCAGCTGCCAGCAATGATTCTGCAGCTGCGATTGGCGCTACAAGAGGAATGGGCTGCGATGCTTCAACAGCTCCTTTGACAACTTTGTCCTCAGCATGGACAGATGTTGTAAATCCTGCAACGCAGTCAGGTATGATCATATCCCTTACTATAGACTGGATTTTTCTTGGCAGTCGCCTGTCACATGGACGTTTGTGTCCAGTTGTGCTCGAAGCTACCTTTTCAATAAAGTACCTTTGTATCCTTTAGATTCCTTGTTTGGATGGTTTTGCTCACTTGTCCCATATTCTTACATCTTGGGGATCTTATGGTATGATTTGAGTCTATGTGGAGCACTTCTGCACGGCGTTACATTAGATAAACCGTCTCATCCTTAATTTTTGCCCGCCAGTGTACATTTCTTAGCTATTTTTCAACATAAGAACCGAGATGCTTGTCACATTTTTCCCACCGCGGTACCAGTTTTAGTATACCTTGTTCATAAAAGTCTGCTTTTGTATACCCCCTTCGGACAACTGATTTGACTTCGTCAGCCGAATCGAAGTGTTGGCCGCCCAGGAATCTTTCCAAGGGACTAAACAGATGAAAGTCTGAAGGAGCCAGGTCCGGACTGTACGGTTAGTGCTGGAGCACCTCCCAGCCAAATTGCAAAATTTTGTCACGAACGTGTTGTGCAACGTATGGGCGAGCGTTGTCATGAAGCAGTCTGACATTTGCAGCATCTCTGTTGGGTCTTTCATCATGAAGGGCATGATGCATCTTTGTCAATGTGTTAGCGTAGGTTTTGGCATTCACAGTGGCCCCCATTTGGATGAAACTCCACCAGGAGAACGCTATCCATGTCCTAGAACACTGTCATGAGAACTTTTTGTGCAGATTAGGTTACTCTGAATTTTTTGGCGGCAAGAAGTCTGAATGTTTTCACACCATACTTACCTTCTTTGTTTTGGGAGTGTAATGGTATGCCCAGGACTCGTCGCCTATCACTAAACCTTCCAGAGATTCATGTCCTCTTGCGTAATGCATCAAGTGGTCCAAGGATGACATCATTCTCTGTCCCACAGTGGCAGGTGATGACGCGGTTACAAGTCGACCGGAACGTGGCAAATCGGTAAGTCCAGGCAATCACCACCATACACTTCATCCATTTCTTTGCGAATTTCCATCGGAGTTTTTCGTTTAACCCACAAAAATTGGACTACACCACATTGCTCTTTGTTCATAGACAATGCTAACAAGCGTGACATCTTTGCGCCATCATTCACAGTCTTCCACCATGGCGACACTTGATCCAGCCAAACTAGTTTGTGGTGTGATATTCAAACTCGTCTGCCAAACTGCAACCTGCAAAGAGAAAACAAATGCTGTGTATTACTTTTCGATCCTCCGTCGTACCATCACTTCATGATTTTCCTTAGTGGAGTAGTGAAATTTGCTGATAGCAAGGAAATTGAAGAGTTCTCCCTTCTAATAAAGCCATTGGATGGGAAGATGCCAAAGGTAATCAAGCCAAGAGAACTGACACTAAATCACCAGTAGTACTTGTGTAACAACATCAGAACAAAAGCCTAGTAACAGATTCTTCCAAAACAGATGTTGTCCCACAACCAAAGAAGGAATTGAAGAAGAGGGGTGAGACAGTCCAGCATGACATGAATGTGTGCTATTTGTCCTTGAACTTGATAATTTTGTATGAGTATTTCTATATGTCTTAACTTTTTTGACAGTAAAAAGTATGTTCAATTTTTCATTTCTTCAGTTTTTATTCCCCATCATTAGGTATAAAGTGTGAAGCAGCAAATGGAGCTAGAGACCTGGAACTGCTTTCATTTGAAACAGCGTACTTTTTTTCTACAAACATCACCTAAAATTTCGGTATCAATATCTTGACACATCAAGCATTTTTTCATAGCCCAGGTCACATGTATAATTCTACATGCACTGTAAGAGTATTTTACCAGAATTTTTTTTTACATTTCTTTCACTTTAATCAGTTTCTACACTAGTTGTGAGCATATTAAAAAATTTCAGAATTTTTTTTATGGTGGGTTTTGTGTGTGTGTGTGTGTGCGTGTGCATTCGTTCGTTCGTCCGTTCGTTCTGTAGATATCTTTTTTCTGAACTACCCAATCAGTCTTTATGAAATTCTATGTTTTTCTTGAGATGCTGTAAAGATGTGTATTGCTTATATTCATTTGAAATAACCCTTGCTTTTCAAGCAAGTATATATAACTATATCTGATTTCCAGTTTAAATGTGTAAATAACTTAATAAATTTTCACAGGCTGCAACACAGTTCAAGAGTAGTTTGTCTCAACTGATGAACATTCTTATGTCAAAGGAACCGTGGTACATTCGTTGTATCAAACCAAATGACTCCAAAAGGCCAGGTAAAAAGAAATTCATTAAATTTGTTGAAGGATATCATGCAAGATTGACAATATTTAAATAAAATGAATTTGAAGGTCATATTTTTGTAATATTGTAAAAATTGCATTTAGTTATGGTTTGAAAAAGTGTGCAGTTTTTTTGAAAGATTATTCATGTGGAAATTAAAGTGTTATACTTAACTGAACTGTTAAACATAATTATTGTGTAAAGATATAGCAATTGTATTAAAATCAGTAAGATAAAGTAGTAAATAAATTAGTATTTATAAATATCTGAAAGATCTGCTTATTAGATACGATAGAATGATCCTGTTAGATGACTTTCCATTTCTCTGTGTTCACCTTAAATTGAAAGCATTCTGTTCTGAGCAAGGCAAATTCAATTATTTCAAATCATATGATATGTAAAGTGGGCGTGAAGCATGTTTCTAAGTCCAGCTGCAAATTTCTGAATTGAGTAATGAGATATATCTTTTTGATTTATTTACCACAGTACAAAGACATATCGTAAAGTAAGGAGACAAAATATCTTTAAAAAAATATGTACCTAATTGTCCAATATTACAAGGTGACTTAAAAGTAGTCTCTCATCACCATAATGCACTTCACTTCTTTGGCATTGCCACATTTCAAATATGAAATCCAGCTCTTGGAGTGAAAAGCATTTGCAAATGGCCTCCATTGCTTTCACCACCACTTTATTCAATAAAAAATTGCGGATGACCTTGCGAAAAAAATAGTATTCCATAATCACAATAGAGAAATACTGCTTGGCATATATGAACTGCTCCTATTTTCCTTCAAGAATAATTTCTTCCAGTTTGGAAAGAAATATTACAGGCAAACTTCAGGACTTGCAATGGGTTCTCCACTAGCACCTCTGCTAGCAAATTATTATATAAGTAAACTAGAGGCAAAAATCCTTATACAACCTTCCTTATTTGCTCTCTATGTAAGATACATGGATGATGTCCTAATTATAGTAGATACTGTGGACCAATCTCTACCCTCTCAGATTCTGGCAGAATTTAACTTACTAGAGAATACCTTGCAGTACACCCTGGAACAGGAAAAAGACCATAGCATCAATTTCCTAGATTTAACCTTGACCTCAAAAGAGGGGGAAATATCAAGGAGGTTAGAAGTAAATGGAGCTGGCAACAGCCCCTCTCCCTGTGCTTCTGGTGTGACGCCACTTTCTATCAGCTGACTACGCCAATGCGCCCAACCTAAGAACCTCCTGTATATCTCTATGGGAAAATCGCGATTTTGAACATGTTTTTCGGACCCTTACTCTACCCATACAGGCATGAAAAAAATTGAGGCTGAAATATTCATTCCCATAATAAAAAAAATTCAGAAAAAACAGAAAAATATGTGTTGGTATTCCTTTAAAAAATTGTACAAAATAATGATTTTTTGTGCGGAAGTGCATAGTGCGCATGGTTACTTACTGCCCATGTGCAAGTAACCATGTTTAAAATATAACCAAAAGCCTAATGTTAAGAAATAAGAAGTCCGAAATATTCCTTCTTTCCATCCTTGGTTTGCATGCGCTAAGCAAAACTGCTTAAGCCACAGGAAGTGACTCCACGTTCCCGAACTAACTCAAAAATCAGACCATCTCCAACTTGCTTTTATTTACTGTTCATCATGTAACAATAATCACATCATAAAACTTGAAAATTACTTTGCCATGGAGCAGAAATTGAACCTGCATCTCCCTATTTCCGTTCTAGCATGCTATCCATTACACCACTCAGGCCAATGAGGTCCTTAGTATCAGAGTGTTAAAATCAGAACCTTCTCAGATTTTCGCCACTTCACATAGCATAGTTAAGTAACTAAACTTTGTCTTCATAGCGTAGTTAAGTAACTTTATCTTCATAATGTAGTTAACTAACTGCTTCCTCATAGGGTAGTTAAATAACTTTATTTTAAATACACAAGACTTGAATAATCAGGAAATGCATGTAGCTTATTAAATCTGTTTGTTTTTGTAGTGTAGTCGGCACAAAGATTCGCCAAGCTTTCACACTCCACTGGGATCCTTTTTCAAGGCAATGGTAGACATAAAAAATGCAGGGAATTGGAACATGTAAAGAACGAAGCTGATTTTTGAAAATAATGTGGGTGAAACCACGAGCATATTACATGAATTTTTGTCAGACAACTATATGGGACGCCAGAGCACCGCGATGTGTCTCCATCTTGTAATAACTCGTGCCAAACCATTGGTAGTTCAGTTGAGACCATAAAATTGCATGCCAGTTTGCTGAATAGGATTTCGACTGTTTCCCTGATGGCGGTCTCTTTAAAATTTGTGTAAGGGGCAATTCTTCTAATACTATTCCATACAGAAACGACCGAGCAATGCACGACTTCTCTGGTGAGGGCTGTATTCTGCATGTCCTGGTTGACACTTCGTACTTGTTCTTTACATCTGGAAGATATATATATATATATCAGAATGACAAAGCGATCCTTGGACACTACATGTAAACAACACATACAAAGTGTCAACCAGGATATACAGAATACAGCCCTCGCCAGAGAAGTCGTGCATTGCTCGGCCACTCCTGTGGGGAATTGTATTAGAAGGATTGCCCCTTACCTGAATTTTAAAGAGACCACCATCAGGGAAACAGTCAAAATCCCATCCAACGAACTGGCATGCAATGATATGATCCCTACTGAACTACCAATGGTTTGGCATGCATTATTAAAAGATGGAAACACATCGCGGCGCACTGTATAATTGCGTGAAAAAAATTCATGTAATATGCTTGTGGTGTCACCCATGTTATTTTCAAAAATCATCTTCATTCTTTACGTGTTCCAATTCCCTGCAGTTTTATGTCTACCATTGCCTTGAAAAAGCCTCCCAGTGGAGTGCAAAAGCTTGGCGAATCTTTGTGCTGACTACACCCCAAAAATAAACGTATTTAATATGCTTATATGCATTTCATGTGTAGTTAAGTAAATTGCCAGGCTCTCAGGTAAATTCTTTAAAAGAAATATTCTTCTCATTTTCAGAGATGTCCGATTGCTGTGTTAATAATTCTGATGTATTACCACTTATTACGATAGGACTTTGTCCTGAGTGGCGTAACATATGTCATGTTTGAATGGAAATTGGGTGATGCGGGTTCGATTCCCGTTCCAGAGCAATGTAATTTTTTTTAATTTTCTGATGTAATTTAAGCTACATGATCAATTCAGAGATGCCTGATTGCTGTGTTAATAATTCTAACTTGAATTCTGTTTTCTAAAAACGACTACTACAACCATTGGTGCACCCACGGAGGGGGCTTTGGGGGCTTAAGCCCCCTCCAAGGAGTTTAAGAGCAACTTACGTCACAAATTAAACATTCCAAAATATTATTTTACATGTTCAAAATTACATAGTGTCTGACATAGTGTTTTCTATTACATGCTTGTCTTCTTCCCAAAGCCCTAAAGAGATTAAGTGAGACATATGTCACAAATTAAACATTCAAAAATATTATTTTACATGTTCAGAACATTACATTGTGTCTTCCATTACATGGTGTCTTCTTCCCAAAGAGATTAAGAGCGACATATGTCACAAATTAAACATTAAAAAATATAATTTTACCTGTTCAAAATTACATAATGTCTGACATAGTGTTTTCTATTACATGGTGTCTTCTTCCCAAAGCCCTAAAGAGATTAAGAGAGACATACGTCACAAATTAAACATTCAAAAATATTATTTTACTTGTTCAGAACACATACTGTGTCTTCCATTACATGGTGTCTTCTTCTCAAATCCCCAAAGAGATTAAGAGCGACGTACACTCTTGATCAAATTAAACATTCAAAAATATAATTTTACATGTACAAAATTACATAGTGTCTGACATAATGTTTTCTATTACATGATGTCTTCTTCCCAAAGCCCCAAAGAGATCAAGAGAGATGTGCGTCACAAATTAAACATTCAAAAATATTATTTTACATGTTCAGAACATTGCATAGTGTTTTCTATTACATGGTGTCTTCTTCCCAAAGAGATTAAGAGCGATGTACGTCACAACCATATATAAACTATAGGCGTAAACTGTAAACTATATATATTGCCCCCTCTAACAGGAATTCATGGGTGCCCCGCTGATTACAACATGGAGATGTGTATGCATGTGTGTTATGATGCAGCAGCTCCTGAATCTTTTGCAGATTTTTTTTTCTTTTTTGAAAATTTCATAAGATTGTGCTCAACACTGTAAGGCAATATGCATCAGCAATTGTGGTATGTGGCTGTACAACATGTTCATAGATAAATCCTTTGTGATAATAAAAGAAATCATCATTACTTTGTTAGCATTTTTTACAACTTTTGATTTTTTGCAGGAGGGTGTACTAGATTGACCTACACTGGGAGCTCTGTTTTGTTTTGGGGGTTGAAGTGGAATATCCAAAACTCGTTGAAGGTTGGAAAATTATTGAGAAGGCAATTACCTTCACTTTGAGCCAGTCTTTGCAGTTTTTTGCAAATATTAATGCGATGCGCCATTTGTTCCTGTGACAAGAGCTGACAGATCTAATGACAGGACATCTGTTTCTTTTCTAAAACTTGCATTAGAATAAACGAAGATGAAGTAAAGAGTGAAGATGAAGTGTTTAACTTTGCTGCCCATCTGTGAATTTTAATATGGCTGTCTTTGTGCATAGTAACAAATACTTGTGTTCACCATTACTTTTACTTGAAACCAGAGGGGGTGCCTATGTGTCTGCTTGTCCTCTGCAACTTCTCTCCTCCTTGAAATGCTTCACATCACCAATATTCATCAGCAGATGATGTATACTCTTCATCAAATATCTTTTGCAGTCAGTCAACATTTCCATCACAGGTTTTTTTAAACAGCAAAATTAAAAATTTGACTACATATTCTGAATTCCATAATGAAATGCATATAGCATATTAAATCCGTTTATTTTTGTGGTGTAGTCAGCCCAAAGATTCGCCAAGCTTTCGCACTCCATTGGGAGGCTTTTTCAAGGCAATGGTAGACATAAAACTGCAGGGAATTGGAACACGTAAAGAATGAAGATGATTTTTGAAAATAACGAATCTTTTCTATTTATAATTCAAGTTCCTTAACCTACCAGTGAGGAGTACACTGCTAGTTAAATACAATTCGTAAGACATGTCATGCTCTGAATTCCGCAAATATTTGTTAAAGAAACCCAGTCTACTGAAGAAAATCTATTCCAGTGCAAAATATAAGTAAAAATGTTCAGCAGACTAAAATCTTTCTTTTTTAAAGATTTACACACACAAACTCTCAAACTGTAAAATTTAAATACAGAGTATGTGCATTCATACTTAATTTTGTACAAATTTATTGTATCCTCCTTTTTCTCAAAATGTCCTCCTTTCTTAATGAAAATGTCCTCACATTCCAAATGTCATCTAGTCAACCTGAACTAAGCTGACACAAAGACCCAGGTAGAGCACGATTGGATCAGACAAAAAGAACTGCAGGAAGAGAATAAAGATCAAGAGCTGAAGACAGAGATAATTGAAGTAAAATGAGGGGTGTGAAGGCCACATTGTCTAGCAGGGTACTGAGCCAGGCTGAAAAGAAGAAGCCATTGCCTTTAACGTGGAGTCATACTTTCTTTAATGTGGAGTCATACTTTAGTAGTGATATGTGTAGTTCTGTGAATATATATCATATGATTTTGTGCTTACTTTTCAACTGATTTTATTTTTGAAACATTAAAATTTGTATGGAAAATCCTTCATGACACTTTTAACTTTGTAGCAATACTTTCTTTTTTAAGCCTTGTTTGAAGAGAACATAGTTGGTCACCAAGTGAAATATTTGGGACTCATGGAGAATTTAAGAGTGCGCAGAGCAGGATTTGCATATAGAAGACCTTATGAAGCTTTTCTAAAGAGGTACAAATGCTTGTGTCCCTCTACATGGCCACATTATGAAGGTGAAGCCAAGGATGGTGTAGCTGATCTAGTCAGTCATCTTGGTTATCGGGAAGATGACTACAGAATGGGCAAGTAAGGGTTTTGTGATTTCTTCTTTGCATCAAATAGAAGAGAGATTACTTTGTGCTTTGTGAATGCATATATGTTATAATTGATTTTGGTTGGTAAAAATAACCAAACATTAAAATATGTGGTATTATATAATAGAATAATAGCTATATACTATAAGCACTACTGTTTCACACGTTATATATGCTCTATGTGTTGTGTGCATATTTGCAGCAAAATCATCTTGGCATTTATATATCATATATGACTAGGAATATTATTACAAGTTTCAATTATTATATCATCAAGGACTCACCTTGTATCGGTATTCCAAATTAGTAAGCTTCATCCTGTATCTTAAAATAAAATATGTATCTAGCGTGTCACCACGTAGAATCATCGTATTGCAAATAGGCCCAATTGAAATTTGCGACCAGGGTTTAATCTCAAATAAAACACTACTATGGATATCATACAAAGAGAGTGTGAAAGAATTATATACAATGAAATTAAAAGACCATTTACCATCAACAGGTGTCGTAAATTTTTAAAAAGAAGGAATGAACATAATCAATGACAATCCAAACAGACCTTAAATCAATGACAATCCAAACAGACCTTAAATCAATGACAATCCAAACAGACCTTTTCGTCTACTCCGAAGGATATCCCATATCCGTGGAAACACCTAATACAGCAAGAAAATAATACGAAATATAACAAAAAGGAAAATAAAAGAAATAACATATACTTACGAAATAAGAACAGCGACAACAATCCCGGAATTAACCCAATAGATGGCGTGGATGTGACTCACACGTGAATACACATATATGTAACGATGACGGAAGAAGTCGACGTGGAGCAACTGTAGCGGAGGTGATGCTGAGGTGACCTAGATATATAACAACTTTGAACATTGATCCAGGATGCATACTGTTGATAATGGCAGAAATTCAGTCGTGCCGTAACATGTCCGGTGGTTTGTGTGGAGTCTTGTGCATGTTGCAGAGATTGTCTGGCGTTTTTCAATAATTGACGAAATTTTATTTAAGGTCTGTTTGGATTGTCATTGATTATGTCCATTCCTTCTTTTTAAAAATTGACGACACCTGTTGATGGTAAATGGTCTTTTAATTGCATTGTATATAATTCTTTCACACTCTCTTTGTATGATATCCATAGTCGTGTTTTATTTGAGATTAAACCCTGGTCGCAAATTTCAATTGGGCCTATTTGCAATACGATGATTCTACGTGGTGACACGCTAAATACATATTTTATTTCAAGATACAGGATGAAGCTTACTAATTTGGAATACCGATACAAGGTAAGTCCTTGATGATATAATAATTGAAACTTGTAATAATATTCCTAGTCACATATGATATATAAATGCCAAGATGATTTTGCTGCAAATATGCACACAACACATAGAACGTATATAACGTGTGAAACAGTAGTGCGTATAGTATATAGCTATTATTCTATTGCATATATGTTGTTCAGATTACATTTTATAATGCATTTGCTGTTAGTGGTTGTGTATGTTAATGATCAGTTAGGTCATTTACTTTTTGGACTCTATTTCCACAGTATATCAGTTAACTCAGTTTACAGTTTTGTCGAAAACATCTTTTTTCATGAAAGTCCCGCTCCAGGACGATGAAAATTTTCAAGTTTTCAAAAATTATCTGACTTACCATCCTTGTCACATTTACGCCAAAAATCGGATTGTCATCTTCAAAACATCTTTTTTTTTTTTTTTAGTCATGTTGATTTTTCTATGTCACAGCTGCACTACCCATGCTCAATTTCCTACATAAGAAATGTTTCCTATCTGAGTATTTAAATGTTTATCTTCATATTTTAGAGGGATGACATAAACACCTACAATGTCTCTACAATACCTAGATGGCTCCAAATGATACTGCATTGGAATGACAAAGCATTCATTTAGAATTAGTCAATGAGCATAAAAGAGACATAAAGAATGGTTAAAGTAACCACTGCCCTATCTAGAGAAGTCAAAGTTCAAGTCCGTTGCTTCTATGTAGGATGATATAAAGAAATTAACTTCCTATTTCACCCCTGAATCAACTGCCATTTGAGAAGATTTCCAACAGTAAGGCTTGCAGTGATAGTGTCTCTCTTGAGTTGCCTCGAATTTAGAACCAGTTCTTCGAAGAATGACTTTTGTTTTCCTTCCAAGATACCACGTGTCCAACAACATGATGCCCAGTGGCATAACACTCCCGCAGCTCCCCGTGGGGAGGGGGGTTCAGGTAACCAAGGGGCGTACTACAGCTTCCAGTTATAGTCTTCTGAACAAATTCGAGCGTGCACAAAGACAAACAAGCAAATAATTAACCCAAAAGTTCATATTTTCTTCTAAGGTACATTTAGCTTTGCCTAAATAAATGTCAAGTTTCACTTTTAAAGCACTGGATGTCCTACATATTAAAGCTATTTGGCCTTTTGGCTCCTGGTCGTCATACGATCATTCTCCATTCGGCCCTCTCTCTGCGCTGCTGAGGAAAAGCGCGAGGCCACCTAGGTATTCTCCATGCAGGATGTGGGGAAAGTCAGTCAGTCACCTAGGATTACGTACACAACAGGTGCCAACGTTTATTTACAGCAGCCACGGATCTGCCAGATATAAGAGGGTGAATTCTCCAAGTGATTTATTTTAGTTTTGTACAAAACAATTACATGTATTGTTAAATCTATTACTTAAAAAGTTAAAACTACAAAGCTCTAGTTACCAACATTACTTTTCCAGACACTCTCCCTCATAAGCTTAGCCAATGTACATATATATCACTTGGGGTCCGGTCCTTCGGTCCGGACCCCAAGTGATATATATGTACATATGGGGATTTCACCAATGAACCATACCCATGGACCCCCCCCCTTAAGAAATTTCTGGCTACACCACTGCTCTTCCCAACACCCCCCCCCTCCCATCAACCACACACAACCGCGAAAAACACATCCTCCCTCGTGCTTGAAATCCTAGGAAAATTATGGCGCTTAGGGGCACTGAAGTAAATCTTGGGGGGGGGCGCACTTTGTGATAGTTATGCCCCTGATGATGCCTCATGTCTTTGAATGAATGATTACATTCACATCTGTTTGTTTGTTGCCCAGTTGAGTTGCTGCTTTCAAATTGTTGAAGCATTCTGTGGGTTGGGTAACCTATCTTCCTTCAAAGAGCCGTCTGGTTGATGTGCAGAAGCTTGGAAACTTTCTATTCCATTTTATTCCTATAAATTTGGTTTACTAATATATTTTTGTTATTTCAAGTATAGTTGGTGTACAGTTCATTATTAATTATCACGTTTTATGCATTTTATGATCAGGATTATTCATATTGTTCTTGAGAATATCACTAGCTGTGCTGTAATATCTATGTTCTTGAGCTCTGGTATTGTCTCTTTCTATGGTGCAGTGAGAATAATCTCAGAGTTCAGTTGTCACAAAATTGCACTTATAATTTGTAGAGAGCAGTACATATTTAACTACACAAACATACACAGATGTTGGCTGTACTATACTCCTGTGGTAGTTCAACACTGAATTAGTGATTCTCCATCACTGATACATTTTTTTTTACTGTTACTTGCTAATCAGTGACTTTCTGCAAGATGCTATTTTGCAGATCTATTGGCAGACCTGATATCCAGACCTAAATATAACTGAACATGACAGAGATGCACTAGGAAGACAAGTCAGAGTTCATCACTTTTCATCCAGAACCCTCCAAAAGTGTGATACACCCTTTTGAAAGAGTGTTTTTTTTTCAACCTGGCCTGATCACCCAGTGTATTTTAGATTTGTCCTTTCCCCTGATGGGGAAGAGGACCCTGTACCTCTCTGGTTCACTTAAGTCATTCTGTCGTGGAAAGTCCCTATGGACGTGATCCATCTCATTAACCTCTGAATCTCAGAGAACAGCTTAGTGATATGTATGTTATCCCATATGAACCATATCCACCGGTGCACCCACAGGGGTGGCCGATGGGGTCTACCCCCTCCCCCGGCTGACAGAGTGGAAAATTATTACATCGAAGTTTGAAACAAAAAGTCACAATACGTGATCTACATATACTTCTTAATCATGTACTGTATAATTATAACATAAAATAATTATAAGGGAGTAGTTCTGTTAAATAAATTTAGAAAAGTTTAACCAGGAAAGGAATTTCATCTACTGGTTCTTCTAATCATTTAACTTTCTTGTACTGCAGCATTACTAGTAACTGGATAAGAGTAAATGTACAAAGTCAACCTTCTTCTTAATTGTTATAGCACCTGACTATTTTTCCCAGTAAATTTAGGGAGGGGGTCACCCCCACCTTCTGGAAAATTCTGTTTGTGTCAGCCCACAGCACCCCCCCCCCAGGAGGGTGTGCTGCAGACCATATCTATCTTTAATTTTTCTCCTGCCCTTATTATTTGTCTCGTAAGTCATGCAACTTACTTTATGAAAAACAGTAACTCAGCTCATATAAATCTTATTACTTAACTGCTTTCATACCACATTAGTATTGCTAAAATTATTCACCTCAGAAATCATTCCACTGTTATGCATAGTTTTTCCAAGTCTTTAAAAAGGATTAACTTTTTTTATCTCATAATCAGTTATTCTATTGTACCTCCGGTTGATTATATGTACAAAAAAAATGGCATTTACTCATGTCATTCAAATCATATTTTATTTTTGTTTCAGGAGCAAATTGTTCATTCGTTTTCCAAGAACACTGTTTGAAACTGAAGATGCTTTTCAACTAAGAAAGCATGATTTAGGTAATTTTTTTGTCTTCCATTTTTAGTTATTAATCAATTTTCCTTTTGTATATGAATACAGCATTTTAAATTCAAATTATGAACTCGCTATGTTTCAGATTTTGCCTTTATATTTTGCGGGTTTAATTGGTTATGTTACAGAGATGGAATGTCATTTTCATGTGTTTTTATGTGACCGTATGACTTGTAAACTTTTAAACAGAATTCTGAAAACTTTTGCTTTAGAAAAAATAAGTTTCTGATGTTTTTCCTTTTTTCTATTCACCTTTTCAAGCTACAAAAATTCAAGCAACATTCCGAGGCTACATTCAGAGGAAAAAGTACCTCATAATGAGGTCATCAGGTATGGATATCTCCCTTAATCCTGAAAAATTCAGTTTTAGAATTAAAAATTTATTTTAAAATGGCAGCAGTTAAAAATGAATGCATTATATTTCACATCTATGTATTGCTTTTTTGTGCGTGTTTGTTGCATCAAAATTTCAATTATTTCAGCAATAATTTTGTGGCACACACTTTGTTAGCCTTAAAATGTTTTACTACATTTCTCATGTTATACTAACACAAATTGAATGTCATGTCCTAAGATGGAAATATACCATTGTCAACCATTATACAGGGTGCATAGGAAAGTCCCTTTATCCTGGAATAACTTGCGAATGGAGAGAGGTACAGTTATGCAAGTGAGATAACAGTATAGTAAAGCGACTACACCCGATCAAAGGCAACTGATAGCAGCGCCCCTAGTGGATAAATGTGGAAGTTAGCCATTGCAAATCGAAAACAAAAAGAGATAGAGCAAAATTTCCAATTACAAAATTGTAGAGCATCAATTAATTAGTACAAAAGGACATATGTTTTACACGGATAAGATAAATTGTTGCCTAAATACTCTAAAATGTCCGAAACAGATGTGCGACGATTCGAATCTGCATATTCACATTTCGCAAATGTAGCCATATGCAAATGCAGATTGTGACGTTGTACCGTACCTATGATATAAAAACTAGTAGCAGAATGTACCCTGATCAAAAGTTTAGGTCTACGTACGCTGTGTGAGAATGGCGAGCTTGGATTTCTGGGGTTACGTAAAAAATCAGGTGTATGCAACAGCGCCAACAAGTCTGCTGGATCTACGTCATCGGGGTCATCGTGTTACAGATGCTTGTAATAGTGTGACACCATCCATGCTGAGGAATGTGCATGCAGAGTTACTTTCACGAATACAAGTGTGTATTGTGGGCAATGGTGAACTCTTCGAACATACTCGACATTAGCATTTTATCCCTGTGCGCCAGTTTGCCTTTTTTGTTTTTGTTTTGTCTGACGTCATCAAACTGTATTGACATAAGTACGCATTTATGCAATAAATTGTGTGTATTTGCTCATACCTATGCCTGTTTCCTTCATACCTATGCCCGTTCCCTTTCAAACGTTCACACAAAAGGTCGTGCATCGATTTCGGACATTTTAGGATATTCAGGCGACAATTTATCTTATCCGTGTGAAACAAATGTCGTTTTGTACTAATTAATTGATGCTCTACTACTTTGTAATTGGAAATTTTGCTCAATCTCTTTTTTTTTTCGATTTGCAATGGCTAACTTCCGCATTTCGCCATTAGAGGCACTGCTATCAGTTGCATTCGATCAAACGTAGTCGCTTTACTATACCATTATCTCACTTGCATAACTGTACCTCTCTCCGTTCGCAAGTTATTCAAGGCTAAAGGGACTTTCTTATGCACCCTGTATATTTTTTAATGTTTATCATTATTTATAATAAATACAAGAACTTGTAAAAAATTTTGCATCGTGAGCTGCTTTTCTTAACTACACAGATTTCAGGATATTTCACAGCTGGCTATACAGTGTTGTCCCCCCTCAATATTTAAATTATTTGGCACAAACTAGGTAATTGAAGGTAGTGTAACGTAAATTCTAATATGAAAACAGTTCTGTGGAGCCCATCGTGGTGGCACAGTGGTCTAAGTGCTGGCTTCTGACTATTCATCTGAGATGGGTCCAGGTTCAAATCCTGATGAGGCATGGATGTTGTGTTTGTCTTAAGGCACTGACTCTCTCCCTTCCCTGGAACTAGTGTCTCTAAATCAAGGCTAGGTGAGTGTTAATAGCCCATTGAGTTGCTCGTGGTGGTCGTTAAACCCCCAAATTAAAAAAAATAAAGTTCAGTGGAAATTTTTGAATGTCATGCTGTTTGTTATCTAGTCAGGGTGATAGCACTGATAACGCTACATTATTAAACTGGCAAAATTTCTTTAGTGTTCTGTTATGAGTGTTTGTGTTACATCTTCAGTCTTTCATTCATCATCTCCTGAGCATGTTTGGTAATTCTTAGTGAGTATTTGGAATATTCCTGATAATGAAGTCATGGCAAAATCCTGGTGATGAAATGTCTTAAAAGTATAATTTTGCAACATGGGGGTTACTAGGATGACATAAATATTACTTTTTTTTTTTTTTTTGCAAATTTTTGGGTTGCACACTAAGAGAGTAGGTGCTACCACTCAAGCAGTATTACCCAGCCTTTCTGCTCGTTAACCATGGGCACCTCTACTTTCAATTTGTAGACTTTCCTCCAACTTCCGTTTCACATAGTGCTGCTAAAAACATTATATAGCTGTCTGAGCATGACAACAACTCACCAGATACTAAATAAAATTTTATTTATTTACATTTTAAAAACTACACACACATAATTAAAAAAAACCATAGCAAGGTCTTTCGAAGGTACTATACCTCCATCTTCAGGCCTAGTGTGTAGAAATGGAAGTGTCCCGAATATAAATACACTCGCAAGCAATACCATCATGCCCCAGTCAAGGGGAATACATAGCCAACTAAAAGAAACGGTATTGCAGAAGATAGAAAGTGACGTCATGGTTATGAGTTTTATTTATGAGGTACATCTGAATCATCAGGAAAGCAGTTCTTCAGAAGAAAACTCCAGGGTGAAGGAACAGATGATGATGGTAACTCGTCGCTGCAACAGGAGGACAAGTAGCATTGAATGCACAAGCTTTCTGTAAATAACAGAGAATTTATCTGAAGCGACAGCTAGAATGGAGGATTTATTCCATTCTGTACAAAATTCTCCCTCTGCAACAGTCCAGGCTAAAGCAGTCAAAGAATGTTCTGAACGAATATCATATTTATGTTCTGAGAGCCTGACTTTCAGTGTTTTCAAAGTGGAGCCGATGTAGGTCTTCTTCACATTCCCTGTTGAGTGAGCAGTCAGAGGAACCAAGTATACACCATGTTTACTAAGAGTATCAACAGGGTCTCGATCACAGCGGATAAGAGAAAAGACATTAGAAGTGCGTATACCAAAATCTGAGTCAAAGCGTCTACAGAAGTTTTTCAACACATTTACAACTTGAGGGAGAAAGTTAATAGCGCCAACATAACAACGAATCATTTGAACTCGTTGCAGAGTGGTAAAGCTACGTCTATGAAAATCTTGCACAAGAGTGAAAATAATGTTTGGCGAATAACCAAAAGAAACTGCAATATTTATAATTTTAGAAAGTTCAATCCACTGCAAGTGCCTCAAAAAGGAGTGGGTAAAAGAATGTTAAACCAGAAAGCGGCAATTTTATGATTCCAAGGGTGGGCAGAATCATATGAGGTTATGGAAGGGCAAAACGTAAATTTGCGGAAAACAGAAAACTGTAAAACATTGGAACCATTCCTCTGGGACAGCAAAAAATCAAGAAACGGGATGGATCCCTGTTTCTCCAGTTCAATAGTAAATTTAATAGAAGCAAATTGAGAAGACAGGAAATCAATGTATAAATGAAGTTGTGCCAAAGAATAAGGTCAAAATATGATGTCATCCACATAGCAAACATGCAGAGGAGGTTTTAATGGGTAATTTGAAAAGGCAAGATCCTCCAACTCCTGCATTAAAAATTCAGCAGAGATAGGGGAAAGTGGGGATTCCATAGGAGTCTCCTCTAATCGTTGGAAGATGACACCATTAAAGCGGAAATAAGTTCTAGAAGCTATTAGCCTTAAGGCTAACATAATAGCCTCCACCTCACCAGAAGAGAGACCTGAATCAGAGAAGAATGTTTTCTCAATAATAGAATGGATGATAGAAATTTGAGAGGTAAGATCGAAAATTTGAGAGGTAATGTACCTTAATAAATTTATCCTCTATAGTTTTTTTGGTACTGACACTTTATTTTTTGGCAAGCTATGAATCACCTCACTAAGTTTAGGCAGTTTCTTCTGTTTGGAATCAGTTCTGTGCTTTACTATAGATTTTTTTTCATGAAGATGATGATGTGTCTAGATATCCAGAGCAACAAGATGTGATCATATTTCTGTTGCAGAAGGGTGACAACCTCAGATCCATTTGTTCTGCTGTCTCCTCACGCACTGACTTTCGTCAGCTTCTGTTGGCTACTTTTTATGCCTCAACCCACTTTTATAGCATTTTATCTCTTATTTACCTTTTTATAAGTTGATGGGTATCTTTTTTTCCTCTGGTTAAAACTTTAAAGAAAATGCTACCTATTATTTATTTATTTTTTATGCTACAACAAAGACTTTCAGCTTCTAGGCTTTCTCACAGTAGAATTATTGGAAATTAATATACTGTGGAACCAGTATTTTGAGTTATGGATATCTCATTTGTTTTGAAGTAGAATTATTATATGCCATTATATTTATTATCAACATTATTTACTTTTACTGAATTTGTGTGTGTGCTCCTAAGATGTTACTGAACATATTATGATATTACTAATTTAATCTTGCAGTTACTATTATTGCATGTTACTGGAGACGCTATGTGGCAATGAGACTGCTGGAACGTAGACGATTGGCTGCCAAAGTAATCAGGAAGTAAGTAGGATATCAATTTAAATGTAATTTGAAGAATAAATTAAATTTAAAAAGTATTAAAACTTCAAAAACATTTTTAAGTTACACAAAACTTACATCAATTGAAAGCTTTCTTATTTAATTTCAGTCATTTTCAATTTAAGAAGGGATGGAGTATGGTTATGGCAGTAATTCTGTCGCGGCGCGAATTTCCGCTATTGTTTTCGCAAATTTTAGGGGTTTTTCTGTAATTTTGCAAATATCAAACATATCCGCGAATTTCAGGGGGGTTTTTTAACCTATTTTTGCCTAATTTCTATTATAATTTTTTGATTACTGTATTTTTCATAATTAAATAATTTTAATACTTGCCTTCGTTAGAATTTACGCGAAAAATATACCGCAAACTAATCTTACTTGAAGGTCCAAACCAGAACTTTAAACCTTGAATTATCTCTCAAGATTGTTCGTTATGAAGATACTCTTTTCGAACAAGCTTTGCGGGTAATTCAGGGTCACATGTACTCTGCTGAAGAGTGCACATGTGGTCTTTCGTGATCCCTTCCTCCCCCCCCCACTACTGTTAAATGACCTTTGAGACTTGCCAGACTAGTAAACCGTATGTCAGTTGTGTAAGTAATTTTAGCTGGTAAATCAGCTCACAGAAAAAAGTATTTCGCAGATGCTTTGCTTAGAAAATTTGTGCTTTCGTGTGAGTAGTTTATGAAGTTTCTAGATATTGTTTTTAATTTTGAGAATGAGCCACGTTAGTGAAATGAGTGCATCTGAAAGATGCAAGAAGTACCGCAAGGGAATGTTTCATGTGAACAAAAATCTGTTGTTCTGTTCGTGTTGCATCATACCAGTGGATTTTTCAAGAAAGGTCAGTTGTGAAAAGCATTTAGTAAACAAGATGCATAAAAAAGGTGTGTCTGAACAGTCAACTAAAAATAATGGAGATTAATTAATTGAAATAATAAATTATAATTTAATTAAATGTTGGTGAATTAATTGAGAAAAGAACTGCACAAGAACAGCATCACTCAATGGAACTTTCGAAATTAACTGGTGCTTTTTGTGCAGCTACCATCTCACTTTCCAAACTGGATCTACATTAAAAAATTACTTGGAACATTCGTTGAAAGATATTGGTGTTATTCCAAATGCAAACTGGATGCGGAAATGTTATTTGCTAATAATATATGATATTCACAAGCAACAAGTGAAAGATCTTTTTAAATCAGTATTTGGTGTAAGCATCGTAGCAGATGAAACAACTGATTCAGAAGATAGATACATTTTGAATATTCTTGCTGTTCCATCAGCTGAACCGAATGTTGAAAGTTGCAGTGATGAAACCTCTTTGAATGCAATCTTCTTTGAGTGCATCACTTTGGAATCCGTAAATTTTAAAGCAGTCAGCAAGGCAGTACTTCTGTGTGTTAATAAGTATGAAATACCTTTTGCTAATATAACCACTTCTGTGACAAACAATGCGTCTTACATGTCCAAAGCACAGGGAAAGAGCCTGAAAGCGGTATTTTTTAATGGTGTTCACGTCACTTGCAATGTGCATCTTTTAAATCTTTTGGGCGAAATTTGGCAGAATGAATTTGAAAATGTTAATTCTTTAGTAGTTGCTGTTAAACGTGCCTTCACAACTTGTTGGTTTTAGACTGTTTTTTAAAGAGAAGGGCAAAATACCTTGCTTACCACCAGTACCTGTGCAGACTAGGTGGAACAGTTGGTTTGAGGGCGTGCTTTTTTACTGTAAACATTTAGAAGACTATGCAGAGTGTTTTGAAAAAAAGAAAAAAAGACAAGAGTAGAAGTTGTATTGTGAATAAAATCATTGGGTATTGTCAAGATAGGTATTTAAAAGAAAATCTGAAGCAGATTGAGGTTCATGGGAGTTCATGCACAATGAGATTTCATGCGTCATATGTTTCCATATATTTTGTTCATGGGGTTCATGCAGTTGAGATTCATGCCCCGTGTATTTCCTGACAGCTCACTTTATTTGAAAAACAGTGAATTTCCGTGCACAAAATATATAATGAAATGTCAGACGTTGCCAAGTCTTCTGAGCAAGAGTCAAGACTGCGATCACGTCACTACAAAAAGAGCTCTATCCACTTGTTATGAGAAAATTAAGCATTATTTTTTTGAAGATAAAAAGCATCGATTTTGTCAGCCAGCCGCAAATTTCTTCAATGCATGTAGGGTGTTTGATCCCGATCAATTTAAATTCTTGGACCTTTTAGACCACGAAGATTTGTTTGTTTTCAGCCATATTGCTGTGTTCGAAGATGAAGACCAATTAAAATGTGAATTTCGTTCCTATAAAGGGAGTGTAAAAGAATTTCGTGTCAGCGAAGGTTTGCTAGACTTCTGGAATATGAAAAAAAGGTCATTTTTTTAAGCTACATAAGGTCACCATCCGTTGTCTGTCAGTACCCACAGTGTCGATGCTAAACAATCCTTTTCTAAATTTAAAAACGTGTTACAGGACAACAGACACAGCATTAAGGAAGAAATACTGTGTATGCACAATATAATGTATCAAAATGCCGTCTACTTAAATGGAAATCTTGATCTCATGTAACAGCGTTGATAACATTGCCAGAATTTGAATGGCTTATAAACGCATCAATTTAAAAAACTCATAAAGTTGTAATGGTTATAACTTTTAGTTATGTACTAGCCATTTGTATTACTACTTCGTAGACCTTTTTTTTTTTTTTTAAGTGTTTTATAACTTATCATCAGCCGCGAACTTTTCATGAAATTTCATAATTTACCCCGTGAATTTTGCCTTTTTCTCTCACGATAAAATTACTGCCCTAATTATGGTAAATGGTTGTCAGATTTGCAATGTCACGTTCATAAGTTTTCTTTTAAAATCGATATCTGTAGAAATGAAATACTTAATGTAGAATCAAAATGACACTTTTGGTTGCTAGAAAAATTTCTAAACTTTTTGAATCATGAAGTTAAAAATGTTTGGTTAATAGGGTGATTCATTTAATATCAGTCCATAGAGGTTTGGCAGAAGTGACTTTCAAAGTTAATGTGACCAATAAAGTGCCAGAATTTTCTTTATGGACATCATTTTTATGCTTCACTAAATGGTATACTGATGGTGCAATAAATGCTTCCAACGTAACATGTTTCCCCTGAGGACTTTGAGATTGGAATGAGGTAAACTCTAGGAAGATTGAGGGAAGTATTGTATATCTATCATGCAGTATTAATTTGATGGTAGAAGGGTTGAAACTGCATGGTGGCCAAAAGGTTTCCAAACTTTCTGAAAATTTGTTTGAGATTGTATACATAAGAAGGATTTTAAGGAAGATTAGATCTACAGAACTGTAGATTTTCAGTATGGCTTTGTTGAGACTTCTGATCTTTCACTTTGATTCATAATGAGTGTTTCCAAGATTTTCTTATATTCCTTTTCAAGAGAGATTGGATGCAGATGATGTATAAGCTATATGAATAAAAGATTTGACGGTAATAAATTTGTTATTTTCAAAACTGAAGAATTGCAACACTTTTTCGCATATTATTATAATAGACTAAGCTAAATACCCATTCTTCGAACGGGATATTAAAAATATTTCTATAATATAGGATTTCGTAACATACCATAATATAATTTGTACCATAAATTAATATACTAATAATACACTTGATCGGTTTGTTCTATAACTTTATTATATCATATCTGTAATAAAATGGATTCAAATACATAATGTTTATGGCATGAATTTTTGCATCTTTATAAGATGTGGAATGTTGTAATTTGTAACTAAACATTTTTATAGTGATGAGCGAATGGACAAATGAAAAGAATATATTGACTTATGTCAGTGCTTCTTTGTACAGTACATTGGCTGTTCTGGAATCATCTGCCAGTATTGCCAAACTGCTAGGAGAACTAACTATTGAGCACGCTACGTAAATCCGGCCATGAGAGAAACAGTTTTCTCTTAAGTCGATACCAAATATTTTTAAGGACTGTCCTTGTGATTTAATGATCGTCATAGCAAAGCAGACCTTCAAAGGAAACTGTAATCTCTTGAATTTGAATGGGTAATCAGATGGAATAAGAGGTAAATGTGGAATAAATACAGATTCCTCATGTGCACAACCAGTAAATATGGTGGCCTCAATGACACTGCGATGTAGAGCATTTATTTGAAGTCTATTCATAGTAATTGAAATTTGAGAAAAAAAGTTTCCCCCTTGAGATAACAAATTGCGACAGTTGAAATGGCCATACACTGCATATTTCTTTGCTCTTTTGGGAAATACATGTCTGCCTGACTTATTTTGCCAGGCACCACATAAGCAATTTCATTCATAACTGTAAATTTAAAACCTCAAGCTTACACAAAACAAATCAAAATACGTCGTTACTCTTCACTTTCATCGTTAAAATATTAATAGACAACAGAACAAAATAATAATAGGAAAACAGAACAAAATATGTTGTTACTTTCAGCATAAATGTAAAAAGAACCTTGCTTATAAACAATTTCGTTCGAAATTGCACATTTAAAAGCTAGCAAGTCAGATGTTTTTGGAAGCGTGAGCAAAATTGTGTTGCCATCGCTAATTTCTCAAAGGGGGAAGTTTGTTTTTTTTCAAATTTCAATTACTATGAAGATCTACCCACATATTTATATTTATTGCAGTCACCTTACCACTAAGATGACGTCACCGTTGCTTCGGTGAAAACGAATGTTGGTATTTTTTTATTTTGACTCAAAAAAACCTTGACATTCGATATGTCAAACAATAATATAAATGTTTAAATGCAAAGCATATTATGATGTAGCACTTTTTACGTGATATTTTAAATGTTGTTTTTTTTTTGTTAAATTTTTAGAACAAATTAAAAAATCTTGACATTCTATATGTCAAATGATAATAAATGTTTAAATGCAAAGCATATTAGGATATATCGCTTTTTACGTGATTTTTGAGGTTTTTTGTTGAATAAATTCAAAACAAATAAAGAACAAAATATATACTGAGCAGGTCAACTCAAGTCATTCAAAACTTAGGGCGGGGCTTCAGTTTCTGGGCAGCAATGGCTTGATCATTGCAAAACGTCCTAGCGTTATCAAAGCTAGGTTATTTAAAAACCCCTTTCGACCCACTTAAATTTATCGTAGGAAAAAATCCTTTCTTAGTGTGCCTCTATGTTGTAAAAGGAACATTCCTGCCAAATATGAAAGTTCTAAAGCACAAAATGAGAACTCAATTCTCATTTTGTGCTTTTTGTCAAGGTATTTCCAATTTTAACATTCTTTGTTAGGTGATATACTATCAAAGTCTATACCTTCCTTTATTGCCTTTGACTCATTCAGAGTCTTGAATATTTCTTTTAAAGCATCATCCAAGTTCTTTTAAACATTCATTCGTTTTTCATAGTCTTAATTCAAGCAGTTTTTATTATATTTTATTCAACTGTGATAACAATGACAACATTTATTTCTCAATGTGATGTTTTGTGCTCTCCTGGATGGCCACACCCGTTGGCTGGATGACGTTGAGTGGGAGGGATGGTCTATGCTGAAGAAAGGTAAGAATAACAATATACCATGCTAAATTTATGAGAATATGTTGATAATATATACAGTTTTCAATTTGCGATAAATAATTCCCCTGCCTAGCTAAAACTAACGAATAACGTGTGAAACAGTAAATAACAATACAACACACTTGTTGTATAAGCTTGAATGACTTACATAGCCACGTAGTGCAGTTCAATATATAGATTTTGAACAATGAGCAAAAACCATAGGATTCCCTCACCTACTAATTTCATCATCTAATCTATTTTCTCTGTCAAACATGCTTCCTAAATACATACTCATTCACCATTATTATGCACATGATCAAAGTAAGACTTATCACAGAGTAATGTATTTCTCCAACACATAAACAATCCTATGTCTCTTCTGCAGTACCCAGAATTCACTGCTGTACATCAGTGTAGGAACAATTGAAGGAGTGGACACAAGAATTATGCAAGTCCATTTTTGGGAATTTTTACTTTTTAACGTTAATTCATAAAGAATAAATTAGCCAAATGGACAACGAGGAACAGTACACCAATTCAGTAGTAAATAGTAACACTATACTAGTGATACGATTTATTGGTGTATGAAATAGACACATAACCGTTTCCAAGCTTTCGCACATCAACCAGATGGCTTTTTCAAGGAAGTTAGGCAGCTGTCTAACTTCCTTGAAAAAGCCATCTGGTCGATGTGTGAAAGCTTGGAAACACTTGTCTATTTCCTACACCAATAAATCGGATCACTAGTATAGTGCTGTCTAACTTCCTTGAAAAAGCCATCTGGTTGATGTGCGAAAGCTTGGAAACGTTTGTGTCTATTCCCTATGCCGCTAAATCGGATCACTATTATAGTGCTGTCTTAACTTCCTTGAAAAAGCCATCTGATGTGTGAAAGCTTGGAAATGCTTATGTGTCTATTTCCTACGCCAATGAATCGGATGATTAGTATAGTGTTACTATTTACTAATAAATTACCCTTTAATTTGGTGTAAGAATGATGTGTGTCCTTTTGGTCTACACTGAGTTATATATGAAAAATAGTTACCTCATACCTCACCTGTAGATACATTGCGAGAACCGTTACTAAAAAAGACATCCGTGTGGTTCAAACTTGAAGTCGGACAGCTCACGTTTCTCAACTTTTTTTAAATTTTCACATGCTCTTCAAGAACACTGCCACATTAAAAGGAACAAAGTTTATAGTTCAAAGTATTGCCTTTTTAAGTACAGCTCAGGATATCTCTTTGAAGTAACATGTGAACATGCAAGTGGTACACATTTTACAAATCTTATTCTTCTCAAACCTGGTGTAACAAGAATAACAATCCAGCAAAGAGTTTGTATGACAGAGAACTCACGATTAAAGAGAAAAAATGCAAAGATATGACGAAACTTGCCACATCTTATGTACCTCAACGTGACATTTGGTTCTGCAATTTGCTTGGGCCAGAAGTGCATAACAATGGCTATCAGAAACTGATGACAAGTAACCATTGGACTTTGTTCTTTAATAAGGTCATATTTATACTGTAATCTAATCAGTTAGGAACCAGATGAGTAATTTAATGGCTGTGAGACTGTTTTCATTAAAACCGCTGTACTTTACACTTCAATAAAGCTACATTTTTCTCTAATATACAATTTTATTTATTCACTTTGGTGTAATAACCAGATAAGTCCACCCCAGTTTTTTTGCACTTTCTGAAACTAAAATAAACAAAAGATTTTTTTTGCCTACAAGCAATAGACCACCTGCATTTATTTCTAATAACATTGGTAATTGCAATTAAGTATGATTCAGGAATTTTCTACTCTTAACTTTTGCTCTCCTGAAATATTTGGCATTTTGGACTTGCATGATTCTTGCACCTGCTCTTTCAATTATACAATTCAATTATACCATGCACTCCTTCAATTATGTCGTAGATAGCCGTTCAGGACTTTTTGAGAATCTATCATCCCTGTGAAATCTTCCTAAATCTGCTAGAACTTTCAGAAATGAATTCACTTGCCACTGATTCCATCATCTCATCTGTTTTCTTTGTCAAATATGTCTCCTAAATACACGAACGCGCTCACCTGTTAACTTTGTACAAAAAAAAAAAAAAAATTGAAGCACCACCTTATTAACAAGTCTCTCAATTAGTGCTGAGTTGACCTGATCTGGTTGCTGGATTGATTTCACGGCTTATGGATAGACCTTGCATCTATATACACTTATGTATTTAATTAATCTTTCAGTTATATTCAATATGCCTTTGACTTGTCTTTTGTATTGTTCTTTGTTGTTTGTGTCTATTTTTTTCTTTTTAGTACTAGGGGTAGGAGGGCTATGTCAGCCCTTACCGCCATTTCCCTCCTCCTCCTCCTGGTTGCTACATTTTTTGTAAATGATTATATTGTTTGTATTTTGAACTGTAATATGTGGCAACTGAAAATTAAAAAAATTAAAAATTAGATTGACTGCATTTAGTGCTAACCAATTCTTGCTCAAAAACCACGTTTTCATGACTCAAAGATTTTATTTAAGTACGAACATCAAAAAATTAGTTAAAATGCCAAAAAATTCTCATGGGACATATTTTATATCAGAATTTTTTTTTCAGCATCTTGAATTGCTTCTCCATTTTAAGAATTGTTCAATATCATTTGCTGTAAAGAGCAAGTCCAAAAAATTTATATTTATATGTATCTTTAGTAAGAAAGTTAGAAGTGTTTTTATTCCGTAGGTTCATCAAAGGATTTATTTGTAGAACACAACCAACAAATGAAGAAAACAAATTTGTAAGTTATTCTCATTTTCCAATATTTGTGTTTAAAATGTGGTTTTAATGAAATATTAGTCAGTCTGTGTAAAAACATAAATATGTAGGTAGAAGACAGTGGTGTGATTAGGTATTTCTTTGTTCCGGGCAAACCACAAAATATTGCGCCCCCAATTTCTCTTTTTTCTCGTAAACGTATATTGTTAATTTAACAATGTATCTAAGTATATATGTAAATATACAGTGGCAGATTTAGAATTCTCAGGGCCCTGCGCATAGCATTGTTTTTGAGATCCTCTCACTTTGCCGGGCATCCTTAAAATATAACCCGTGCATTTTTATTCACTCCCACTGATGTATAAAAAAGGTATTGTAATCACAAAAACAAATTGACTTCTAGATTTCAACAGTTTTACCCATTTTGGCCTTCCCCAAATATGATTTGACTATTTTCATAGTGGTGTCCCTATGTGTGTAAGTGTGTGTGGTTTGTTGTCACCATAAACTAGTAAACTAGTGTAGCTGTATTAGTTTAGCTGCCAAGGCGAAATTTAATACTGAGGGCTTTTTGTTTACCCTAATAAGGAGGAAATGGCTGAAGTTCAGAAAGCCTTCTGTTAAGGACGAAAAGTGGAAACTTTTATAAAGATGCCCACTGAACCATAGCAGTACTGTAACATGTTATGTAAGTATACATAATATCTAAGGTATTATTTACCTGATATTGGCAAAGTATTTCACACGTTGTTGCTCCGCAAGGCACGTGCTCCCAGCCCAAGAGAAGTCAATTTGTTACGGGTTTTCTTGGTTAGTTAAAATTTTTTATAAATGAAACAATTAGGTTATATTATTATCAGTTCGCATCCATTCATTCTCACAATCAAACGTTTTAAATTTACTATTAATTAAAAGATTGTATTAGAAAAAGTTATACTCATCGGGTCGGGAGACATCTCTCAAGAGGCTCTTCGTCACGTTGTTACGGCGAGCGCTTTCGGCACATCCAGAGTGCCATCGTTGGGCCTTCTACACCTACACAAGGGTTTTCTCGCGTGTTTGTAGCCATTGGAGTTGCATGTCAGGAAACGAAGGAAAAGTTTTGCGGCCTGTATGTGTTATGTGATTGTTTCTCACGTGTCGCCATCTATTGGATGAGTTGGTATGTATATCAGTCGTAAGTACAATTTTTTCCCTTTTTGTGTAGATATTTTTGAGCTATTGTTATTTATTTGTAGAAACAGGTGTATAATTTTTAGTACATTATTAAATGGTGTGACTTTTTGTAATGTTCTTTTTTTATGGATTTTTTGTTTTTATACACCCTGGAAGTCACTTATAAAAAGCGACAAAATCCATAAAAAAGACAAAAAAAAGAACATCACAAAAAGTCACACCATTTAATAATGTACTAAAAATAATACAAATAAATAACAATAGCTCAAAAATATCTACACAAAAAGGGGAAAAAATTGTACTTACGACTGATATACATACCAACTCATCCAATAGATGGCGACACATGAGAAACAAGCGCATAACACATATAGGCCGCAAAACTTTTCCTTCGTTTCCCAAAATGCAACTCCAACGGCTACACATACGCGAGAAAACCCTCGTTGTAGGTGTAGAAAGCCCAACGATGGCACTTCGGATGTGCCGAAAGCGCTCGCCGTAACAACGTGACGAAGAGCCCCTTGAGAGATGTCTCCCGACCCGATGAGTATAACTTTTTCTAATACAATCTTTTAATTAATAGTAAATTTAAAACGTTTGATTGTGAGAATGAATGAATGTGAACTGATAATAATATAACCTAATTGTTTCATTTATAACAAAATTTAACTAACCAAAAAAACCTGTAACAAATTGACCTCTTTCAGGCTGGGAACATGTACCTCACGGAGCAACAACATGCAAAATACTTTGCCAAATTACACATGCACACACACACACACACACACACACACACACACACACACACACACAAGTTATGAGAAAATGTTTTGCTTACCAAATTCCAATAACGAGATTTTGAAACAAACAAACAAAACAGCTCCACCTACAACCCACAGCGTGATCGCGCAACTGGCCAGTCCAACCCTGGTTACATATCGTCAGATTCCATCCCACTAACAGTTAGTTCCCTAACAGACAGTCTGAATATGGATGAAATCTATTCCTGTGCCTCGTAAAACACACTTTCCAATGCCATTTTACTCGTACGATAACAGTCTTGTGATTACCTCTTAAACTAAACTTAATTGGGGGGGGGAATTTTAAGGGAAAGATTGGGAGTCGTATAAAACACTGAACTAAATGTTCATTACATTCTAAGAATATTGGCCAGAAGTAACACTCCAATTTCTAATCTCAGTTGTAATTTAGTATTAAGGAATATTACCCTCAAAACGATTTTTGGTGAGCCTGCATTTAAGCTTGAAAATTCATACTTGTAGATGACATATTTCGATTTCAGTCGGAATTATGCCCCAAATCCAGAAGAGTGAATGTATTCCTTGTTCTATAACTTTACCCTTTTTTTTTTTTTAGAAGCAAAATTGAAAAACAAATTATAAATAATTATTTTTGAGGCCCTCCAGCATTGTCTGGGCTTTAATGGCTTCCCTATAAATATTCCCCTGTAAATATACATTGCTTGGCAAAACAAAATTAACGTTACATATTTAGTGAGCCTGCATTTAAGCTTGAAAATTTATGCTTGTAGATGACATACTTCGATTTCAGTTGGAATTATGCCCCAATTCTTCCCAAATGCAGAAGAGTGAATTTATCCCTTGTTCTATAACTTTTTTTTTTAGAAGCAAAATTGAAAAACAAATTATAAATAATTATTTTTGAAGCCCTCCAGCATTGCAGGGTCCTGTGTCTGGGCTTTGATGGCTTCCCTATAAATATGCCCTTGTAAACATACATTGCTTGGCAAAACAAAAATAACATCACACCCCAGCGTTATCGCTATGGGAAATGGCATGATCAGACTGTGGTTTTTTTCTGCGGCTTTTCCCAACTACTTCAGACCTTCAGCACCACATCAAATGGACTGAATGCAGTTGCAGTAATAATCAAATAGCTTTCCAGAGAACCTTTTATGATGTGAACACAATATCCTTATCTTGCATCGTATTCACTGCTGCCCAGGTGGTGCAGTGGTCTAAGCACTGGGTACTACTGTCCATTCTTGAATGCAGTTGCAGTAATAATCAAATTGCCCCCAGAGAATCTTTAATGATGTGAACAATATCCTTATCTTGCATTGTATTCACTGCCGCCCAGATGGCGCAGTGGTCTAAGCACTGGGTACTGTCCATTCTTCCATGATGGGTCCCGGTTCAAATCCCAGTGAGCCATGGATGTTGTGTTTGTTTTACAGCTTTGGCTTTCTACCTTCCCTGAAAGCAGCGACACTAAATTAGGGACGGGTGACTGCTTATAGCCCATCGAGCTGCTCATGGTGCTCATTGAGCTTCCAAACAAAAAGAAACAACGCCCTCTCAGTTTCGAATGTGAGCCACTAATATCCTTTTAACATTTTCAGGAAGAAATGTGAATTTTAATCTGCCAAGGCTACCAAAACTGGTGCAGCATATTATAAGCAAATTCTGTAAATGTGAAAATGACAAAGCATAGCATGAAAACAAATGCACCACAAACTGGTGCGAAGGTTTCCATTTTACTTTTAATCAGATTCTAAGCAGTGATTTTTGTGCTCTCTCTTGAAGTGTGCTAATTCTGTAGAACAAATGACAAAGCATAGCTCAAAGAAACAGAAAAAAAATACTTCCAGAAACTGGTGTAAAGCTTTCAATTTCAGTTTTAGTCAGATTGTAAGCAAGGATCTTTGCGCCCTCTCTTGAACCGCACCCGGAGCAGCCATCCTGCCCTAGTTACGCCTCTGGTAGAAGAAATATCTACATTATTTTGCCAATCACTTCCAGTTTTGAAAACTTGTGTGTGTGTGTGTGGGGGGGGGGGGGTTTACTGGTTTACTAGAAAATGTTTTAATATTTTTCAGATTTTTTACTCTTCTCTTTCATCAGGTATATTCCAAAGAAAAACTTTATTGATGTTATTTAGGTAGACTAAAAAAACGGTTTCAAAACTAGAAGTAGAAAACTAGAAATCACCAAATAAAGGAAATTCTATTACAACTGCCAACCACATAAAACAATTATTAAATTATAAGTATTTTATTATTGTGTGCACTGTGAAATTGTTTTTAATGTACCATATTTTTCTATGTATAAGCCACAGAACATGAAATTCAGAAAAAAAAAATTCTGTATGATCTTCATTAGTAATGTTGGCCTTCACCACCATTTCCTACAGAAAAATCGGGATTCACAGGATAACCCAGCATTCCAACAAAATAGGGAAGCATGATATTATTAAAAAAAACAAAATTATTCAAGTGAAAAAAGAGCAAAAAATCAAAAGTTTTTTCAGTATCTCCATAGTTAGACATGTTAGTTCAGTAGTTAGACTGTGGCACCCACAAGCAAGTGTGATGCTGAGCCTCCCACGGCACATGATCATCCACAAAACCAAATATTGGCTTGTCAGATAAGTTCATTTGGTTTTCTTCCAATTATTGGAATCCTTATTTTTCATGAAAAGGTTTTCACAAATCAGTCAATAATATCTTCTCCTTCGTTGTTCACAACTTCTTGCCAATATTCCACTCAGTTGTCAATGCCTCAACAGTAGAAATCCTCAGGTTTTGACTTGAAGAAGTCATCGAGCCACCGTTTCAGCTCCACGTCGTTGTTAAGCGATACGCCTCGCAGACTATTAGAGAGCGACCGGAAAAGGTTATAATATGACTGCACTAGATCAGGAGAATACGGTGGGTGTGGCAGACCTTCGCAACTGAGATCTTGAATAGCAATTTTGGTCAGATTAGTGATGTGGGGGGAGCATTGTCATGTTGAAAAAACACACTATGCCGCCAGTTGGGTCGTTTCAGCTGAATTGCCTCATTGAGCCAATGCATTTGCTGAACGTAAAGCTGTGCGTTGATCATGGTGTTCTTTTCAAGCAATTAGTCGTGGATTACACCTTCCCAATCTCACCAAACACAGATCATGGTCTTGCGTGGATGCAGCTTTACCTTGGCTCGAGGTTTTGCTCGCTTGTGAGGGCTCAGCCATTTTTTCTTCTGCTTCACATTGACAATAGCGACACCATTTTTCATTGCCAGTGATAAGGCAGTAAAGAAATTTCTGTGTCCACAAGTAGCCTGGTGTCAAGCAAACAAACTGGAAGTGATAGTGGAGCGCTGAAGTTTGTCTCTTGCATTCAGAGGATGTGGCACCCGTGCACTGAGTTTTGGGACCTTACTCATCAAGTGAAGGTGACTGGCGATGGTATCATGAGAGCATCCCATCTGCTGGGCCAATTCCCTAATTGATTGATGCGGATCCTTGTGGATGAGCTCATTCAATACATCCTCGTTGAACTGAACAGGTCTGCTGCAATGCAGAGAGTCTATGAGGTCGAATTTTCCCTTGAAGCGTGAATACCATTTCTGTGCAGTTCTGTCAGTAATAGAACCTTTTCCGTACACAGCACAAATGTCTCGAGCAGCTCTGGCAGCTTTGGAACCTTGATTGAAAGCGAAGAGAAGCAGGTGCCAAAAATGCTTATTTCTGTCTACTTGGCACTCCATCTTCATAGTGTTAAAAAGAGTTGAACCAAATATAATATCGAAACCAATGTAGAAAAGTTGTACATGAAGAATAGAGCTACAAAAAAACGTATAACACTATGATCAAAATATTGTTCGTGTTCCTACCAATAACATTGGAAAAAACCGAATGAACTTATCTGACAACCCAATAGTATCACCTTTGTTGCATTATATCTTTTGTCAAAATGCTTATAAGTGAAAAAAAACAAACTTTCCCACTGTATGTGGACCTTTATCTTTGTATTGTGTTACATTTTTCTGTAGTTAATGCATTTTTGGTAATAGTTAAAATATAAGACCTCAAATTAATAACAAGGAACTACACACCAACTATGTAGAAAATAGTAAAACTACGCTAGAAATCCGATTTATTGGTGTAAGAATATATAAACATTTCCAAGTATTCACACATCAACCAGATTGCTTTTTCAAGGAATAAAGACAGAAACTGCCTATATTTCTTGGAAAAAGCCATCTTGTTGATGTACAAAAGCTTGAAAACGTTTATATTACTAATCAAGGAAGCCAATTCTCAACATGAGCTTTATTCAAAAAACGTTTTTATGTCCTTAAACCAATAAATCGGATTACTAGCATAGTTTTACTATATTCTATATAAGATCTCTTCTGACAATTATGACGTGGATTTTTTAAAAGTACTGAAAAACTTTTGTTTCAAAGCAGCTTATTATCCTCATTAGCAGGCATGCATCCAGGAGGAAGATACATCCCGGCTAATGAGGGCATTTATCTATAAATTAGGGATGTGCAACTACAAGTAGTTATCCCTAATGTTAGAGCCACTGGTACATCCACAACTCGAACTTGGGCTTGTCTCGAACAATGGTCAGAAGTCAGCTCCTCAGACCACTCTGTCATCAGGTTGGCACATCAGTCACTTTATATTCCCATGGTGATGAATGCTTCCAGAAGAACAATGCATCATGCTGCAGTAGTCGCATTGTCTTGCACTAGTTCAAGGAAAATGAGGAAGGTATTTCCATGCTTTAGTGGTCACCTCAATCACCAGAGCTCAATCCCTTGGAGCATTAGTAAAATGAAGTCAAACATCAGTAGCATGGGTCCACTAACATCTGATCAGCAAGGATTAGAAGATGCTATCTGACATACATGGGTCAGTAGCTCAAAATATTTCCATAATGCAATGGCATCAGTGCCAAGACAAATTGTTGCTATTTTAAAGGTCATCCAAGGTATAGCTGGGGAGGAGTTAGTCCTTGGGTCCAGACCCCTTCCTTTTGAGGGTGGATTAAGTACAAATTTAAAGCAACACACACACATATATATATGAGTGTGTGAGGCATGGACCCTGCACTCCTTTAGAAAAATTTGACTATGCCACTGTCATCCAATACATTATTAGGTAAGTGGTCCTAATAAATTTACTTCTTTTTGTGCATTGCTACTGTTTATTTCTGCAAATACTTAATGAACTCAGTTCACAATAAAAACTTTCATTCCATCACAAAAATTTATTTGCTGTATTGAATTCTCATTAGACATTAGCACCAATGAATTTTCTTGCACTGTTTTTAACATAAAGGCACTTTTGTTTCTGTTTAGTTCACATGGTATGTGAAATCAGAGTTTCTAAGGAGGTTGGCTAAATCTTTGCCTCAGAGCGTACTGGACAACTCTTGGCCTCCAGCTCCACAGATATGTCAAGAGGTATTTGTTGTTTGTGCTGATTGTATTTATAAATGTGTTTGCAAAATAAGTTATAAATAAACTTTAAAGATAGTTTTTACTTCAGATCAATGTTTATATGCATACATGGATGACTAAATTGATTTTAAATTATTCTGTGTAAATGTGTGTGGATTATATATAAATGAAATAATTGCAGCTGAAAAATGTTAATTGTTAATTTAAAGCAAATGTTGAAAGATTTCTAGTGTTCTCAGTTTCTGTTCAAAATGTTTTCATTGTTTAATAATACATTACACACATTCAGTAAACATCGCAAGATACTAACTGCAGTCGCTGCATGATATAACATATTACTGAAAGTGAAAATGGACGATGAAAATTACTTTATTTAACTGAAGCAAAAGTTGAAAGTCAAAATTACATCACTAGATCTTTCATGCTGGCTTCCAGCATATCCTCAGGTGAATTTTAAAATGAGATATTGTAAAAATGTGAGAGTCCACCGTGGAATGCCACTCTAATGTAGACACACCACGTTCAGCTCTCGAATGACTTCAAAAAATATCGCCACGCTCTGACTGACAATTGTTGTGTCTTAACTGTTATTGGGTGAGTTCTGAAATAAAGTTCGAGTTAGTAGTTTTTTTTTTTTTTTTGGTCCTTGTTGTTCGAAATTAATAGTATCCAAGATGGAGGTATGAATCTGGGTACTTCATCATTACAACATTTATCAGCATTATTGATGATGTGTAAACTCTCCGCTAGGAAAGTCGGACTCCTGTTTTTGTGACTTGAAATAACTCTTGCCTCATTCCCATAGAGGGATGTGGTCTCCTTGAGTAACTAATCTAGGAAGTGCAGTAGAGTTTGAATGAGTTTTGACACTGTACTTGTGTTCCGCAATACGGAAGTTCAAATTCCTCATGGTGGACCCAATATAAATGCAATCTATGTCAACGGTATCCAGGGTCTTTAATGGTATTTGATAGACTCTGAATCTGTTATTACATAGGACTGGGTCCCGATCTTTTTAATGGTTGACATTAAGTTGTAGGTTTTAATCCCCAAATCAAAGTTGTGTTTTTTACAGGAAGTTTTAAATATATTCATAACTTTTGGAAGATAATCCACTGATCCAACGTATCTGTGTTGGTATTACACACATTGGTATATCATGTTACTTATTACTGTTTCACACGTTGTATTGTTTCATTAACTAAACTAGTTTCAACTCTTCATTTTGCGAGTCATCCTCAGTAGCTTACGATGTTAGTGTTTCCAAAGAGGTTGTTGTAATGCTGGGTTACTGATCATTCTCATTATCTGCCGTGTCATTGTTGTGCATGCATATTATGGTCGTGCTTTAGTTTGTTTCATCGCAGAATACCCTGGTGGGGCTATTGGTTAGGGTGTGGGTTTGTTTGGACATCTTTTTTATTTGCCTCTCGCGTTCCACCAAGAATTTCCATGCATATGGCAGGTCGTAGGGGGTGTTGTTATTATAATTTATATCGCGAGTTTTCTCGATGAATACTGCCTCTGCCATTAGGATTTGTTGGTGTGTATTGTGCGTTGTTAAAATTTTGCGTTTTCCCAATCTGGGATAACATCATTCTCTTGGCAGTGTTGGATTAAACGGCATGAATCCAACACTGCCAAGAGAATGTTGTTATCCCAGATTGGGAAAACGCAAAAATTTTAACAACGCACAATACACACCAACAAATCCTAATGGCAGAGGCAGTATTGATCGAGAAAACTCGCGATATAAATTGTAATAACAACACCCCCTACGACCTGCCATATGCATGGAAATTCTTGGTGGAACGCGAGAAGCAAATAAAAAAGATGTCCAAACAAACACGCACCCTAACCAATAACCCCACCATGGTATTCCGCGATGAAACAAAATAAAGCACGACCATAATACGCATGCGCAACAATGACACGGCAAATAATGAGAACGATCAGTGAATCAGCGTTACAACAACCTCTTTGGAAACACTAACATCGTACGCTACTGAAGATGACTCACAAAATGAAGAGTTAAAACTAGTTCAGTTAATGAAACAATACAACGTGTGAAACAGTAATAAGTAACATTGTATACCAATGTGCATAATACCATGCAATTAGCCACATATTGACATAGAGCATTTATTGAATATTTGACTCACAAACCACATGATATCTATGGTGATTGGGTTCTTCAGTCAATGCAGAAAAATGTGTTCTTATTTTTCAATGTATCTGGTTTACTGTATTTCTAGGGAGTAAGTTGTAAAACTCGTTTCTCTAAATCTTGTAATACAATCTCCGCCAGGAAAGGTGATAGTGGGGAGCCCATAGGAGCCCCTTCTTTTTGTTGGTAAATGACACTTTGAAATTTAAAATAAGTCCTTTTGAAAACCAATTTCAAGGCTTCTGTGAAAGCTTGGAGTTCCAGATCATTCAAGGTGCCCAAGGATTTTAGCTTTTCTTCTATTTACTCATGTGCATATGATATCGGTACACTTGGGAACAATGACTCTATGTCTAGGGATGCAAACCAAAAGATACACACATCACAAGAAACACACATTGTTAATACACACAATTGACATGGACTAGGAACATCAAACAGAAGTCATCGTTCTTTCCATGTTTATAAGTGAGTTACATAAAAATTCTCATTGGCCGCCACCGGGAATCGAACCCAGGGTCTTCCAGTTATTCCCGGCGTGTAACTGGAAGACCCTGGGTTCGACTCCCGCATGGAAAGAATGATGACTTATGTTTGATGTTCCTAATCCACGTCAATTGTGTGTATTAATTATTCATTTGCCCCCTAGTTATTCGTTCAGTTGATGCTTACCATCTTTGGTGAATTCCCAGCATTGTGCTGGGCTCCAAGAAGCAACCTTCCAAGTGGTTTGGCAGTTAGTCGTATGTAAGTCTGGAGAATTTGAGGCCACTGTGTTGCAGTGGTAGTATGTCCAGCGCACAACTGGAAGACCCTGGGTTCGATTCCCGGTGGTGGTCGATGAGAATTTTTCTGTGACTCGCTTATAAACATGGAAAAAGTGATTACTTCTGTTTGATGATGCACACATTGCTTTATTTACAATAAATGTATTTCTAAAAAAAAATTCTGGTATCTAAAAAAAGGTATCTAAAAAACACAGCAATTTTTGTAAAATTGTTATTCATTATACTTGAATTATGAACTTTTCCTTATATTATTTATTTTTGTAGGCTTCACGTCATCTAAAGGGTTTACACAAGACCTGGCTAGTCCGCAAATACTGCAAAACTATCAAGCCTGAAAGGCGGGCACAGGTATATTTTTTCGCATGTTCATCATTTTCAGGATTGTATCTATTATTATATAAGTATATTCTGCTTTTATAGCATATCCATAGAAAACATGTATTAAAATTTTAAAAATGCACAAGTTATGTAAAATAAATTTTAAGTAAGGAAGCTTTAAATTGATAATTTAAGTCTTTTTGAAACACAAATTTCAAAAAGTTTGGATATATCATTTGGCAATCAGTTATAACCCTTTTATCAACAAATCAGTTTCGAATGATAGAGATAAAATAGCCTCCTTCATTCTTCCTGGAGTTTATATTGTTGTAACCATGGCCAAGTAATTATTCATAGAAACCAATTTTTAGGGTTAACACTTAAACGAATGGACCTGATAACATATACCCAAAAAAGAGGGCCAGGGATTACTGTTACTGCTCAATACACAAATAATTTAATAGGTAATAAAAGACACGAAATTCTTGATTATCAACAGACTGCTATTTTGAGGTTTAGAACTTTCAACTGGCATCCAATATCTGATGCAGAGTTCATCAATATACTACTATTTTGAAAATTAGAGGTCCTTTCAACTGACATCTAATTTCTGATGCAGAGTTCAGTTATTGCCCTTAGTTTATTTCATTTCTGCATGCAACAGTTCTGAGTATTCTTTTGAACCAGTTCCTTATCTCTTATACTAGAAATACTAACAGAAAGTTTTCTGCTTACAGTAAGTTGAATGCAGACATAAATCCACAACTAGCTACTTTCACCTTTCATAGGTGCCCTAAACTTGTTCCACACATTGTTTGGAATTAACAAAAAATTTCTACTTAGCTTAAAAAAAATGGTAATAATAAGAGGGAGATGGTGTGACTTACTTCAGAGGTGAAAGCGTGTCAAGGCGACAAATCTGCAGCGAGACATTCTGTCCACATAGCTCAGTTGGGAGAGCGGCTTACTCCGGAGTGAGGGGACCTGGGCTTAATGCCTGGCATGGAAGAACTTGTGTTTTCACACACTCCCTTTGCATGAATTGTTATGATGATACGGCACTGTGTTGCTGCATTTACTGATAACTTTTTCCATTCTCAATTGCACACACACCTTTTCATTGGGGGGACTTCTCTTCAAAGTCTAGGCAGTGCTATGGCTGTGGGGCAATGAAGGGTATCAATTAGCTGGTGGGGGTCAATGACCCACTTTGCTGGACATCTCCTTGTTCAACCTTCCTCGAAATATTGCTCCAACATGCTCATGGCTTCCAGTCAGCAATTAATAGGTTTCTCTTTAAGCATGGATCTCCAGCAAACTCGCATGTATCTTCAAGCCTACCACTTTTCTTACAACAGTATCAAAATTCCTTCATTTCACAAGTTGCTAAGCATTGTCACAAGGCCATGGAATCTCCCCATTCCATCCGCAGCATATACTCCGACCTTTTTAAGTCTCTTTCTGTCGGATTCAAAACAGCAGCTGCCTTTATTTTCTTCTCATCAGCTTTGAGTGCCGAGATCATGTGAAAAGATGGACCACACAAAAAGAGAGCAATTGCACCTGAAAATGTCCTTAAACAATAGACGAATTTATGATTATTTGCTAACCTTTGTCTCCTTTCCCCTTGAGCCCCAAATCAATGGCTTGTAATGTCTTGCTTCAAGCCATCCCCTTTTTGATGTTTAGTCTATGTGTCGCATGACCGGCGTTCCTGCTATTTACAACAACTTTAAAGCATTAGTAGCTCCGACCACACAAGAATCTTTTTTTTTTTTTTTGAAGCTTCGTATGAAACTAGTTAAAGAGACAGCCAGGAATTTTTAACATCAGCTTTTAATAAAATATCAGAAAGAAAAGATATGTTTGGTAACTATTTTTTCAGTAAATAAGTAAAATCTTCAGAAATTACAAGGGCTGTCAGAAAAGAAATGAGATTGCAGCTGTAGCAATGCAACAAAATGACGTACATTAAAATTGTAGTGGTACTTAAAAAGGCCATTGTTTGCTCAGTTGGCATGGTGAAAGGTGTCAATTGTTGATTGGCCATTTGACAGATAGAGAAAGGAAAGTGAAGTCATATCTGGTTTTGACTTCATGCATGATGGCTGAAATAAGGGTAAAGCAGTATGCTGCATTGAAATTATGATTGTTGCTTTGACAAAACAGAAACCAAAGCACACAAAATGTTGAAGGAAGCATATGAGGAAAATTTTCTGCCATGTGCAACACGCATTTAGGTGAATTAAATTATTACTGCAGAACACAAATTCTGTAGTTTGTTATATTGTTTCTCACGTTATGATTGCCATATATACTCGCATATAAGTTGACCCCCCCCTTCAGAGTAAAGAAATCGTAAAAATCAAATGTTCAGTGAATTTATTCAAAAACATTTGAAAACGGGGAAAAAAATTATATATATACCGTAATTTCCGTCATATAATCCGCGGATTATCTGCAAAAAAAAAGTTTAAAATGTACGTTCTGCGTATTATACACTGATGCGGAAAATACGCCGATAAAAAGAAAAGGAAAAAAAAAACAATTTACGACCCTTCGATTTTTTTTTAAATCTGCAGCGTGGTTGTGCAGGGGAGGGGTATAATTCAAAAAGAAACTTTCCCAGAAGAATTTTCCTCGGTTCAGGAGTTTGTACAGAGCCGGGAGGTCGGGGAGCAAGGGGGAGGAATGTCATAACGAAAAGTCAGGACAGCTGTGGGGAGGGATGGCAAGGTAATTTTGTAACGTTGAGAAGATCGTGCCATCTGTTTTTGGCAAAAAGTCAAAGAAGTATGCACCGCACTTGCTACATGAACCTATGCATTCCTCCTTTCGGATCTCGTGTGCACTCCCTTGTGTTTAGTTCGTCTTTCGCTGTTTTGACCAACGTTGCTGCTGCTATTTTCCGCCATTGCTATTCATGATGTTTTTGAAAAGGAAACGTTTCAGTTACACTGCCAAATTTAAACTTGAAGGGGTGGACACAATTGCAAACTATCACGTCACTGCGCAATACTTTTGAGGTCAGAAAACAATCGTGCGGTAGCAGGCAGAAAGGAAAACTTCCGAGCCGCAGTTTAAAACGTAAACAAATCCGTAGGTAAATTCCGCTGGAGAATTCACGAAAGTTTTTTTATTGGCCCACGTATAAGCTGTTCCCCCAACTCTGAAAGCAGGATTTCTCAAAAAAGCTTTAGACTTATATGCGAGTACATACAGTATTTCTATGACTTGTTCTGTTGCGGCCTTTCGTCATTCGCAAGGTGTAATGTAATACTCTGGAGCGGCATCGGCGTGATCTATGGATGCCACACCCTTTATCTGTCTGGAGATAAAAATATAAAACAGTAACCTTTAAAAATGTATTTCTTTATTTAATAAAAAAATTTTTTTTCTCTTTTTCGGACTCATGGGTCATTATGTGACAGACTTTTCTGTCGGAAATTCCACTTCCGGTTCAACATCTATGATGTGCGGATTATACGGCAATTTTTTTCCTGACTGCAGGCTGTGGATTATACGAAGGAAAAAAATTTTTTTACGTGAATTTCGCGTTCTGCGGATAATACGACGAAAATTACGCTATTAATAAATTTTATTTGCATACCTAAAAACTTCATCAGAACCCTTCAAAATCCGATTTCGAGTGAGACTCTCCAAACAGTTAAAAAAAGTCTATCTCCGTCATCGTAAACATGAGTATTTCCCATCTATGCCTGTGTCATAAGAATCACTGTCGTCGTCACTCATAAAAATCTTATCATCCTCTGTGCCATCAAGTTCGTTACTAATACAACATTTCTTGAATGTTTTCACAACCATTTCTGCAGGTATCGCATCCCAAGCATCCTTGACCCAACGTGCAATCAAAACAATATTCGGCTTCTTTAGATTTCCGCCTTGGTTTCAGTCAGCAAATCGGAACTTAATCCAATCCGCCCAATACCTCCGCACATTGTCCTTGAAGGGCTTATTAAGGCAGACATCTAGTGGTTGAAGAACAGATGTCAACCCACCTGGGATGACAGCAAGAGTTGTTTTTGAATTTTCTGCAGTTTTTCACTTCTGCACAACGGTGTATAGCAAACATATCCCACACCAAAAGAGAAGGTTTCCTCAAAAGTGCGTCTGGCCTTTTGTTCCACATATTCTTTAATCAATCAATTGTTCCGGGTTCGTTCATCCAGGAGACTTCAAAGCGCTGAGAAATTCAGAGAGTCGCGATTTCGTAGTTACTACCGCATCAGTGTTTTTTTCTTCTCTCTTTTATTTTTTTCCCGAGGGTCGCGATTTCGTAATTAATATCGCATCAGCATTTTTTTCTTTTGGGATGGATTGCCTTTTGCCTCACGGGAAGAACTTTTGGACTTACGATTTTTTTAGGCTCTGCGTATAAGTCGACCCCCTTACTTTGAAGCTCCTTTTTGTCCCAAATTTCTCGACTTATACGCGAGTATATACAGTAGTTCTTATTTTATAGAAGCCCAATGCCGTACTACATCGTTGCAAGTCTAAAATTATAAATATAAGTTGTTACTATAATTCTTAGGTTAAGAGTAGCAAAAGCTTACCGTGATATTTTTTTTTTTTTTTGACCAAGCACATTACGTCGTTAGGAGTTACTTCTAATATACTGAACAGTATATTACAGAGAATTCCTGTACTACTGACCAAAAGTATGATTTCGCAAGTGAAGATCAAAAAATGGTTATACGAAAAAACTTGTTCCAGAGTCTACTTTCCATACGCAAGGGTTATAGTAGTCCTTTTAAAATGTATATATTTGCAACTGTTGAATTCTATAAGTAATCTGTATGTGTAACAGTCATGGGTTGTCTAATGGATATTTACACTCGTTGAATAATGAACTACAAAAGAAAATACAATGGATGAATTGATTCTGGAGGTCAGGTACATTAGGCCTAAAATTGAAATATGTTAAAAAAAATGTTACCCTGAAAGGCTAAAAACATCATAAAAGGAAATCGTGGATAAATGAAGTACAACATCGTCTTCTTGTTGTAAGCACTCTCAGACTAGTTTCAGCTTATATTGTTTAAACCTTCATCAGTGAGTTATTTCTGCTAAATGAATTAGCTATCTACGTTGCTTGGCACTTTTGCAGCAGAAAGTCTACTATGGAACAAGTTTTTTCATATAACCATATTTTGATCTTCACTTGCAAAATCCTACTTTTGGTCAGTAGTGACTGAATTCTCTGTAACATACTGTTCAGTATATTAGAAGTAACTCCTGTGCTTGGTCAAGAAAAATATTACTGTAAGCTTTTGCTACTCTTAACCTAAGAATTACAGTAACAACTTATATTTATAATTTTAGACTTGTAGTGATGTAGTATGCATGGCATTGAGCTTCTTGAAAATAAGAACTAATCGTAACATGAGAAACAGTATAACAAACTGCAGAATTTGTGTTCTGCAGTAATGATAATTTAATCATGTATCCATGTAATGAAACAACAGCATAATGTTGTTATAATAACCTTTCCATTTAGGTGGTTTTTTTTAAAGAATTTCAAGAAGGCTGTCAATCATCAAGCAAGGAAGGTGGGCCATGCCATCTGGCAATGGTTGTTACTGGTGAAGTGATCAACACTGCTGCTGTTATAGTGTAAGAAGATCAGTAAGTGACAATGAGGCAATTGGGAGAACTACTGGGAATGCCTCACAACAGTGCTCATGTGATATGCACGTGTGCAAGGTGGGTTCCATGTTTACTAACACCTGAACAGATGCAGGTTCACATTGATGTATGCTAAACATGGAAAACGAAATTTTGAGGACACTGGCAATGCTTTCCTGGATATCATAATAAACTGTAGGAGAATCGTGGATTCATTATTATGATCCAGAGTCAAAGCAACAAAGTTCTGTGTGGAAGTCGCCTTCTTCTCTCACACCCAAAAAGGCTAAGGTTGTGCCTTCTGCTGGCAAGACAGTGATTATCACATTTTTTTATAGTATTGGGATGATTTATCAATATACCATACCACCTCATACAACCATCACAGGGGCTTATTATATTATGTCAGTGTTCTGCAATATTTGGGGGAGCATATCCAAAAAAAAGGCCTACTCTACATGCAGGAGGGAGGACACTTACCATTATAATGCCAGACCCTATGTGGCCAATGTTGTGATGGAATACTTAGCCAAAAGAATCTCCTGCCTGTCACATCCACTCTACAGTCCAGAATTGGCCCCTAGTGACTTTTTTCTTTTTTCATTGTTGAAAAAAATTGCAAAATTGTTATGGGGCCAACACTTTCTACCAAAAAAGGCCATTACCAAAAAGATGGAGGCAGTTTTGAAGGAGATGTCAAAAGATGGTTTCTCTCACATGTTTCAAGAGTGGCAGAAAAGATGAGACAATTGCATTTCTGCTAACAGTGCATATTTGGAAAAGGACCACAGTCACCTTGACACTGTCTAGCTCTGTTGGTACATTACAGTTACTGTCTCATTCTTTTTCTGACAGCTTACGAATTTTTGCGGTTTACAAAAACTGGATGACAGGAAAGCTGCTACTCCAGAGGAATTGACAGGGTTCCCACTCAACCTGGAAAACAGGGAAAACCTGGAATTCTCAGGGAATTTAAAAATGGTTCCAAAAATCAGGGAAAACTCAGGGAAAGTTACCCTTTTTTGTAAAAATCAGGGAAAACTCAGGGGAAATTACCCCTTTTTTGTAAAAATCAATGGATACTTTATTTTTCAATTTACTTCTGATATTGGAGGTTAATTTGCAAAAAAACTTATTCATTCAAGATTTCAAACTTTTGCTTGCAATTACTGCCTGCCTAGAATTTGGTAGATCTTATTTTCAGTTATATTAAGTATTTCCTTTATTTTCTAAAAAAAGATGCAAAATTGAATTTTTAAAATTGCCAGTTATTAAGCTTTTGTTCAATTTCTGCAGGCAGTTATTATAACATGGAACAATTAGGCACAATGGCTCCTGCTTGAAGAAACACTTCACAAGAGAGCCAACCAAATAATGGATCAAAGTCCTTTGTCTGTTGGTTCTCTTGAAACAATGTTTCTTTGAACAGAGCCATTCCATCATTAAGCTTAGCTGCATTGTGTTATAGAAAAACTGAAACTATTCAACCGACAGATTTTTTCTTACATATGACCTGTTTCTATGGGAATGTATTTACAAATTCCGTGCGGGTAATATTCACAAAAGTTCACGAAACTTTGGTGCAGAAAATAATGTGCACAGTTAGTTATTAATGAAAAGCAGGTAATTTTATAAAGACAAATTACGTGAAGAATTTACTAGTACATGTGCTTTGGTGAGAAAAATGAATGGAATGAAATGTAACAATTCTTTGCAACATGCAGCTCTGGAAAACTATAAAAACCACCTGGAAAAGCCAGGGAATTTTTTTATTACATTTGAGTGGGAACCCTGATTGAGGCACCTTTTCATAGCCATAGCAATGAAAAAGGGATACATGTATATTAACAAGAAAATGTGAAAGGAACATCAGGTCAATAAAAAAAATTTTGTACCAATGATGATAAGGTGGTATCTATTACAGTTGTTTGCACATAGCTATGCAACCTTCAGTATATTGAAATTGAACTAAAAAGTGTTCTTCGCAGAGATGAAGAAACAGATGTCATTTTTTTTTTTTTTTTTTGTCTTAACAGAATTGAGAAAAAAAAGATTACTATGTGCAAAATATTGTCGCATATTTAGTAGGTTTTTATATTCAAAAGTAAATAATTTAAATAGGTTTACTTGTGCCAGAATTCTTAATTGTTATTTATTTACTTGTTTGCTTATGTTCAGTATTTTCATATAAAAAGGAAAAGGTCATTAACTACCATCACTTTGCCATTAAGTGTTTTGTGTGCGTGATCATGAAGCATTTCAAAGAGGTGGCTTAGTACTCTAAAAGAATGAAATTTGCATGGTATGATTAACTTTGGTATAAGTGCTTTGTAGTACTTTGTATTGGCATGAAACTAGGGCAATAATTTTAATTAAAATGTGCACGTGCAGTAAAGTGCAATAACGTTGGTTTTACGGAAAGTACCCATAGGTTCCAAAGTATTTTAATTATTAAACTGCCCATAAAATCTATTTAATAATATATAATTTAGAAGCTTCATTAATTGAAAGCTAATAGATTTTTGGGAAAGGGCCTCAGACATTTTTTGCCGCTGGGTGCCTGGGTTTTTCTGGTGCACCACAACGTAGAGTTGTAAATGTACCTTTCCATTCACCTATATGCTAGGTTAATTTAATGTGCTGTATTACTTCAATTTTTTTGTAAGTTTTTTTTTTTTTTTTTTGGTGGTAGGGATTATTATATTCAATCAATAACATACCGAAATATGAAATTTACCTGAAAAAGCCATGTAGATTTTTCACACATTTTGTTTGATGATAAAGATAAAAATCCCCCCCCCCCCCCCAGAAAGCAGAAAGTTCCATTTTGTTTTTTGTGTGTTATTGGTTAAACATACCTCCCTCCAAAAAAAAAAAAAAAATTTAAAGGAAACTTTGAGATTCATTGTTTTCTGCTTGTCATATTATATGCATAGATTATTATGCTACTCATCCACATGTCATTTTTACAGTATTGCTAATTTGTTAAACTTCTGAATAAGAGATTTAAAAGACTTGCATACTAATGAAAAAATAAGTAAAAACTGTGGCTGGAATTTGGGTTTAGCATAAGGCTCTGTGTAATGAAAGAGTCTACAACAAGTAACAGACATGAATTATTTATGTGTAATTATTGACGAGAGTAAAAAGCTTGATAATGAACAAGACAACAGAATTTGCAAAACAGGGAAAGTATCTTATCAGTTGTATTAAAAATATTTGCACCTAGAAAGCGGTTAGCCAGTGAGCTAAAATTGCTGCAAATAATGTGCAACATTTAGACCTACTCTCCTTTTATGGCACTGAGAATTGGATGCAAAGTAAAGGAGACTGGAATTTGTAGACAGGAGAGCAGTAAGAGGTAATTTTTAGCAATGCAAACATTGAAAATGAGGTAGGCACTTCTTCACAGAATGATTTGGTTAGAACATACTTTGGCACAGTGCTGTGTATTATTTGAAATAGGGACAAAATATTGCTTAAAATAAGTTTGACTTCTGTATAATTAGGTCACAGACTTAGGGATGCTATTTAACCAGTTTGCATGAACCACTTATTAAAATCGCTACAGTTTAGTGGAACTGTTTGTCAAATTTGGCATTCGTCTGAAAAGCACCATAGCAGACATTCTCCATTTTCAACAAAATGTAACTTGTTCTTCATATTTTGTACCTATGGTAAAATTCCTGTTTTTTTTATTAATACATGTTCTATTTGAATATCAACCTCCGGTGGGCTATGAAGAAAACAAGCAGTGAGAACAAATATTTTATTGTATACGTATTACAGGTCTAGGCTATTTCTCAGCATAGTCACCCCATAAACTGAGTCACTTATCTTATCGGGGTAAAAAAATTTTGTATCCGTGTATCAAAGGAAGTTGCTGCCAGAGAGCTCAGCCATGATTGGATGCCATTCTTCTACTCCTCAATGTCATTGAAATGCCACAATCCAACCCCCCCCCCCCCCCCCCACCCAAACCAGGTTTTCATGTGGGTGAAGAGGTGATAATCTCTTGTTGGTGCCAGGTCTGGATTATACATCTCCCAACCAAACTGCTCCAGCAGCTCTGGTTCTGGTGTGCATGAAGCCATGTGTTGCCGCACGTTGTCATGGAAGAGAATGCCTGATGTCAGCATTGCTCTCCTTTTATTTTGAATTGCTCTGTGAAATTTTCTTAGTGTTTCACACTACCTTTCTGCCATTATTGTAGCTCCTTGTTTCATGAAGTCAGTCAGAAATACTCCTTTCCAATCCCAGAAAACTGTTTCCATCAGCTTTTTTCTGTGAAAACGTTTGTTTGCACTTTTGGAGCTTGTTTGGCGAGTGTGTGTGCATTCACTGCTTTGACTGCTCTTTGTGTTCGACATTCACAAATTGAACCCACGTTTCATCACCCTGTCACAATATGATGAAGAAATGCATCCTCAACTTTGCTATAATGCTTCAAGAATCTTAAAGCTCATCCCATTCTCTGCATTTTATTCACATCAGTAAGCCTTTGTGGCACCCATCTGGCACAGAACTTATGGTAGCCAAGCTTACCTGTAATGATCTCCTACTGAACAGTTAGAGAAATTTGGGGGAAATCAGATGACAGCTCTAATATTGTGAAGTGATGTCTTTCACACACTTTTTGGTCAACACTTTGAGCAAGTTCATAAGTCACCACTGATCGCTAACCATTAACCCCCCCCTTTCAGCATGTACGCTTGTTGGCCCATCTCTAAATTTTTACACCACTCTCTCACACATCCTTCACTCATTAAAGTTCAGACTGTAGACTCTACTCATTCTCCGATGAATTTCTGCTGCGCTTTTTCTTTCAGCGTGAAAAAACGGATGACAGTGCGAATCTCGCGTCTAGTGGAAGCGTCATTTGCAGCACACATGTTTACTCGTCCATACGGCACTGAGAACTAACACCAGATGGGAGATTGCGTGGCATGTGGAAAGAGAAAGCATCATGTGATGTTATGGCGCATGTGCAAGCTTGCTACTGTGCTTACATCACATGGTACTTTGCAATGGAGATTGAAATCCGAATAGCCCTCATAGTAATATCAGAAAGCAATTAGCCATGGTAACTTTATTTTAAATACACCGGAGTTGAATAACAATGAAACGCATATAGCATATGAAATCCGTTTATTTTTGTGGTGTAGTCAGCACAAATATTCGATTTTAACATCCAGCTTCGATTTTAACGTTTATTATAAACTGACCGCAGTACCGAACCTTGTCCCTCCTGATTCGCACTGCCCAAAGGAGTACAAACTTTCCGCATTTAGAGCGTGGTTCTATAGAGCATACAACGTATGCAAACCCAACTACCTAAATAATAAAGAAATTGATAATATTTATAGCAAAGGTCTAAAGGCTAGATATAAGAAGGACGACAGAGTACATAGGACTGTGAGAAATCGTATGGTATCAGCATTAGCAAAATCGCCTAGTAGGACAATGAGATATGCAGGATCCATCACATATATCCCAGGCTTTACATATTGGTTAAATAACTTATTACGCAAATACAACATATTAATAACAATGAAGTCCCCGACCCCGTTATCACATATAATATCAAGTTGCAAGAAGAGACTGTTAGAAAGAAAAGGCGGGTGTGTACTCTATACCGTTGGTATATCCTGACAACACGAAAAAGATATATATCGGAATGACAAAGCGATCCTTGGACACTAGATGTAAAGACCATGTACGAAGTGTGAACCAGGACATGCAGAATACAGCTCTCGTCAGAGAATTCATGCATTGCTCGGCCACTCCTGTATGGAATAATATTAGAAGAATTCCCCCGTTACACGAATTTCAAAGAGACTACCATCAGGGAAACAGTGGAAATCCTATCCAGCAAAGTGGCATGCAGTGATATAGTCTCTACTGAACTACCAATGGTTTGGCATGCGTTATTAAAAGATGGAAACACATCACGGCACACTGTATAATTACGTGATAAAAATTCATGTAATATGCTCGTGATGTCACCCGCATTATTTTCAAAAATCATCTTCGTTCTTTACATGTTCCAATTCTCCACATTTTTGTGTCTTCTACTATTGCCTTGAAAAAGCCTCCCAGTGAAGTGCGAAAGCTTGGCAAATATTTGTGCTGACAACAGCACAAAAATAAACTGATTTTATACGCTATATGCATTTCATTGTTGTAATTAGCCTTGTTTCCCTGAGTGTGTAGTGTTATTATGTATTTTAGTATTATTATTAGTATTATTATGGATGTACTTTAGTTTTTATATGGCAATTTTTCTCTTCTTTAGTTAGAACAAAAGGTCCTTGCAGAAGAACTGTTTAAGGGAAAGAAGCAAAGTTATTTTCCCAGTATTCCTTTGCTGTTTGTTTCAAACAGACTGAGTAAGTTTCTTTCTTTAATTTTTGCTTTAATAAACGTTATTGAGAATTACACTGACTTTATCTGTTGCAAATTTTCCTTTTTATATAGTAATGAAAGAATTAATGTTGCAGGTCCAGAAGAAGAAAGCTTAAGAAAGTCTGTGTTTGAAAACAATGTGAAACAGCAGGATGAAAAAGCAATGGTAACATAATATTCTATCTTCATGAATATTTAGAGAAACATTTTATGCACTGATTGTGTACTTTTGGATTTTGTATGTTTCAGTATACAGGGGGATTCAGCTACACATGTACAAACTTCTGGGAGGGGTGGGTTGCACAAAGACAAATCAGAGTCACATAGCAATGCAGGGTCGGAAACGCCATCTTCATGTGCTAGTTTACAGAGAGGATGAGAAATGAAAGAGCAGCATGTAAGAGAACAAAATGCTTTTTATTACTCACAAGACATTTGTAAAATGCATTGAGGTTACAGAAGGTGTTCAAAATTGCGACCATGAGCTGTAACACACGCTTGACATCATGGGTGCATAGAATCGTGTACATTTTGGAAAATTCCTGGCGTGCCTTGGACTTCCGAAGCAGCTACAGAGATGCGTGCTACAAGGTCCTTATCCCTTTCAATGGGGGTGTCATACATCAGTCCTTTGATGTAACCCCAGAAGTAATCAAGGCATGTTAAGTCCAACAACCTTGCAGGTCAATGAATGGGACCACCACGCCCAATCCACTGATGGCCAAATGTCATGTTTAACGTTATTGCTGAAATGGGCGGGAGCCCCATCGTGCTGGAACCATATTGCACGTTGCAACGACTCAGGGACCTGTTGTTCATTCAATAGCTCTGTCAAGACATCCTCCAGAAATATCCGGTAATTCCTTCCGTCCAGGTGAGGAGGCATGAGATATGGGCCAATTAAGTGGTCCCCAACAATGCAGGCCCAAACATTAACAGCAAAACGGTTTTGTGCTGCACGTGGTCGTACAGCATGGGGGTTCTCACTGCCCATACATGCGTATTATGTGCATTGAAGCAACCTTCCCATGTAAAGCACGCTTCGTCTGTGAACAGCACAGAAGCAAGAAATTGGGGTTCTGTCGCACTCTTCTGTGGGTACTATTGCACAAATGCAATGGGCTGAGGGCAATCCTCAGGGCTTAGTGTCTGAATGCACTGCACATAATACAGATGCAAGTGATCTTCATGCAGAACCCTCCATATGATGGATTGGGACAGACCAAGCCGATGGGCAATTGCTCGTGTGCTGGCACTTTGAAGTGTCTGCTGCATGACTTAACACATTATCTTTGATGGCAGGAGTGCATACCTTTTGTTCCCGACTTTCCAGAACCAGTGTCGCATAACCTCTGATGCAGCCATGCAAACACTTGGTTTATTTGGCACTCGTCTCATTGGGCAGGGGCGGATTGGTGGTCGCAAAAGGGCCCGGGAAAATGTTTGCAAATGTGCCCATTCAGTTGTAGTTTTGCTGTACACAACTGAAAATCACTTTTTTTATTTAAGAAACAAGACAAAAAGTACAGTTGCTCTGGAAACAGTGGCAAGCATAATGAAATGGGGAGGGGGGGGAGGGGTTAAAAAGTACACCCGTCATCTTCAAATTGAAGTGCGTGTTGCAGAAAAATTTTCGTCAGCCCGTGCCAAGATTTCACTGCAGAAAAATTGTACTGCTATTTTTCTGTTGTGGGCAATCACAGTTAGATATTTCAAGATATTTAAATATTGTGGCAAACTCACTTGCTCGATGTGGAAAAAGTGAATAACCAGGTTTAAATACCTAGTTTTAGTTAGTTATGTATGTAATTGCACTGGAGAAGCTTCTAATTTTGGAAAAATTCAGTATTTATATTTGTTTAAAATTTTCTCTTAAGAACACTGAAATAAGAACATTAAATTAAAAAAAATGCTTATATAGCCTTTTCATAGTGTACTGTGGAATTAACTTTTATGGGTCTTATAGAGGTTATTATTCAAAAAAGTTGGTGGTCAAATTTTAGAATTGAAACCTAGTTCGTCATCAGGAGTAGATGTAGTCTGATGACGAACTAGGCTTCAGTTCGAAAATTTGACCACCAACTTTTTGAATAATAACCTCTAAGACCCATAAAAAAGTTAATTCCACAGTACATTATGAATAGAGATGCCATAAATTCATTTACAACTAGCCTTTTCATCATGAAAGAAATACGGGATTATGCCATATAATACAAATTTTGAAGATGACAATCCGATTTTTGGCATAAATGTGACAAGGATGGTAAGTCAGATAATATCTGAAAACTTGAAAATTTTCATCGTCCTGGAGCGGGACTCAAACCCACGTCTCCCAGAAAATGCTCAGGTATGCTAACCACTACACCACCCAGAACGTCCAAGTTTCAAGTTTCCGATCAATTTGAATATAACCATCACAGGATTCTCTAGTCGTTATATTCAAATTGATCGGAAACTTGAAACTTGGACGTTCTGGGTGGTGTAGTGGTTAGCATACCCGAGCATTTTCTGGGAGACGTGGGTTTGAGTCCCGCTCCAGGACGATGCAAATTTTCAAGTTTTCAGATATTATCTGACTTACCATCCTTGTCACATTTATGCCAAAAATCGGATTGTGATCTTCAAAATTTGTAGCCTTTTCATGTTTGACAGATCGTAAAATAATCTTGATTTTTCACACCTTTGAGCTTTCACCCCCCCCTTCCTTGGAAAACATATAGAACATCTTGTACACCCCCCTCCCCGCTTCTCCTAACATCATCATCATCATCATCATTGTCAACCATTATCAATCCACTGCTGGACGAAGGTCTCCCCAAGTTTCCTCCACAACGGTCTGTCTTGTGCCAGTCTCCTCCATGTCACCCCTGCATACTTTCGAATTTCATCCACCCATCTCCCATGTGGTCTTCTTCTGGGTCTTTTCCTGTCCCTTGGAATCCAATCTAAAATTTCAGCTGTCCATCGATGATCTGTCCTTCTGGCAGTATGTCCAGCCCATTGCCATTTCAGGGATTTAACTCTGATCATGATGTCTTCCACTCTTGTCATTTTTCGGATCCACGAGTTCCTCTTCTTATCTCTCCTGGTTACACCAAGCATGCACCTCTCCATGCTTCTTTGAGTTGTCTGCAGCCTTTGTATGTCTCTTTTAGTTAAGGTCCACGTCTCCGCACCATACGTAAGCACTGGAAGGATGCATTGATCAAACACTTTTCTTTTAAGACATAATGGCATATTGCTCTTGAAAATTATGCTGTTTCTTCCAAAAGCTCTCCAGGCAAGTTTTGTACGCCGATTAATTTCTTCATCAATGTGACCCTCACTTGATATCTGCTGTCCAAGATAAACGTACGTGTCTGTTATCTCCAGCTTTTCTCCATCAATCGATAAATCTTCATTTCTTGTAAAAGCATTGAGCATCACTTTTGTCTTCTGAAAGTTCATTTTTAATCCCACTTCTTTACTCTTGTCAGTAAGTTCCTGGATCATACTCTGCAGCTCTGATGGGGTAGTTGCAAAAATGACTACGTCATCAGCAAAACGAAGGTGGGTTAGATAATCTCCATTAATCTTTATCCCCTTGTTTTCCCAGCTCAGTGACTGAAAAACACCCTCCAATGTGGCATTAAAGAGCTTCGGAGATATGGTGTCACCTTGTCTCACTCCTTTCCAATTTTTACGTATGTTGTATTTTCAAACAGCCTAATCTTTGCACTTGCATTTTCATAGATGTTATTAATAATATTAATGTATGCATCTTCAATACCGCAGGTTTTCAGAGCCATTGTAACTGCTGATGGTTTCACCGAATCAAAGGCTTTTTCATAATCGATAAAAGCCATGCACAATGGAAGTTCATATTCCCTCGCTCTTTCAATTAGTTCTCTCAGCACGTGGATATGATCTATTGTGCTGTAGCCACTCCTGAATCCAGCTTGTTCTCTCGGTTGAGCCATGTCCAGTGTTACCTTCAAGCGGTGTGAAAGAACTTTAGTGAAGATTTTATAAACTACTGATAGGAGGCTGATAGGTCTGTAGTTTCCGAGATCCTCAATGTCACCTTTCTTATGTAGCAGGATCATTGTAGCGGTGTTCCAATCCTCAGGAATCTTTCCTTCATTAAGGCATCGAGTGAAAATTTGGGCGAGTACTGTTTCGATTTCTCCACTTGCTTCTTGTATGATGTCTACAGTAATTCCATCTTCTCCTGGAGCTTTTCCTCGCTTCATGTTCTTGATTGCATGTGCAACTTCTGCTGGAAGGACTGGAAGAACTCTGGTACTGGTATCTTTCATGATGTCTGGAGTGCATATATCATCCCTTTCATATAATTTGGAGTAGAAATCTTTCACTCTTGTCAAAATTTCGCCTCTATTTCTTGTTACAGAACCATCTTCTTTTCTCAGTGCCATAATCTGTTTTCTTCCCTTACTGAGATGTCCCTTTGCTATCTTTAGGCTTTGGTTGTTTTCAATTGCTTTCCTCACTAGTTCACAGTTGAATTTCCTTACGTCTTCAGTGATACTTTTTCTTACTGTCTTGCATAGCTCTATATATTCCACTTTGGAAGTCACATCTTCTTTAGTTGTCCTCATCTCTCTTCTTTTTTGCATCAACATTTTGGTTTTCCTGATAATTTGTTCACATGCAACTTGTTCTTAGACCCAGCTAATTTTGTTGCTGTTTCTATAAGAGCTTTGGTTACTTTTCTGTTAACTTCAGAGATGTCCACTTCTTCCGATGTTAGGCCTTCTAAAGCAGAGAACCTGTTCTTTAGTTCTAACTTGAAGGTATTATGGTGTTTTTAAGGTTGGTTATGTCAATAGATTTTGTTTGTCCTATGAGCTTGCCACGTTCAAGTTTAGTGTTGAGGTGCATCTTACATCTCACCAATCTATGGTCACTACCTGTGTTGAACTTGTTTAGCACACTGCAGTCTTCTATGACGAATTTTTTGTTACACATAATAAAATCAATTTCACTTGTCGTCCCATTTGGATGTCTCCATGTCCATTTCCTGTGTGGCTTTTTCTTGAAGAAGGAGTTCAAGATGAAAAACCCTTCTGCCTCTGCAAACTCAACAAGAGTATTTCCACGCTGGTTTCTGTTGCCATGACCAGAATTTACCTACCGAAGTTTCATTCTGTTGCCGTTGCCCTATTTTTGCATTGAAATCTCCCATGGCGGCTCTCGAAATCTCCACGGCGGCTCTCCTAACATACGATACATAAAATGCACATTCTCGTTCCTCAGCTACTAATTGAACCCAGAAGTTCGCAACCACACATGGCCCATCTATTGTAGTTGGAATTCTAGCAGTTACCTGGTAAGGGGATTTTTTTCCCTAATTCAAAATAGAAGTTGTTTTTTTTTTCCTCGTTTGTTATAATTACATTATGTGTATTTCATTTATAAAAAAACTTGTGGTTCAGTTAAGAAAGTAAGAGACAAAATATACGGAAGGGGTCTACCGGGAAATGTCCTGGTATCCCAGTGGGACAATTCACCCCTGCTCATTGGATACCGTTCCTGGTACAGTAGCACGGCGGCTCATCCATTGCAGTCAGCTGTTCCGTATGCAAGGTGCATATCAGCCATTTTTGCTTTCATGAACTCAGCCATCCTACTACCTGTGCAGGCGATTTACAAATGGCAGTATCCTGAACAAACGTATGAACAGTCTCGCTGCCGAACAATGCCATCTACTGCATGGAGATGGCGTTTCCGACCCTCCATTGCTATGTAATTCTGATTTATCTTTGTGCAACCTACCTCTCCCAGAAGTTTGTACATGCTTAGCTGAATCACCCTGTATGCAGCATGTCTCTCTCTCTCTCTCTCTCTCTCTCTCTCTCTCTCTCTCTCTCTCTCTCTCACACACACACACACACACACACACACACACGCACACACAGAAAAGTGACTTATTTTTCGTAGTTGGCTAAACGTCCTTGAACTTTTCATTGGTTATGAGTTTACCTTTCACTCTTTATGTCCTCTAAGGCTCCTCAAAAAGTCCTTAAATTTAATTTTAACTTCTGAAAAAACAATTCTTTAAATTTAATTTTTGACTCCTGGAAAAAAAGTAAGCCCTGGAAATTATTGTACTTTGAACTTTTTCTATGTCAGACTTGTTTGTAATCTGGGTGTAGCCTGGAAATCTGGGTTTTTGTTCCCATTCTAAACCCAGGAATCCAGGTTTTTAAGTTTTAGAAGAATTTGAGGTTCCTCAGTCATTTCATATCTAAAAACGCTACAAAATGATAGTTAAAAGTTCCTTTCGTGTTCCATTTTCTTTAGGAATTGCAGTGTTTGACTCATTTCCACGCGGATGGTGAATGTAGATGATTTGTGACACTTTGAGAGTTTTTGTTATTAAACAAGCTCTCAAGATAACAACATGCTGAAAGTAAGGCTTTTTTTTTTTATTATTTTGGAAGTTGCATTGATATCAAATAATTTTGTTATAATAGATTCAGTTAATCCAATGAACTACATCTGGAAGTTGAATGCAAATCACTGTAGACTTCCAGAACTGTGATTTGCATTCCAGAATACCATAGACTGCCCATATAATATACAACATGAAGCGCAAAATTTGACTTCAAATGCATAATTTATAATGGTTTATTTTAACATGTAAATATATAGATTTAAATAATAAGTAACCACTTGGTTTTTTAGGCCTCCATCGTGATAGGAGCACATTTTGCACAGATAGAAATGTGCAACATATGTTAATGATTTAAAGGCAAGAATTATTGCCTCAAACTTGAGTAATAGTCATAAAAGCGTGTTTAACATGATTATTGAATTTAATTACCTTCATGATATGCAGATACAATGGAGAGTTGAAGTTTTGATTTTGAATGTTTTTTTTGTTTGTTTTTTTTTGGAAACAAAAGAGAAAATGCTCCCTCATTTTCCTTGAACCAGTGGAAGACAATGCGACCACCGTGGCATGATGCATTGTCCTTCTGGAATATTGACCCATGCTCAAGAAAGACAAAAATACATGTGTGCTGTAGCACTGTATACTGCAATACAAAGTGTATACTGCAGTATGTAAGAATTGGATTTTAAAACAGGCTGTATCAGAAGCTGCTGCTTTTTTTTTTCTTATCAGAACAGTGCCTCAAAATTTTTTCCAGTTCGTATATGTTTTCTTAAGGTGTCGAAGTATATTTCATATCCTGTTACATAATGTTACATTTACATAGCTTGTAAAGCAGCAAAAGCTTCTGAAAAATTTGTGATTATGCCAGGGACTTACTTCCACATCATTCACTTCATGAATATCCAGTAAATTTTATGACTCCACTTTTCTGCTGTTAATCATATTCACAATTTTGAAATCTGTCAAAATATTTAAAGTCATCTCACACTTATCTTACTTTAATCCCAAGACTTATTTTTCTTTAATAGGAAAAGGGGATTGAGAAAGGAAGAGATTCACCCAGTGCCACTTCCTCCGGCAGAAATACCCTACCCCACAATCCCATCACTGACCCCTTTCCATCATTTGTAAATTTGTAACAAAAGATGAGCTACATTCCCCAGTGGTCTTCAAAATGAATGGGAGCAAGCAGTAGCATTAACAAGTTAAAAAAGAGTTTCTGGTTTGCCTAAGGGACTACATTTTTCTATTCTGGTGAAATATTCATTCATCTAAACTGGTATCTCATGTTAAGCATGTTCTTTGAAAAAAAAAAAAACATGTAATACATTAGAACATGGTTGACTAGTTAAAAAACAGTTTGTGGTAAAAGTCATTCATGTTACTGAGGTTCGACATTATAATTAATATTTCGGAAGATAAAAGTGAAAGATAAATATTTTTAATGTTCTTTTGTTTTTTTTTTCAGAAGGTTGCAACCCTGTACTTGCTATTATGGCATTCTAAGCATGTCTGTCCAGTCAGTCTCCATCCAGAGGAACAGAAAAGAGTTGCACAATTCTTGTGATCCTAGAATGTCACTTCATGTGTCATTCTGGTACTACAACCAGGAAAGATATCATGTTTGGAATGTCAATGCCATAACAGCAAGTGGGGTGCTTAGAGATATGATTAAAAGTGCATTTCATAATCATCTTTCAATTTTGTATTTTGAAATGCTCATTACACTGTAGTGTGTCAAATATAAAGTGTGTGCCAAGATTTTTTGATTTATCTACATATTGTGTTTAGTCATCATTCTTTATGATGAAGTATGCTTTAAGAAAAGTAAATTTTTATAAAATTTTGCATATTCACACAATTTTAGTATTGCAATCTTATTGGTGTATCAACTTGTGTGGGTACTCACATATTTATTTATTTATTTTGTAGTACTGTATTCAGGTCACAAAATATGACAGACATGGTTACAAACCTCGGGCCAGAGTGCTTGTTCTCACAAACCTTGCAATATACCTATTAGAGCAAAAAGATTTCAAGCTGAAACATAGACTATCCCTAAAAGACATAACAGGTAAGTTTTTGATGGAATAAATTGATAAATAGTCTGTTTTAAAAGCCCACCTTTATCAATTTTAATTGTACACAACTCAGTGTATGCATTTCATACCATTTCAGTAAAATTGCATGAGTGAAGATTGCTTCTGACAGAAGCAATCTTCACCCATGTATCAAGAGCAATCTTGGAGTTGTTGTTTTTTATATTTCTTCATTACCACAGTTAACAGGAAACAAACACAAGTGTTGTTTTTATTAGTTCATCACTTTGTTTATTTCAGCAAGTACATGAGTATGTAGGGTGGTAAGCATTTCTGTTGTGAAGCATTCTCACCATTAAAACAAGTCTTTAGTAAAAGTTTGTTGGCTTTTGTTTGTAAAGATTCTGTTCATCACTTTTTTTAGTTTCCTATGCCGGGGATCTGCAGTTCAAGGATATACACCCTACACCAGTTGCATATCTTAGATTATATCTAAATGCATATATGTGCAGTATCAATGAGGTTCACATGATAAAGATTTCTTACCTTTGGCGAAAATTCTTCTGTCACAGTAGAAAAGCTGTCTACTGGTGAAAACATTTGAGTAATTCAATGGCAATTTCTGCAGAGATGATTCCCAGACAAATGTTTTTTTCAGTTTGAAAAGGGGGTGAATTTAGGGTAAAAACCATTTGAAATTTGAATGACAAAGTTAGTGGAAATGAAAATTTGGAATGATCTTGAACAAAAAGGTAACTGGCCCAAAATGAGTCCTCATTAAAAAATGTTTTAAAAAGTAATGCATGAAAACTGAAGATATTGCAATAAGAATTGCCTGCTAAAATCCTTAGAATAAAAAAGAAATAAAATAGAATAAAAGGTGCATGATGTCCCCTGAACAGGCTGTGCATAATTTCTAAATTCATTTCAACCCTTAGGTCACCTTCAGTAACAATCTGCTCATGCTGCATGTTGTTAGTTGTTTGCAAATGGGTCCAATGTATAGCTTCTGTTCAAGGATGAGATTTCACATGCTGGGCAGCCACTGATTACTGTGTGGTCCTTATATCGTACTTATTTCTGTGATTCATAGTGTCTGTTCCCCGCCATCTATTGTCAGTTGGCCAAAAACATAATTTTACACGATTTTTTTCTTAATTGGTTCAAATTATTTTGCTTACAGTACTTTTCCTTTTTATTTTATTTATTTATTGAAAAGATTTTTCCAGGCATCAGAAGAAAGGTCAACTGGAGCATGATTGTTGCAATTTCGCTGTTTGGTTCTTTCAACACACATGGATTTAGAAATCGAAATTTCACTCTCACAAAGCACAGTGTTTCACTTGTGTCCTGCAGTTGATTGGGGTAAATTATTTTACCTACAGTTCATAAAAAAAATTGCAGAGTGTGTTTGCTAAACTCAATTTTCTTCATGTTCCTTCAGAAAGAGGAAACTGATGGCTGCATCTATAGCTATGGAAACAAAATAATAAAAAAAGGTAGAGAAAAGGAACAATTCAGCACCTAATGGAAAGACAATGTAGTTTATAAAGAGATGTTATGAGCTGAGATTTTTTCTGTATTCATGTATTTCAAAGATATTGTTACTGCATTGCTAACAAAAACTTTTGCACACACAGTGCTACGAAGTGAATATTTTTGTGGTTAAAGGGTTCAAGGGAGGGGTGAGGGTACTCATAACACAATCATTCACTAAAGTAAAAATCAGAATATACAGGTTGCATTTTAAAGGACATACCTGGGCTGCACTAAATACAATTCACCTAGTTAGAAATAAGGGAAAAAAATCTGTTGATGAAAGGGGAGTAAAATAAAATGGTAGGTCTATGAAATAAAGCAATCAATACCAATACTTTTTGAATAGTATTAACTTTATACACAGTCGAGTCACATTATTATGACCACCACCCACTTTTGATGCCAACAGCACATAGCCAATGAAAGAAGGCACATGTCATACGCTGGCTTGGCGAGTGTATAAGGTGTGTGTAGGCATTCTGAAAACATATCACTTATTGTTTTCGTGGATAAAAGGAGCGAGTTATCAGATTTGCAAAAAGGGATGATTATTGGCTTTTGGACCAAGGGTGGCAGTATTTCTGAAACAGCACCGTTTGTGAACCATTTGCATGCTGGTGTGTTTTAAGTGTATCGTAATTGGAGAAGTGGCACCATTGCGAATAAGCAATATGGAAACTGTGGAGCATAACGTGCCATTCATGTGAGAGGTGAACGTCGGCTTCGAATATGCATGAGGGCCGATCGACACGCTACAATGGAGCAACTCTCTGGCTGAATGGAACAGGGGGATACCGGAAGTGTTTCTAAAATGACAGTTCAGCGAAACCTGCTGCATATGGGGCTCTGATACAGACGGATGGTCACTGTACTTATGCTAACGAAGATGCAATGGCAGAAAAGGCTTACTTTTGCAAGGCAGTATCGGAAATGGACCTCCGCTGATTGGCAGAGGATTGCCTTCTCTGATGAGTCACGTTTTCTGCTTCATCGAACGGATGGACATTGGCATATAAGGCGAGAAACATCAGAGAACAAACACTCTTCAACCATTGCTGGAAGAACACAAGCTGGTGGAGGGCAGCGTTATGGTCTGCGGAATGTTTTCGTGGCATTCCCTGGGTCCACTCATACCTGTGTAAGGCACTATGGACCGAATACGTTGTGAATCCATCCTTGCAGACCATGTACATCCATACATGCTGACTGTCTTCCCTGGGGTTGATGGGACCTTCCAGCAAGACCATGCGATGTGTCACATAGCTAAAAATGTTCGAGAGTGGTTGGAAGAGCACGATGAAGACTTCAAAGTACTTCCCTGGCCCCCTAATTCCCCAGACTTGAACCCAATTGAGCATCTGTGGGACCACCTTGATCGTGTTATTCGCTCTATCGGTCCTCCACCATGCATCCTCCAGCAGCTGTCAGATGCACTGCAGTCAGCATGACTCCATTATACCTGTGTACACCTTCCAGCATCTTACTGAGTCACTCCCAGCCTGTCTAGTTGCTGTCCGTGCTGCACACAGCGATTGCTCTGGATATTAGCTAGTGGTCACAATAATGTGACTTGACCGTATATGTCACAATTTCATTTGCTCAATACCCTCACATCATAAATCTACTGAAACATTTCACTGTATAAGGTGAGCATTATTTCAGCAATAAAAAACTTAGAGCACTAACAGGCTTACAATAATTTAGGTTTAAAAGTAATTTCTACAGAACTGAGATGCCCCCCTCCCCATCAGCTTTCTGCAGATGCTATTTTTTATTTGTTTCTTTTTTAATTCTTTTTTGCCTCGTACAGCTTTTTTTGTCTGATTCAAAAATTCAAACATTTTATTATTATTTTGTAAATTTCAATTTTTATATTTATACCACCTCCAAGCTCCAAGAACTCATACAATTGTTTAAAATATTTTCTCTCAGATAGCTTTAATTTTATTTTATTTGCTATTTTTTTCATTGTGGAATATGAAAATGAAATGTGCAACACTGCTATTGATATTCTGTGTATGTACAATATGATTTTCATAACTGAATATGATGCATACAATATTATGAATGTGCAATACAAAAAAGTTATACAACCCTAAAACAGCATTTGAATTGAATTTGGTAAACTGTGTACATACCCTACTTTCACAAGAATATCCATATGTGGATGAATTTATGTTTATTACATTTTTATTTTATGAGGTATTTCAAATCTGCCAAGCTTTTGACTTCTTCATAAAATTTTGAAATCACAGCAAGCATCACATAACAATAATCACCTGAAAATTAAGTAAAAACACAGAGTTATGTATAATAATTTAATTTTAATAAAAAGGAGCTTTTGAATGTGCTATGGTCTTGATCACTTGCAGTCAACTGAATCAGAAGACTGGTTGCCAGAACTACAACTTGAATTGCAGATGCAAAAACTGATGCCAGATTTTAATAGGTAGATGTTCCTTCGAAAGAACTGACCTAGAATTCCTAATAAACGAAATTTCCTTGAAGTTCCCATCAATAAAATTCACCATCAATGAAGAATCACGGCAAGGCATTGGCTTCTTGGATGTCCATTTAAAATGAGAGGAGATTCTTCTTTACAGATCTGTTTACAGGAAACCCACTGCAATGACAAACATAATTAATTCTATTTTCATCCTACTCCCCCACTCTCATAAATTTGCTGCTTTAAATATTGATTGTGCCAGGATTATCTGCAACAGTGAATCATCCTTCAAACAAGAAGCTGCTAGAATTTAGAAAATTGCTGAAGCCCATCTGTACCCACCTTATGCAATAAACAGAATCCTCCATGATTCCAATATGAAAAATTTGTCAACTCTTGCACCAATGGTAAAAGAGGAAGCCCCATTCATTGGTTCAATCCTTTACGTTTGCTTATAAGATTTATAAACGCTTCAGAACTACTTTTCTTCACTGTCAAACCTAATCATTCTGTGATTAAGTGCCTGCTAAAAGACTGATTCTGTTCTACCTCTGGATACACCTGGAGTTTATGCCATACCTATTATTTCAACCTCCTCAGGATTCTCAGTGTACATTGGAAGCACTTGTGGAAGCATCAACACAAGACTAAGCAAACACAAACAGGATGTGTCAAATGTTCTTCCAAACATTATCAGCACTATACCTTGAGTACATTTCTGCAGTTCCCCTTTGGAAAGAAACAACAGCAACAACAACAAAAAAAGCTTGCATCGTTTATAAACAATGCACCTCTGCATTTTCAAGAAAGTATTGAAATATTGCCAATCAAGAACTGCAATTCAGATATCCCTCACCAAATCCCATTTATTTGGATCTCTCTGCTAAAATCTGACAGTTCCTTCATCTCCAATTCTAGTTGTAATTCTGGCAGCCAGTGCTCTAATTCAGTCAATTGTGGGTGATCAAGATCATAGCATGGTCAAAAACTTCCAATTCAATTATGATATGTAACTGTGTTCTTACTTAACACTCTTGTGATATTTATTCTCTCTAATGAAAAAACAACAATAAATATTCATATTTGTATCATCTAAAATACCTAGTACCGTAATTTTCATCGTATAATCTGTGGATTATCTGCTAAAAAAGTTTAAAATATATATTCTGCGTATTGTACGTCGATGCAGATAATAAACCGATTTAAAAAAATTACGACCCTTCGATTTTGTAAAAAATCTGCAGCATAATTTTGCAAGGGGGGGGATATAATTGGAAAAGGAACTCCGTCGGAAGAATTTTCCTCAGTTCAGGAGTTTGTACTGAGTGGGGAGGTCGGGGAGCATGGGGGGAGGAATGTCGTAATGGAAGATTGGGAAAGGTGTGGGGAGGGATAGCAAGGTAATTTCGTATCGTTGAGAAGATCGTGCCGTCTCTGTTTTGGGCAAAAAGCCAAAGAAGTGCGCACAGCGCTTGCCACACAAACCTATGCATTCCTTTTTTGGGATCTCATGTGTGCTGCCTTGTGTTTAGTTTGTCTTTTGCCGTTTTGCCCATCGTCATTGCTGCTATTTTACTTCATTGCTATTCATGATGTCTTTGAAAAGGAAACGTTTCAGTTACACTGCCGAATTTAAACTTGAAGTGGTGGACCCAATTGTGAACTATCGCGCAGTGACATGATCATATCATGTCACTGCACGATAGTTTTGAGGTCAGAAAACAATTTGTGCATTGGTAACCGGTGGAAAGCCTCTGTGCCACGGTTTAAAACGTAAACCAATCCTTAGGTTAAGAAGAAGGTAGTGTAGAACATGCTAAGTTACGTATAAAAAATGTTAAGGCAAATATATTTCAACCATTACTATGGCCTTCATTAGTGCGACTACGATTGGTTTACATTGCCAGATTGGAAAGATAAGTTTTGTAATGGTAACTCCGGGTGACGTCATGCAATGAGGGAATAGCAGAAGTGTCAGCCATGGTAAGAGACAAGGAAGATGAAGGTTTTTCAAATTTCACATCAGATTTGTGTTCCTGAAGTCTTGAGAGAATTTTCTGGAAGAAACTTCCTGTGGGCGTGGTTAATCCAACGTTAGTCTTGATCAGAATTTATACACTCCAGGCAAAGAAAGCAGAGGTCTTGGGTCTCTGTCATTACGGAGGATAACAGAAATTGAAGGGGAAGAACGAATGGCAAGTCTATATCCTCCTCTTTTGAAGATACTGATGAGTTTGTAGGCAGATGGTTCATGGTAAGGGATTGAGCCAGCAAACGCTAGTTCCTTTTTTGGTGAAACAGGTTGAAGAGCAACAACTGGTTTTTCTTAGCATTTTGAATTAATTTAGAAACCAGGAGTAGGGGAAAGCCATGTTGAGTAGCAATCAAGTGGATGTTTGCTAATTCATTTTTTAGATTAACTTCAGTGTTACAAACCAAATGAGCTTGATGAATGAGAGACTTGAGGGCTGACAGTTTATATTGGTGGAAGGTATGAGAATTGAAAGGAATAATGCTATTGGTAGAAACTATTTTTCAGTAGACAGAAGTGGATAGAAGATTGTTACATTTTGAGATGCTGACATCCAAGAAATTTGTCTTGCCATCAATTTCTTCATTAATAGGGAATCTAATGGACGGGAATTTTTCAGTAATTAAATTTGTGAGTTGCAATAGATCTTTTTTAGGATGTGGCCAGATGACAAAAATATCGTCGACATAACGGAGCTATAAGGTAGGTTGTTGGTCATGTTGCATCACTATTGATTGCTCAATATTTTGCAGGTATACTTCAGCCAAAAGTGGGGAAAGAGGTGACCCCATCGGTACCCCTTGGTTTTGTTGATAGCATTGATTATTATAAACGAAAAAACTGTTTTGACGAAGAGAATACAGGCAATCATACAAATTCTTGGTTAAAATGCCGTCCATGGGGAATTGTTCTTTGAATTTATGAATGATTTCAAAGAACAATTCCCTATGGATGGCACTTTAACCAAGGATTTGTATGATTGCCTGTATTCTCTTTGTCAACACAGTTTCTTCGTTTTTAATAATCAATGCTATCAACAAAACCAAGGTGTACAGATAGGGTCACCTCTTTCCCCACTTTTGGCTGAAGTATACCTGCAAAATATTGAGCATTCAATAGTGATGCAACATGACCAACAAACCTACCTTATGGCTCCGTTATGTCGACGATATTTTTGTCATCTGGCCTCATCCTAAAAATGATCTATTGCAACTCACAAATTTAATCACTGAAAAATTCCCGTCCATTAGATTCGCTATTAATGAAGAAATTGATGGCAAGATAAATTTCTTGAATGTCAGCATCTCAAAATGTAATAATCTTCTATTCACTTCTGTCTACCGAAAACCAGTTTCTACCAATAGCATTATTCCTTTCAATTCTCATACCTTCCACCAATATAAACTGTCAGCCCTCAAGTTTCTCATTCATCGAGCTCATTTGGTTTGTAACACGGAAGTTAATCTAAAAAATTAATTAGCAAACATCCGCTTGATCGCTACTCAACATGGCTTTCCCCCTCTCCTGGTTTCTAAATTAATTCATAATGCTAAGAAAAAACAGTTGTTGCTCTTCAACCTGTCTCACCAAAAAAGGAACTAACGTTTGATGGCTCAATCCCTTACCACAAACCTTCTGCCTACAAACTCATCAGTCTCTTCAAAAGAGAAGGATATAGACTTGCCATTCGTTCTTCCCCTTGAATTTCTGTTATCCTCGGTAATGACAGAGACCCAAGACCTCTGCTTTCTTCGCCTGGAGTGTATAAAATTCCGATCAAGTCTAACGTTGGATTAACCACATACATAGGAAGTTCATTCCCGAAAATTCTCTCAAGACTTCAGGAACACAAATCTGATGTGAAATTTGGAAAATCTTCATCTCCCTTGTCTCTTCTTACCATGGCTGACACTTCTGCTATTCCACTTTGGTCCGATACTAAAAAATTGGCTCCCTTCCAAAATCGGTATGCTCTGAGGAAGTTTGGAAATTTTATTTTCCAAAAAATGCAACTCTGAGCTCCCCATTTTCATTCCTTACATCTGGAAATCCCTCATTGCGTCACATCACCTGGAGTTACCATTACAAAACTTACCTTTCCAATCTGGCAACGTAAACCAATCGTAGTCGCACTGATGAAGGCCATGGTAATGGCTGAAATATATTTGTCTTAAACTTTTTTATACGTAACTTAGCGTGTTCTACACTACCTTCTTCTTAATTTGTTTGTTAGTTATGTGCATTGCCTACCACTCATTTAAAATCCTTAGGTAAATTCTGCCCGAGAATTCACAGAAGTTTTTTTATTGGCCCACGTAAAATCCGATTCCCCGACTCTGAAAGCAGGATTTCCTCCAAAAACTTTTGACTTATACGTGAGTACATATGGCATTTCTATGACTTGTTCTGTATCAGCCTTTTGTCATTGGCAAGGTGTAATGCAATACTCTGAAGCTGCATCGGCGTGATCTGTGGATGCCACACCCTTTATCTGTCCGGATATAAAAATACGAAAAAGTAACCTTTAAAAAATGAATTTCTTTATTTAATAATTTTTTTTTTCTCTTACTTCTTCGGACTCGTGGGTCATAATGTGACCAACTTTTCTGTCGGAAATTCCACTTCCGGTTCAACGTCTATGATGTGCGGATTATACGGCGATTTTTTTTTCCTGAATGTCACAGTCTGCGGATTATACGAAGGAAAAAAAAATTATGTGAATTTTGCGGTCTGCGGATTATACGCCGGTGTGGATAATACGACAAAAATTATGGTACATCACATTCTAATGCTCTATACGTTGTGTAGTTCAGTATTTTTCATCATTTGCTGTACTTCTTTTTAAATGGATGCATTCGTTAAGTTTCTACATTAAGTTTATGCAGATTTATTAAATATTTCTTAGCAGTAGTGTTTTTCATGAATAATATTCTCACTAGGTATCCACGTCAGCAACCTCACAGATGGATTAATGATTCTAAGGATTCCCACTGACCTGAAGAAAGATAAGGCAAGTGTTGATGTTTGCACGAACTAAAACAAGAGTAAAAATGCATAACTTAGATTTTAATCAGATTTTTAATATTGAATGTGTGTGAACATTTCTTATTGACTATGGAATGAAACTGTTTGCTCAATGCATAAACAAAGTTTTGAACCTTTGGGAACAAAATAAATGTAATAGATAGTATGAAGTCTGAGGCTTACATATTGTGTTTGTTGGCTGGATGCAGGGCCTGGTATTTCAATGCTTTTAGATGTTTTTATTGATTTCAATTGATTTTATTAATGTCATTTCGTTGTTCCTCTTAAAATGTCATGATGTTGAATTCATTTTAGTGATTCGATTCAATGTTTTAGTTATAGCTTGTATGTCCATTCGAACAAATTATACTTCTTGCAGGATAGTGTTTTTAATTATGTTCTTCAAGTTGAATTATATTACCATTTCATCTGGGTTAACTGTTCAAGATACGTGAAGCAACCAGTGGCATAACTAGCACAACGTGCGCCCCCCCCCAGCAAGATTTACTTCGGCACCCCTAAGCACAGTAATTTTCCCAAGATTTCGAACACCAGGGAGGAGACGTTTTTTGCGGTGTATGTGGTGGTTGGGGGGGGTAAGAAGTCGGGGAGAGTGACTGCAAAAGTAATGATGGTGTGTGTAGTTTTAACTTTTTAAGTAATAGATTTGACAATACGTATAATTGCTTTGTCCAAAACTAAAATCACTTGAAGAAATCACCCTTTTACACAAAGCAGATCTGCGGCTGCTGTGAATAAATTTTGATGCCTGTCGTGTACATAATCCTAGGTAGCTGACTGTTTTCCCACATTCTCCATGGGGAATCCCACTGTGGCCTCGCACTTTTCCTCAGCAGCGCAGAGAGAGGGTGATTGGAGAGCGATCGTATTATTTACAACCCATTGCAGAGCAATCGTATTACAACCCGAAGTCAAAGAGCCGAACACTTTCAATCTGTAGAACATTCAGTGTTTCAAAAGGGAAACTAGGTATTTTTCTAGGCAAAAAGCTAAATATGAATCCTTGGGTTAATTATTGTGCGTGTTTGAATTCCCCCCCACAGATGCTGCAGGGGTGGTAGTTACGCCACTGCAAGCAACATTAAACCTACAGTACAGCCATTTTGTTGAACTGCACGAAAAATTCCTGGAAGACGTAACAAATTTTATAAACAAAGGTGTCATGATACTGAGGCCTAACCTGGAGCTACTGAAGCCTAACCCGGAAGTAAGTAAGTACCCAATTGATTTCTACGAATTCATCTTAAAATTAATAATAACTGCTTAATAGAAAACCTCTTGGCAAATGCATCTGGCAGTATAACAACATTTTATATAACGTGAGATACAGTAAATTACAACAACGATAAACCTATTGTTACATTTGAGAGGTAATGTACCTTAATAAATTTATCCTCGATAATTCCCGTTAAATATTTATAATACTGAAAGTAATAAGAGGAAGCCATGAAGTCATTAATTATTAAACCTATTGTTACAATACGATTCTATTTTAAGATGGCAATTTTTTAAGAGAAATCTGTGGAGTTTTTTTTTCAACACACTCATTTGCATAAAGGGGACTCCCTTTTTCATCTGTATTAAAAAAAAAATTCTTAGAGAATGGATACAACATGGATATATCATTTGGAGACTATGCCGTGCCAAAAAAGTTTTTATTTTATGAGATTTCAAGCAGGACAGAAGATTTTATACTATGCACGATATGTTTCACAAAGGTTACCCACCTAAAGGTTTTTTGACTAATGTATACATGCAATAGTACTATTATTTCTATTTCATATTCCTTTTTTTTTTCATTTTTGCTTTGGGGTTTTAAGACCAACGTGAGCAACTTGTTGGGCTATAAACAGTCACTCGTCCCTAATTTAGTGCCACTGGTTCCAGAGAAAGGACAGAGCAAGCACCATCAGACAAACACACCACTTATACCTCATTTGGTACTTGAACCTGGACCCATCTTGAATGAATAGTTAGAAGCTAGCTCCTCAGATTACTGTGCCACTGGGGTGGGATTTTTATATTCTCTAGCTAGCAACGCCCTCCTTTTACATCTTCTTTGAGGCAGTTTTAATCGGGTTGTCCAAAAACAACTGAAATGTTTTTATAAAAAATATGCATACCTTAATTATCAAGGAAGTGGTCATCTTTCTCAAAATACTGTCCACTGCACCGAGTACATGTGTGCCAACGTTCCTCCCACTTTTTGAATATCTTCTGGAATTCTTTTTCTGAAATGCTGTTGAAGAAGACCCCTTCACAGCTGTAATAAGTTGCTGATCAGTCTCAAATTGTTGTCCCCGTAATGTATTTTTTAAAATGGGGAACAACCAGAAGTCACATGGTGACAAGTCTGGACTATTGTTGGGGCATCAACTTAATATTCATTTTCTCCAAATACGAAACAACAGAACTGGCCGTGTGCAGCTTTGCATTTTCGTGGTGTAACACCCAGTTCTTTTTCAGTTGGGGTCATTTTGTTGGCACAGGTTTCTGCAGATTCTGCTGCTCTGTTTTGTAGTAGCCAGCATGTGGCTTTTGGAGAAACAATGTGTTCATAGATCATACCTTGACAATCAAAGAACACAAGCAACATGACCATTCCTGCTGATTTTGAATGGCTAACATTTTTCGCTTTAGGCGACAGTGGCGATTTCCAAACACACAGCTTTCTGCTTTGGTGTGTGGATCAAAATAGAGTAGCCAAGTTTCATTGCCTGTAATAACCTGTTGCATGAGTTCTAGAACTTTGCTTACCATTTGCTTTAATTGTTGACAAATCTCAGCTCAACAATCCATTTGTTTCTTTGTCAACGATACATTTCTTTGTCTGTCAGTGATCCATTTGTTCCTTTGTCAACGAATCCATTTGTTCCTTTGTCAATGATCCATTTGTTCCTTTGTCAATGATCCATTTGTTCCTTTGTTAACAATCCATTTTTTCCTTTGTCAATGATCCATTTGTTCCTTTGTCAATGATCCATTTGTTCCTTTGTCAATGATCCGTTTGTTCCCTTGTCAATGATCCATTTGTTCCTTTGTCAATGATCCATTTTTTCCTTTGTCAATGATCCATTTGTTCTTTGTCAATGATCCATTTGTTCCTTTGTCAACGATCCATTTGTTCCTTTGTCAACGATCCATTTATTCCTTTGTCAACGATCCATTTGTTCCTTAGTCAACGATCCATTTGTTCCTTTGTCAATGATCCATTTGTTCCTTTGTCAATGATCCATTTGTTCCTTTGTCAATGATCCATTTGTTCCCTTGTCAATGATCCATTTGTTCCCTTGTCAATGATCCATTTGTTCCCTTGTCAATGATCCATTTTTGATCCCTTGTCAATGATCCATTTGTTCCTTTGTCAATGATCCATTTGTTCCTTTGTCAATGATCCATTTGTTCCTTTGTCAATGATCCATTTGTTCCTTTGTCAATGATCCATTTGTTCTTTGTCAACGATCCATTTGTTCCTTTGTCAACGATCCATTTGTTCCTTTGTCAACGATCCATTTATTCCTTTGTCAACGATCCATTTGTTCCTTTGTCAATGATCCATTTGTTCCTTTGTCAATGATCCATTTGTTCCTTTGTTAATGATCCATTTGTTCCCTTGTCAATGATCCATTTGTTCCCTTGTCAATGATCCATTTGTTCCCTTGTCAATGATCCATTTGTTCCCTTGTCAATGATCCATTTGTTCCTTTGTCAATGATCCATTTGTTCCTTTGTCAAGGACGCATTTCTTCCTTTGTCAACGATCCATTTCTTCCTTTGTCAACGATCCATTTCTTCCTTTGTCAAGGAATGGGAAACCCCAGTTGAACAAATTTGTTTCATGCCCAAATGTTCGGTTAAAATTCTGGGAATTGATTTTGAAATGTGAACCATATCTTCGATATTTCTAATTGACAGGTGTCTGTCTTCCTGTATAATAACACCTATTCTATTGATGTTTACGTCTGTAACACTCATTGAAGATCTTTCTCAATGCGCGATTAAAGCCGCCAACTCACGACCATCCATAAATTCTTTATGCTGTCTGTAGATTGTTGATTTTCCTAAACATTTATCTTTATAAGCCTCTTACACATGACGGAAAGTCTCTCCAACAGGCTTCTTAAGTCAACAACAAAATTTAATGGCACATCTTTGTTCCTCTTTTCACATCCATTTTTTCGAAAAATCACGGCACAGAAAACGCTTGTTAGGGGTTCACGAAGCAATGCTTATTAAACTGCACACATGCCTGATAAACAGATGTGGCTGGTTGCTATGGTTACTACAACAACTACCATTTTCTTGAGACTCTTGCCAAGGTTGAATGCAGTATTGCACATTTTTTATAAAAACATTCTCAGTTGTTTTGGGACAAACTATGTATAAACAATAGTTTTTGATTAAATAAATCCATAACATTTAGCACTAGCATAGTTTCTTCCATGTGGAATGCATTAATATCAACATTTTTAAATTACTATAAATAATGGAAAGACCGAAATCATGGTTTTTGAGAGAGGAACTGGTAGTACTGAATGTAATATAAGTCTAAATGACACAGTGATTGACCAGGTGAATGAGTTTGTATGTTTAGGAAGCATGCTTGACAGAGAGAACAAATTGGATGGTGAAATTAGTGGGCGAGTGAATTCTTCATAGAAAATCCTAGCGGCTTTGGGAGGTCTTCACAGGAATGATGGGTTCTCAAGAGAGTCCCGCATGGCTGTGTATGAGGGCGTAATTGTTCCGACTCTGATGTATGGCAGTGAAATCTGGGTACTGCAGAAGAAACATAGGAGCTGTTTGTGTGCTGGAGAAATGCGTTACTTACGGGGGGTAGGGGAGGCATGGCAAGACATGTTCTGATTGTGTGAGGAATGAAGATGTGTTGCATTTGTGTGATGTGAAGCAAAATGTTGTTAGCAAGGTGGAGACTAATATGCTTCGGTGGTTTGCCCATGTTGAAAGAATGAGTGATGAGATGCTTACTAAGAAAATCTTTTAGCCCATGTGGCAGGAAGGAAAGGCAGAGGAATGCCAAGGAAGTCGTGGGAGGATCAGATTCAGGAGTGTCTGCATGAGAAAAAGATAATGAGTATGAAGTATAAAAGATCTTGTGTACAGCGTGTGATGGATGTGAGTGAAGCCCAAGTTGTATGTCAAGATCACTGTAAATGGAGAAGTTTGATACAGCAACAGTAAGGAAAAAATATCTGGTAGTTTGTATTTCTTTGTGAAGCTAACCTCTGAATCTCAGAGAACAGATTAGTGATGTGTGTGTGTAAAATTACTGCACCGATAATGTAACATCTACATTTTGTTATAAATTTATGTAAATAATGTTATAAAATTAAGTTTCTCGCTTATTCTTCAAAATTTAGGAAAGTATTGCAATAAATGTTATTGAACCATATCGTTGGAGAAATACTTGGTGTGAAAGTTACTTTTTCTCGATCAGTCAAATCAACTGCTATGACAGTTCTAGATGCACAAAAATCCTGCAGTTCTAGTACTAAATTTTGTAAATAATGTATCACTGCTCTCATGCCTATTGTTGCACAATAATCTATGTGAAACCAAAGTTATTCTGCCTTCTTCCATTGTGATCATGACTAACATGACCATATGTTCCATGCAGGGGTATATATTACAAAGGATGGGGGGGGGCGCCTTGGCCTCGCCTGAAAGTGTTGCATTTTTACCAAAAACTTAAAAAAGAGACTTACATTAGAAAAAAATGCCTTCATTTAATAAAAAATTATCAACTTACATTACAAAAAAAATGCCTTCATTTAATAAAAATGCATCAACTTATATTAGAAAAAAAAATGCTTTAAATTTTTCTTCTATTTTTTTATTAACTTTAATTTTGTTTTTAGTGGATTAAAAAACTTTTTCGTCCCCCCTCCTCTCCCGAAAAAAAGTTCTATATATGCTCCTAGTTCCATGTATTGCCTTGTATACCATGAAAATTTTACTGTTACAGTGTCAGTTGGATTTTTCTTTTCTTTCCATTTTCTTGTCACTTTTTGATGTTTATGTTTGAATTGCATGTGCATTTCAATAAGAGATTTATAAAAGTGCATGAGAAAACAAACTGACATTATTGCTGTTGCCCAAAGAATTTTAAATAGAGGAAAAATGTTTTTATGATTGATATGCAGCTTGCAGAGATGTTATAAATTGGCACAAAAGGCATTTCATGTAATATGACAAATACAATAAAGAAGAAGAAAAATTCACACACGATTTATTACATTCCTTGTTTGACAAGTCACAGTATCACTATAACTATTCAAAAATTTTACGTGCCTACAATTACTTTAATAAGAGTAATGAGAGTAAACTTACCCCTACCAGTAGGTCCGTTCTCTCAGAAAAACATACATTTCTTTACACGTTAACTTCCATTTCAATATCCACGATTGGTTTTGGCCCTTGGTGCGGTGTTTTTTATGTTGTCTTCAACTTGTTCTTTTATTTGACTGAGTGAGCAATTTATTAACCTATACTGCTGAACTGATACAATGGTCCAAGAAACCTCTTTATACTTTAAAAACCCATTATTTACATTGACTTTGAATAACCCTAACTGATAATCCAATTGGCTTAAAAAAAAAAAAAAACCCTGTCATTCAGTACACCAAATTATATGAACATTCAGAAACCATAAACAAACTTCCTATTTACAAACACCAAAACATCAAAACAAAACGTTTAAAAGCCTAAAATTCAATTATTCACAACGAACTTATCTCATTGCCCTCTATTTACAAACTCATCTCACTCTCTCATTCATGCACCACACCTCTGCCGTTCCCAACGTAGATTGCCCCGAGCATCTTTCCACCCGTCCAGGGTCATCATCTGGAGGCCAGTTGGTATCAGCCCTGGTATCACAGTGTGAGTGAGAAGCGATTTCATGCGTCTGCCTCATGTTCCACGTCATACTGGACACATGGCCACCGTGGCTCCATCTGTTAAGAACTGTAGTTAATATTTTATTTTCTTCTGCAGTATTTTTTCCTTTTTTGTTCTATTTTTATTAGTTCTTTCCATTTTTCATTAAGTATATTTGGGTCATTATGATTACGTGTAATCATATTTGGGCATTCCTAATCATGTAATTGTACTGCAAATATTTTATGTTATGCTTGTTTAGTTAAATCCATTCAAATAATGGTTCAACTGTTGAAACTTTTTACATGTTATAGTTCTTTTGTGTGAAATGCAATTTCTCAGTTGAAAGTTATTAGTATTTATTGCAAACAAATATCTCTGTAATCAAATGCAATTCAAAAAAACTTTTTACGTACCTCTCAGTTGTAAGTGGTCAATGTGGTCTCTCAGTTGTAAAAGTTCGAATTATTTGTATGTTTGTTCTCATCAGGCTATTGAGTTTAGACTGTTAAGAAATTAGATGGTACATTTTCTTCATATGGCCCCAAAATTGAAAAGACAAATTAATGTATTGGAGAAATTTTCAAGACTGCTATTTGGCTAGGATATATTTTAGTTGAAAACGAGAGGTACATGAAGACAAAGGAGTTATGAAAAACGTTTGAATGCTATGTCGAAAGACTAAAAGGATTATGAAAATTTTAAAATATCGTAGTGAAAGACTAAAAGAACCATGAAAAACTTTTAAAACTTGGCCAAAAAGGTTTAAAAACTATGACAATGTTGAACTACTTTGGATTGAGATGTACAAGATGCCATGACCTAGAATCAAAGGAAATACAAAGAACGCTAAATACCTCGAAAAACGTAAGTGTGGATTACTTGAAAAATTCTTCACATGAGAAAATGCAATCGCCAAAACATCGTCAGACCTCTTGGTTGTACTGTCCGATGCAGTTCGGCAGATATGTCTGCCATGGGACCTGTGGTCGTCCATTCTCTTTGCAGTCTATGTCGATTATATATTTTATTTTATATATTACAAATATTTTATGTGTATGTATGTATGTGTATGTGTGTTTAGTGCATATCAATCATATGTATTATTTCATTCTAGGGTGATTTAATATTGGACTGTGGACAATGTCTAGTAGAAGTAATTGTCAAAATAATAATGCTTTGTAAAAAGAAGACTTTAGTAAAAGTAGAAGATACAGGATGGTAAGATATTTCAAGTGGTCATAAAGTAAACATGTTAAGTTTAGTTGTAAATGAATTTATGGCACCTCTATTCATAGTTTACTGTAGAAATAACTTTTTTACAGGTCTTATAAAGGTAATTATTTAAAAAAGTTAGTGGTCAAAATTTTTGTACTAAAGCCTAGTTCATCATCAGGACTACATCACTGGAGTAGTTGCTGCCACTCAGTTGGAAGTGTCCCACCACAATTATCATTAATTGTGGTACTTCTTCTTCTCGCTATTTCCGTCCCTTCTTCTAGTTTCCTCTTTACTAAGTTTGATTGGTGGGCTATTATTCTTACTGAGTCCCAATTTATGGAGTGTCCACTTGCTTGTATATGTCTGTCTAGCCCTGTTTTATATACAAGCAAGTGGACACTCCATAAACTGGGACTCAGTAAGAATAATAGCCCACCAATCAAACTTAGTAAAGAGGAATCTAGAAGGGATGGAAATAGTGAGAAGAACCACAATTAACGATAATTGTAGTTGGACACTTTCAACTGGGTGGCAGCAACTACTCTAGTGACGTAGTCCTGATGATGAACTAATCTTTAGTTCAAAAATTTGACCACCAACTTTTTTAAATAATTACCTCTATGAGACCTGTAAAAAATTTATTTCCACAATAATGTTAAGTTTTATTTTTTCTTTGTATATGGGTATCTTTGTATGCTAACAAAATATTTTATTTCAAATTATTTATATTTCAAAGGTTGTTACAGCTATGACAAGTTGATATGCAATCCAAAACCTTTGTGAGTTTATTATTTTCAGCAACCAGATTGTGGTACTGAATTGCTATTAGTTCTCTGCTCAAAAATCTATGTAACTTAAAATAAAAAGGTTAGCCACATAATATAGCAGCACTCATAAAGTGTTTTTTTTTTTTTTCGGTTCTTTAGGTAAGTGCTACTGCTGAATAAGAGGAGCACTTCATCGATAATGGTTTCCATGCAAGAAAAAGTTCTGTGCGTGTTGTGGTTCCATGAGACCAAATCTGCGGTTACTATCCAGCGTCATTTCAGAAAAGAGTACAGACGATCACCACCAGACGAAAAAAGCATAAAAGCTCGGTATGAAAAGTTTAAAGCGGCGAGTAGTGTTGGCGATCTCCCCAAGCAGGCCGACCACCGGTTACACAAGAGACAGCTGCAACTGTTCAGGAGACATTTCTGCAAAGTCCCAGGAAATCCATTTGTCGTGTTTCACTGGAAACTGGGATTCCCTGTACCACAGTTCACAAAATTTTACACAAGCGTCTTCATCTGTATGCTTATAAAGTACAGATCATTCAAGCTCTGCAGCCTGATGACCAACGTTGCCGTGCTGCATTTGCGACGGAGATGTTGCAGCCATAGCTGATGATAGTGATTATCTGCACCATATCTGTTTCTCAGATGAAGCCACACTCCACGTCTCTGATACAGTAAATAGGCACAATATGCAAATCTAGGGATCAGAAAATCCCCATTATGTCATTGAACAACAGAGTACTAGCCTGAAAGTGAACATATGGTGTGGCCTGATGCATGACAGAATCGTTGGACCCTTCTTTCTTACTGACCCCACAGTAACATGTGATGTGTTACCTGGCCATGCTGGTAACACTTCAGTTGCATGCACTGCAACCTTTGGTTATTTTCCAACAAGATGGTGTCACACCACATTGGTCAATAATGGTTTGCGAGTTCCTGAATGCCACATTTCCGGACAGATGCATTGGCCGCGACGGTCCCATGACATGGCCACCTCGATCGCCCGACTAGACTTTCTCCTGTGGTGTTATGTGAAAGACCAAGTTTACTCTTGCAGTGTTCCGGATGGCGAGACGTTGAAGAGCAGAATAACGTTGGTTTTGTCTCTGCTGAGATGTTAAACAAAACATGGCTTGATCGAATATCGCTTAGATGTCCTTCGGGTCACAAATGGTGCCCATGTGGAGGTGTATTGACACTGGGGTAAAAAAAAAAAAAAAAAAAAAACTTGTGCACCATCATTGTTGTGCAATCCCTTTCTTGTACTTGTAATACATTTTTTTATAATAATTTTTTTAATGTGGGAAAGACTTTATGGACACCCTGTATATTTGTGCATGTCATTGTTGCATATGCAAATGGTAAGAAATGTGAAAGTGAAATAAGGTCCTTAAATTTTTTTTTGAAGGGTGCTTAAAAGTCCTTATAAAGTGCTTACTTTTTTTGTGGGAGAAAGAGTGGGAATCTTGTACTACCTTTTCTGTGTGTTAGACAACTACCTTCCAGGAGTTCCAAAAGGAACAATGAATCCAAAGTGCATGGGATTCCTTTTTACCATTGAGGCATCCACATGCTGGTTTGTGGTTACATGTAGGTACTACTTTGCAGCAGAGTTGGGCAGGAATGCATTACAAAGTAATGAAAGTACACATTACAATTAACGTGTAATGCATTACAAGGTAATGCTAAAGGTTCAGGTCCTGTTGTGAAGTAACAGGTAATGCATTACAAGGTAATCCCAAGTATGGTTTGCACAAGGTAATGGAAATAATCTGTAATGCATTACAATGAAGAGGATATAATTCAGTTATTTAATAATGCCATTCAAATGCAATTAAATTCTTTGGTAATGAAATTACACAATTTGCAAATAATAATTACATACTAACAGTTTATAGAAATGTACGTATGCCATAAGCTATGTCTAGAAAAGTTGGCCATGTAACATAGCAGACAGAGACCAAAGTGATGTAGAATGTTCTAGAAGCGGCAAGAAAGGGTTAGACGTTTGTAGAATGTTCCAGAATGATCGTGCAGTGGCAAGTTGGAGAGCTTTATGTAATCAATAATATTCCAGAAGGTTCAGGTCCTGTCGTGAAGTATATATAAAGGAGTCGGTCGCTCGCTAGTCCAGTGTTTGTATCGGACAAGTAATAGACAACAACACTTGAAAAGTACAGCAAAAATGTCAAGAGTTCGCAAATTTCTGTAATATTGGGCAGTGCACCCTGAGTTACTGAACTGTGAGTGTAGTGCTAATATGTGCTTCTGGCCATTGTGGGGTAATTATTTTGGACAGTGAAACGTGTGTAATGGATGAGAATACTGTACTGGAGATAGACAAAATCAGTATCTCTAACCAAAATAAACATCCCATTCGTACTTACTTCATATGTATTATTTCGTTCAAATCACTTTACTTGTGGCAAAGACGGGGCAACTACTCACGTCATACACGTACAATCTCGAATATGTACATACACGAATTTGAGGTTCGAAGAGTGGTACAATTGTCAAATAACCTACACAACTTGTAAGGGTGTACTGGTTGCTGGTTTATTCACGTTGTATTGTTACCCATAAGTTATTGATTAATTACCAACATATAGTTAACCATTACAATTATAATGGGTAACTACTACATGTAATTACAATGACCATGTAATTCTAATGACCAGTTCACCATTACCATGTAATGGTAATGCTAAGTTCTTGTTCTCATTACCATTACACTGTAATGCATTACCAATTAATTCAGTTCCGATTTGCCCAAATCTGCTTTGCAGATTAAAGGTATGTTGTTGTTTTTTATTACTAGGTGTGTGTAAAAGTTCTGTCTGTTTTTATTAGTAGAGAAGAACATTTTTTTTTCAAATAACATCTTTATTCTTTTACATAGTTGCCATTGTTATCTATGACCTCTTGCCATCTTCCTGGTAGCAATTGAATTCCCCTTTTATAGAACTCCTTTGTTCTGGAGTAAAAACTCTCTTGTAACGCAGTTTCGACATCTTCAGCTTCATTGAAGATTTTTTCCAGCGAAGTTGTTCTGAAAAAATCGAAAAAGGTGGTAGTCCATAGGTGCAAAGATCTGGGGAACATGGGGGTGAGGTAACGCTTCCCATCCAGTGTCCAGTAATTTTCTCTGAGTAGCTAAACCTGTATAGGGACTTGTGTTGTCATGTTGCAAGATAACACTATAGTATTTAACCATTGCTGGACGCTTGGATTTAAATTTTTCTTTCAGCCTTTCTAACTGCTGACAGCAGTGGCATAGCCAGAAATCTCTTGAATGTGGGAGTGCCCATGAATTTGGTTCATCAGTGAAAGCCTCCTGGAAAAAGAAAATACTCCAAATGGGTTAAAAAACGTGAATAACTTTGTGCAGAAATCACAAGATGTGGTAATAACTCCGTATCAGCACAATATTGAACATAGTCTTGAGTCAAAGTGAATGATGAGAATCACTTTAATTACATACATACATACATACATATCACTAAGCTGTTCTCTGAGATTCAGAGGTTAGCTCCAAAAAGAAATGCAAACTACCAGATAGTTTTTACTTACTGTTGCCGTATCAGACTTCTCCATTTACAGCGATCTTGACATACAACTCAGGCTTCACTGACATTCATTACACGCCGTACATAAGATCTTCTATACTTCATACTCATAATTTCTTTCTTATGTAGACACTCCTGAATCTGATCCTCCCATGACTTCCTTGGCCTTCTGACTTTCCTTCCTGTCACTTGGGTTAAAAAGATTTTTGGAAAAAATTGAAGTCCTGTTCTCTTCAGATACTCAAAAAGATCTTCACAGAGAAGAATTAAAAGAAATATTGGCAGAAAACAATTACTCCTCCCCATATGTTGAGAAATTATTTAGACAAGTGCCAAAAAAGAAGCAGGAAATAAACAAACTTCAAATTCACCAGCAAAATTACATACCACAAGGGACTTTACGAAAAACTGAAGAGGATCGGAGTAAAATATAATATCAGCCTTGCTCCAGATCTAAATAAAAAAGTAAAGAAATTCCTGCCAGCTTTAAAGCAGAAAGAAGTGGACATCCAATTGCAAGAAGGAGTAATACATTGCATCGACTAACTGAGGACTCAGCTATATAGAGAAACAGGGAGAAGTATTAAAGTCCAAATGAAAGAACACCAAGCAGCTATTAGGAACATTAGTAACAAAACAGGGCTAGACAGACATATACAAGCAAGTAGACACTCCATAAATTGGTACTCAGTAAGAATAATCGCCCGCCAGTCAAACTTAGTAAAGAGAAAACTAGAAGAAAGAATCGAAATAGCAAGAAGAAGTACCGCAATTAACGATAATTGTGGTTGGACTCTTCCAACTGAGTGGCAGCAACTATTCCAGTGAAGTAGTCCTGATGATGAACTAGGCTTTAGCTCAAAAATTTAATCATTAACGTTTTTGAGTAATAACCTCTATAAACCCGTAAAAAAGTTAATCCCACAGTACACTATGAATAGAGGTGCCATAAATTCATTTACAACTAGTGATAATAGGTTTTTTGTCTTAATACCAAACTATATTTCTTACAAGCATTCCTTAGAATGTTAACTATGTCTGGAATGTAGTCAATCGAACCAATGTATTTCCTTGTATTTGGTTCTTTTATCAATGTGGTACTTGCGGAACTTCTTATTTTCCTATAAATTCGGTGTATCATGTCCATGGTCTCTGCTATGACCATAATTTTATTAAGTTCATGCTGTCTTGCCACATTACTGGATAAATGAGTATACGCCCTTCAGATTAAAAAAGCAAAAGAAGAAAACTTGTACGATGGGGTGTGTGCTGAGTGAAATGGAATGAAAATAGGGAATGCAGTTGGTTTCCGGTAAACGGAACATGAAATAGTCTGTGTGGTATCATCTCTTTGTAGCAACAAGTCCAAAAAAGGTTAAGAGTGATTTTGTTCAAGTTCAATAGTGAAATTGATGCTGTCAACCTTTGATGACATTGCTTCGGCAAATTTATGAAGAGAGTCTTGACCATGTGTCCAAAAAATGAGAATGTCTTCAATGTAACGAAGATATAGACTCGGGTTTAAAGTTATATCTTGTATAATTCACTTCTCGAGATTTTGTAGAACAATGTCAGCTAAAGCTGGGGAGAGTGGGGAGCCCATGGGGGCTCCCTCACTCTTCCCAGTTTTACTCCAAGTGAGAATAAGCCCAAAATCTTTAAAAGTCAAAAAATGAACAAAAACATTACTGAGAAAAACTTTTTAGTATATTCACTATCTACCAACAATTAATTGGACACCTGTGATAGCAAAGGAAAATGAAGTTTATTCACCTTCGCCTCCACGAGCGGCGATTACAGCTGCGACCCTCTGGGGCATACTCTCAACCAGGCATTGTACGACGGCTAGGGGTACTTTCTTTCACTCGGCTTGGAGAAGACAGGTCAGTTCCTTCACCGATTTCGGACGGTGGGGACACCCCATAAATTGACACTCCAACTCGTCCCAGAGGTGCTCGAAAGGGTTAAAGTTCATGCTCTGCGCAGGCCAGTCCATTCGATTAACCCCATTGTTACCATACCAAGCCATGGTGGACCTCGCAACATGACAGGTGGCATTGTCATCCTGAAAGTAACATGGATCCACCCCGTAAAACTGCCACAACATAGGAAGCGCATGGTCATCCAAAATGGTGCAGTAGGTCTCTGCATTGAGTCTACCAGGAATTGCGACCAAGGGTCCCGTGCCATACCAGGAGAAACTCCCCCATAGCATAATTTCACCGCCGCCGAACTTCACAGTTGGCACAATACATTCCGGCAGGAGGCGTTCGCCAGGCAGACGCCAAACTGAGACCCTGCCATCTGAACGATAGAGGGTGAACCTTGATTCGTCACTCCAGAGAACCTGTTTCCACTGTCGACGTTCTTTGCACCATGTTAGCCAAGCAGTGCTATTGGACTTGGTGATCAAAGGCTTGTGGGAAGCACGTCCATGATAACCAAGCAGATGGGCTTCCTTATGGATGGTATTCATCGATAGAACACTCACGGATGATTGTTGAAACTCCTCGCGGATGTGGCCCATCGATTTGGTGCGGTTCTTCTGAATTTCTCTGGCTAGCACCCGTCGGTCTCCAACTCTCAGTTTTGTGGGTCTGCCGGGTTGGGGCACATTCCGACAGTCACCTCTCATCTTCCACTTGCCAATCACATAGGCCACGGTCGATTTGGGGTACTTCAACTCGCTGGATATGTCACGTATGGATCGGCCATTTCTGTGTTACCCGACGATTACACCTTTCTCGAAATCAGAGAGCTCCGAACTGCGTGGCATCTTGCATACGACTAGTTGCGTTGTTGTTTCCCTCACAATATTTAATGGCGACGGCCGTGATGTGTATCAGGACCGCAGATATCGTCGATTGCAGGGGTGTCTAATTACTTGTTGGTAGATAGTGTATATATACACTTATATATCACTTTAAATTTGTACTCGGTCCCCTCCCCCTACCCCCGCCATGCCTGTGGTCAACAGTACAGGTCAGCATTTGTTTGGTTAGGTGGAAGCAGCTCCCAGTGGATTACCCACTTGACATCCCATCATACACTTAACAAGACCTTTCTTGGATGCAGACCTTCTTTTGAAGTCCGATGGTGGGCTCACCAACTCGGCGCATAGTTCTTTGATACTTTACATTTCTGTAAAGGACCCACTTTTCATCACCTGTAGTGAATCATTCCAAGAAAGGTTCATATCTATGATGCACAAGCAAAGAAAGACAGGTGGCCATTCTGTCTGATCGATTTCTTGCGGATAGGTCATATGGTACCCACTGGTTGAACTTTGTGATAACCCCAAGTTCATGTATCCTTCTTTCTGCTGTTGTTCTGCATATAGAAAAACCTTTCTGATAAATATTCAATGGTCAGATGTTAGTCATTTGATATGGCTTTGTTGAGATCCTCTTCAGAAACTTCTTGTGGGCATCCAGAACGTGGTTGATCTCTGCAGTTTGTCTCCTACACGGAATTTCCAGAACAAACGGCAACATGTGTTTTCGTCTACAAAATCCTTGCCATAAACATCACAAATGTTGCAGCAGTCTTCAGATGCATTGTTGCCTTTGGTGAACTCATAAAGCAAACAATGCGTTCATGTGATCCTTATTGCTTGACAAGTTAACCCTTGTTTACTCTTTCCAACCGTAGGTTGGAGAAGCGTATATGCTCCAGCTTTATTCGTCCGTCTGTCAGTCCGTCCGTCCGCACGATAACTCGCGAAAAAATAGTTCGATTTCGATGAAATTTTAGTGTGTGGTAGGGGACCACCTTGGGACGAACGCTATTGAAAATGGGCGCAATGGGGCCAAAGATCTGGACACAGGAGCGGGATAAATTCCATTGCTCTTGTGCATCATAACTTATGTAAAAATGCTTCGATTGCGACAAAACTTCATCATGTTGTTTCGGAGGTATACTGAACCGGTTCTGTTGAATGTCATTGAAATGGGGTCAAAGGTCAGGGCACAGGAGCGAGATTTATTCCACAGCCATTATCCTCATAACTTGACTAAAAATGCTTTGATCTCGACAAAACTTCATGTTGTTTTGGAGGTATACTGAACCTGTTCTGTTGAATATAATCGAAATGGGGGTCTAAGATCAGGGCACAGGAGCGAGATTTATTCCACAGCCATTATCCTCATAACTTGACTAAAAATGCTTCGATCGCGACAAAACTTCATCATGTTGTTTCAGAGGTATACTGAACCTGTTCTGTTGAATATCATCGAAATGGGGTCAAAGGTCAGGGCACAGGAGCAAGATTTATTCCACAGCCATTATCCTCATAACTTGACTAAACATGCTTCTATTGCAACAAAACTTTAGTATGTTCTTCCGGAGGTATACTGAACCGGTTCTGTTGAATATCATCGAAATGGGGGTCAAAGGTCAGGGCACAGGAGTGAAATTTATTCCAGAGCCATTATCCTCATAACTTGAGTGATTATTTCTGGTATGTTGGGAAGCGTCTCATAGTAATCAATGCATTGCATGATTTTACTAACTTGTGTGACTTGTTTATGAAGGAGATGCATCTGTATACTTGGTGCCGTTTTATAGCCTACTCCTCAAAGCATTTTGGCTATCACACACACGCCATCTGTTTCTGCACTTGTTACTTAAATATTTTACATGGACTTTGCATTATGAAAACAGGTAGAACTTTTGCACACACCTAATATTATCACCTGTGCTCTGTTATCTACAAGTCTTGTGTAATGGCACGAACTTGTTTGGTTACTTAATATAAATAAATGTACTTCCAAGTTTCTTTCATTGTTAACACTTGGAGCTGCGCTTTCATCATTTTTTTAAAATCTTTATTAATTTATGAGTGAGGTTAATGAATGTGTCTACGTATTTAACGTTGCTCTCTCTCTTTTCTAGCATTGCACATTACTTGGCCAGTGGAAAACAAGGAATGATAAATTTTTGCAGTGGGTTAGAGCCCGCTATTTCTCGAGGGAAGAATGGCCACCTGACTGTGGTAAGTAACATATTAAGTACTGTATAGCAGTGGTTCTAATTTATATATATATAGCAGTGGTTTAAGTACTGTATAGCAGTGGTTCCCAACCTGCTACAGACTGCAAAACTCTGCTAATGGGTTCAAAATTTCCATAAGGAGTACAAAAGTAATTGATTTCAATCTTTAAACAAGTAATTAAAACAGCTGGAAGTCTCTTAACTATTGGATTGAGGAATAAGTAATGTCGTTTTTTCTCAAACGTTGGAAAACTTTATTTCGCAACAACCAAAAATAACAATTTAATCAATAATGTATTCGCCACTAGTATTTACAACTGCTTCCCATCGTTCAACAAGTTGTTCGATGCCTCGGTGGTAGAAATCTGCCGGTCGTGACCCAAAGAAGTCGTCTAACCACGTCATTATTGAACGACATGACGCGCAGATTGTTGGAAAGCGATCGAAACAGATTAAAATCGAATGGAGCCAAGTCCAGAGAACAGGATGGGTGTGGCAGAACTTCCCAACTGAGCGCTTGAATGGCGGTTTTGGTCGTATTGGCGATATGGGGCCTAGCGTTGTCGTGTTGCAGCAGAACACTGTATTGCCGATCGGGTCGCTTTTGTTGTATTGCGTCCTAGAGTTGATGAGGTTGTTGAACATAGAGGTTCGCGTTGACCGTCTCATTGTTCCGAAGAAGTTCGTAGTGGACGATTCCCTGCCAATTCCCCCAGACACACGACATCATCTTCCGAGGATGCAACTCTTGTTTTGCTCGCGGCGTTCCGTGTTTGGTGGGACTGAGCCATTCCTTTCGCTGCTTCTTGTTGACGTACAGACACCATTTTTCGTCGCTGGTAATGACGCTGTACAGAAATCTTTCCTTGTAACCACGAGTAGCTGTGTGACGAGCAAGCAAACCGGCTACAATTGTGGAACATTGATTTCTGTTGTTGTCGTTTAAAACATGCGGAACCCAAGCGCCAAGCTTTTGAACTTTTCCCATCGCATGGAGGTGATTCACGACTGTCTTCTGATCACAGTTCATTTGCTCAGCCAATTCTCTGGTCGATTGACGCGGGTTTTCGTGCAGCATCTGGTTCAATTGCTCTTCATCGGACTCAACCGGGGCGATCCATGTCCTTAAGGTCGAAATTGCCGGATTTAAAGCGCGAAAACCACTGTTGAGCCATCCTTTCAGTCACAGTATCTTCACCGTAAACAGCACAAACCTCGTGAGCAGCTTTCGTGGCTTTGGTCCCTCGATTAAATGCGGAGAGCAGCAGATGTTGGTAATGCTCCTTTTTGTCCACTTGACATTCCATTTTAATGACCTTGAAAACCAAATAAAATTAAATCAAATCACATACACTGGCATGTAGAGCGAACACGTATCTATTGCATAGTATATCACATGTTGCCACAATATTTTATTTTGGCACACACATGGAACTGTGGAAAAACCCGACATTACATATTCCTCAACCCAATATTTTAATAGATTCTGTGAAAAGCATCATTAAATTCATTATTTGTTAATTAGGTATAGGATTTACTTGCATTATTTAGCTTGTGCAGCCTTCCAGAGCCTGGCTTCACTGTATGACACCATCTGCTTTCCACTGATCAGTGACTGGATTTTTGGGATCTACGAAGCAGTAAGCTTCATTTGACACTATCGTCGAAGTCATAGGCTTCATTTGGTACTATCGTCAAAGCAATAAGCTATGTTTCACACAATCAATGAAGCAGTAAATTTCTTTTGGAATGATAATTTGTGGCTTCACTGTAGTGGATCCATCTGCTTTTCATCAACGAAGAACATTGGTGACTGGTTTTGAGGGATCAACAAAGCAGTAAGCTTCATTTAGCACTATCATCAAAGCAATAAGCTATGTTTTGCACAATCAATGAAGCAGTAAATCTCATTCGGTATGATAATTCATGGCTTCACTGTTAGTTGCATCATCTGCTTTCCATCAATGAAGAACATCAGTGACTGGATTTCTGGGATCAACAAAGCAGTAAGTTTCCTTTGGCACTATCATCAAAGCAATATAAGCTATGTTTGACACAATCAGTGAAGCAATAAATTTCATTCGGTACGATAATTCATGGCTTCACTGTAGTGGCACCATCTGCTTTCCATTAGTGAAGAACATCCATGCCAGAGGATTTGGGGAATCCCAGAAGATAAGCTGCAGTTCTAAGTACTGATTGCTTACTGTATATATACACATGGTCGAGTCACATTGTGACCACCAGCTAATACCCAGAGTAATCGTCATGTGCAGCGCAGACCGTGATGGGCTGGGAGTGACTCAATGTGCTGGAAAGTGTTCACAGGTATGTGAAGCCATGCTGACTGCAGTGCATCTGACAACTGCTGGAGGGTGTGTGGTGGAGGATTCATAGAGTGAACAACACTATCAAGGTGGTCCCACACATGCTCAATTGGGTTTAAGTCTGGGGAATTAGGGGGCCAGGAAAGTACTTTGAAGTCTTCATCGTGCTCTTCCAACTCCACACGGGCATTCCTAGCTGTGTGACATGTCGCAATGTCGTGCTGAAAAATCCCATCTGCCCCAGGGAAGACAATCAGCATGTCTGGGTGTACGTGGCCTGCAAGGATGGATTCATAACGAATTTGGTACATAGTGCCCTCCACAGGTGCGAGTGGACCCAGAGAATGCCACGAAAACATTCCCCAGACCATAACGCTGCCCCCACCAGCTTTTGTTCTTCCAGCAATGGTTGAAGAGTGTTTGTTCATCGATGTTTTTCGCCTTATACACCAACATCCATCCGTTCAATGAAGCAGAAAACATGACTCATCGGAGAAGGTAATCCTTTGCCAATCAGCGGAGGTCAAATTCCGATACTGTAGTGCAAAAGTAAGCCTTTTCTGCTAATGCACCTTCATTAGCATAGGTGCAGTGACCATCTGTTTGCATCGGAGCCCAATATACAGCAGGGTGCTCTGAACTGTTGTTTTAGGCACTCTTCCGGTAGCCCCCTGTTTCATTCGGCCAGAGAGTTGCTCCACTGTAGCGTGTCGATTGGCTCTCGCGCACCTTCGAAGCTGACGTTCACCTCTCACATCAATGGCACGTGGTGCTCCGCAGTTTGCACATAGCTCATTCGCAATGGTGCCATTTCTCCAATCACTATACACTTTAACTACAGCAGCACACGAACAGTTCACAAACTGCGCTGTTTCAGAAATACTGCCACCCTTGGCCCGAAAGCCGATAATCACCCCTTTTTGCAAATCTGATGAATCATTCCTTTTATCCATGACAGCAATAAGTGATATGTTTTCAGAATGCTTACAGCACACCTTATACTGTGTACCCTCTAAACCAGCTCACGACACATGCCTTCTTTCATTGGCTATGTGCTGTTGACGTCAAAAGTAGGAGGTGGTCACAATAATGTCACTGGACTGTGTATAATACATTAAAAGATCAAGTTATCATTAATTCTTTAAGTGCCAATCTTTACTGGTCTAAGAACTCTGCCACCATACACATAATAGACTGCCTAATTCTTCTTTATGAATTCACAACAAGAAATACAAGAACAATTTGCACTGCCAGAGCATACAAAACCACGTTTATAAAACAGAAGTATTGCCGATTGGCTGAGTGCTTCTCAGACCATTTTCATGCAGTAGTTAAGAGCAATGTGTGTGCTTAATTTAGTCCGCAACATGGGTCTTAAGACAAACGTTAGTGAGTGGCAAAAAGAAGCCATCGTGTTTGGTAGTGCCCACGGACACAAAGTGAATGAAGTCGCCCGATTTTTTGGTGTGTCGAAGCGTACTGTCCAGTGGGTCTGCAAACAATGGTGTTGTTTGCAGGCAACCGAGAATGGGCAACATAACTGTGGCCGCCATGTTTCACGCCTAGTAACTGCAAATCGGTTTCAAACTAGGCAACAATTGCTCCAAACAGTCGCTGAAAGTCCACTCCAACCAATTTCCGAAAGGACATTGCGACGAGAACTGCATGTGATGGACATCTGGAGCAGAGTACCACGGAAGAGGCTTCTTTTAACAGCAAGTCACAGAGTTGCACATTATCAATGGGCTCAAAGGCACCAAAACTTTACTATGGAGGATTGGAAACGAGTAATTTGGTCTGATGAGTCTCATTTTTGTTTGTAATCCAATGATGGGAGGTGACGAGTGCATTGCAGGCCCAATGGAGCCTTTAATCCTGATTGTGTCGAAGGTGTTGTTCAAGCTGGAAGGGGTTCTGCGATGTTTTTCGTACCACAAAACAGGTCCTCTTGCTGCAGTGACAATATGACGAAGTGTTGCCCTTTGCCCTACATCTCCAGGAGCAGCATCCCATTGCCACTTCTATCTTCCAAGACAACAATTGCCATGTGCACAGGACTCAAACTGTGTCTGAGTGGCACAATGAACAATCAGCAACATTGTTTTACCTCGACTGGCCTGCCAAATCCCCAGATTTAAATCCTATTGAAAATCTGTGGGAACATTTGGAACAGAAGGTGAAATGCCAGAATAGACACCCACATACTCTGGCGGAACTTCAGGACCAATTGACGCACGCAGTGGCTGCAAATCAGTGTTCAATACATCCACAACCTCGTGGAGTTTCTACCACACCAGATTCATGCTTGTTATCAAGTCAAGAAGTGCCATCACCTGTTATTAGGTATGTTCTAACAGGGGTGACTAATTTTTGTCTGGTGTACTTAGGTTCCAAAGTCAACCTGTGAAAACCACTTCCTGCTGTGTAGTGCAATTTGGAACTTATGCAACCAGTCTGGATACTTTCTTATCACACCTCGCATGAAACTGTTGGAGTTCAAACAAAAGCAATATCAAGAAATATTTGCGAAATCATTCGCTTTGACTAAGAGAATCAAATCTCACATTTAAAAGCTTTCAGCAAAACTGCTGGCGCAATCATTTTTTACATGCTGTCTTCACTGGCTGACTGAGAAGACTTACCAGTTAACAGTTTAGTTAGTTTTCGCAATGCAAGTCAATGCAGGTACATAATTGTAGACAGTGCACACTTGGCCACCCTATCCCAGCAAATAATACATACATATCACTAAGCTGTTCCCGGAGATTCAGAGGTTAGCTCCTCAAAGAAAGACAAACCGCCGGATAAATGTTTAAACTGATGGAACTAGAATTTATTCACTGTTGCTGTATCAAACATCTCCAATTACAGTGATCTCAGCACACAGTTCGAGCTTCATTAACATCCATCACACACCGCACACAAGACCTTTTGTATTTCATGCTCATTATCTTTTTCTCATGCAGACATTCCTGAATCTGGTTTTCCCATGATTTCCTTGGCTTTCCTCTACCTGACTTTCCTGCCACTTGGGCTGAAAAAAATATCTTAGTAAGCATCTCATTACTCATTCTTTCAACATGGCCAAAATCACCTAAGAATATTAGTCTCCACCTTGCTAACAACATAACATTTTGCTTCACATTACACAACTGCAACACATCTTCATTCCTCACATGGTCGTAGTGTCTTGCCCCTTCCTCCCCCCATAAGTAATGCATCTCTCCAGCACACACAACTGACTCCTGTCTCTTGTGTCGTACCCATGTTTCACTGCCATGCATCAGAGTAGGAACAACTACACTTTCATACACAGCCATGTGGGACAAACAACTCCTATGTCTCTTCTGTAGTACCCATGTTTCACTGCCATACATCAGAGTAGGAACAATTACACTTTCATACACAGCCATGTGGGACAAACGACTCCTATGTCTCTTCTGTAGTACCCAGATTTGACTGCCATACATCAGAGTAGGAACAATTACACTTTCATACACAGCCATGTGGGACAAACAACTCCTATGTCTCTTCTGTAGTACCCATGTTTCACTGCCATACATCAGAGTAGGAACAATTACACTTTCATACACAGCCATGTGGGACAAACGACTCCTATGTCTCTTCTGTAGTACCCAGATTTGACTGCCATACATCAGAATAGGAACAATTACACTTTCATATACAGCCATTTGGGACTTTCATTAGAACCCATCATTCATGTGAAATCCTCCTAAAGCAGCAATGACTTTATTTTGCCATCTAATTTGTTCTTTCTCTCAAACATGCTCCTCAATTATATAAATAAACTCATTCACCTGGTCAATAACTGTGCCTACGTTCAGTACTAACAATTCCTGACTCAAAAGCCATAGCTTTGGGTTTTCCCTTATTTATACTCAGTTTCAATTTTGTGGAAGCAAATAAGCAGCAAATAATGCTCCAGGAAATCTGGAAATATCACGTGATTTGAAGGTAATTTTTCTTCACTTTTTTTTTTTAAGTAGCACGGTTTGTAGCACAATTTCCCACAACAAGCTACTTTAATTTGTAGCATGTTACTGCTACAATGGCATTTTCCCATTTGTAGTGATGCTACAAGCCATGCTACTGTAAATGCGTGCTATTTCTGATTATTGGTCGTAAGCCCATAAATATTTCATTATTATTGTTATTGGTTTTTGTTTACTTCACATTTAAATTAAGAACTTTATTTCCAGATTTCTGTATCTCCATGAGAAGTTGCCACCTAAAATTCTGCTTGTGATGAGATGTGATATACTGCGCTAGCAAGCATGTAATGGTGTATGTGTATGTGTTCAGTCAACAAATGCAAGATTTCTCAGACTGGTGCTTTAGAACACAGTAGTGAACATCTCTAGTTGCTACTAGAGAATTTTGTCATTTTGTTACTTTTCTTTGTAAATGCCATGAATATAAGAAGTCAATATTTGTATGTGTGTGTGTTGTTGTTTTTAGTGTAACCATTTTGCACAGATGTGCACTATAATTTAAAAGAAAAGGTACTTCTGCTTTTCATTGCATTTTTGTGCTAAATTTCTGAGCAATATGAAATAAGTTTTTAATGTATCACTATTTTTATGTGGTAATTTATTTAGAAGGAAGTGCTAAAATTCGCCTTCAAAAATTATATTTTTGTATTGAAAAAAAAATATACCATGCTGTCTGTCTCTCTTGTAGCAACTTACAATTACCTGTTTAATTGTTTAATGCATTCAAATCATACAATAACGTTTTATTCATATTAAAAATGACATTGAAAAAAATTATAATTTGCTATCTATATAAGTGAACAATTTTCTAGTGAAAAACTTTGCACCATTTCTTATAATATAATATGTAGCATCTAGAGGAAGAAAGAGTTTGTTTTTATTATGCTGAATCAATAGTATCAAAATGAAAAATTTATTTGATTTTTTTTTATTGGAATAAATGACAATCTTTGGATAGTAGTGAAAGGTGATTTTAAGATCCTTTTATATGTTAGAAACATACAATTTCGTAAAACTAAAAAAAAATTTATAACTGAAATGTTTCAATACATTTATGTTAGAGAAAAGTAAAACAGGAATATTAAAACATTTTATAAGGAGCTCAAAATTTCAGTCAAGTAGTCACTAGAGCCAGAATCTTGATTCTGATGCAGAACATTGCCCAACAAAAAGTGCACATGTGTTTTGTTTAATCAAATTGATTCAACGGTGTTTGAATGTGTGTAAATGTTAATATATTCTAATCTACAAAGGTCATGTTACAATTATAATTTTAATGTATAAACACCCTTTTCACAGGGTGTTTATGGATGAAATCACTTAAGGCTGTCTTTGAATGAGTGTTAGGGTTCATCTTCTGCAACAGATGGCGAAAAAATCACTCCTTGAGGGTAGCTTTTACGTCTTGAGAGACTGTCCCAGAAATTGGCATCGGCGAATCACTGCAGACTTCGCCATATTCAGAATGGAAGCAGTCTCTCGTTGGCTCCACAATGAAAAAAAAAGACAAAATATGCGCTGTTACATTTTAACCAATGACGTTATTTGGGGGTGTAGCTTAGTAGATAGGTGGAGTTTCTATGGCTGAAATTTAGGGGTTCTCTGCTAATGTACACATTTTCTCTTCAAAAAATGAACGTACAGTAAGATTTAAGATTATTTATGCGAGACAAGATTCCAGTCTCACTTTTGGCCCCATTTAATTATTTCTATTTGGCCTAGGTAATTTAAAAAAATCAAACAGAAATGAGATATTCCGTTTCTTCCAGACAGAAACACTGCTAAGCTAACTTATGGTGCCATCTAGTGCCCAAATTGGAATACTTTTGAGTCAGATGAATTGAATTAAAAAAAATATATATAACAATTTTTTCAGAATAATAACCTTGGCATATATTAGCTATGGGTCGTTTTTATTTGTGCTCAAAATTTCAAACACTACGAAGTAATAGTCTTAGAGAAAATGTGTACAAAAGAATTTACATAGCGGATATAGGATAGAATTTTTCTTACACTCGTTCAAAGACAGCCTGAAGCACAGGCATCAACAACAGGCATGCTTGCTTGCTTAAGCATGCCCCAGCAGAAATTAGGCCATGCTCAGAATTTTTCACCATTTCTTCAATTCTATTAAAAAAACCCTCCAAAATACAGCTAAATAAATATTATTATACAAATGTATGACCATATACACTGTTGTAACTTAAGTTATTTTCCCACTGCTAACTAACTGCAATCAGTTAAGTCAGTGCTGTTTTTTTTAGTAAAAGAAACTAAAATAGTGTTGAACTAACTTTTCTTAACTCATTGCAGTTATCAATGGTGAAGGTAAGTAAATAACTTTAGTTGCAAAGTTTCCGATTGTATATAATCATACATTTGTAATATTTATTTAGGTGTATTTTAAGAGATCAATTCATACACTCGACGTGGATCAGGAACACCAAACAGAAGTCATCTCTCTTTCCACGTTAATAAGCAAGCTACGGAGTGCAGTGGTAGCATGTCCGGCACATAACTGGAAGACCCTGGGTTCGATTCCCATTGGCGGCGGATGAGAATTTTTCCGTGGCTCACTTATTAATGTGGAAAGAGCGATGACTTCTGTTTGGTGTTCCTGATCCACGTCGAGTGTATGAATTGATTACTTATTTGCCTCCTAATTGTTTGTTCTTTCCATCTTTGGTGAATCCCCAGCATTGTGCAGGGCTCCATGAAGCAACCTGCCAAGTGGTTTTGGCAGTTAATCACATGTGAGTCTGGAGGAATTCGAGGCCGCTGTGGTGCAGTGGTAGCATGTCCGGCGCATAACTGGAAGACCCTGGGTTTGATTCCCGGTGGTGGCTGATGATAATTTTTCTGTGGCTCACTTATTAACGTCGAAAGAGCGATAACTTCTGTTTGGTGTATTTTAAGAGTTTTTTTTTAAATAGAATTACAGAAATTTTTAATAGTAAAATTAGTTTTTAAATAAAAGTCAGTAGTGTTTTTACTTCACTCGGGGCCAGACTGACAGAGTGTTTATGTGTATCATATGTGTACATATGAGGCAGTCATTGGTGAGGTGAGTTTTTTTTTTACTAAATATCTTATTTCATGTACTTAATATCAAGGATCTGTTTCATAGATTGCATTAAGCAATTTGTTAAAGATGACATAATGTTAATTTTTGATGCAGTTTATCTTTTAGTGTATAGGGTATTTATTAGTGATCAAATAACTATTTTAATAGGTTTCTTTCAGCTGAAAGCAGCATTTATATATATATATATAAATATAATGTTGGCATTAAATTTATTTCACCCACACCATGTTGTTTTCTATCTTTTAAAGTACTTTATAGTTACTATGTCTGAATGTTTAGTCAACAGAAATTACACAACAGTTGATCTAGAAGTATGGACTCTGGTGTACCACAAAAAGTGGAGCAAGAAACATTTAGGGGCCTTTTTTTTTTTTTTTTTTAATCATTCAGTTTTCACATATTACACCCACATTAATATCAGTGCTTAAAACTAATTTTGCATTTGTATTCAAATTACCAATAATTTAATATCGATCTCGATTTTACAACAATTTCATGTAAATTCTCCTTAATTTTATATTACATGTAAACTCATAACATTAAGAAAAATATAATTCTAAGATCTAGATGTTTATTCGCTTCCTGACTATGTGAATTTTGTTAGATTTTTACGTCATGCTGAGGTCACTATTAATATTAACAGCAGAGCTTGCATCATTTCATTAACACTTAAGAGTGAAGTTTTGGTAGTGAAAATTTGTAAGGGTGCCCCAGTGGTGCACTGGCTTAAGCGCTGGCTTATTACCATTTGTCCGAGAAGGGTTCGGGTTCGAATCCCAGTGAGACATGGATATTGTGTTTGTCTTATGGCCCTGGCTCTCTCCCTTCCCTAGAACCAGTGGCCCTAAATTAGGGATGGGCGACTGCTCATATCCTGTTGAGTTGCTCACGGTGGTCATTAAACCTCTAATAAAAAAAAAAAATTTTTTTTTAAGCGTAAGACTGTTTCTAACACTAGTAAATAACATGATATTGAAATGTGTATTAAAGACTATTTACTTACAGCTTAGTCACCCTTTCTTACTAGAACTATGGCAGGCAGGAGGCAGTCCACATTATGCTGCAACCTACACAGAAAGGGGGGGGCTGGGCTAGGCTAGGAGCGGGGAGAACAGAGGAGGCTGAAGTAAGGAAAGCTAACTTTACTCCCTCTCACACTGTGCTCCTTAACCAGCAGCCGAGCTTGAAAAAAATCATTGCTGTGCTTTTTCAGGAAAGTAATGTTTAGAGTGTTTCATGGGACATCCTTCCGGGCCATAAGCCTCCACATGGTTACGCCCCTGAGTATGGACAAAAAAGCATGTGAAAATTGAGATTTTACTTACAAGGATGGGAAGTTAATTCCCTTCAAAGTAGGTACCCTCCTTCAGCTCTGCTAACACTTACACCACCCTTCTTCATTCTGGATGTCTCTCTTAGGTTCTATTTTAGTATCTATGTATGAGGGTGGATCAAAAAAAAAAAGTATTGACACTAAATCTGGGAAACCCAAAATCTTTTATTTACAAGGATGCCATGTTAATCATCTGCAAAATAGGTTCACTCATTCAGTGCTACACACACTTTTTCCGTCCTTCCCCTTCTGCTCACTGAAAGCATCTGCCAAACTCAATTTTAATATCTATATAAGGATACTGATAAAAATTATTAAAATTAAACCTGTAAAAATAAAAATATTTTCAGGTTTTCTGATGTGATTGATGTTACATGATGAACAGTAAATACAGGCAATTCAGAGATGTCCAATTGCTGTTTTAATAATTCTGACCTATTTCCATGTATTACAAGAATATTTCCCCCACAGAATTCACTTGAAAGAACTGGTAATTTTATTTAAAAACGCTACAAGGAAGCAGAATTTGTTTCAACTGGCGAAAATCCGAGAATGTTCTGATGCTTAACACTCAGGTATTTGAGACTTCATAGTCCTAGGTGGTGTAATGGATAGCTTGTTCAAATGAAAATCGGGAGATGCGGGTTGAATTCTCACTCCAGAGCGATATAATTTTCAAGTTTTCTGATGTTATTGATGTTGTGCAGTAAGTGCAAGGAATTCAGAGATATCTGATCACTGTGTTAATAATTCAAAATCTTATATTAGGTGCTTGAATTAATTCCCACTGTTTTTGGCCACACAAACACATGTTTGTTGCCACAGAACGGTACAGGATAGTCTATTCAAAGTAGTGTCCATTGGCAGCTACGACCCTTTCCCACCGTTCGGGTAACAAATGGATTCCATGGTAGAAAAATGCAGGTTCTTTCGAGGCGAACCATTCATCAAGCCATTTTCGGATATCCACGACAGAAAAGAAGTGCTGCTCTGACAGGCCATGTTGTAGCGCCCGGAACAAAGGGAAGTCCAAGGGAGCAATGTCTGGGGAATAAGGCAGGTGGGGTAAGAAGTCCCAGCCAAGTGCCTCCAAGAGTTCCTTCACGGATTTGGCGACATGAGGTCTAGCGTTGTCGTGGAGAAGAATAACCTTGTCATGTGGGATCCAGTTTCCGAGCTTCTGGATCCTTCCCATTGCCTTTAAACATTTGCTAACCATTGACTCATCGACCCATAGTGTTTCAGACAACTCGTGGAGCATCTGACTTGAATCCTCATCTAATAAGGCCTCCAATGCGCCATCTTCAAATTTTTGGCTGCCCAGGGCGCTCCTTGTCCTTCACATCATGTTCGTTGGCTTTGAAGCGTTGGAACCACTCTCTGCATGTTGTTTCCGATAGGGCATGTTCCCCATAGGCCTGCACTAGCAAACAATGACTTTCCGCTGCAGATTTCTTGAGATGAAAGCAGAAGAGTAATTCTTCCCACAAATGCTCCTTTTTTTGGTACGAAACTTGACATCGTGAATGCGATACAAACTCGTGCTCTGTGCCCTCCGATCGCGTGTCACACACTGCTTCGCCCAGACTACGGATGGTACGTGCATGCGCAAGGATGGTCGCATGTGGCCCGGGTTACAGCACACCACTGCTGTGCTCTATTGGGCAACAGCGGGAATTAATGCAAGCACCTAATTCTTATAGTGTAAGTTCAGGGATGTCAATAGTACACTAAATTCTGTTTTGTCCCTTTTTTAAAATAACAATCCCTCAAAAACTCTACCATGTGGCAGTTTACCATTTCCAATTGAGTAATGCTTCCATCAAGTAATAAATTTTGATCACTGATTTTCTAAATAGTTCAAAAAAATTTAATGCTTGTGTTTTTGAACATGCTTAAATTCAAATGTATGACAAAAACATGGAGAATCTAAAAACAAACTGATAACAACTGAAATGCATCATAAACAAATTTGACAGTCAAAGTGGAAATAGATCTATTTTCACTAATTATCATTGGTTAATTAATAATAATGCCATAAGCATAACAGTAACAGAGAAAATGCCAATACAAGTTAATCACATTATTGTTCACAAGCAGCCTCAACATGTTGGAGATTTGAATTAATTCTCAAGACTTTTGTTCCAGCTGTTGTACACTCACATTCAGACTTTTCTCCAATTTTGAAAAATCAAAGGCTAAATTTTATGCTAAAACTGTACCTGCTTAAAAAAATGATTTAGATGTGATGAGCTTTCTTGAGCAAGGCTCCAGATTTTTATATAGTTGTTCCCATGTGCTTTTTTCTGCCTTAAAAATGCAAACATTTTCTGGGAAAAAGAATTAAATAAACTTCACAGTGCAAAACTGAATTCCTGTTTCTTCAACATTGTTCTTCTAGGTGGTGACTGAAGCTCAAATTGATAAAAATATTATCAGTAATGCTGAAAAAGAGAATCATAGAAACTGTACAGAGTTGAAAAGTTCATTTTCTGTATATGTGTGTTAATTTTTTAGCATTGTCAGGGAGAAATGTGGGCTGAAATTTTTAGAGTTAAAAAAAGTTCTGAACTGGAAGCATTAATGAAAACTGAGACAAAGGCGTGTAACTATTATACAGGGTGCATACAGTATTTGAGGACACTCTGCAGATAGTAGGACAAACAATGTATTTTATTCATACAAAATGTGGTACACAGATGCAGTAATGGTTGGAGAACAGGTTTATTTGATGTAACCACCGTTAGCCGCAATGACGGCTTCAATGTGAGACCGAAAGCGTGTTGACATGCCTGAATTACATGGTCCTTTGGGATGTTGGACATTACTCTGCTAATGGCAGCCTTTATTGAACCAATGGTTGTGTGGGGATGTTGATTAGCTTCCCATTCAAGAATGCCCCACGTGTAATAGTCCAGGAGATTGAGATCTGGTGAGTTAGGTGGCCATAAGTTGGGTGTGATGTGATCATGCAGATGGGTTGCCATCCAGTCTTGTGTTGTCAGAGCTTTATGTGCAGGTGCAGAGTCCTGCTGAAAGACATATGGCCTTGCATTGCGTACGCTGTCTATCCAGGGCTTCACAACTGTTTCCAGCACTTCAATGTAGCCAGCAGCATTCACTTGAAGGCCCTGTGGGAAGAAGTGAGGTGGTATGATGTGGCCTTTGCTACTCACCACCCCTAAAACCATCACAGTTGCGGGAAACTTGGTGTGCATAACACGTGGGACATCGGAAGGATCCGCACATAACCATCTGTCATTTCTCCGGTTCACCTTTTGGTCCTGGTCGAAGTTTTTTCATCGGAGAAAAACCAGAGAAAGCCAGGTTCCTCTGGATGTTTCACCTTGTTCAGTAATTGCTTTGCTCGAAGCAGTCGTTGTTCTTGTGTCTTCACCGACATGAACTGCCCTTTCCTTCGCATGTACGACTGGTAACGAATATCCTCGTGCACCACAGTGCGGATTGTGCCCTCAGAAACCCGGAGATCTCGGGCAATGGCTCTGATGGACGCACAGGGGTTCGCATCGATAATGTCTTGGACCTGTTGTACGAATTGTGGTGTTCTCATACAGTCTGAACGCTGAGAGTGCTTTTTACGTTTCGCTACAGGCGACACATGTCCTCCAGAGGCTTCCAACTCCTTCCAAACTCCTTCCAAACCTTGTTCACAAATGATCTGGCGACTTTAAAAAATCTTGCAATCTCAACATCGCTGTGCTGTGCGTTGTAGCACAATGATCACGGCGTGTCTCTTCATTTCTTGTGTTAGCTGAGTCTGCCATTGATGCTCCGTAAAGATAAAGGTCCAGAAATTATTTTACACATAACTGCAGGCGCTCAATCACATGTCCTCAAATACCGTACACACCCTGTAGTATCATGTGTTAAAGAATGTAACACACATGTAAGTTATGCAGAACTTTAATAAAATAATAAAAGTCTTGAGTCCTTTCCAATCACAATGGAGTCAAATTTTGGATCACTGTAAGACCCTTAGCTTGATTTAGTAACAGGATTTCCAAATCTTTTTAATACAGTGAGAAAAATCATAGTTTTGGTTTTAGCTTGAAATAAAAATTCCAGCAATCTGTAAATGCATAATTTTTTTGTAAAAGTTTTTTTTTTGTATAAAAATTAAAATTTGCTGTGAATTTGTGGATTAAATGTTCTGTTGTTCTAGCTTCAGAGAGAGATTGATCTTAAATCCAACACATGTACTCAACTCTATACAATAACGCAAGAGTTTTCCCTAACAAACATAACATTCTTACAATTAATCAATCATACTACTTTAACATTGGAAAATTTATGTTTAAGCGCATTAAAAACAACCTGCATGCCAATATCATACAGATTGTAACTAAGATGCACTTACATGACACACGCACAAAATCACGCATCCGACCGATTCATCCAAAGACAGAAACCATGAAACAAACTCTAAACTACATTGGAACTTCTTACTGGAACTCACTGCCGACGGAATTAACCTCATTAAATAATATTAACCTTTAAAAAAAAAAAAAAAAAAAAAAACTGCTTCATGAACTGCAGCCATTAGATCAATGATTGTGATTGTTATGTATATACATTAACACTTATCTTTTGTCATTGATATATACTGCAATAATGTTTTCTTTTTTCCTGCTGCCACTGTATTTAACTTAATTATGTTAAGATTATCAACTATTTTTTTCACCCAGCTTGTAAATTCTTGTTCAGGGAGCATGGGACTTTGTCAGGCCTTTTTGGCATTTTTTCCATGCTCCCTTGCTGTGCTTGTTTCCATATACTTGTAATTCAATCTCTCCTGCACAGCAAAAATAAACGAATTGAATTGAAAGAGAGGGAGAGAGAGAGAGAGAGAGAGAGAGAGAGAGAGAAAACTAGTTTCAGAAATGCAGAACGTTGAAAGCAGAAAAAAAAAATAGATTTTGACTGATCGTGAAAAAAGCAATAAGTGTGATGTGTTTAATGTAATATTTCCACAAACTTCTGAGAGAAAATCGTAAATAAGAAAAGGAATTGAGCAGGAATTACTTGAAGTGAAATTAAATAGAAGTTCCTTTCAACATAAGTGGGAATTGTGCATTGCAAAAGAATAAATACTTTAACAAGAAATCACCAGTCATATTGCTTAGCCATGATTCAAGCTGTAATTTTCTCATTAAATCAAATAATTTGAATAGAAGGGCATAAATTTATTTTGAAAGGCTCTATCCAGATTTCATATCTAAAACACACTGAGCTTGTTTCCTCATAAAGCAGACAACCAAACATCATGAAAATAGCACTGATTTTTCAGTTGTTTTTTTGCCCACTTTGTCGTTTAAAAATTTAGCACAGTTTTTTTTTTTTTATGGTAAAAGTTTTAAAAAGCTGTGCAGTGCCAGGGCGGGGAAGCTCAGCCTGTGTGTGTGTGTGTGAGAGAGAGAGTGCGAGACCAACCAACTGATCCTTCCAAAAAAGTTTACTTTCTGAATCCTGTATGACTTCAATTTTCAATCAGTGCTAAAGAAATTGAAGCAAAGTCTGAATTTCTTAGATTTCTGGATTTCATCTTTGTGCTAAGTCAGTCTATTTTTGATGCTACAGTAAGTAATGCTGTTTATTAGGTTTTGCATGAAAAAATGGAGAGTGATTCAAAAGCAAAAATACAACATTTAAAGATGTACTTCGAAAAACTAGAAGTTTTAAAACAAATTTATTGGGGTAAAAAATAAATATGCGAACAACACCCAGCTTGCCACTGTATTTTAAAGATTTTCGTCCTGGCATTCATCATGGCTGCATGGCAGTCCCTCTGGTCTCAACAGGGCAGGAACAAACTTCTCTCCATCAAACCACAGATCGGGCTATGGTCCATCTAGTTTGCGAAAAAAATGTCGTGAGGAAGTTGCTCTTGCGCGTCTCCGTGTTGGGCATTGTTGTTTCATCCAACGCTTCTTGCTGTGCGGCGACACTGCAATGATGTGTGAGACGTGCAATTGCCGACTCACTGTCACTCATATTCTATGTAGTTGTGCTCGTTTTTGTGCTACCTGTTTTCATTCCCATTTGTTTGACGACAGTGCAGCTATGCTGTAGAAGCTCTTAGATGACCACTGGGATACATTCGCAGTTTTTCCTTTTTAAAACAAATTTACTTTTTTAAACGTATCTAGCTTTTGCATTTTTCATCATTCTCATTTTCACCACATCAGCCTGACTTTAACCATCATACCACGTTTTTAAAACTTTCCTTGTCTTGTGCCCTTTTAAAACTTTTTTAAAACTTTCCTTGTCTTATGCACAAGGTCCATGTTTGGCCAAACATGGCCCTTGTGCCATAAAAACCCACCAACCAACAACACCCAGATTTTGCATGTCTACCAGATGGCTCTTTCAAGGTTCTAAACTACGGCATACATACAATGTAGAATAAACACAACAAAATTCATTGACATGTTTACAGTTTAAAAACAAGTTAGTAAAATCATGCAATGCATTGATTATGACATGCTTTCCAACATACCAGAAATCATTACTCAAGTTATGAGGATAATGGCTGTGGAATAAATCTCACTCCTGTGCCCTGACCTTTGACCCCATTTCAATGGTATTCAACAGAACCGGTTCAGTATACCTACGAAACGTGATACAGTTTTGTCACAATTGAAGCATTTTTATTTAAGTTATGACGCACAAGGGCGATGGAATGGATCTCGCTCCTATGTCCTGACCTTTGACCCCATTTTGCCCATTTTTGATAGGGTTTGTCCCCAGATTGCCCCCTACCACACACTAAAATTTCATCAAAATCGAAACATTTTTACATGAATTATCGTGCGGACAGACAAAGCTGGAGCAATATACGTTTCTTCAACCTACGGTTGGAAAGCATAAACAAACAAACTGTAAAACGTCAAAACAAAACAACTGTAAACATGTCAATAAATTCTGTTGTGTTTATTCTACACTGTATGAATGCGACGACATTCTCATTTTCACCACATCAGCCTGACTTTAACCATCATACCACGTTTTTAAAACTTTCCTTGTCTTGTGGTAGGCTTGCAAAAGCAGGGTGTTGTTTGTATATTTATTTTTTACACCAATAAATTTACAGATTGAAACTTCTAGTTTTTCGAAATGGAGATTAATGTTGGAATATTTAGGAAGTTAATTTTAAATCTGTCTTCCAGTAATCAATTTTCATAAGAGGAATTGTATTTTATAGTATGGTGACTGGCTGCCAAAACTGAAGGTTTTCTTGGTCCTTTAAATGAGGATAGAACCAGACATTATATTGGGTCGTTGCATAATTATTGGCCAATGACAGCAAGGCAAATTTGCAAAGCCGGTAACAAGAGACGCTTTCTCCTGGCATCCGTGCATTCATCATTTGGTTGTTGCACATGAAATGTCAGTTTTGGGAGTGAAACTTCCATCTACAGTTACACAGTGGAAATTGACCTGTATCCATCAAAATAGGCATCATTAGCTGCAATACATTTCTCCCATCGTGATATCAGTGCATTGATGCCAGTTGCATAGAAGTCGGCCGTTGCGGACTGCAGAAACTGTTCAAAGGCGTGCTTGACGGCTGCTTCATTGGTGGATCGTTTCGCTGCCAAAAAAAATGGTCCAAATGCTTGAACAAGTGGTAGTCGGTGGGCGAGAGGTCGGGAGAGTAAGCCGGGTGTGGAAAAGCCTCGTAGCCCAGGCTGTGTAATTTTTGGACCGTTTTTCTTCAAACGTGGGGTCTCGCATTGTCGTGAAGCGGTACAACACCATCTCTGTTGACCAATCTCGGCCACTTAATGTGTAACTTTTGATGCATTGCATCCAGCTGGTTGCAGTATTTCTCTGCATTAATGGTTTCGCCAGATTTCATGAACGAATAATGCAGAATACCGGTTGCACACCACCAAACAGTCGCCATTATCTTCTTCGGATGAAGTTCTGGTTTCAGCGTGTGTTTTGGGGCCACACCGACATCTAGCCATTGTGCAGATCAGATCGGTGATGATTGTCGTACATTATAAATTTTTCGTCGCGTGTCACTGCTTTAGGTGCAAAAACAGAGTGTTTCTATGCCGGGCGAGCAGCGAAGCAAAAACCTCCAGTCGACGCTTCAGGTTGCTTTCAGTCAGCTCATGGGGAACCCATTTATCGAGCTTCTTGACTTTACCAAGTTCTTGCAAGTGACGGGGAAACTGTCGAATAGTGGACACCTAATTTCTCTGCCATGTCCCGTACAGTTTGGCTCGGGTCACTCTCAATTAGGGTTCGCAGTTCTTCGTCGTTGATGGCTGGTGCTGAGTGCCCGCACAGTGCATTTGCAAGTTCCACATCACCGGCTGAGAATTTTTTTAACCATCGCTGCATGGTCTGTTCATTTACTGTGTCATCTCCAAATGCTGTGTTGATGTTCCTGGCTGCTTCTGCGGCGTTGTGGCCCAGTTTAAACTCGTACAGAAAAAGTATCCGTAATTGGCCTCCTTCCGTGTTCTGGCTGCGTGATCACACTACGAGCTAGCACCGAAATGATTCCGTGCCGACAGGTTGGGATATTTAACCTTCCCAATCAAACACACTAGCGCCATCTGCCGGTGTTTGTACGGCTCGAAATGACGCCATCCCGAAATCCGACATTTCACCTGCAACAACTTAATACCAAACACCCCTGCAAAGTGAATTGGTTTAGTCCATGTGTATGGAAAGGTATTTCAGACAGATCTCAGGAGCAATGCGACGTTAATTTGCACAAATTTAAACTTGGCTGGAATGTGTCCGAAACTGTTGCAAATGTCAATAGAGCGTGGAGTGTCGGCATGACAAGTGATAGAACTGTCAATAGACTGTTTTCCAAGTTCCGTGCCGGCATGACAAGTGACAGAACTGTCAATAGACTGTTTTCCAAGTTCCGTGCCGGCATGACAAGTGACAGAACTGTCGATAGACTGTTTTCCAAGTTCCGTGCCGGTGATGTTGCCATCGACCATAAGCCAGGAGCCGGTCGGTCGTTCGGTTGTGTGTGACACTGTACAGTTAAGGCGGAAAGTGGAAGAAAAACAAACGTCCACAGTAAGTGAGCTCAGTGCCGAACTTGTCGTATCATCAGCGACAGTTTCCAGACACCTGGCAGCTATGGGCAAAGTTAAAAAACTGGATAGCTGGTTCCACACAAACTCACCGAACAGCAGCAGATACGGCATCTGGAAACATGCCTTGCCCTCCAAAAATGTGAGGCTAGCGCTTTCTTTCTGCATCGGACCTTATGGCTGATGAAAAATGGGTGCTTTATAACAACAGGAAGTGAATAGTGCAGTGACTCTATAAAGGGGAACCACCCAAACGCATGTGCAAACCCAAGTTGCACCCACAGAAGGTTCTGATCTCTGTGTGGTGGACTGCCAAGACTGTGGTTCATTATGAGTTTTTGCCACGAGGTCAAAAAATCACAACGGACGTGTACTGCTGTCAGCTGGATGAATGCCACCAGAAATTATGCAACAAACAACCATCGCTCGTCAATTGTTTGGGTCCCATACTGTTTCAGGATGGCGCACAACCACGTGTCTATTGGAAGCATGCAAAAAATAAACGCCTTGGGATACGAGGTCCTCTCTCACCCTACTTATTCACCTGTCTTGGCCACCTCAGACTTTCACGTTTCGCCATTTGGACCACTTCTTGAAGGGAAACGGTTCGCTAACAAGGATGCCATGATTCATGCTGTTAGCGATTTCTTAGACCACTGTGATGCCAGTTTCTGCCACCAGAGCATTTTTGCACTGAAAACATGTTGGGCAGTGTATTGCTGCCATGGGCAGATATTCTTCGGAATAAGATGTATTTTGTAGTCTGTTACTGCTGTTTGTTTCTTTGTTCCCGAATCGGCCAATAATTATGAAACAACCCAATAGTATTCTGACTTCTTCATTCTGAATGAAAAAGAAAAAAAGCTCCCAAATTATTAAAAAAAAACTTTTTTTAATTATCTGAAATGTGTTTTTAATTCATTAATAATAGAAATTCCCTCCATAAAAACAATATAGAGCAGAAAAAGTTTATTTTTTAGTGGCATAAATGACTATTGGTCAGTTTCATTGTTTGTGAGGTGACATAATAATAATGAGCTCTTAGACAGCATTGCTGGATGAATACATCTTGGAAATTAGTGCACCACTGATATTTTTTTTTATCGTATCTGTGCTTTCTTGGTCATTTGAATGTCACATTTTGTAAATAATGCATTGCTGTTGACAAGACAATGTGTTTTGTTATATCAGAAAGTACTTAACAGTGTGCCTTACATGTTTAAGACCTCTATTTATTGTATGTTTACTTATGAAAAATAAAATCTGAAAAATAATGGTCCTCTTTTTTTTTTTTTTTTTTTTAAACTACTAACATCTTCCTTTTCTTGGTAAACCATTACTCCATTGCAGCTATAATAGTGACTAAATAGGATCAGCTAAAGTATGACAGTATTTCTAAATGATACAATGTTTTGCTACTTCGATGATTTAAGATGATGGCCTTGATAGATACCTTCTTTTCAGTCATGATTTGATTGCTTGAAATACACTGCTCAACATAAAAAAAAAAAAATTACGGTACCCTGGTACTCTTGTAGATAATTTATGCTATCAATTTTTTGCATGGCAAGATCTTTGTGGGTGTGAAACAAAAAGAGTGATTCGAGAGTATACATTCAGGGGTTGTCCAAAATAATGGAAACACCTTGAAACAATAGGTGTTGCGCAGCTAATATGGTGTGGGAGCACCCTTGGCATTTGAAGCTGCTTGAATCCTCCTTCGAATGGACGCATATAAGTCCTGGATGGTGGTAAGTGGTATGTTGTACCATTCTTCCAGCAGAAACTGCTCCAATTCCTTGAGAGACGCTGGAGGGGGATAACGGGATTGAACTCTGTTTTCCAACACAGACCACAGGGGCTCAACGATGTTTAAGTCCGATGATTGTGCAGGCCAGGGAAGGTGCGCAACTTCATCCTCATGTTCCTCAAACCATGATTGAACAGTTTGACTTCTGTGAATCGGGGCATTATCATCTTGAAAGGTGCAATCCCCTGACGGACACAATATCTGCGGCATTGAATGCACATGGTCGGCCAAAAGGGTGACATAGTCACCGCTAGTGATCTGTCCATGTAAGGTGATAATGGGACCTGCTGCAAACCACGAGATCATGGCCCAAACCATTGCAGAACCCCCCCCCACACACACACACACACACACACACATGTTTCACTATAAGGAGACAGTCTGGGTTGTAGGCTTCTGCCCGATTTCACACGTAAACCCATCCTGTGGTGGGGAATAGTGAGAAACTTGATTCATCGGCAAACTAGACATGTTTCCGCAGTCCATGTTTTACATTCCTGGCACCACTGTAGTCTCCGTTTCATATTCACCTGTGACACCAGGGGTTTTGCAATCGCAGCTCTGCCGTAAATATTGTGTTTATACAATTCCCTTCGCACTGTATGGGTCGACACTGGGTTTCGGAGATGTGCATTAAGCTCAGCAGTCACTTTCGTCGCCGTGGTCTTCCTCCTTGCAATTACAATCCTCTTTAATGTCCTCCTGTTTCTCGCAGTGAGTTTGGTTTTCCTTCCACAGTTGTCTCGTAGATGATGTTGTGCCGCGAACATTGTATGCTGTCGTGACTTTCAACATGGTACTTCTCGATACCTCCAGTACCTGTGTCACTGTGGTTACCAACCCAACCAGACGGGCTCCTACAATCTGCCCTCTTTGGAACTCCGACAGGTCACTCGTTGTGCCTTCACCTGGAGCAAAATTATGCAAACACTGATTTACAATGCAATCGCACAGACACTTGAGACTATAAGCAACACTTTTTTACAAAAAAAAAATTGTAGCTACATGTTCCTTTTACTCAAAAAGCAGCACATACCAAAGTCTGTTTTCAGCAAGGTGTTTCCATTATTTTAGACAACCCCTGTTTATTTTCATACAACACATTGTGTTCTTATCAAATAAAGCAGATACAATAGGATTATGGTAACTAAAGTATGATATATGAACTTGTGATTCTAGACTACCCAAGTGTCTCTGGAAAACGGCATCGATTGTAGTATTCCGCTTTGTTGTAGGAACATTGAAATCTAAAGTGTTTGCCAGACCGAACTCTTCATTTAGATAATCGGCGTAGGATTTAAATTCTGGCTAATATCATCAGCACCAAGTGATCATTTTGGAGCTTTTCATAATAGCAGATCCTTGTAAGTGTAGGGAAGTACAAATGCTACGATGTTGTCAATGTGATTTTACCCACAGATATGTATAACACAATCGATAGGTAAGTTTGGCCACATTATATCGTACATTCAGCAGACACTATTTCACCTATGGGCCTTATAGAAACTCTGAATTTTGATGAAAGATCATACTTTACTACTGTCAAGGGAAATACATGCCATCAAAATGCAGTTTTGTAATAGCTTTTATCACATTTAGGAACTCTTTGTGGATAGATATTGTCCACATCAGGTTCTCGCAATTTACGCACATATTACTTTCAGTTGATTGATAAATAGTTTGATTAGTTTTGACCTGATATAATGTAATATGTCACAGTTTTGGCATTGAATTGAGAAATCTCACTCCTTCAGGGAATTTTTTTCTTCTTCTAATTCTGAGAGTAGTACGCTCCTTACTACGATCTAAGCGAGATAGTCACCACCCTAATCTCATCAGGGCCACCTCGGTGGTGCAGTGACCTAGGTGGTGGCTTCTGATCATTCGTCCAAAAGGGGTCCAGGTTCGAATCCTGGTGAGGCATGGATGTTGTGTTTGTCTTACAGCACTGGCTCTCTCTCCCTTCCCTGGAACCAGTGACTCTAAATTAGGGACGGGCGACTGCTTATAGCCCAATGAGTTGCCCACAGTGATTGTTAAAGCTCCGATCAAAAAGAAAAATCTCATTAGGGTAAATGGTGGGGATGTGGAGAGGTGAAGGTGTTAGTCTATTTTTGCCAAATAGAGGAACAATCCTGGCCAGATTATGTCATGCTGTGGCCCAGAATTGCTGCCCCTTTCAGAAAACTTTTTGTGTTTCTATAAGTTATTTTCCTATTAATTATTTTTAGTGAAACAATGTTATCTTTGTTGGTGGGGCTAACGTTATCCGAAAGAAATCACTGTATCATTATAAAATATTTCTGAGCAAATGAAGTTACACTTGGTGGACAAAACATTACACATACCTACCTAATAGCATGTTGGTCGTCCTCTAGCACGAATAACAGCCCCCACACACAGAGGCATAGACTCTACCAGATGCTGGAGGTAATGCCAGCATGCCTGTTGCAGCATTGTCCACAACTCTGCCCAAGATGTCAGCCTAGGATCCAAGAATCTGATGTTCCGCTGCACAGCATCATAGAGAGCTTCCACAGCGTTTAAATCTGGGGACTTTGGAGGCCATTGAATGACAAATTTTCCAGTCCTCTAACACGAATAACAGCCCACACACACTGAGGCATTGACTACCAGATGCCGGAGGTAATAATGCCAGCCATGCCTGTCGCAGCATTGTCCACAACTCTGCCCAAGATGTCGGTCTAGGATCCAAGAATCTGATGTTCAGCTCCAAAGCATCGCAGAGAGCTTCCACGGGGTTTAAACCTGGGGACTTTGGAGGCCATTGAATGGCAAATTTTCCAGTCCTCTAGCACAAATAACAGCCTGTACACAATGAGGCATTGACTCTACCAGATACATACCAGCAGCAAACTATCAACATTATTAGTGCCACTTTATGTATATATATCCTAGCTTTTGTCCCTTTGTTTTAAATATTATTAAAGAAATTAGACGTCTAACTTCAATGGCCTCTTGAAAATAAATTATGTGTAAATTAAGATAGTAAGAGTAATACTACAGCACTGAAAATAAATTGTTGAAAAATTAATCATTTTGGAACAAAATCATGGGCAATATTTGCAATCAATCTAATGATCCTATGCAGTAAATGCTTTGCATCTGTTTTTATGAAGGTAATGGGGAGGGGGTTAAGACATTTGCCAATTTAATTTCATAGAAATGTAAGTAAAGAAGTTACTGATTGATTTTTTTTAACATTTCATGGCCAGTAGATTTTGTTATTTGGCTAGTAAAATTTTTATTCCACTAGCCACATTGGCTAGTAAACATTTAAGCAGTTTTGCAAGGGCTGGTTGGGAAGCCCTACTGTACACCTATTTATTACTTGCATTTGGTTTGGGTCTGTTTCATTATGTGTGTGTGTGTGGGGGGGGGGGTGACTGACTATGTTAACTAACTATCACCACCTATGTTTAATGTTTTCTCTGCAGAGTATATATGTAAAAGACAAAATGGTGGAAAGGTATATTTAGATCTGAACAAATGAGACGTGCAACATGCTTTATCAACAAGTATTTATTATATATAATGCTATATACACACATACAATGAAATTCATGAACTAATTTTTCAGTGCAAAAAATACCACAGCTGACATACAGGCTACTTATGAAAGTAGTAATCGATCACTGTTGAAAATGCTGCAAATCCAGCTGCACCGAAGATGGCTGGTTTCAGACCACCTATATTGAAGAAAATAAATTAGGCAAATTCATTAACTCACATCAATACCTAAAACTGGAAAGCTGCATTCAAAAATTTATCACATGAAATGAGCTTAATGAAAAGGAATGGTCCATGCAACACAGTAACGATTGAAAGATACAAGGGCTGTCAGAAAAAGAATGAGACTGGAGCTGTAACAAGGCAAAGGCATGAAGAAGTATGTTACAGTGGTGGTGGACTGGTGATACTTAAAACGACCGTTGTTTGCTGAGTTGGCGTGGTGAAAGGTGTCAATTGGTGATAGGCCATTCGGCTGACAGAGGGAGGGAAGTGAGGCATCCTGCATTGAAATTTTTTATTGCCTGAACAAAAAAAACACCACTGAAGCATACAAAATTTTGGATGCACGTGAAACTGCATTTAGCTAGTTTAAAGAAGACCATCAGTCAGCAAACAAGGAAGGTGGGCCATGCTGTCTGGTGACGGTTATTACATGTGAAGCGATCAGCACTGCTGCTGTTATAGTGCAAATTCATTGAGTGACAGTAAGGTAATTCGAAGAACTACTGGGAATGTCTCACAACAGTGCTCATGTGATATTGCATAATCCAGCGGTGATTGTGATTAGACACAAGAAACCCTGAAACTCTCAGCTCGGTGCCAATATACATATAATGCATATTACGCACATATAAACTAGGCCCTAGTGCTTGTGCAGTTACACTTCGCATCTTTTCTTTCACTGTGCAAAATCTTTCAGGCATTGCATCTTTGAAATCAAATTTCGCACTTCGTATTATATGTTAACTACGTGAAACCCGAAGATCCGTTTTTTTTTTTTTTAAGAATAAACTCGTATGAAACAACAAATGTAAACATTATTTGACTGACAAATTCATTCAACCACTAAAGTAAAGACAAGTCCTGGTTCGTGATTTTTTTTTTACTGAAGATTTAACGACCACCGTGAGCAACTCAATGGGCTATAAGCAATCGCCCGTCCCTAATTTAAAGTCACTGGTTCCAGGAAGAGCCAGTGCCGTAAGACAAACACAACATCCATGCCTCACCGGGATTCGGACCCTTCACGGACGAATCGTCGTAAGCCACCGGGGTGGCCAGGTTCGTGATGAGCATCGCAACTGCACCCTTTTTCAGTCTTAGAATGTGAGGCGGAAGTCCACTCATGTCGATCGTGCGCAAAAATTCAACTGGATAGCGCACTCTTTCACTCTCATCTTCAGTCACAACTGTGTTTGTAAATGTTGTTGGAATGGGAATCGTGTTGCGAATACTCTTCATTCTCTCTTGTTTGAGACCCATTGATCACTCGTGCCTTCCAGTAAGGCTCTTATGTTTTCTTTCTTTTTTCTGTGGGAGACATTCTGTTAAGGGTATGTTATAATAAAGTATTTACTCACTTTAGGACTGATCATACCATGCACACACCAAGTCTGACACTGAACCTGATGTAGATAAGGGCCGCACGTTTCTCCCATAGACTTTACATGGGAATTTTGCCGCCACGCCCGAACCATTGTTCCAATCTTGGTCTTCTAAAAACTCTTCGACTGGCACATCTACATGGCAAGACCTTTATTTTGATACCTGAACTATATTTTAACATTCAGCTGTTCTCTCAAAATAGGTTTCACAGTAAAAAACCTTATAGAATGAATATATCTTGGGTTGTCTGAAAAGTCATGACGTATTTTGGCACCCGATGGCGGTTGGGGAAGTACTAGAGGCATATGCATCTCTGTTATCGCTATGGCATTCGACAGGTGCCAGTTCTAGCTGCAGTCTAAAAGGAATAGTGAGCGATTTGGTTGATTTACGGAGATTTTTGACATCAAGTTGAAGATGGAAAACCAAACTGTGCATTTTTGCCATATTTTACTGTTTGACTTCCAGAAAGGGAAGAACGTGCGTCAAGCTTGTGAAAAGTTGCATAAAGTGTACGGGGATAATGCTCTACAAGAACGTTAGTGCCAGCGGTGGTTCGCAAAATTCAGTGCTGGTGATTTTGACCTCAACGATGCTCCTCGGTCGGGGAGGCCCACCGAGGTTGATGACTACCTAATCAAGGCATTGATCGAGTCAAACCCACATGACACGAGAGATTGCAGACAAATTGCACATCCATCATTCAAGCATTCACGACCACCTGAAGAAGCTGGGATACGTAAGCAAACTCGATGTGTGGGTTCGTCATGAATTCAAAGAAGCTCAATTGACGGCGCGTGTAAACATCTGCAATATGCTCATTAAACGTGAGGAAAACGATCCTTTTTTGAAGCGACTGATAACTGGTGATGAAAAGTGAATTGTGTACAACAATGTGCTGCATAAACGGTCTTGGTCCCAACACTTGCTGCTTCGCTTCAAATGACATCCAAAGCATTCATCAGCGGAAGATTCTGGTCTCAGTGTGGTGGGATTTTAAAGGTGTCGTGTTTTTCGAGCTCCTACCATGGAACCAAACAATCAATTCGAATGTGTACTGTCAGCAATTGGACAGTTTGAACGAATCCATCATCCAGAAACATCCAGAGCTCGTTCATCGTAAAGGTGTTGTGTTCCTTCATGACAACGCGAGACCACACACAAGTTTGATCACCCGCCAAAAATTATTTGAGCTTGGGTGGGATGGGTTGCCCCACCCAGCATACTTGCCTGACCTTGTGCAGTCAGACTTCCATTTGTTTTGCTCTCTTCAACAGTCCTTGCGTGGTATAACGTTCAATTCAGATGAGGCTGTAAATCAGCACCTTGTACATTTTTTCACCACGAAAGACAGGTCCTTCTATGAACAAGGCATTCTGCAGCTCACTGAAAGATGGCAAAAGGTTATCAAAAGGCAATGCTTTTTGTGTTGGGCATTATATCATTGATTGATCTTTGTTCTTTCTATCAATAAATGACCTTTGCAAAACATAACTAAAATATGTCATGACTTTTCCGACAACCCAATAGATAGTGCAACTCAATATGTACAATGTACATTTTAAATATTTTCACTAACAATGGTCAACGGAATGTTTATTTACATCTTTACATAACAGGAAATGTTTTACCTACGTGAATAAACTGGATTGAACGAATATTAAATTGTATATATACATCACACAGTCCAACGACATAATGCAAGCAGGTTGAGTGTTCAGATGAGAAGAACTTTGATACGAATGCCTGCTAGTGATGTTTTGCGCAACGGTTCGCTCAGAAAAGAGAAGACTCAGTCAATCCATGCTTCCACCTTCAACATCATGTGGGTCAACCGCAGCCAATCGAATGTCAACCGCACGCTTCTCCCATAGACTTTACATGGGAGTCCGCACTTTCTATCAGAAAAGACGATTACCAAAAAGATGGAGGTGAGTTTGAAGGAACTGGCAGAGAAGATGGGACAAGTGCATTTCTGATAACGGTGCATATTTCGAAAAGGACCACAATCACCTTGACACCGACTAGCTCCGTTACAGCTACAGTCTCATTCTTTTTCTGACAGCTTGCATACGTTAATTTAAACAATGCTTTAAAGTTGAGTAAAAAGAGGTCATAAAGAAAATGAGATGTTTCAATAGCAAATTCTACCTTCTTTGACCATGGGATATGTGGAGTGAATCAGATATTCTCGGATTTAAAAATGATAAGAAAATTTCTATACTTTGATATTTAAGAGATTTCCTATAAATAAATGGAGCAATGCAATTTTGTGTTTTACCAATCAGATATAATGAAACAGAATTTAATGGGCTACCTTTCCTAACATACCAGCTAATGAATTAGAAACTTCTATTTAATAATTGGTTGGACCTCTTTTAGCCCAAATTGCAGCACAAGGTGCATCTATAGTATACCAGACAGTCCTTTTTAGTTTCTTGCGTAAATAAATGGATCTGTACACTTTAGGCTAAGAACTAAGCAAGCTTCATCATCACTAAGAACTCCAGTGGAAGGGGTGAAAAGAAATATGTAAGTGTATATACGATACATCAGCTCTCATATATAGTGTAGCACACAATAGAGGGCACCAGCCTAAAACAATACCAGGAAGAAAGGTGACCCACCCATAAGAACATTATGTTTTGTACAGAGGGCACTGAGCTAATGTGAAAAAAGAGGAATACATGGGTATGAAAGAAACATGCCATCACACTACAATAGAGTTCAGATGTTTTTCTGTAACTGTAGTAAGTTCTATTTGAAACTGTATATGCTACCCCTTGAAAATCCTGGCTGCATTTTCTAGATTACTGTTACAAATGCAATTTGGAAACTGGCCCCTTAGAGGTCCTAGAGTCGATAGTGAACAGCAAAGAAAGCTGTTGGCTCAGCCCACGCTTTGTCATGAGGCTTCGCTACATCTCCCAGTGGATTTCAAAGTTGCTTGTATTAGGACATTACCGAAGTAGCAAGAATGCCCGTCTAAGCTTTCACTATTTTGGATAAATGCTTTTGAACGTCATGCATCAATTCATTTAAATTTTTGGTAATGTCATTATATGAACAACTTTGAAATCCACTGGTGTAGATCACGGGCTGAGCCTGCAGCTTTCTTCGCTGACGACCGTTGACGCTTGGACCCTTAAGGGGCTCTGTCTACAAACTGCATTTGTAACAGTAACCCAGGAAACACAACCAGGATTGTCAAGAAGCAGCATTCAAATTGAAATCTGATGTACTAGATTGACAGAAAACATCTGCACTCTGTTGTGTGATTATGTGATTCATCACATGTACCTAGTACATGTACTTTTCTCATATTAACACATTACCTTCTTAACAAGGTATTTTCTCATATTAACACATTACCTTCTTAACAAGGTACAGTGTTTTTACTTAGAATTGGGAGGGTCTCCTTTACTCTCTTGCTCCTGCTTTTCCTTCCTGGTAGTTTAGGGCTGCTGCCCTGTTGCTGTGCCCTACACTACATTTTTCATTCAAATATAGCACACAAAGGTAAAAGACACTATTACCGTAGGTAGTCGAATGCATGCTGCAGATTAAAGCAACTTGTTGTGCAGCAGGAAAATGAGTGAGAGCTCAAATAAGAAAAACAAGGGGTCATTGTATGCAAGTGAGCTGACATCGAGGGCTATCACCGAAATTAAGGGATACAAAAATCTAATACCACTCGTATTGAAGCTTAGAACAGGAGCTACTGTGATACATCGTCGGAATAGGTCCTGGGCTAATTCAAAAGAGTTATCAACTGTTACCTCACTGTTTTACCTGCTCTCAGGCTAACTAGTGAACATAAAACTACTTCTGAGTTTTTACAACATAATAACAGCACTTAGAAGGAAGACTAGTTGGAAGCACCAGGGACTATTTTAGTGATTTGCATAAGATCCAGTTTTCTGATTTGCATAAATGAATGGATTAAACCACTTGCAGGGATCATACCCTTTTCCGTGAAAAAAAAAAAAAAAAATTTCTGAGGACCTACACTCCAATTGATATTTTGCATCATTGGAATATCACCAGGTGCGTGTGTATGTATATATACATATGTAGGGAATTAAACAGCACCAGTGGCCATTTACCAAGAATTTTGCCCCAAATATAAACTACTTTGCCTACAAAGAATAAAATTAAATACACGCCAAAAAAAAAAAAAGACGAGGAGGAGACACAGCGATAATGAAGGTGAGTTGAGCAGTAGACACTAGACAGATCAGACCACATGAGACAACTGGCACCATAAATTGTGAAAAAGTCAAACAGACCCCTCACACACACCTTTGCTTTGAACCTCTTACCCCTGAAAAGACACACAACACAGATGTTGATCCCACTGGTAAGGACACCAAGGTAAGTCATGCAGGCTACAATGGGGAAAGGGAGTGGGGTGAAGGGAAATCATTTCTAAGAACATTCCAGGGGATTATCTCCCTTCAGTGAGCTAGAAGAAAGCTCCCCTGGCGAACGGGTTAGCATATTTACGGAAACATGAACGGGGAGCAGGGTTGTGATGCCCATTACTGCAGTGCAAAAATAAGATGGGGGGGAGAATACGCACTTGTTTAAAAAAAATACGGACTTTTAAGGACCTTAGAAATGGAAATCAAAAATAAGGACTTTTAAGGGCCTTAGAAATGGAAATCAAAAATAAGGACTTTTAAGGACCGTACGAACCTTGATTTAGGACTCTAGTGGAAGGGGTGACAAATAAATATAAGCGTATGTAAGACACTATTTGCATAAATGAATGGATCGAAACACTTAGGCTAAGAATTACGAGACAGACTCCAGTGGAAGAAGGGGTGACAAATAAATATATGTAAGACACTACTAGTATATATAATATAGGGTACAGTAGCAAGGCATCAGCCCAAAACAATACCAGGGAGGGAAAGTAGTAAAGGTAACCCATCCAATTCTAAATGAAAAGACAAGAAAAGTACAATACATGGGTATGGGGAAATCACATCATTGCACTACAACAGAGTGCAGATGCTTTTCTGTCAATGTAGTAAGTCAGATTTCAATTTGTACACCGTCCTTTGATAATCCTGGTACTATTTCAAACGCAATTTGCAGATGGGCCCCTTTGGGGTCCCAGCTTCAACAGTGATCAGCAAAAAAAGTTGGTGGCTCAGCCCTCGATATACTCAGGGAGGGTATGTATGCTGCATCTCCTGGTGGATTTCACAGTTGCTTGTATTAGGACATTACCAAATTTTCCCACCCTTATCGAGCTGTGGGGGAAAATAACCTTTAGCAACAAATCAGGATGGTGGGAATATTGCAAAACAAAAAAAATTATGATTATGGGAGAAATCTCTGCTCCATCAAACTTATGTTTTCGGAAATTTCCCCTCCATTTTTAAGATGAAATACAGATGTTTGAGGAATAAAATTATACAGGGCAGAAGGCATATAGTGAGGAACAGAATTTAAGTTCCGTAAATACTTAACAGGAATTACAGAGGATAAATTTATTAAAGTACATTACCTCTCAAATTTTCGATCTATAAACTAGAACATCATCAGGAGTTCCTGTGTCTTACTACTTTTCCACAGGTATGGCGACCAAGCCTGGTTGATTTGCCATCCAGCATGGTCGTTGATGTTGCCACCTTGTGTCTTCTAAATTTCCGGATAATTGTGTGGGATTGATGCGTATTGATGAATTAGAGGAATCCCTGGAAATTTACAAGACACAAGGTAGCAACATCAACTACCATGCTGATTGGCAAATCAACCAGGCCTGGTCGCCATACCTGTGAAAGTAGTGAGACGCAGGAACTCCTATGATCTAGTGTATAGATCGAAAAATTTGAGAGGTAATGTACCTTAATAAATTTATGCTCTACAATTCCCGTTAAATATTTCTGGAACTGAAAGTAATGAGAGGAAGCCATGAAGTAATTTATTATCAATTTAAGATTATACACAAATTTTCGCTCTACCTAACTGCTGCTTTCAGATATGGTTGTCCACATTTTCTTGTTGAAATACAAACATTTATGCAATAAAATGATATTTAACAACAGCCCTGGGAAAAGGAAACACCACAAGATAAAAAATTATGATAACCGAAGCAATCTGTACTCCATATAACATTAATTTTTGTACGCTTGGAAAAATTACATACTGTGTCTTAATGGGCCCTTCCCCCCAGAATTATCTTCAGTTTTTCATTGATCCTGTGAAAAACCCAAATGATGACAAAAAAAACAAGAGTCTTATGCCTGAATTTTGATGGACTTCTGGGAACTCCAATAGTGAGTCAAGTACACATACCAGACAATGAATTAGAAACTTTTATTCAATACAAGGTTGGAACTCCTTTAGCCTAGATTACTGCACATATGCAGTTTGCTATAGATTCCACAAGGTGTATTCAATACCAGATTAGAACTTTGTTTGCCTAAATTACAGCACATATGCAGTTAGGTATAGTATTCAATGCCAGGTTGGAATTCATTTAGCCTAAATTACAGCTCATGTGCAATTTCCACAAGGTGTATTCAATACCAGGTTGAAACTCCTTTAGCCTAAATTACAGCTCATGCGCAATTTCCACAAGGTGTATTCAATACCAGGTTGAAACTCCTTTAGCCTAAATTACAGCACATCATGCGCAATTTCCACAATTTATAGTATTCAATACCAGGTTGAAACTCCTTTAGCCTAAATTACAGCTCATGCACAATTTCCACAAGGTGTATTCAATACCAGGTTGAAACTCCTTTAGCCTAAATTACAGCTCATGTGCAATTTCCACAAGGTGTATTCAATACCAGGTTGAAACTCCTTTAGCCTAAATAACAGCTCATGTGCAGTTTTCACAAGGTGTATTCAATACCAGGTTGGAACTCCTTTAGCCTAAATTACAGCACATATGCAGTTTCCTATAGATTCCACAAGGTGTTGGTGTGCATCTACTTCTACAGCATACTGGATTAATATAGAAACCATGTTGATCGCTACTCAACATGGCTTTCCCCTCTCCTGGCTTTTAAATTAATTCAAAATGCTAAGAAAAAACCAGTTGTTGCTCTTCAACCTGTTTCACCAAAGGAACTTACATTTGCTGGCTCAATCCCTTACCATGAACCTTTTGCCTACAAACTCATCAGTATCTTCAAAAGAGAAGGATATAGACTTGCCATTCGTTATTCCCCTTCAATTTCTGTTATACTCCGTAATGACAGAGACCCAAGACCTCTTCTTCCTTTGCCTGGAGTGTATAAAATTCCGATCAAGACTAATGTTGGATTAACCACGTACATAGGAAGTCCATTCCGGAAAATTCTCTCAAGACTTCAGGAACACAAATCTGATGTGATATTTAGAAAACCTTATTCTGCCTTATCTCTTGGTACCATGGCTAACACTTCTGCTATTCCACTTTGGTCTGATACTAAAAAGTTGGCTCCCTTCCAAAATCGGTATGCTCTGAAGTTTTGAGAAAGTTTGGAAATTTTATTTTCCAAAAATTGCAACTCTGAGCTCCCTATTTTCGTTCCTTACATCTATCTGGAAATCCCTCATTGCATCATGTCACTCGGAGTTACCATTACAAAACTTACTTTTCCAATCTGGCAACGTAAACCAATCGTAATCGCACTGATGAACGCCATAGTAATGGCTGAAATATATTTGCATTAAACTTTTATACGTAACTTAGGGTGTTCTACACTACCTTCTTCTTAATTAATATCAGTGGACCCTTTCCGTACCAAAAGAACAGGCCCCACACCATGACATCCCCTCCAGAACCTTGAGTTGTGTTTACAAAGCAAGCTGGGTCTGTTGCTTCATGCCCTCCCCCGACGTTTTGCCTACTGTCTGTACAGAACCAAGTGTGTACCACAAATCGTCAAATCATATGACTTTTTTAGTCTTCTAGTGTTTGGTCACAGTGCTTCTAACATCACTGTAGACAAACAATCTTTCCAGATCTTCGCAGAAATCAGTGGTTTCCATATAGACATGCAACTGCCAATACCACCCCTCTTTAATTCCTTGTGCATAGTTCACTGAGATATGGGTCATGAATAGCCTTCATTGAATGCTTCAGTCAATTGCTGCACACATAAAGTCCTGTTTCTCTGTATAAACCTTCTTAGACAGTGACATAATTCACTGAGATATGGGTAGGGAACAGCCTGCATTGAATGCTTCAGTCAATTGCTACACACAGGAAGTCCTATTTCTCTGTATAAACTTTCTTAGACAATGGCATATTTCACTGAGATATGGGTCGGAAACAGCCTTCATTGAATGCTTCAGTCAATTGCTGCACACAGGAAGTCCTATTTCTCTGTATTAACTTTCTTAGACAATGGCATATTTCACTGAGATATGGGTCGGAAACAGCCTTCATTGAATGCCTCAGTTAATCGCTGCACACAGGAATTCCTGTTTCTCTGTATAAACCTTCTTAGACAGTGACATAATTCACTGAGATATGGGTCAGAAACAGCCTTCATTGAATGTTTAGGTCAATTACTGCACACAAGAAGTCCCGTTTCTATGTACAAGCCTTCTTAGATGATAGCATTCTTGTTTCTGACAGATTGTTGTCATGCCATAGTTATGCCTCTTAGAAAAATAATGTGGTTTTATCCACTGATTAAAGACCCGGGATATCTCACCCTTTGAGAAACCTGTCAGTGCTGTTGCTTTATCTAGATGGGCACCCAAAATAAACACTTTACAGAACTCTGAGAGATACTTTGTTTTTCATATTGCATAGATGCCAACCTCAAAAAGTAGTTTTCCGTAATCCAGTCCACAGTGTAGAATTTGGGTATTTAACATGGCAACAAATTCCAGTTTGTCACAACTATTTAAAAAAAAAAAAAAAAAAGAAGAATTAATATAATAAATTTTTTTGCTAATGGAAGAATTAAAAATATTGTCTACCAGAAAAAATATATAAGATTACTTCCAAACATGAAGAAAAATCATTCATTGAAATGTTGATGCTTCTTAGATTCTGTGTGCTTTAGGCAATCGTCCAGTCAACCAGAGGTGCACCCGGAATTTCTTTATGGGGATCACCCAAAATATTGAAGATGCAAATGAAAATACCCGAGAGTAAACATGTCCCAAAATATTGAGAAGCGATAAGAACATCTCCGCCATACTAAAGTGCCCTTCCAATTATTTGTAAATCATATATAAGAATAATTACATATAACAAAAAACCAAGTGATCCCTGGCCCGTGGGCCACCTTCAATGAGTATGCCACTGCTGCCTACTGTGAGCAATACTAAAATGGCATCTATGTACAAATGCTGCAAAACACATAGTTCACAGAAACCCATACTTTTCAAAACAAGCCTAGTCTCTGCGGTACGTTTCTAGGAAACATTACATTTTAGATGAAGAAGGTTGGTTGGTCTGAAGGACACTTCATTTTAAATTAATGAATAAAAACCTCCACAATTGCACAACCAATTTATATGACACTAGCACGTGCTTGAGAGAGCGAGAGAACAACAAAGAAGCATTGCGAGGAATGAATGCTGGAGCAGCGTCTGCTCGACACATGCAACCAGTGTTATTGCATAGCATGAAGAGCATCATGGGAGTTCGGAATGAACGCCTGAGCAGCATCCATACAAAGCCATCGTTATACTGCTTTCTGCATAGTTGAGGCTGTCGCAGAGCGAAAGCATCATGGGATAGATGACACAGGACGAAAGGGTGAGCCAGCGTCTTGCGGTTGCTGCTCATCTTACGGAGATAGCTCATGGAATTGCCAATTAAGATGCAGAAATCTATAGTATGCAGCATTTAATTTTTCCCCCAGATACACTTGAAAAACCAACAAAAAATTTTAAATTGAAAAATTTGCTTTCTTTATCAGAAAAATCAAACAGTGATTTTTCGTTATTCCATCAGTGTGTCTGCACTTATGTAACAGCAACCAAAAATCCATTTTAGTTGTCATCTATTCATATTCTGATCAATGCTGCTGATGAGCGGCAGTCTTGAATAGTTGTAGAGATAACATGGTGACGCTGTGACCACATATTTGCACATACACTGCGTAAGTGATATTTATGAACATCTGCATAACGATTTCTAATTCAGTGGCCAGTGTGTGCACAATGGCTTACAACATTGAAAATTTCAGTGAGTGGATGTAAACAAATGTTTCTATCATTCTTCACACACACAAACACACATCAAGGCTGAACTGGATAAAGAACAGGCTATAACATTAACCTTAAAGATAATAGACTTTTGGTGACTGGCCAGTGGGCATTAAAGATCATTTCTGCTACTAGATCATACTGCGTCAAGAGATATAAACGATGCAGTTTCTGCTTTGTATGGCTGGATTGCATTTGTTAAGAAAATTCCACTGCAGTTTTAAAACAATTCCTTGTTTTCACAACAAAATATAATTCATTTCATTTTCAAAACAGTTTACGGCTGTTTGTCGATATGCACATCTTCAAAACAGAAGAATGTGGTAATGCCATTTCATGAGTTCCTATCAAATCAAGCCTAAAGCGACTGTGGTTGAAAGCAATATCGCAGCAGAATTTTCAACCAAATGACAAGACACCATCGAGTGCTTTTTGTGGTAAGAATTTTCATTTTGATAATTGCGTACCAAGTGTGTGGTACAAGCGACTGAAGGGAGATGTACCATCCATACATTTCCGGGTTATCCACATCATATAGAAAGTGCTTCCATCAAAAGATAACAGACTTGTTCTTAGGAGAAGGAGTGATGCCACAGATTACTGTACGAGTACAAAAATGAAATCAGGGAGTAAAACATACTTGGATAATACAGAGTTATTAGCACATTATGTAAATACTGTCAGGAATCACTTTAATGACATTTTATCACGTATTTCTTAATCAGTAGCCATGATAATGCATTTTATAGAAAAAGTAGCCAGTTCGCGTGTTTCATTCTGCAAACTGTGTAATAGTTTTATGACCTATTACACGAAGACCGATTTTTTCCCTCACCCAAATGATAAGAGTTCAGAATGTAAATAAAATCCATTTGTTTGAATGATGTAAGCAATGATACAGGAACAACATGCTTGTCTCAAAGTCAAACGTCAATAGATGGCACTGCGTCCCAACTCCTAACTTTTATCCTTGCTGTTTTTATTTAATGTTACAGCCTGGCAGGTGATCCAGTTCAGCCTTGCCACACACACACACACACACACACACAGGTGCCGACTTCATGGGTCCGAGACACTTTTGGAACCCCCAATGATTTTGTTGTGGGTTCCTCGAACCCCTAATACTTTTGCGCGTATTTCGTGGAAAAAATACACTTACGCGTACATGTATAAATTTTATTTTTCGTTATCACTTCTTCAAGTGTTTTATTATTCGTTCCCCGTTTACTATATATAGAAAGTGTGTATAGAAATTTACCCCTTAGACTGTTTATTGCGCACAAAAAAAAAAAAAAAAAAAAAAAAAAATTAGTGTTTGTTCACGCTCATCAAATTTGACCCGAGAGACAATACCTCAAGTACCGTTGTTTAAGAACATTTAAAACTGCATTCTTTATAAAAAAAAAAAAAAATCTTCGCTGTGTCTGGGTTCCCACAAAATGCAAAAGTCTAGCTTTACATTCGGAGACGAGAACCTATTCGAGGTCATAGTGATAAAGGCGGAAATATGTAGTACAGTCAGTTGACCCACCCTATCTTGGGACAGTCGGGGACCAAGGAGGTTAGAAGACAGAGCAGATGGTAAAGCCAAATCTGATCATCTGGTTTCTTGCACCTTCCTGGTGGGGAGGGTTTAGTCATAAGACTCATAGTGACATGGCGTCACTTACTGAAGACCTGTGCTGGAGCATAAGTTGATAGCGGCCGTCTCTTACTCTCAGCAGCAGTCCCCGACGGTCAACAAGGCTCCCACAGCTTTAGCAAGGCCATGTTTGTTTAATGCGCAATATGCACTTCCGCTCTACGAAGCATAATTTTGTTTAATTTTTTTTTTTAGAAAATACTCAACAGCATTTCTGTAATTTTTTGCAAATTTTTAGTTATGTGCATGTATATTTCAGTCTCATTTTTTCGTGACTGTGTGTGCTGCATAAGTGCCTCTAAAACCTCTTCAAAGTCGACGATTTCTCCATAGAAAGTACAGAAGCAGCCAAGTTGGGCATTCACAGCTGATATGAAGTGGAGCCCATGGAAAATGCAGGGCGTGCAGCTGATGCCATGTCCTCTCTGTTCTAACCTCCTATTTTAACTCAGAAATCATTTGAAAAAAAAAAATTGTTGGCATTTTTAAAATTGGTAAAAAAAACTTAAAATAAATTTTACATAACTAAATGCAGAAAAACATTCGTGCACATGATCCATTAGGATGAATACCATCTTCACATGATTTTAATGATCTTAAAATATGAAATACATATACAATTAATATACTCTAAAACACACTACCACTTTCAGAGTGACAGTCGCCCCATCATCAGGTGTGATCGGATCTCCCAAATCCATTAACCGCCGGGACAGGTGGTGCGTACATCGCAAGAGTCTGTTACGTCGATTGCAGATATGGCGCACTACAGATATTTATACTGAACGGTTTGGGAGATCTGATCACACCTGATGATGGGGCGACTGTTGCTCTGAAAGTGCTAGTGTATTTTAGAGTATTTTAATTGTATATATATTTCATATTTTAAGATCCTTAAAATCGTGTGAAGATGGTATTCGTCCTAAATTTTATATGTTTTGTTACTTTCATAAAGACAATTGAGTTGGAAATTCACAGTATCTGTGTATTGTATAATACTGTCGCACCTACAAAAGCAAAATAAATGTAATAAATAATTATCTAGGAAAAAAATATTTTTCTGTAATTAAAAAAAAATATATTAACCATTTCTGTAATTAACTATAAATTTGCTTCATTTTAGCACTTCAAGCATCTTATTGTGCCAGATAATCTAAACTGAATGAAATTTAAATTAGACTTAAATACTTTGAAAAATGCATGGGTAATTCACTTAAAAATTTCCAGAACCCCCAATAATTTTTTAAGTCGGTGCCAATGCACACACACACACACACACAAAGAATTATCACAGTACAAATTTCTTTACATATTATGTTAGAAATGAAATCAATGTATTCCAATGCGATAACCCATATAACATGGTATCACAGAAATTAATGAAGAATAAATCTCATATACATACATGGCAGACAAAAAATTATATTCTTTAGCATAGCAGCCATATTTCACTATTCACCATGTAGTTGTGAAGTAGTCTGAGGAGAAGGCTATATGGTCAACTGTTAAATATGGTGTTTCTGTATCCAAAAATGATGCTTCCATAACACATAATCAGCATCTACCATGGGATTGAAGCTTCTGAAGAAAAACAAACAAACAGTTCTTTGATGAACTTTTCTAAGTATTATCAATACCATATCTGTTCATAGTGAGAAGGATTGGCAGTGAAACACATAACATGCTGAAAATTAGAAGAATCCCTAATATCCTCTTATTAAGCATTGGTTATGTTATGGAACTGTAAATGGTAAAGCGTTTCGGTAGTTGACTTCTACCTTCCTCACCCATGGAATGAACCATGTGGTGTTGTCATCAGTCGTTGCCAGATTCCAAAATAGCTTTCCAAATAATAAAGATCTGAAAAGGTGTGTCCATACTGCAAGTGTTAGGGGTAAGGTAGATTTCAATGCTTTCATGGTATCGCGGACATATCACTGATAGTTAAAACTGAAAGGGAGATGGAACAATTGCCTTTTTTAACTTTAGCGATATGTTCCCCCAACTGCCCTAAACACTTGCAGTACGGATGTACCATAATTTCAGGTAGATAAGCAGCGGCGTGTATGAGTTCAAAATAAAATTTTCGGCCCGCGCGGCTTATACAGCATTTTTTTTTTTTTTTTTTTTTTTTTGGCGGAGCAAAATTATGTAACAGAAAACATTTTGGCTTGTTCCGTTCTTTTAACCACTGGAAGATATCTCAATAGAGAGGGAATGGAATAGCGATGTTACAGCCACGTGCAATAAATTCAACCCACCCCCTCTTAAAACAAGACATGAAAATAATAGGTTATAGGATTGAAGTGAGGCAGGCAAGAGAGAGGTGACTCCGACAAAACTCGGAAAAAATCCGTGGCTGGAGGAAACTTCGCAGGGAATCGATCTTGTTAGCAAGGATCGCCCTTGTTTCATGCTCCTAGGTAGCAACTAACTCTCTTTGAACTCATGACGTCATCAGTGTTGAACTCATGATGTCATCAGCTTCTTGAAACGGGATATCTGACTACCATCCAAGATCGATTGTCATTGGTCAATGACAGCACGTGCAAATTTTGTCAGTGACATGTGTGTTCATTGCATTCAGTTCGCCAAATCGCATTTTGTCGAGAATGCTACGCATAGTTCTACGTTATCATGGAAAGTAAAATGACGAAACACAGTTAGTTATACTTCTAGTTTTAAGCTGTTTTTCCAAATCCTGGAAAAACATCAAAACTTTGACGATTATTTCGGGCTTCGCTGAAGCAAACATTATTTCTAAAAACTGCGGTGAAATGCTAGAAGACAACGAAAGTGATGCGGATGACCCCGAAGTTTTTTTAGATGATGAGCTTTTAAAAGTTTTTAATTCGGACAGTGAAGTTTCCGATTTTGATGGATTTGATTGAAAAACTATGTGTACCAGATATTTTCAGAATGTTGTGGGTGTATTTTTTAAATTCTTGAGGTATAAATGTTTTATAATTGGTTTAAGCGCCTTATGAATTCTTTGAGTAAATTTTTATAAAATAGGTAGTAGGGTCTTATCCTTCAGATTGAATCTTGTTTAACTGACATTTTTATTTATTATTTAAAAGATCAGGTACTATATTTTTATCTATGTAATGTTTTCAAGACTCCGCCTTGGTACTACCCCACACCTTACTGCGAAGGTGCAGCATACACGGAGGTGCGGCATTTCTGGCGATTTTTTTTTCAGTCCGCCCCTTTTTTTTTATCGCTGTGGCGTATAGGCCAGTGCGGCTTATTTACTCGAAATTACTGTACCTTTTCAGATCCCTATTATTTGGAAAGCTAGTTTGAAATCTGACAATAACTGATACTAACACCACATGGTTCATTCCACGGCTGTGGAATGACCTGTAAGGTCTTGGCTTCTTTCCTTGAACACACTTCATGCACGTTAGCCAGAATGACTTAAGAAACTGGCCTTTTGGGTTTAAACATTCTTCATAGCTGCACGCAAGTTGCCGTTGTTATCCTTCAGGCCATAAATGTTCTTGTTTTCATTCGTAGAATGCCACAACGTGTTGACTTCTTACATTGTTTGACCAACGTGATACCTTATTTATATTAGATGCATACTCACTAGCATTTGAGTGTTGTCGCCTTTTTTTTCTTTTCTTTCCCTTCTATTACTTTCCGTTCAAACACACACTGCTAAAAACTTTACTCCTTCTCAATAAATACATACATACACCATAAATACCCACTTAAATCCCACATATATTCTGTTCTATACAAACACTTTTACGTACTATTTATACACCACATTCAAACCACTCAATATAAAATCTCTAAATAAATAAGTATAAAGGACACCGTCTCTGTACGAACAAATGAATAAGAAAATCAAGGAACCAATAAAAATTAAAAGCCGTAAAACTTTCAATTCATTAGTTTAATCTAAAGATACACATGATCGGGCCACTTTGGTCCCATCTTTAGATGTGAGGTGAACATTTGAACAGTGCTGCAATTTATAGAAACCAGGGCAGTATTGGGTAAACATAGTATGTGTGTGTGTTACATCAGTGATGTTTAAGGTGGAGCTACCCTGTTTTGTCCAGTCTTCTCTGGGTGATTATATAATATTTTTCCATACAGGTCGTAAATCACATGGTATGTAGTCATTACAACATTTGTTACGAGCTTTACAAATAAATAGACTTTCAGTCAATAACAGAATTGAACAGGATCTTGGTGTTACTAGGATTCTTGCATGGTCCCAATCCGGGTAGAAAGTTCCATCGTTGACAGTTCACGCCAAGGCAGTATTTTGAAGCCCTGCCTTGATGTTGTATTTGTGTTCCCATACTCTGCAGGCAAGACTACGAGCTGTAGATCCGATATAACAAGAAGAAAGCTGGCCCATTCCATCAAGTAAGGGAATGCTGTAGATACCCCATTTTTGCACTTCCGGGGTTTTTTCTTGATCCTTTCAGATCATAGTTAGCATATTGTGAGATTTGGTGCCAAAATCCAAGGAGAAACGGTGACAGATGTTTCTGAGGGGTTTAGTGAGAGCTGGAATTATAATCTATTGAACCCACATATCTTTTAGAGTGATCATCAATACGTTGTAGCGAAGAGCCCAAGGTGGTCCTGACACGTGAATGAATTCTGTTGATCAAGTACGTAGGGTATCCAAATGCTTTAGCAAGCCCAGTTATCCAATGGATCTCTTCAATACGAGTTGGACAATCAGAGGAGTGAGTATAGGCTCTTCTCAGAAGAAAGCGTAAAGAGGCAAGTTTTTGATTAGGTGGGTGAGCTGAGTCATAAGGAATCATAGTTGGTATAGCTGTTGGTTTCCTGTAGACAGAAAATGATATGAAGTTATTATTAAGTTGTGATCGTGATATAAGTATATCCAAAAAAGGTAGTTTATAATTTTGTTCAATTTCAATAGTGAAGTTTATGGATGAGGTCTGTGAAGAGAATTCATTGGTAAATATATTTAATTCTTTAACTGAGTATGGCCAAATAAGTAGAATATCGTCCACATAACGAAAGTATAATAGGGGTTTTAAAGGGATTATCATTCAGAAATTTTTTTCGAGATGCTGCATGAAGATTTCCGCCAGGGTGGCCGAAAGCCCATCACAGTTCCATCTGTCTGTTCTTAAAAAAAAATTCTGAAACTGAAAATATGAACACTTTTTAATAAGGTAAAGAGCACTCATAATAGCAGAGATCTCGGCTGGTGGGAGACAGGAGTCAAGAAGACGTGATTCGATTATTTGATCAATGGGCACATTTGGATATAATGCCACGTCGTCAAGTGAGGCAAGAATGAAAGAGCCTCCATGTAGATAAAATCTCTATCTACATAAATTATATTACACTATTTACATCTCACGCTATTCAAACCTCCGTCAACTATGAATCATGTAGCGCTCCACCTGCATCATATCTCACAATACTTTGCAGCAAACGCTAACCCTACTCGGCCAGTCACAACATTCCTCAAGTACTTTCAACAGTATCACTGCCATCTTCAAGAGGTTGATGAACACCTTCTGCTCCACTGACCGCAAATCAAGTGAGTGCATTTGTCGAGGTTCCAGCCTCAGTCGAGAACTCCGCATAGCTTCTTCTCTGGTGCCATCTATTATCAGTTATGTTTCTGTTTTTTTCTTTTTTCTTTGATTGTTGTTCAAATTTAATCAAGGCTTTCCAATGGTCATTTAAGCTGTTTGGGTCATTAATGTTACATACCCTTGAAAACAATGTTACATACTTGTGAAAGTCTTCACCGTTGTTGTCCTAATGAAAGATTTACTATGCCAGTAACCGTGCAGAAAAACATATCAAACTACGAATGTAAACAAAAATATTCATGGCCTGAAGGATAACAACAGCAACTTGCATGCAGCTATGAAGAATGTTTAAACCCAAAAGGCCAGCTACTTAACAGTAATTCTGGCTAATGTGCATGAAGTGTGTTCAAGGAAAGAAGCCAAGACCTTAGACGTAAGTTGGGTCTTTCTAGTTGTGAAAGTCATTACAGACTTGCACTTAATTGGTGATTTATTGCCATAGAGATGCAAATAATGTAATAGGATATTAGGTATTGTAGCATATCTGTTTCAAATAAGAAAGAAAAGAAAGGAGTAAATAGAAACATTCAACTCTCCTCCATACGAGTACTACATTAGAAAATAGACATTCCTGCCTCTTAACATTAAAAGCAAGTAACGGCATATAAAAGCTTACTTCTGAGTCCAATAGCACCACCTGTAATAGCACCTGCTAAAGTTCCATTCTTCCAGTCACTCTTTGCCCTGTACTGTAAAGGAAAATTAAAGTTTGGTTGCTAATAAGAAACACACTGGTGAATATTTAACACACTGTAACTACAAGTACATATGTTAGTCACACACACATTCATTAATAGGTCATTAACATGCACCGAAAGGACAAATTATTAATTACACCCAACTATTAGCCTGTGCCACCACCTTCATGGTATGAATGCAATGAGGTTCCAAAACACAAACTCGGGTATCGCTGACCAACAATCTAAGAGTGCTTGGCATAGAATAGGCAGAGATGTAGGTGGGGATGGTTGATCACGAACAGCTCGTTCCAGTATGTCCCATAAATTCTCAATGGGGTTGATTTCCAGTGAGCGAGGGGGGCCATACAAGTGTGGTAAGCTCACTGCTATGCTCCTGCAGCTAGTCAGTTGCTAGCCAGGACCGATAAGGTGGAGCGTTGTCCTGATAAAGAACTTGGTTCAGACAGAGGCACGTAATGAAAGGGTGGAGATGGTCAGCCAGGAGCTGCATAGCTGGAACCAGTGATGGAAAACTCAAGAGGTACCAAGGGAATCAAGCCGGACCATGTGAAAGCTGCCCAAACAGTTGCACCGCCTCCATTACCCTGTAGCACTACCCCAACTTGGCATGCGGGATCCATAGCTTCGCGCGGTTTACACACACACGCTGCTTGCCATCGGTGTGATACAGTGTGAAATGGGATTTGTCAGACCATATGATGTGTTTCCAATCATCCATGCTCCAGTTTCAATGGGCCATTGCAAACAGCAGCCGAACCATGCGCTGCTGTGCCATTAACATTGGGACATGATGTGGTCGTCGACTGTACCAGCCGAGTTGTGCCATGGGTCGACAGATTGTCTTTGAGCATGGGCTTGTGGATGCTCCTTCATTAAATTGTGATATGATTTGTCACAAAGAAGCCTTCCGATTCGTCAGTGCGATGTGGGCCAATCATCTGTGCCTCGAACATCCAATGCACTTTTACGGCCACATTTCATCCGACTGTTAGTGGTTTTGCTGGATTTCGTGTACTCCTGGAACACACTCGCTACGGTTTGTCACGGAATTCCTAACAGTTTCGCCGTTGCGCTGACTGAACATCTTGCCTTCCTGGATTCTACGACTTGACCTTGATCAAACTCACTTATGTCTCATCCTCAGCCCAGGCTGGCACTTGATGGAATGTATTTCTGTGTGTACCGACACACTCTATTTACAGTCCCAACCGGTTTTCCTGCACACTGGTTGGTTGGTTGGTTGTTGGATTTTATTGGCGCAAGGGCCAGGTTTGGCCAAAGAGCGCCAGACAAAGAACGATCAGCCACAGATTTTTAAAAACGTGGAAAATGATGAAGATCAGACAGGCTTGGTAAAAGTTGAAAAAGAGTATGAAGAAAGCAGTGAAGAAAAGGTAGTTAATGATGTTTATTAAAAGTAACATATTTACTAATGGAAAAGGACGAACCGTCACTCTCCTCCCCCACACTCCTCTGCGATGCTGGCAGAGGGCGGGGACGAACTGTCACTCTCCTCCCCCCATGTTCCTCTGCAATGCTGGTAGAGGCTGGGGACGAACTCTCACTCTCCTCCCCGTGTTCTTCTATAATGTTGGGTGAGGGTGGGGACCTCGCTGCTGAGGCCGAGACAGTTTGATGGACACCGCACACCTTTGCGGATTGAGGGCCGGGTCTTCCGCACGTGCAGGCTGTCTGCTGGGAACCGGAAGAGGCGGGCGTCTTCAAAAGAGAAGGCGAAGACGCAGCTGGTCGAATAAGCTGGAGCTCGGTGAAATCCACCTGTGTCGCTTGTTCAGCTGTAGATCGCTTGGCAAGTGCGGCGAGAGCTACAGGGCGCGGAACAAAAGGCTGCACGGGTTGTGGCTGAGACTTAACAACTGCGGCAAAAGTACGCTGTCGGGTGGTGGGTATACCCAACTTGGCCTTGGCCGCAGGGCACGAGAGGCCCTCCAGGGTCTTGAGGCGCTGGATAGCCATCTCGTCCTTCCATTTTATACAGTTGCGGGAGTAAGCTGCATGGGCCTCACCACAGTTAACACAGCAGGCCGCAGAAGTGCAACCGTCCCCGTCATGTTCACTGGAGCCACAATTAGCGCAACGAGCGGAACTCTTACAGAAACGTTGTGAATGCCCGTACCTCTGGCATCTGAAACAGCGCAGAGGACTGGGAATGTACGGGCGAACTCCACAGACCAAGTAGCCAGCCTTGATTTCGGTTGGAACTTTCGGGGAGTTAAAAGTCAATATCACATTTTTAGACTTAATCAAAGAACCATCGCGCCGAAACATCATACGGCGTGCAGCAATAACACCTTGATCTGCAAGTTCAGTCACCAATTCTTCTTCACTGCATGGCAAGAGATCAAACTCCGAAATAACACCCCGAGAGGTGTTAAGAAACGGGTGAGGTGTCACTTTGACAGGAATGCCTTGAAGACTAGTGAGGTGCAGAAAAGTGTTACTCTGAGAAACACTGCAAGTTTGGACAAGCAGGTCCCCAGAGCGAAGCTTCCTCACAGACTTCAAAGGGCCAACTGCAGCGTCCAAAGCTTTAGAAATGAAGAATGGAGATCTGGTGGACAGTCTCTCATTCGGATCGATGGATTCTACAACTAAGTATGTAGCATGCGTATTCACAACAATCGAGGGAGACGACGCTTCGGAGCGACTGGTACAGCTGCCGAAGAAGAGGTTCCACATTCTTGGTCCAGATCATGATCTAAAGATCTCTTAAGGGTATGAGACTTGGTAGGTTGAGAAGACGAAGGAGAGTCGTTGTCAACGATCATTTGCTCAGGTGACTTGAATTTGGAGCGTTTGTTTTTGGGTTTACCCATGAAAAAAGGGAGAAGAATTCGTCTGCAGACTACTCCACCCACCACCGAGCCCTACAAGGGAGAACTGGAGGTCTGCAAGCCAAGAAAATGACGCTGGACACAGTTCTGGAGCTTATACGTTGCAGATATAGTCCGTTGGCTGTGATCACACGCACTCGGCGGACACTTCGGCCTCCGGGTACCGTCATGCCAACGTCTTTGGCATGATCCCACAGCCCCCGGGCTCACCCTGCCGTGCTATACGACAAAAGCCGCTAAAGCCGTGTACACAACTTGGTACAAGACTTCTGACTAGAGGTGGGGTTAGTCTCTAGCCTCCCGTTTACAGCGAAGCCGGGGTCGAAGAGGAGTGTTGGTACACAGGAGGCACTTATCCGGTCTCCTGCGACCTCAGCCGCCAGACATCCCATTTCCGCCTCACGGGTCTCCCGCACGCGGCAAACATGCAGGTAGGTCTAGCACCCAAACCAGCTAAAAGGAAAAAAGAAATCTAAAGAAGACAAATCCTGGCAGGGAACCGAAACGGAATCTCAGCAACCTACGAACTGAGCGGTTAATATAAATCAGTTAATGGTGGAGGGCAACAAAACCACAAGACCGGGGTGTTAGTACATAACGTGGTAGCGATTAGGTAGAGAATACCACACAGGCAACTAGCCAGTGGAGAAAATAAATAAAAAACGAAAAAGCGAGACACAAGACCAGCTCGGGATCGTGGGGCCGCGACTCCCCAACAGCTGGATGAACAGCCGTCCCTGCAAACACCAACAGCAAAGCGGTGGCATGACATCGGATGTTGACCAGTCACAAGGTCAGCTGGGGCCGTGGGGGCGCTGCTCCCAAATAACTGGAAAACCAGTTATCCCCGTGCGGGGTCCTGCACACTGTGATTTGCTGCCTTAAATTTTTTTTTTTTTTTTTTTTTTTTTTTTTTTTTATTGAGGAGTGCGCTATAAGCAGTCACCCGTCCCTAATTTAGGACCACTGGTTCCAGGGAAGGGAAAGAGCCAGCGCCGCAAGACAAACACAACATCCATGCCTCACCGGGATTCGAACCCGGACCCATCTCAGACCAATGATCAGAAGCCAACGCTTAGACCACTGTGCCACCGGGGCAGCATGCATATTTTCACTGGAGTGTATGTAATAATTTGTCCTTTCAGCGTAAATACAATTACAATTATTTATTGCACACATTTTAAACTTAGTTATATGAAAATGCAATACACCAGGAGGAATCTGAACACATTGGTTGTAAGGCCCCTATCAGATGTAAGAAAAAGAATAAAACATATGGCATATATGAAAGCAAGTAAGATGGTTATAACAGAAGCACCACTGTTAGCAGCATGCTTGGAACTACAATTTGATGATAGGGTTCACACGTCTATAGCAGTTTTATTGATTAAGATTTGTTGCCTCTATTTTGCTAATTTCAACATGCTGATGTTAAAAAACGTTATGCTAACATTTGTCTACCAAATACAATTTTTCCACAAAATTAAAATTTTCAGATTATTGGGTTAAAAAAAAAGGTTTTACAAGTTACTGATTCTGTCAATTATCAACAAAATAATGTTGCCACTCAAACATGTTGGGTAACAGGTCTGAACATGAATCTGGCAACACTTAGGGATGGAAGAAAGAAATACTGAGCTGGAGTACAGTGCGGGATGGATAGGGCCTCTAACATGTGCATAAAGGGTTCAAACGTGTTTTAGCTTGCACTTGATTTCAACTCCACCTCTCTACAAGGCTGAAAATTGCCAGTTGGGGTTCTGCATCTGCACTGAACAGTTGTCTATTGTATCTATGTTTGGTTTTAATGTAGTGAATGGTAGTTTTTGTGAAAATGGCTATAAGAGCTCATCTTTACCTCAAAAAGGCTGAAAACTGCTAGTTAGAGTTGTGTCTCTTCAATGAACAGTTGTCTATTGTATCTGCATTTTGGTTTAATGCAGTGAATGGTAGTTTTTGTGACAATGGCTACACGAGCTCATCCTTACCTCTCTATAAGGCTGAAAACTGCCAATTGGAGCTGTGTGTCTGCACTGAACAGTTGTCTATTGTACCTGTGTTTGGTTTTAGTGTAATGAATGGCAGTTTGTGTGACAATGGCTACACAAGCTCATCTTCCCCTCTTTATAAGGCAGAAAACTGCCAGTTGGAGCTGTGTCTCTGCACTGAACAGTTGTCTATTGTATCTGTGTTTGGTTTTAATGATAATAATTACTATACAAGAGTATTTTAACTTTTAGACAGTTTATGTTATGTTTGTGGGGTCTTCATCATTAGTAAGCAACAGAGCAACATGACACACTTTCTGAAAAAAGTTTATTATTATGTGTACTTAGGGGTAAAGCTTGCAGATTAGGAAAAGCCTTGGGTTTCACATAAGGTCTGTGCTCGGTATATTGAAGAACTGAGGCAGTAGACAAAAAAGGAGATAAAATCTACTTGTTTTGATGTACCAGTGATTTGGAGGAAACAAACAAAAAAACCACAGGGGTGACTGCTGCTTTTTCTCTTGTGATGTACAAGGATACATCATTAAAAATAAAAAAAAAAAGAGTTTTGTATCCAAATTTTTCATCTTCTATAAAACCTAATGCTCAATGTTACCTGAAATTCCTTGAGGGTGCTTCTGTTTCAAGCTCTGAATGAGAAAGCAGTGGTACAACCATTAGCTTAGAGAAAAGAGCAAGGTGAGAGATTTTGCCAGGATTATAAAGGAGATTAAAAGAAGCTAACAAGACAAATAGGGCCATGGATGACCTTGTAGTTAGGGCAACTGCCTTACAAACATTTACTTGAAGGTTTGACTTCATGTAGGTTGTGTTGCTCTGAACCACAAAATATATGTCATATGTCGAATGGGCACTAAGCTGTTGGACCCCTCATTACAAACAAGGTCATCTGTTCCTTTTCTCTGCTCTAGCTCTCTCTCTCCCTGGAAGTGTTCATTGTGGCGTTATTTCAATCTGATCAGCTGTTGCTAATGTCGGTAGCCAGTCGCCAAATGGCGACCAGATATTTTGTAGTGGCTAGTAAATTTTTTAATACAGTAGCCAATGATGGCCAGCAGATTTTTTTCCCCCAAGTGAGCAAGTATTTTGTCCAACTTTCCCCCTCACTTGTTGTGAATGAACATCGAGTTCCGTTTTCTCACCCATGTTCCTGCAGCTGCTCTGGAAATGAATGGAAGTTCAGGTGGGCTTTGAGAGAAACTTAATCTGCTGACGGATCAGCCTGGAGTGACCAAAGGGTCAAGGTTATTAAAGCAACCTTTGCCATGATGTATTTGATCTTTGCCATGGTATACCTTGCACAAAGTATAATGTTATCTACAGGTAAAATAATTATCTTTGAATCTCTGTTTATCTGCACATATACTGAACAAAAAGAAACAAACTGTTATGGCAATGTTTTAAGACAATGCAGCTGCTACATTGAATGCCATGTAGTACTGCTTCTTGTGAGAGTAGCTTTTCAGCAATGAACCTCATAAAAATGAGTAATCAGGTATGTCTGAATAGTGGCACTTTAAATGGCTTAATGATGATTGGATGTAATGGCCCTTCACTTGAAGATTTTGATCCTCAAAATGCTATTCAATTGTGGTGGGCAGATACCTGTGATGGAAAGACCAGACACAGTATATATATCAGTGGTAAACTGTATCAATATAATTAGTGCCACTTTATGTATATATATATATATATATATATATATATATCATCATCATCATCATTGTCAACCATTATCAATCCACTGCTGGACGAAGGTCTCCCCAAGTTTCCTCCACAACGGTCTGTCTTGTGCCAGTCTCCTCCATGTCACTCCTGCATACTTTCGAATTTCATCCACCCATCTTCCATGTGGTCTTCTTCTGGGTCTTTTCCTGTCCCTTGGAATCCAATCTAAAATTTCGGCTGTCCATCGATGGTCTGTTCTTCTGGCAGTATGTCCAGCCCATTGCCATTTCAGGGATTTAACTCTGATCATGATGTCTTCCACTCTTGTCATTTTTCGGATCCACGTGTTCCTCTTCTTATCTCTCCTGGTTACACCAAGCATGCACCTCTCCATGCTTCTTTGAGTTGTCTGCAGCCTTTGTATGTCTCTTTTAGTTAAGGTCCACGTCTCTGCACCATACGTAAGCACTGGAAGGATGCATTGATCAAACACTTTTCTTTTAAGACATAATGGCATATTGCTCTTGAAAATTATGCTGTTTCTTCCAAAAGCTCTCCAGGCAAGTTTTGTACGCCGATTAATTTCTTCATCAATGTGACCCTCACTTGATATCTGCTGTCCAAGATAAACGTATGTGTCTGTTATCTCCAGCTTTTCTCCATCAATCGATAAATCTTCATTTCTTGTAAAAGCATTGAACATCACTTTTGTCTTCTGAAAGTTCATTTTTAATCCCACTTCTTACTCTTGTCAGCAAGTTCCTGGATCATACTCTGCAGCTCTGATGGGGTAGTTGCAAAAATGGCTACGTCATCAGCAAAACGAAGGTGGGTTAGATAATCTCCATTAATCTTTATCCCCTTGTTTTCCCAGCTCAGCGACTGAAAAACACCCTCCAATGTGGCATTAAAGAGCTTCGGAGATATGGTGTCACCTTGTCTCACTCCCTTTCCAATTTTTACGTGTGTTGTATTTTCAAACAGCCTAATCTTTGCACTTGCATTTTCATAGATGTTATTAATAATATTAATGTATGCATCTTCAATACCGCAGGTTTTCAGAGCCATTGTAACTGCTGATGGTTTCACCGAATCAAAGGCTTTTTCATAATCGATAAAAGCCATGCACAATGGAAGTTCATATTCCTCGCTCTTTCAATTAGTTCTCTCAGCACGTGGATATGATCTATTGTGCTGTAGCCACTCCTGAATCCAGCTTGTTCTCTCGGTTGAGCCATGTCTAGTGCTACCTTCAAGCGGTGTGAAAGAACTTTAGTGAAGATTTTATAAACTACTGATAGGAGGCTGATAGGTCTGTAGTTTCCGAGATCCTCAATGTCACCTTTCTTATGTAGCAGGATCATTGTAGCGGTGTTCCAATCCTCAGGAATCTTTCCTTCATTAAGGCATCGAGTGAAAATTTGGGCGAGTAGCTGTTTCGATTTCTCCACTTGCTTCTTGTATGATGTCTACAGTAATTCCATCTTCTCCTGGAGCTTTTCCTCGCTTCATGTTCTTGATTGCATGTGCAACTTCTGCTGGAAGGACTGGAGGAACTCTGGTACTGGTATCTTTCATGATGTCTGGAGTGCATATATCATCCCTTTCATATAATTTGGAGTAGAAATCTTTCACTCTTGTCAAAATTTCGCCTCTATTTCTTGTTACAGAACCATCTTCTTTTCTCAGTGCCATAATCTGTTTTCTTCCCTTACTGAGATGTCCTCTTTGCTATCTTTAGGCTTTGGTTGTTTTCAATTGCTTTCCTCACTAGTTCACAGTTGAATTTCCTTATGTCTTCAGTGATACTTTTTCTTACTGTCTTGCATAGCTCTATATATTCCACTTTGGAAGTCACATCTTCTTTAGTTGTTCTCATCTCTCTTCTTTTTTGCATCAACATTTTGGTTTTCCTGATAATTTGTTCACATGCAACTTGTTCTTAGACCCAGCTAATTTTGTTGCTGTTTCCATAAGAGCTTTGGTTACGTTTCTGTTAACTTCAGAGATGTCCACTTCTTCCGATGTTAGGCCTTCTAAAGCAGAGAACCTGTTCTTCAGTTCTAACTTGAAGGTATTATGGTGTTTTTTAAGGTTGGTTATGTCAATAGATTTTGTTTGTCTTATGAGCTTGCCACGTTCAACTTTAGTGTTGAGGTGCATCTTACATCTCACCAATCTATGGTCACTACCTGTGTTGAACTTGTTTAGCACACTGCAGTCTTCTATGACGAATTTTTTGTTACACATAATAAAATCAATTTCACTTGTCGTCCCATTTGGATGTCTCCATGTCCATTTCCTGTGTGGCTTTTTCTTGAAGAAGGAGTTCAAGATGAAAAACCCTTCTGCCTCTGCAAACTCAACGAGAGTATTTCCACGCTGGTTTCTGTTGCCATGACCGAATTTACCTACTGAAGTTTCATTCTGTTGCCGTTGCCCTATTTTTGCATTGAAATCTCCCATAATTATTTTCAAGTGCTGCTTACCTTTATTATTTAGATGACAAATTTCCTCATAAAATTCTTCAATTTCTTCTTCAGGATGACTTGTGGTGGGTGCATAAGTTTGAATAATCTGAGCCTGGTATCTTTTCGAGAGTTGGATAACAAGTCGTGCAGCTCTGTCAGAGGAACTTTCAACTTCTACAACTTTATCCTTCAGTTTCTTGTTTATTATAAATCCAACACCACTAGTTCTGCCAGTATCTGTCCCACGATAGTAAAAGAGATGTCCACTTTTCAGTTCGATGAGATCTTCTCCTTTTCTCCTTACCTCACTTAGCCCCACGATGTCCCACTTGATCCTTTGTAGTTCCTCTTCCAATTCAAGAAGCCTTGAATCAGAAGATAGGGATATATATATATATATATATATATATCCTAGCTTTTGTTCTTTTGTTTTAAATACTATTTTAAAAATTAGACATCCGACTTCAATGGTTTCTCGAAAATAAATTATGTATGTGTAAATTAAGATAGTAAGAGTAATGATAAGTAAGAGTGGCACTGAAAATGAATTGTTAAAAAATCAAACATTTTGGAACAAAAGCATATGCAATATTTGCAGTCAATCTAATGATCCTATGCAGTAACTGCTCTGCATCTATTTTTATGAAGCTCATGAGGAAGGGATTTCTCATTAAAAAAAAAAACATTCACCCATTTAATTTCATAGAAATGCAAGTAGAGAAGTTACTGAATTATTATAATTTTTTTAACTTTGCATGACCAGTAGATTTTGTCATTTGGCTAGTAAAATTATCCCACTAGCAGTAGTAGGAATTTCAGCAGTTTCACAAGGGCTGAATCTGACACTCCTACTTCTTTGACCTGTCTGCCATCTGTCATATTTGAGTGGAGCAAAACTAACCTGACTATGGAGTAAATAAAGGTTGAAAAAAAAAAAAAAGCCTTTTCACCAAAGAGGTATCTCATGGTTTTTCCGCATTTCTCTGTATTAAATGATAGTGCATAAATTTAAGGCAAGAAATAAACCAGTTTTTTTTTTTTAAACTTGTCATTAGTTGCTATTATTTCATCTAGTACACCTTAAATATTTTTATTTTTGCCAACAAATAATTTAAAATTGGACAATCTAATAACAGAAACTTCTTTGCACACACACAGCTTTGGTTAAGACAAATTTATTTGGAATTTCTGAACAAAAATTGAGAAAAATGGCCAAAATCCAAAGAGTTGCTATTAATTTGCCCAGCACTGCACATGTTTTAAATTTGATGAGTCTACCTTTAAGTAATTAAAATTGTTTTTCTATTTGATAACATACATACACTGGTGTCCAAAATTAATGTGACAAACACAAAACCATGAATAATGCAAAATCCACATGACAGTCAGCCTGGACATACATACACTATATTGACAAAAGTCACCGGACACCCCTTCAAAAGTAAATGAACAAATCCGCTGCATTGTTATGATGTGTGGTACAGCTGCAAATGGTATAAAAACAAGCTTGCAGCTGACCGCGATCATATCGCACTGCAGGTTGAGTCAAAATGTTGCGGCGGGAGAGAACTGACTTTGAGAATGTAAAGATTGTTGGGTGTTATATTAGTGGGTTGTCCATAAGAGAAACCGAGAGGTGTTTAAACGTACCCAAGTCAACTGTTTTGGATATACTGAATAAGTGGAAGACACATGGCATGCCTGAAGCAGCAAAACGTACTGCCAGACCAAAGGAAATCCCAGTGATAGAGGATGTCGAAGCTTCAGGAGAGTCGTTACAGCTAATCGACGGAGTACTGCACAAGACCTCAGTGTACAGATGAGTAACAATGCTGAAACCTTGGTATGTATACATACCATTCCCAGAGAACTTCATTCCATGGGTTAACGTGGTCGTGCGGCTACTCAAAATCCTTCCATCTCCACTTGGAATGCTACTCGTCGTTTAGCATGGCGTAAAGAACATTTATCATGGACCGTAGATCAATGGAAACAGGTCCTATGGACTGATGAATCCAGATATATGATCCATCAGTCTGATGGTCATGTGTGGGTATGGCAGCAGCTGGGGGAATGTTATTTACCACAGTGTACTGTTCCTACTGTCAAGTTTGGAGCTGGCAGTGTACTCGTGTGGGTTGTTTTTCGTGGTATGGTCCTAGCCCATTGGCTATCGTGGACAACCCTGTTAACCAGCATGTCTACCTCGATATTCTGGATAATTATGCCCTGCCAACTCTGTGGCAATACTATGGAACTGAGTCTTGTTGGTACCAGCAGGATAATGCACCGAGCAATAAAGCAAGTACTGTTACGGCATGGTTTGACGATAATTCAGCATCGTGTGTGGACTGGCCAGTACAGAGCCCTGATCTTAATCCCATAGAGCACCTATAGGATGAATTAGAGTGCTGCATAAGAAGTTTGGAACCAAGGCCTACTACTAAGCAACAGTTAGCAGCAGTATTATGTAGTGAATGGAAGAGCATAACTATTGCTGTGTTCCAAGACCTTGTCGAAAGCATGTCTCAAAGGGTCAGTGCATGCATTAAGGTGAAAGGTGAACGGAAACCATCCTAATGTATGTCAATAAATTCTATCTTGTGTTTCTCTTCTAGGTGTCCGGTGACTTTTGTCAATATAGTGTATATCGATAACGCAGCAATACCCAACGAAAAAGGAATGCCATTACTCACACGAGGAGGAAGTATGCGCATGAGAGCTTGGCAGTCCGAAAGTGAAACAGCAAGTGGTGTGGATTTTGAAGGGCTAATAGGAAGTATGATTGCCCTGAACAACGTAATACAGCTTGCACAACGAGCCCTCATACTGTTAGAAGGGTTGTGAATGAAAGTTTGGGGCAATAAGTGTCACTCCTCCACCAACGTGCGTCAGAGTTCTGGGAAGGGGGCTGCCAGCAATTGCTCTTCCTAGGCAGACATGCTTTATCATGTTCAGGCCCGGAGATCTTGTGGGCGCCACTCCATCCTATGAATATCCTCACTCTCCAGGTATTTGTAGACTAAGGTTGAAAACATCAAGCTTCACACAACAATACCATAAAACATACAAGGGGATGCTGATAAGTTCTCGGCCTCAACAAGGAAATGGGCTACAGCCATGACTATTCCACATATTCACCCTGAAGTTCAACACACTTAGCACAGTATTCCTGGGCTGTTTTTTTTAATCTTCCAAAAAAAATGTTGATGTCTGATCACTCCAAAACTGCTCTGCTGCTATCACCTCTGAATCATTCGAAAAATGCTTCGCTTTCAAACTTTTTTTTAAGCTTTGGGAACAGGAAATAGTCTGATGGAGTGCGGTCTGGTGAGTAGGGTGGATGGTCAATGCACGTAAACCCCAGATCCCTCAAAACATTGATTGTCTTGTCAGTTAACACATTGTCCTGCAAAAAGAGAACACCTTTTTGCAGTTTTCCTCACCTTTTTTCCTTCAATGCCTCATTTAATCGGCACAGCAAGTTGGAATACTATTCAGCATTTATTGTTTGGCCCTTCAGGAGATAGTCAGTCCATAAAATGCCTTCAGGATCCCGGAAAAAATTTGTTGCCAAGACCTTTCCTGCAGACCTTTGGGTCTTGAATTTCTTTGGCCATGGAGAACTCAAGTGCACTGCAGCGACTGTTGTTTCATCTCTGGATCGTAGTGATGTAACCACGTTTCATCAAAAGTGACAAGTCGTTGCAAAAAATTACCACCAGATTGCTCAAAATGCTGCAAAACCGATTTGGAAGTGCCCACTTGTTTTCATTTCTCATCAGCGTTCAAACATTGGGGCACCCACTTCGCTGACATCTTCTGCACATCCAAGTGCTCATGAATTATGCACCCAACATGCTCCCTGGATATCTCCAGTGTCTCAGCTATTGTTTTAGCTGAGATTCTCATCGGCATTCAAACATTTGGGCACCCACTTCGCTGACATCTTGTGCACATCCAAGTGCTCATGAATTATGCACCCAACATGCTCCCTGGATATCTCCAGTGTCTCAGCTATTGTTTTAGCTGAGATTCTCATCGGCATTCAAACATTTGGGCACCCACTTCGCTGACATCTTCTGCACATCCAAGTGCTCATGAATTATGCACCCAACATGCTCCCTGGATATCTCCAGTGTCTCAGCTATTGTTTTAGCTGAGATTCTCATCGGCATTCAAACATTTGGGCACCCACTTCGCTGACATCTTGTGCACATCCAAGTGCTCATGAATTATGCACCCAACATGCTCCCTGGATATCTCCAGTGTCTCAGCTATTGTTTTAGCTGAGATTCTCATCGGCATTCAAACATTTGGGCACCCACTTCGCTGACATCTTGTGCACATCCAAGTGCTCATGAATTATGCACCCAACATGCTCCCTGGATATCTCCAGTGTCTCAGCTATTGTTTTAGCTGAGATTCTCATCGGCATTCAAACATTTGGGCACCCACTTCGCTGACATCTTGTGCACATCCAAGTGCTCATGAATTATGCACCCAACATGCTCCCTGGATATCTCCAGTGTCTCAGCTATTGTTTTAGCTGAGATTCTCATCGGCATTCAAACATTTGGGCACCCACTTCGCTGACATCTTCTGCACATCCAAGTGCTCATGAATTATGCACCCAACATGCTCCCTGGATATCTCCAGTGTCTCAGCTATTGTTTTAGCTGAGATTCTCATCGGCATTCAAACATTTGGGCACCCACTTCGCTGACATCTTGTGCACATCCAAGTGCTCATGAATTATGCACCCAACATGCTCCCTGGATATCTCCAGTGTCTCAGCTATTGTTTTAGCTGAGATTCTCATCGGCATTCAAACATTTGGGCACCCACTTCGCTGACATCTTCTGCACATCCAAGTGCTCATGAATTATGCACCCAACATGCTCCCTGGATATCTCCAGTGTCTCAGCCATTGTTTTAGCCAAGATTTGCCGATCTGACAAAATCAAGTCATGAACACAATCAACAAATTTGGGCGCTGTCACAGCTGAAGGTCTCCCAGATCTTGCTGCATCTTCGGTAACAAAGTCTCCATGCTGAAAAAGTTGGCACACCATTTCTTCACAGTGGAATATGAAGGGCACTTGTCACGTAATGTTTGTGTCATACACTCATAGATTTCCTTTGCAGTTTTCTTCTGCAGGAACAGAAATTTCATGACAGTCCGGGGTTCCACATTCGAAAATTCAACACTTTGCATTGACATGATTCAGTTCAAGACGTCAAACATCTGCAAAAAAACAGAGCTAACTTTCTGAAAATTGGCACTTTACAATACAAAAGAACAGTCTTTCGAGCTGCAGTGACGAAATAATGCTACAATTACAGGAAGTGGGTTAGGCCGAGACTTTCCGGTATCCCCTGGTACGCGTAGAAATTAAGTGAAAAACACATAGAGTCGCATATAGTAATGAAGTTCATGAAGCGAAACCTTTTGGCAGTTCTATTCAGTTGATCACCAGTGATCAACTTAATCTGAGGATTTGTTGCCAGAACTATAATCTCAATTTGAGGTGCAGGAACTGTTGCCACATTTTAGTACAAATATCCAAAGAAATGGAATTCGGTGAGGGGTCTCTGAAGGGTCAAAAACTGCAGTTCAGAGACCCTCGTCAAATCCCATTTATTTGATCTCTAAAGATCTGGCAACCAGTCCTCAGCAGAGTTGTATAAAAATAAAATCTATCTGTGTACACAACTATTGAACAGAAAACTTGCTTCAAACCCGCATGAGCCACGATAACAATAGAATAAGATAATTTATAGAAAAATTAATAAAACAATAAATAATTATTAGAACATTACATATTCCATTGAGGACAAAATAAGTAGATTACAATTGAATGTGCAGCAATGTGTGTGAAATGGATCTTTATGACAAATTATTAAAACACTGGACTATGATACATACATACATACATACATACATATCACTAAGCTGTTCTCTGAGATTCAGAGGTTAGCTCCAAATAGAAATACAAACTACCAGATAATTTTTATTTTCTGTTGCCTTATCAAACTTCGCCATTTACAGCGTCTTGACATACAACTCAGGCTTCACTGACATCCATTACACACCATACATAACATCTTCTATGCTTCACACTCATAATTTCTTTCTCATGCAGACACTCCTGAGTCTGATCCTCCCATGACTTCCTTGGCCTTCCTCTGACTTTCCTTCTTGCCACATAGGCTAAAAACATTTTCTTAGTAAGTATCTTATCACTCATTCTTTCAACATGGCCAAACCACCGAAGCATATTAGTCTCCACCTTACTAACAACATTTTGCTTCACATCACACAACTGCAACACATCTTCATTCCTCACACAATCAGAATGCGTCTTGCCACAACCCCCCTGTAAGTAATGCATTTCTCTAGCACACAAACAACTCCTATGTTTCTTCTGCAGTACCCAGGTTTCACTGCCATACATCAGAGTAGGAACAATTACACTCTCATACACAGCCATGCAGAACTCTCTTGAGAAGCCATCATTCCTGTGAAAACCTCCCAGAGCAGTCATGACTTTCAATGAAGAATTCACTCACCTACTAATTTCGCCATCCAAGACATTTAGACTTACATTACATTCAGTTCCTCTCTCAAAAACCATAAATTTGATTTTTCCTGTATTTATACTCAGTTTGAATTTCAAGCAAACTTCATACTCTGCAACTCACTTTTGCTCTCTGCCAACAGGACAGTGTCATCAGCATACAGCAATCTGCACACACGGATATCACCAAGACATAAACCAGTATTATCTATTTTGGCATCACGCATGCACACATCCATAAATATATTAAACAGCCATGGTGACATTACACAACCTTGTCTAACTCCTGCACCAATGGAAAACCATTTTGATAAAACACCATTCACTCGTACACAAGCTCTACTACCAACATACATGGCTTTTACACTATTAAGTAGATTCCCAGTAACACCATATTCATTCAATACCTTCCACAAAAGTGTCCTGTTTACTCGGTTGTAAGCTTTCTCTAAATCTATGAAGGCAGCAAAAACTTTACCAACAGCCAGATACTTTTCAATCATCGTACATAATGCAAAAATTTGGTTAGTGCAGCCTTTACCAGGCATAAAACCACTCTGAACATCCCACACTTTCTCTGATGTAAGACCCCGCACGTTTTCAATAACGACCTTACCAAACACTTTCCCTGGCACACTTAATAGGCTAATACCATGATAGTTCTTGCAGTCAGTCTGATCACCTTTTCCCTTATACAAGGGAACAATGATAGCATCCTTCCAATCCCAAGGGACCATTCCTAACTCCTAGCACAACTGGCAAATTTCAGTTAACCAATCAATTACAGAGTCACCACCATATTTCAACATCTCTGCAGTTATGCCATCAACTCCCAGAGGCTTACCATTCTGAAGAGATTTTAGAACTTTACACACTTCTCTTGAGATCCCTCCTGTGTTTTCATCCTTCACTGTCCCATCATCTGCATCTGTCTCAGAATCATCTTTGCTTTCCTGATCTAATAACTCACAGAAGTATTCACCCCATCTCATTGGGCTCCCATGCCATTTCCCCAACCCTATTTATTCTTCACACAACTTAACACTTTGTGAACTTCATAAAAAACGACTAATTAAAGAAAGTTTTTTATATCCTGGAAAACAGTTTCATTACCTTCAAAATTTATAAATAGCATTTTCAACAACTTCAAAAATAGTTGACTTACATAAGGAAAAGATTTTAATTTAATAACTGGCAACTGCAAGAGTAACTAGTCAATAAAATGTTAATTCTTTCTGAGTAAACAAAACTTTTGATACAGTTCATATACATTGAGAACAGGCCTTGATAAAATCTAAAGGCCAGCAACATCTGTAAAAACAAAAGAACTTAGAAGATGTTGAAAATAATTGAAAGTTCTTCAAATTAAAATTGAATTAAGCCAAGCTTTAAGAATAAAGCCATGGGTAAGTGTTATAATTGCTGTGAATAAAAAATTTATTTTTGTTTAATTTACAAGCAAAAACTATTTGCAAAGTCTGCTAGTAATTTGAAAACTATCCGCATACGTCTACATTCTGCTACTCTGGTCCTCAGATTCAGTTGATCAGAGGTGATCTAGGCCATATAAAAACCAAAAGCTTCTACTTAACAAACTTTATTACTATTACATGTGACTGCTTGTTTTTCACTTAATTTCTATGTCTTATTAGTCGACTAGCCCAGCCCTATGGGGACGGGCATTATTTTCCCTAAAAAGGAACTGGAACCAACAGCTCCCCTGAAAAGCCATACACAGGGCTGCAGGATGTCATCCCTGTCATGTGCAGCAGTCAGGGTGCTTCCGGGAAACATAAGCAGTGGTATGCATCCATCCAACATGATGCCAGCCTAAACTAGGAGGAGTCCACCATTGTAGTGGTCGATTTCCCTAATGTTAAAAGAAAGATTTTGGCTTCCCGCCTCTCTCCAAATGTACACACGTCGAGAATCTGTGTTTAGGCTGTACCACAACTAGTCACTGAAGGGAACAGAGGCCCATTGACTAGGGATCCAGGGGTGATGTGGTCAGGCCCAATTCATATGGACCCAGAGATGCCAACCTGTTTCAGACATTATCAGTAGTACTCATACAAATTTTCAGTAGTTTTAGCCATTTTTCAGTAGTCATACCAAAATGAATAATTTTCACCGAGGAAAACATGCTATTACTCATTTTATTTAATAAGTTTTTTTTACTTACTTATTCATTTATATACATGAAAATCTGTATCAAAATATTTGAAATTTTCACATGGAAAATAATATACACCATGATTGAAACATTTTTTTTTTACAAACAAAAAATTAATTAAACAGCTTCCTTTAATGATTTGGCTGTACATTGTTTTGCAGATTGGAGTTCCTCAGCAGAAAATATTTTTTCATAACACACTTGTCCAAAGGAGAACATATTCATTTTTGCAATAAGAAGTGCTTCTACAGTTTCTAAACCTAAATTAGGTTGGAAATGGGTTTGATTTTTTTCTCAACAAACTAAAAACACTCTTATTCGCAGCATTCGAGTGTGAAACTACAAGTATTGCAAACATTACTTTTGGGAGAATAGTATACTTAACAGCTCCATTACAGCCTCTTAATTTTTAGATTTCTGACCAAGTGACATCTATTCTATCTGCTTCTGCTATGGTCTCTAATTTGTTTGCTTGATAACAAGCAAATTCCACTTCCAGTATATCAAGTTCATTTTCAGTTATTATAAATGGAAAGAGCTTGACTATGTACAATACAGAAGTAAATGATGTTCTGGCTCTAAGTGAAGGATCTGCTACTTCTGCATGTTTTAAGAATTCGTCATAAATCAGTATCTTTTCTTGAATATAAGAACATCCTTCAACGTAAAATTTTCTGACAGATGTATAGAACTTAGAAAGTTCATTTTCGTTTAAAATGATTTCGCTTAAATACATTCTTGTTTTTACTCCAGATACCAGTTCTGTGTCCTCTTTCTGATTTTTCTTTTTTGAAAAACTTATTTAAAAAATTAAACTTAACATCACCATCAGTTATGACAGTAGGCTTCACAAATCTAACCAGAAGATCCATAAAGAACTGCAAAATGGTTCTTCTTAACTTATGAATATATGGAGCATCTTGCTGGAGCAAAAGATTATTTTTTGTGAATAATGGTAAAACACTATGACGGAATAACAGATTTAATTTTGTGTTAGGTTTTTCAAAGATGATCTCATATGTTGGAAACGTTTATTTTGAAAATTGTGACTTCCGTCTTCTACAAAGTAAGATCTTATTGGTTCCCACTGCTCCAGGATACGGTCAATACAATTCGCTGGTGACAACCATCTCGCATTGGCATATTTCAAAATTCAATGAGGCTTCATTTCCTGGCTACAAAGCTGTTGTTGCAATTTAAAGCTGCTTCTACGCTTGGAGCTTTTATTGAGAAAATAAAAAATATCAACTAGAGTATATTTTCATCGAATACTGATGTAGCTTTTTCTGCAGCAATGTGTATCAAGTGGCAAGAACAACATCTAACTATCACTGATGAAATTTCTTTTAATAGAAATGATGCAATTCCTTTCTTTTTTACCATCATCATATTTGTATTATTTGCTGAAAAGCTAACACACTTCTCCCACTTTAATTCTTTCTTCTGAAATTCAGCATTTACAACCTGAAATATGCCTTCACCTGTGTTACCAGAAGATTCTAATAACAACATTAATTTTGTTGTAATACGTCCAATAGTCTCATCAAAATATGTTATAAGTAGTGGATAAAGTTTTACATCTTGACAGTCATTACTGCCATCAGTGCTTAAAGAGAATGGCAGACATTTATTTAATGTTGAAACCACCTCTGAAACATTACTTCTTGCCATATTTTTCACAACTGCTGTGGTTTTCGTGCAACCGCTAGTAAAATGTGTGGCCATATTTGAATCTGGGAACATTGCCAGAAATAAATGCTTCTCTTGGTCTGCTGCAGAAATTGGAATATAAAATGTTCTATTAGAAATCAAACAAATAAGCTCTCAGCTTTAATTACATTTGCAGTATCATCCTTAGTAAAATAACTAGTAACAATCTTCGTTTTTGCTGCAGCTATCTCCATATGTTTTTTGGCATGCACTTGACGACAGTCATCCACACAGGCATGCACTATGTTGAAATCCTTTGAGCACAATGCACAAAATTGCCATATTTTTGGATAATTTTTATTATTGAAGGCAAGGAAACTCCATAGCATACAATGCTTTAAACTTCTGGCAGTTCTTAGGTATTTTCGCTACTGCTTGTGGTGTTGCTTCATTTGATAACATTCGCTTCCTGGAATCCATATTTTTTTTTATTTTCAGGAACAAAAACTACACAGAATTAAATCGTTTTCATAAAACATTGTTACTCAGCACTGAGTCAAAGGCTTACAGAATCAGTCTACATAAGAACGAAATCCAAGCATACTTTTCTGCAACGCAAGAAAAAAATTTCAAAATATTAATTACTGACACGAATGGCCGACGCACGCATAAAAAAAACCCCTCAGATGCCAGGCAATGGCACTCATTTTCGGCACCAAACGATTTTCAAGAGCTCAGTGCTGTGCTGTGTGGGTACATTCAGGAGACCACTGTGTTCTGACCCAAACTCCACCCATGTCTACCAATGCAAGCTGCACTTAACGTCCCCAGAATGTTGCATGCTGGGGAGGGAGGGTTTTCACTTAGAATGACTCAGTGAAAGGCCACAATCATCGAGTGCCGGTCACACAAGATCTGAGCAGCCTTGAGGGGCAGAACTGTAGGTGCAGGCACCATCGCAAGCAAGATGAATGACGGATCGTCAAGTGTCCGTCGTTTCGTGGAGGCGGGCGAAAAATAGCTATTTCCATAGTAGTTGGCATCTCTGTGGACCCTTTTGTGCGATGAGGCAAGTGGGATACAGACAATTGGCCTTCTTGCATAACCTCCCTCGTGGAGTCTTCTGTCAACTGTTTGCCTCGACATCGCAGTTCTCATAGCAAAGGAAGGCTCCGGCAAGAGTTGCCTGGCAGTCAACTCCCAATGATGGCAAACTGTTGGAGACAAATACCAGCCATCTTTGTGGCCTGTGAGCGTCCACGTCCCAGAGTTCTGGTTATTGTTCCGGTTTCCTGGAACTGTCTCCAGATACTGGAGACCACTTGCCTCGACACATTCAGCAATCTTGCTGCCTCTATCGGTCTCCACTGTAAAGAGTCCTCTAAGCGATGATGTGAAGCCATTCTTCCACCAACAGTCCAACTGAAGCTTCAATTGCAGCACCCCACTCAGAATAACATTGTCCAAGGTCATCTGCCTGCCAGCTTGATGACACATGGTCATTTGCATATCCAAAGGAGCTAGCACAATGCTGCTTGGAAATTCCCTTAGAGTTTTTCTCTTGCACATGTCTTTGAAAAATCTTTACAGTCAGTTGTCTCTTTTTGGACAAAGTCTCGATATTGTACAGGGCGTTTCACTAGGTGGTCCCTCCAAAGAATCAGTCATATTTTGCAACATACTCTACTTAGAAATGTGACATGCGGTTTACAACATACCACGACTGGTCACTGAAGAGAACATGAATGTAGCACATCCACATTCACAGTTCACGGGAATGTAGCACCATTCACAATAAATGCTGGAAATGTCCTCCACCAACATCCAAGCACACTCGAACATGATGTTGCATATTATTGGAGATCCTCCACAGCATGTCCTCATCAATAGTCCAGATTGCTGCACTGATGTTACTTTCTAAGTCTTCTAACAAGCGAGACTTATTGTTGTACGCACAACACTTCAAATATCCCCATAAGAAAATATCGGCAGGAGTCAAATCGGGTGAACAACGTGGCCACAGTCCTTCGGAGATCACTCGGTCACCGAAAAGAGAGGAAATTTCACTCATTCCCACATGGGATGTGTTGCATGTCGCTCCATAGTGTTGAAAGTACCCTGTCGTCAAATCGACGTCAGTTAATTGGTCTACAAATTGTCTGAAAATGTTCACATATGACGCCGAGTTTACTATGCCCCTGAAAAAAATGGTGCCGATTATTCTGGTTGGGGACACAGCACACCAAAAACTGATTTGCAAGATGTGATGGGGTTTCAGGTAACTCATGTAGATTACCTGCAGCCCAGATGAGGGAGTTTTGTCCAAATGAAATCACGCTTCCTCAGAGAACCATGAGAAATTCAAAATGTTCAGAACTGTGAGTAATATAGAAGGTCTAGCAAGTGACAAGTAGTGGTGGGAACTAGTGACAATAAGACACTTAAAGATCCCATTCTTGCAACTCTTGTACAGCATGGTACAGATGAAGCAATGCTTCCTTCGCTGCTCTTTGGCAGGTGGAAACAGAATACCTAGTTTCTTGAGACAAATGTCGTAGTGACTTCTTCGGTGCTGCCAGCAGTCTGTGCTTCACTTCTTCGATTTTTTCTTCTGCTAAAGGGGGATGTCTGCCAGTGTATTGGTTCAAAACACTGCTCGTGGTTTCAAATTTCTTTGCCAATCTGGCGATGTAACATTTGTCTGGTGCTTTACTGCCTTTAAACCTCTCCAGGAATTCACGCTGTTAGTTTCATAGACTTTGTTTTACAATAACTTTTCACAATAAACACTAGCCCCGCAACGATATGCACAGCCATCAAAGACGTTCAACGACACAGTAAAACATGCAGATTGCCTCCGGACAGAATTAGTGTGCCCTGCCATTTTGTGGGGCGACGTCACGATGAGTCATCTCCTCATCAGGGAAATCAGTCCCCTGCATTTCTTAAGGATCAAGGTCACTTGTAAACCAAACGTCATATTTCTATGTATGTAGAGTGGGATGAAAACAACAGCAGGCTCTGTGGGAAGGGGACTGCCTAGTGAAACACCCTGTATTTGTAACGTTAACTTTGAACACCAGTGTATATACTTGATTTATGAAGCAAAATTACTAAAAAATGCTTCTGAGCAACTTCATATTTATAAAGGTCAAATATACTTACACTTTCAATGGTGCATTCAGTAGCAGAAAATATTGCCCCAATAATGGCAAAATTTTTTCCATAGGAAACAGTGGTTCGCTTCATGTCTTGTAAAACCTCCCTCACTGTTGGAACCTTGTTTACATTTTGCTGGTATGATGCATCCATAGATGCAGTACTCATAGTACTAGCTGAGAACAATCCAAGTGCACCACCCAGCACAAAACCTAAGAAAATATGTAATATGCAATTTATTAATAATTAATTACCCTCACATTTCTTGCTAAATCTTTCAAGCCTAGGGAAAATGATACAAAAGTCACAACAATGTACAATAAATATTATCATCAAAGATATTTTTTATAATGACCATGGTACACATTACCATAATGATATTTCATTACCAATAACCACGTACATATGCTAACTAATTGGTACATACAGTACTTACTAACAGCAAAAAAAAATTCTATTTCTTTTAAGTTTAAGTGTAATTATCATTATTATTTTATATTTTAACCTAGATGAACAGGAACAATATAAGAACACTACTATTTGTGATCATAAATTCGGTTACTACTAATGATACTGTTTTTTACCGCAACAGTTGATATAATATTAGGGTCGTTCAAATGAAAGTGGCAACGGCAGTATAGTGGCAATGGTGCAAGGCAGAAGTAATCAAATATGATCGTTTAAAAAGCAGCTTTCATTCTGTAGCAGTCATTCTGTTTGAAAGTATCATAATGTGCAGTACTGCTGGGAAATTCACGCTGCTATGAACGATGGATTCGATTTCGTCCAAACGTGCACAGAAGGCATTAATTTTTTAACAATGGAGGGTACAACACCTACAGACATTTATCAGTGGATGCATGCAAGCTGTATACAGTGAGGAATGTGTGTCAAACTATGCTGTGCTTCGATGGGCAGATGTCTTCACAGGGACAGTGTGCCGACGGTAGAGTGAACAGGAAAATCACAAAGGAAACATCGCACGGCGGCTGATGCTCTCATTAGGAAGAATAGGCGAATAAGCATGCAACAGCTGTGTGCTGCGTTGGAACTAAGCACAGGAACTGTGCACCCAATAGTCCATAAACACTTAATTGTACAGCAAGATGATCACGGAGAAGGTTTTCAAATTGTCGTCACCAGAACACAACGCTGAACGAATGGGCCTGTCCTTAGAGAACTTGCTGCGGTATGAAGAGGAGGAGGGAGAGAAATTCCTTGACAGAATTGCTGCCAGTGATGAAATGTGGTGCAGGGTTCATACCCTTTTCTGTGGAAAAAATAAGGACTTTCTAAAGACCTACACTCCAATTGCTATTTTGCGTCATTGGAATATCACCAGGTGTGTGTGTGTGTGTGTGTATGTATATATACATATGTAGAGGATTAAACAGTGCTAGAGCCGCAGATGGCTTAGTGGTTAGCGAGTCAGACTATCAATGTAAGGCCCTCAGGTTCGAACCTGGGCTGATCTTTCAGAGATGGTGTGATTTACTAACAATCGCTGAATATCCGCCGTGCATCGGACGAGCACGTTAAGTGACGGCCCCCAGGCTGGACCCACTGGTTAAATGGGTATCCTTTCCTATGCCCTCTATGTGCAACATCGTACTTGTTCGGTGCCGCCATCTACTGTACTCTAATCTCACTACAAACGGTTCTGTCAAAGTCGCTAGACTTGCTCTCATTCCTTCCATTTCTGTGTCCTGCCCAAAAGGCGATCTCGCTGTAGGTGGCTGGGACCTAAACTCTACTCACTGTGGACGGAAGTCCTACAAGAAAATGACCAATACTGTGTGTCCAGATAAACAGTGCTAGTGGCCATTTACCAGGAATTTTACCCCAAATATAAACTACTTTGCCTACAAAAAACAAAATTAAATACACACAAAAAAAAGAAAAAGAGGGACAAGCAGGAGACACAGCGTCAATGAAGCAAGGTGAGTTGAGTAGAGCAGTAAACACTAGATAGATCAGACAGACCACATGAGACAACTCACACCATAAATTGTAAAGAAGTCAAACAGAACCCCTCCCCACTTTTGCTTTGACCCCTGAAAAGACACAACACAGATGTTGATCCCACTGGTAAGGTCATGCAGGCTACAATGGGAAAGGGGAAGGGGTGAGTTGAAGGAAGATCATTTCTAAAAACATTCCAGGGGATTATCTCCCTTTAATGGGCTAGATGAAAGCTCCCCTGGTGAACAGGTTAGCATATTTACAGACACACAAACAAAAATGGGGGCAGGGTTGAGATGCCCATTACTGCAGCACAAAAACAAGATGGGGGGGAGCACTTGGTTTAAAAAATAAGTACTTTTTAAGGACTTTTAAGGACCGTACGAACCTTGGTGGTGTAATCACTTTGAACTAGCCACCCATTGCGTGAACTTGCAGTGGAAGCACCCGTCATCGCAAATCACGCAGCAACAACCGGTAAAGTGATGCTCACTGTATTTTTTATCACCATGGTCAGGGCTCGATTTAGGCCGGTGGTTAGTAGCAAATTGCTAGCAAGCAAACGCATTTTGCTAGTGATAAAAAATGGTTCTAGCAAAAGTTGCTAGTGGAAAATTTTTGAATGTTTTAGTGTGAACTGTAAAGTGCCATTGCATTGCACATGTGGAATATTTTAGACACATACAAAAAGGAACAACTGCTTTCTGGAAACGAATGTTTCTTGAAAAGTATAAATGTTATAAAAACATTTTGGCAGTAGTAGAACCCCATATTTTTACCTACTTTTGCAATATGAGGTTGGGTTCAGTTTCAGCGACAATCCAGGGTGATGGGAGGGGCAGTTTAACACTTTAACGACCACAGTCCAAAAATCTTTTATCACTGTAAATACCATAACGCCCGAAACTGTCTGTTGTTTCACTTCTTTGTTTAATAACAACAATAGTGACCGAGGGTGGCTCCTGCTGATCCCTCATAGGTCGAGAAAATTTGAAGAACGAGTAAGGATAGGAAATCTGACTCACTCTAGACAGGCGTTTCGGGTGGCTATGATCGTTCACATGTACGGGCGTTTTGGGCGTTGTGGTCGTTAAAGGGTAAAACATACAAACATTGAATGCTCTTATATGAGTATTGAGATTAAAGATCGGTCCAAAGACAAGTTTGACCCCAGGCTGGTTGTTTTAAAGTGATATGATGAAAAGACCCAAAATCCAGATCATAAACCATACAGAAAATAACTTAAGATTTCGTGCATTGAACATTTTTTGAATACAGACCTTAAAACAGAAATGCAAAACACTTAAAAAAAGTTCATCATATTTTCTAACTTTTTATAATAAAAATGAGGGTTCTAATTTTTTATCTTAAAAGATAACTTTTCCTGGGCATCCAGCTTTAACTAAACATCCAGCTTTAACACCTGGGCAGATAAATAATATTTGCACATGCCCAGCTGTTCATGTAACCTTTCAGCTATTTCTCAAGCTCTGGATATATACAGGGGTTGACCAAAATAATTGAAACACCTTGAAACAATAGGCGTTATGCACATAATATGGTGTGGGAGCACCCTTGGCATTTAAAACTACTTAAATCCTCCTTGGAATGGACACATACAAGTCCTGGATGATGGTAAGTGGTATGTTGTACCATTTTTCCTGCAGAAACTGCTCCAATTCCTTGAGATCCCAGAGGAGGATAACGGGATCGCACTCTGTTTTCCAACACAGACCACAGGGGCTTAATGATGTTTAAGTCTGGTGATTGAGTAGGCCAGGGAAGGTGTGCAACTTCATTCTCATGTTCCTCAAACCATGATTGAACAGTTTGACTTCTGTGAATCGGGGCATTATCATCTTGAAAGGTGCAATCCCCTGATGGTAACAATGTCTGCGCCATCGAATGCACATGGTCGGCCAAAAGGGTGACATGGTCACCACTAGTGATCCGTCCATGTAAGGTGATAATGGGACCTGCTGCAAACCACGAAATCATGGCCCAAACCATTATGGAACTGCCCCCATGCTTCACTGTAGGAAGGTGACAGTCTGGGTTGTAGGCTTCTGTGGGGGTTCTCCACACGTAAACCCATCCTGTGGTGGGGAATAATGAGAAACTTTATTCATCGGAAAACAAGACGTTTCCATTGATCCGCAGTCCACGTTTTATGTTCCTGGCACCACTGTAGTATCCATTTCATATTCACTTGTGACACCAGGAGCTTTGCAATTGCAGCTCTACCGTAAATATTGTGCTTATGCAATTCCCTTTGCACAGTATGGGTCGACACTGGGTTTTGGAGATGTGCATTAAGCTCAGCAGTCACTTTTGTCGCCGTGGTCTTCCTCCTTGTGGTCACAATTTTCATTAATGTCCTCCTGTCTCTCACAGTGAGTTTGGTTTTCCTTTCACAGTTGTGTCTCGTAGATGATGTTGTGCTGCGAACATTGTATGCTGTCATGACCTTCGGCACGGTACCTCTCAATACCCCCAATACCTGTGCCACAGTGGTTACTGATGCACCAACCAGATGGGCTCCTACAATCTGCCCTGTTTGGAGCTCCGACAGGTCACTCATTGTGCCTTCACCTGGAACGAAATTATGCAAACACTGATTTACAATGCAATCACACGGACCTTTGAGACTATAAGCAACACTTTTTAACAAAAAAAAATTGCAGCTACATGTTCGCTTTACTCAAAAAGCTGCACATACTAAAGTCACTATTTTCAGCGAGGTGTTTCCATTATTTTGGACAACCCCTGTATATGGCGTAACACCGATTGCAAAGCCACGATCACAAACGTAAACAAACGCGTCAGCGAACGAACGCAGAGGGATACCCGTAGCACTTCAAAAGTATTTTCGGCACACGTTACTTCACATAGTAGATATCGCAAATACTTTTTACAGATACAACATGCATTTCCCCCACAGGGCGTATACAAAATCTTAGTTGGTGTGAGAGAAAATATATTACCTGCAACACCACTCATAAGTGTCTTGAACGTACAGCTTTCAAATGCAGTTTCCACCAAAACTTCTTCCTTTGTCTTAATCTGGGGTGGTCCAAACGCTGAAGGGATTATTACCTTGGTCCTACGACTGGGATCAGTCAGAGCTGTCATTAATTCACCAAATCTAACGTCATTGGCACCAGCTGATCCTTCTTCATTGCCGGAGTTCATGTTTACGCAAAAGATAAGTTTTCAGTACCTCAAATTTCTGAAATCGAAACACGCTTCATAACATATCTGACTTTAGAAAATTTCCTTGCTTTTTCATAGAAAAGGTGTTGAAGAGTAAAGAGCAATAATTTAATTGTTCGTCGGAGAAAACTTGTTTACTTTACTGATTAGTTCTTCAGACAGATGATGATGGTCGTGACTGTGCTGGACTTAAGATACTAAGAACGTTAAGAAAGTTGATTTCCATGACATCATTAATCAACTCCTGCGGCCCTGGTAGCGCAGTTGTCTAAGCGCTGGCTTATGATCATTCGTCTGAGAGATGGGTCCGAATCCCGAAAGGCATGGATACTGTGTTTGTCTTACCACACTGGATCTCTCCGTTCCCTGGATCTAGTGGTCCTAAATTAGGGAAGAGAGACTGCTTATAGCCCATCGAGTACACAGTATTTGTCATTTTCTTGTAGGACTTCCGTCCACAGTGAGTAGAGTTTAGGTCCCAGCCACCTACAGCAAGATCGCCTTTGGGGCAGGACACAGAAACGGAAGGAATGAGAGCAAGTCTAGCGACTTTGACAGAACCGTTTGTAGTGAGATTAGAGTACAGTAGATGGCGCCACCATACAAGTACGATGTTGCACACAGAGGGGTGAAAGAATTTCAGGTGGGGGGCATAGGAAAGGATACCCATTTAACCAGTGGGTCCAGCCTGGGGGCCGTCACTTAACTTGCTCATCCGATGCATGGCGGATATTCAGCGATTGTTAGTAAATCACACCATCTCCGAAAGATCAGCCCAGGCTCGAACCTGAGGACCTTGCAATGATGGTCTGACTCGCTAACCACTAAGCCATCTGTGGCTATCCCGTCGAGTTGCTCACGGTAGTCGTTGAATAAGCTGATCAGACGTCCCAAATTCTTGAGGACAGTCCTCGAATTTAGTTTACTGTCCCCAAAAACATCTGAAGCCTTTGGGGACGCAAATTGTCCTCAAATTTTAATGTTTGTCCCCAAATATCCTGAAATTTACACTTCCTCATTAACCCTTTAGATTTCCAGTGAAAAATGTTCTTAAAGTAGTTTCCGTTGTACTAATTTTACAACATGCTTCTTGTGAAAACAAATTTTTAACTTTCTTTTTTTCTTCTTTCTGGGTTTAATGACCACTATGAGCAACTCTAAGGACTATAAGCAGTCACCTGTCTCTAATTTGGAGACATTCGTTCTAGGGAAGAGAGATACCAAGTGCTGCAAGACAAACACACCACCTGTGCCTCATTTGGGACTCTAATCCGTACCAACTTGTACGAATGGTCAGTAGCTAGCACTAGGTCAATGCAACACTGGCGGGGTCAAATTTCGACTGTACTTGTTCTGAGTTTTTCCAAAAACTATGGCAAAATGAAAAATTCACCATGCAATTACTATGGTGTGCACCCTAATTTTAATTTAGCGTATGTACCTAAGGTAAAGCATTTCACTTTTGCTAATATGTTCTAGCCATCATAGTTCTGCTTTGTCAATACAAATTATCAACATTCTACAAGATATATCCTTTTAAAAGACAGATTTTAATGTGTAATATCGCACTTATGTAAGCAATGCAGTTTTGTGACAAAAAGATATGCATAGTTATTTTGAGTACGTATGTGTCCCCAAATGAACTACCGATTTGGGGACGCCACGCTCTTTGTCCTCAAATCGGTGTCCCCATATCTGGTCACCTTATCGTTAAACCTTCAGTCAAAAAAAAAAAAAAAAAATTATTTACTCCAGAAGGCAGTTTGCTCAGATCATGGGCGCCTGCAGGAAATTTTTCAAGGGGGATCAAGTGTAATTAATTAAGGTTTGGCTAATATGTAGAAAACAGTAATTCGTGAAAATGAAAGATTAATACTATTACTCGAGTTCTCTGATGAGATTTGTAGAAACGTCCTTCGGTATGTGCTGATATCAAGAATGAGCTTAAAGTTTGTGTTCCAACAACAAAAATACAAAGGCATGCACCCAATGCGCCTCTACTATTTTCAAGAGAAAAAATGGTGCACAGGAAATATTTCTCCGTTTCTTTTGCAAAAGAAAAAACAGAAGAAGAAAGAAAGAAATGGGTAAATAAACTTTTTTATTTTTATTTGGCGTGTTTAACTTCCTTGGGTTTAACGACCACTGTGAGCAGTTCAAATTCTTTATTAAAACAAGGTATGGTACAATGAGTCGCTCGACAGCAAATTAAAATGGGACGGTTTTCCACTTGCATCATTATGCTCTGGGGCAAGTGGGAGAGGTCAGCGGTTATAGGTGTAGCTGTGACCGATGGGCCCGTTCGGATACTCGGTATCCAGTTTTCTAAGGAAGGGTCCAAGTGAGCACCTGGGGCAAAGTTCTGGCGGAGATGAAGGAGCACGAACGGTGGCAGGAGATAGGCATTTCGAGAGTGAATCGGGCCAATTTAGCTAATGCGCTTCTGGTTTCGAAATGCACTGTTGCCGGGGAAATTGAGTCCCCACCCGGAAGTCTCATGAAGCAGATGGAGAGAGCGATCTTTGGCTTCATTTGGGCCGGGAAGAAGACCGAGGAGGTGACTCCGTCGGTCCTGTACTGCCCCAGGTCGGAGGGGGGTTGGAAGTCAAGCACCTTCCGCCATGACTCAGTACACTCCA